>OZ007587.1:473674908-474874908 GCA_963931845.1 Maratus michaelseni
AGCTCGTCCGTTTTTAACACTTAACACATTCAACTAAGCACCTATTTTAGAAATATTTTGAGAACAAAAAGAGACATCCAGTACGGCGAAAAAATAAGTTAAAAATATCAATTTCAAGAGGAGATATTTTAAATAGACGAATGTTACATGTACTTTTCTTTTTACAAATGATTACAAGCAAAAAAAGAAAAAAAAAGGGCATTGGTCGTTAAAAAAAAAGTTTCTGTGGCGACCCTATTCCAGTGAAAGTCTACTAATACGGCAGATTTTCGCTTTTTTTTTTTTTTTAAGTTAATCGAAATTTCTCCTCCTCCCAAATTTTACTCTCAGCATACAAAGTTTGATTATTATTTATTTCGTAAAAAAGTAATAAAATATAGGATTTTTTTTTCCTTCTAATAATTTTAGCACTTTACTTTGACAGAAACACTTTCCAACGCATTCAGCATGCCATAACAAAACTAAATGTAAACCGCAATTTCAATGATAGAGATATTTTGTCTGGAACAAGAAGAAATGATTCCATAATAGACAAATTTATAAAATTCAATATTAAAAAAAGTTACCGGCCGATTTTTAAAATTTTTACACCAAAAATTTCGTTTTAAGACGAGAAAAAAAAGAGCCATGGTTCTTGTCACTCGGACACCTAGAAGTTCTAAATTCACTCCGTCGCTCAACTCTTTCAGTCAGAAGGTGACCGCAAGTATAATATTCTGGGACGTTCGACAGGAATCTTGTGGTCGCGAGTCACTTGTAGTATTTATTACCTTGCTCGGTTGTCTCAACGTCCTAGATTCGAAAAAAAATGTGAACAATTCTCAATTCGTAAAAGCAAAGGGGTTGGTGTTATACCGCATTTTCCGAAGAAAAGGCAAAATGCGATGCCTGTCAATTTGACTCTCTAGTTTACGGTGACAAGATTTGTCCGAATGGTTGCGATTTAAACGCCACTTCCAAAGGTATTGTTATTCCAAAAGAAGGCAACACTTTTCGGTAATTAAAAATGTCTTGCAAATTTGATAGTTTCTTTTTTTTTTCCCTTTAAGTAACGAATATTGTATGTAAACAGGGAATTTTGTAATCCATTTTTAACTCATTTCCTAATAGGAGAAAATCACAAAACTGATGTTCAAAGGTGTGTTTCCGATGATAATACGACATTTTCATACCGTTTGCAAGTTATTGAGTTTTAAAATCAGTCAGTCACATTTCAGGACACCCGGTATATATTCAGTTTACTGCATGAAATGTAAAACGTAAGAAACGAGGTCATAGTTTAATTCTTTCTTTATAGTACTTTTATGAATGCCCAAAAATCGGCGCGGAACACGAAAAAACTCTAAAAATCGCATGAAAATTCCCGAAAAATTAAAAAACCACTATAAATTATACCGAATAAACTTTGCAGAAAAGAGGACAAAATTTATAATATTGTGGCTAAGAAATTAAAACCGGATTCGTTTTACTAATGTGGAAAATCGACGCGAAACTATATATATATAACTTTTGTAAATAATTATATACATATATATATAAAGCTAAAAAACTCATTAAAAAATTCTAAAAATACAAAACTCGTAGAGGACAAAATTTACTACAGTGGACTAAAACAAATGTAACTGGAATTCTTTCACGAACTCAAAAAACGACACAAAACGCGAAGAACGCTAACATTTGCGTTGAAAATCGCGGAAGACAAAATGAGTTTGAAATCGAATTCCAGAAGCCATTCAGAAATCGCACAGGACAAAGTTTACTATATTGGGCTGAAAGATTGAAGCAGGATTTTCTTTTACGAATGTCCAAAAAAAAAAAGCTGCTAAACACGAAAAATATCATGAAAAAAATTCACGAAAAATTCAGAGATAGCTGTACAAATTCCGAAAAAACTTTACTAAAAAGACGGCAAAATTTACTACATCGGGCTAAAAGTTTAAAAGCGGATTTTTTTTTTTTTTTTTTTTTTTTTTTTTTTTTTTTTTTAACTAATGTGAAAAAATCAACGCAAACGTAAAATAAAAAACTCGCAGAAAAATATTTGAAAATTAAAAATTAAATAATCGCGGACAAAATTTAGTACAGGGACTAAAACATTATAACCAAAATTCTTTCACGAATGTCAAAAAATCAGCGTTTTAAAATGCTAAAAATCCCATTTAAAATCGAAAAAACTTCAAAAATCGCCGCTGAATGCGTAAAAACGCTAAAAACCACATTGAAAATCACTAAAAAATCAAAAGCTATGCGGAGGACAAAATTTACTATGTTAGGCTAAATACTTAAAATGGATTTATCATTAAACGGAGAAATGAATTTAGAAATCCCAAAAAGGTAGTTTAAATAACATTTATATTTTTCGTTGCTTTAAAATGTTTAAAAAATAAAAAAAACAAAGAAATAATAATAATAAAAAGAACCGAGTAAACGCCATTTTCAAATGTATTGTTATTTTAAAAGAAGGCAACACTTTTCGCAATTAAAAAACTCTTTTCAAATCGGTAGTTATTTTTCTTTTTCTTTTCATTTCTTTTTTTTTTTTATGTAAAATTTTTTTTTACACTCTTTTCAACTTGATTTCTGTATGTAAACATGGAAATTTTTAATCAATTTTAAACTCATTTAAACTTTGGCGAAGACGTTTTTTTTTATTCTGTCTTTTCTTCAATAACAAATGACAGACCTGTGTTTTTTTTTTTTTTTTTTTTTTTTTTTTTTTTTTAATGCTCAGTCTATGAATATAATCGAAATGATATTGTGGACATTGACTCTCAAATGTATCTCAAGAACTAATGCACGGAATTTAATAACATTTTATATCAGTTAGACATTAATATAAATTGGTGCTGATTAGTTTTTGTGTGTGTGACTTTACGTGGAAATTTCTTGATTTCAGAGATTTCACGCCTAAATTTATTAATTAGGCATTACATTATCTTCAAACGGTGGATTAAACTTGCCGTAACAATGCATATTTCAATAACGACATCTTATTGTTTTTTTTTCAACAATCACACACTTTAATCTTATCAGAATCCCTTCATTGTTATTTCCACAACAACTATTATTCGCAACAATTACATCCGCTGCTAAAATTATTTTCATTCACGGCGAGAAATTCAACAATAAAGACAATTGTTTAATTCAACAATTAGCTCAGTGGCACAATCTTTCACCTATAAGATGCTTCGAATTTCGCATGATAATCCAGGATTTCAGGTAAATTTTAATGAATTATCATAAATTAACAATAAGTCCTAGTTTTCAAACAAAAAATAAGTAGTTTTGTGGACTATATTAAATAAAAATAGATTAATTTTACTAATAATTCGAGTGGTTCCAATCTTTGCGTAGGATCATGAGATCTGATATCATAATGAATGAAATAGAAGTGTAAAGTACGTCATTTTGATACAATCGTAATAAAATCTTGATATCAAGGAATAAAAACTGCAAATTATATTTTAAATGTGGCGCCATTTTTTATCGCTGAAAGCTTTACGCAACGGTAATTTTCTATAACAGCTCACTTTCTAAAATGTCGGTGAAATGAAATTGGACAAGAGTGCAACTGAAATAATCCTCATGATGAAAACTAGTCGTTGGTGGCCACCGTAATACTGACCCATCATGGATATAGGCATAATATAAAATATGAAAATAAAAAATGTGTAAACTATTTATAAAATGCATTGCCATTCGAATAAAATCGTGGCTGGATGACATCCTAAACTTTAAAGGCTGGATTACTGAATGGCTTAAAAGAAACATCCTTATAACTCCAAAAACAATAATCTTATTAACTAGCGGTTTATTGCATCGGATGAAGCCTCTCATTTCCAATTAAAATATATCTTTGAATTGAAATTTGGTTGAAATACAGGGTCATGAAAAATCGAAGCGTGTGGTAAATAGGATTACCAATATCTCGGCAACTCATTACCCGATCGACTTCATGCTTTATGCAAAATTTATGTTTTTTTATTGTCTTTTATAGTCACTCCTTAAAATAAACGATTTCGAAAATTTTTATATACTTTTTATCAGAACGATTATTTCGAGAGTCCGAAATAAAAAAAATAGTTCCGGATCATCGAGGTGACTTAAATTCAATAAGCTTCTTCCCATTATTACATACTATGTACATACCCAATTTCAAGTCTCTATCTTAATTTTTTCGGGAGATAGAGCATTTACAGACACACAGACAAACGGCAAATTTTTTTTTCTAAAAATATGTTTGTCGGAATCTCCAGTGTCTGAAACGTGTCAATCCGTCAGAAAAAAAAAATTTCGATTTTCAAAACGATTACAAGATTTACCCTATACTACGTATGATGGGTAAGTAATAAGCATTTTACTTTGTAAAATTAAAGAAAAAAAATAGGAATTTTCATTCAATTTCATTCAATTACTTCGTTTTTGTAGTATTTTTTATGTCACCTTTTTTCTAAGCAATTTCGGTTGACGTCTTAAAAAATTTTAAATAACAAGAAGTTATAATAAAATATAACACCTTGTAATAGTATATTACTTTTAAATGCTAAAGGTGTAAAATTAACAACTATAATATAAATTAAAATAACTTTTATTAGTTGTTTTACATGTTTCGACTCTTCTGAGTCATTTTCAAAAACAAAATGAGAATATTCTAAAGCTGCACGGGCTTTGAAGTTATTATTTACATGTACTTTTTAAAAAATTACGCACGTTATCTATTATTTTTTATTTGATTGTTTATTTTCATATCTTTGAGCATGGAGTAATTCTAGCCACAGTTTCGGTAAATTAAAAGATGCCGCATCGTTACATATTGTATTTTTGCGCGTGAGTATCTCTATGGTTTCTCTTATTATGGATGGATAGTGTAGACTGGAGGGAAATATTATTTTACTTTCATTGAAATTTATTTGGATGGTTTCTTCTTGATATAATCTTGCTAGGGCTGTAGTTTTTCTATTGTATTTAATATCAGCTATATGCTCTTTTTTTCTGCAATTAAATTTCCTGCTGGTCATGCCTATGTAGTAATTCTTGGATCCGTCTTCTTTAATAAAAGGTATTTCATATACTCCTGAATAATTCTCAAAATTAATTGGGTCAATTTTACTGCAAATGATATTCTTTAATTTCTTAGGTGGTTTGGCTATTAAGCAGATATTGAAACGTTTAAGGCTGTGTTTTAATTTTTCGAAAAAGCTTGGATAATATTGCAGAGTATAAAGTTTGTATTTTTGTGAATCAAATTTCTTTTCTGAATTCTTATTATTGGTGATATCCATGATTAATTTATTAATATGGTGTACTGTAAAACCATTATTATAGGCAATTTTACGAATATTATCTAATTCATTATTCAACTTATTTTCAGTACATATTATAAAGGCTCGTTTTATGAGAAATCTGTAGGCTGAAATTTTGTATGCTGAAATTTTGAATTACTCCATGCTCAAAGATATGAAAATAAACAATCAAGTAAAAAATAATAGATAACGTGCGTAATTTTTAAAAATGTACATGTAAATAATAACTTCAAAGCCCGTGCAGCTTTAGAATATTCTCATTTTGTTTTTGAAAATGACTCGCAAAGAGTCGAAACATGTAAAACAACTAATAAAAGTTATTTTAATTTATATTATAGTTGTTAATTTTACACCTTTAGCATTTAAAAGTAATATAACAAGAAGTTATTTTCTACTACTTTTTTTAGGTGTGTTCGTAATTATATAAATACGTAGTACCTAGAGTCGTCGTCTGGTCCGTCCGTCCGAATGTCCGCATAGAACAGCGCGAAAACGACCCACTTCAAATTTTATGAAAATCGAATCAAAACTTAAAAAGATATTCATAAAAGTTTATTTCATTCTGTTAAATCCTATCGTTACGTAATCTATATTATAATAAAAAGGCAAATCATGTGACTGAGGAAAACAAATACGGGCTAATCACAGGGGCGTAGCTACCGTGGAGCAGTTGGAGCAAACTGCTCCAGGCGCACGAATCTCAAGGGCGCAAAATTTGAAAGAGCAAAATAAAGATTTGAAAAAATATTTCCAATTTTTTTTTTCATTATTAATTTGATATTATGGATGAATAAGAACTGTTAAAATCAGCACATTCCTATGATATTTCATCCTGTTTTTACCCTTAACTATTTCGATTTAAAACATGTTTTATACTCAGCTAAAAAAAATTACTTCTATTTGCGAAGTTTAATTTTAATTCATACTGTACCGCAGCCTCAAGCAACTTCTCCAACACCGTTTTAGATAATATTAAGTTTTAGATAATATTAAGAGAAGTTTTAGACAATATTAAGAGAATAAATAATAAATTTAAGCGAATTTGATATCTTGAGAATTGACGAAGTTATGATTTTTTTTCTTCTAACTCTTTCTTCTTTTTTCTTATACCTCCCCCCCCCTTGGGTCCATTTTTAATCATATAAAAAATCTGTCATACATAAATTTTTGGCCCTTTTCCTAGAAGTAATCTTTAAACGGAATCGATAAGTGTCATAATTAAGAAATTATGGTTTTTTTTTTCTGTTTTCACAAAAAGCCTCCCCCCTCCCCTTGGCTCGATTTTGCCCATTAACGAACTTGACCGAGATTTTATGCTCCTTGATTCTATTTATCAGTTTGGAAGAGATTTATGCAGAATTTTTCCAATTATCGTGTCCATAAAAAAGTGACATAGATAGATAAAGTTTTGAACTGGGGGCGGTTTGGGGTTCTGGGAGTCATGATCGGCGTAGATCTGCAAAATTTTTTCAAAAATTCCAACTTAGGTGAGAATGTAATAGGCGTATTTCTTACGAAATCTACCTAAAAGTGTGAAAAAAGTGGATATCGCACTTTTCGATAGTCTGTTTACTAACTTCGGAAAACTCAGAACTGAGCAAGAGCGGGAGGCCAGTTTGAAAAATGCTTTTTGATGAGTTTTTATGTAATATATCGGCGAATTATCAAAAAAATAACAAATCTGAGCTTCAGGACCTGCTTTGAACTATCCTCATACAAATTTTCAGACTTCTACGCGCGATAGATTTTCGTAGTCATTCCCCCCCCTCCCCAACGCACAGACAGACATACAACTTCTTTCTTTTATTAATATAAATTATTTATTTGTTATTATTTCTGTTTAGTGCGTTAAATATCTGGTTGTCAAAATACTTTGACTTTGAAATAAAAATATGGTTTTAAATCAAAATAAGAACACATAATTTTAAAATTTCAAAACTAAATTGTGCTGAACTTTTTCGAGTGACAAGAGGACGCACCAACTTTGTTTGCTCCAGGGCGCTGAATATGTAGCTACGCCACTGGCTAATCACATCTTTTTTCATAGGCCAGGCGGCCATTTTTATTCAACATTATTTTTTCGAATAAAATGGCGTTAAAGTGACATTTTTAGAAAGATCGTTCAAAAAAATGGTTTGCTTACTGTCAAAAAATGTATAGATTCTGAGATAACTCCATATGAAATTAGGTTAACAGCCGAATATCTCAATCCATTAAAATAAATAAACAAAAGATTCATTCATCGTGAGTCATAGAAATATTAAACCATGGAGGTCATCATTCGCAAAGCGAAGCGAGATCTCCAGTGTAAATTTTGCAGCGCTGTCTGGTGTAGAAAAAAAATCGCATTGCATCATGTAGCATACGTAATAAGAAAAAAAAAAGGCATGTTCATTTCGCTCTTAGCGAATATATAATTCATTATATAATTCATTTATTAACTCATCAACTATAATTCATTTATTCATTATTAACTCATTATAGAATTCATTTGATATAATTCATTTCAATAAGGATGATTCTTTTACATTGTGAAACGAGTTAAAATACGAACGCACCTTCTATGTCACATTAAATGTACAATTTACAACTTGTTTTCTACAATCTCGTAAGTGTAATTAATTTTGTAACTGAATAGCGTGATACTTTGGCTAACGAATATTTCAGTTAACGAAGATTCTATTGACTGTTTTGTGACTCGACTAAAGAACGCAATTTCATGTAACGGATGTTTTATTGGATTCGCACGTTAATACGAAGCAGCCAATTAGCATTTTAATCGGACAATAAAACCTCTGTTTCAGTTACTTCCCTCACGCGAAAGCACTCTCTCGCCAATGTTAATCCTATCGGACAGTTTTATTTAAATATCTCGTTTGCATTTTAATATTTTTAAACGATTTTTTATTTATTTTTTTGCACCGGATAGCTGAGGTTGATCTCTACAATCGCCATTTCTTCTTTCTTTTATTTTAAGTACTGGATTTATGAAAACTTTCACTTCCGGTTTTCGCCGGAATTATACGTTTTAGAAGGTCCTGAACACGATTGGACTATTTTCTGAAAATGTCTGTCTGTCTGTCTGTGACAAAAACCTTGTGGGCGCTCTACCTCAAGAGCATGAAATTTAATGAAACTTCAGATCCAGTTAAACCTGGATATAAATGGGTACTGATAAGTTTTTGGTGTTAATCACCCAACAGGTGGCGTTGCTATGTTGCATTTTTCACGATTTCTGAACTAGCTCTATCTGAAGAATGCACGAATTTTCATCTAACTTCCTATTCTGTTAGACCTTGACACAAATAGACGCTGATTAGGTATTGGTCTAAATCGCCCAACAGGTGGCGTTGCTATGCTGCATTTTTCATGATTTCCGATATAGATATATATCAATAACTCATGCACGGAATTTCTCTAAACTTTATATTCTGTTAGACATTGACAAAAACAGATCGTTATGAGGTTGGGTGTATACCGCCCAACAGGTGTCGTTGCTATGCTATTTTTTCATGATTTCCGTGATAGCTGCGTCTGAAAACTATAGATTGTCGTTTAATTTTTGTTTGCAGACGATATGATTTATACAGAGGAAATTTTTGTGATGGCCATTTTGATCAGTTACGCGTGAGCTTGGCCGAAATAAGTTCGTTTTTCGTACAGCTGTGATGTAAATAGGAAAATGGTTGTGTCGTTTTTTTTTTTTTTTTTTTTTTTTTCTCCAAGAATGTAAAAGTAAAGAATCAGTCTTATATATATGTGTGTAATGTGCCCTTTTTGTGATGTGTATTTGTGTCAAAAAGAAAAAAATACATGAAAATGCCAGCAAAGTATTGTTCCTTGTGTTATAAAAGAAATATTCTTTCTGCCCCGAGATTAAGAGTGTATGATTCTTCGACAGTATTGACACAGTTTTTATTTTTTCGATTTTGTTTGTGGTCCGAAAATGAAAGTATCCTTATTTTAAAAAATCGCAAACAAAATCCAAACAGTAAAAGGCGGCGATTGTAGAGACCGACCTCAGCTATTTAATGCAACAAAAAAAAATCGTTTAGACTTATTGAAATGCAAATAAGTTATTAAAAAAATGTCCCATAGCATTAATAATATCGAACGAGTGTTTTCGCGTGAGTGAAGTAGCCCCTTAACGAAGATTTTGGACAATAAATGTGATTCTCGATAGCTCTCAAAGAGAAATTCACAGTGCTTAAATGTTATCTGATTTAAAAAAAATATATCAGTTTTCTGAATAGCACATTGTTAAAGTTACAAAATTTCATGCACCTTATTATCTTAAAATATACGATTGATGGTGTGGCAGTGGTTAAAAATGGGCCAAACTAACAATACGGTGTTTTCTGTTTTATATTTTATTTAAAAAAAAAAAAAATAGCTCTAACATACTATGTAGTGACTAAAATTCCTTCTTTCTTTTATGAATTTGTCCTTGAAAAAGGTTTATTTTGTATTGTACATTTCAATCTTTTTAAAGATCTATAGATTTTTTTAAAATTTAGTTTTAAACAAGAACGAACAATCATGCGTCGAGCATAGATTATGTAACACTTTTCAACGCTTCCAAAATAATTTTACAAATCATACCGTTTAATAAGCTGAAAGACAACATCTAAGTAAACAATTTGGAAAACATAATTTCAGGAATATCCAACATATACTATATTCGGAAAAATATCCGAATACTTTTATTCAGCCCTGTATAGGATCTATAAATTTGTATATATTCTACATAGGATGCTAAATTTTAGTTCAGTTAGGAAACGCGTAGCACAGTTTAAAATTCTCCTTCTGGAGTTTGTCAATAAACGGAAATGTGTTCGCGAACTTTTCTACTTCCCTGTATAGGATCCACAGAATTTATACACACCACGTAATAGACGAAAAGTGAGTTCAATTTAAAATCGCGTTCAGTAACTTAAAACGCACTTCCAGGAATTATTGTTAGCAGACAGTAGAGAATTCTTTTGTGTGTCCCTGTCCATGAACGATGACTGCTATATACACAATATTCTGTAGTAAGCCTCTTGTCATGCACCTGAGTGATCTATATAAATTTCAATGCGTTTAAAATAGTGAAACATTATTTAAATAAACCGCAGACGATTTTTCTCCATAGACGTTATGTAACGGAATTATTTTGACTGTCCCTGTAACTATAGGTGCTATGCACACCCTATTCCATATTAAGCTTCTTGTAATGCACCTTAGTAATATATATATCAATTACAATGTGTTTGAAATTGCGTAACATCATTAAAATAAACCGCAAATGATTTTTCCCCATAGATCGTAATGTAACAGAATTCTTTTGAGTGTCCCTGTCAAAAAACTATAAGTGCTACACACTTCCGTTGAAATAGGGAACATGCTATAGATAACGACAATAACATATAAACATTGCAGAGAAATCAGAGCATATTTGCGGGAGTTAGAGCACGGACAGACGGCAGACAAACCGAAGTCATAAACACTTTTCAACTAGGTTGGAAAGTGTTAAAAATGAAGCACCCAATTACCCTGCATTACCCTACTGAATTTGAATGAAAATTTTACACAAATTAGCCAGCTGTAGTCAAGTTGGCTTCATTTAGGGTGATTTGTTTTGGGGTTAAATTGGGAGATATTTTGGCAAGTGTCGCCATGTTAGGCGAGAATGTGACGCGAATTTTTAAGCACAGAGAGTTAAAACAAAGCTGTACAATAAAGGTATTTTAGAAGTGAAACTTTTAAATGTCAAACATTTTATAATGTGTGAGTCACGTAGTCTTGAAGTCGGGAGCAACAATGTGGATTAAATGTGTGAGATTTGCTACAGTGGAGCTTTTTTTTTTCAGATAAAATTAAACGATTACATTTTTATTTCTATGGGGGAAAATGCAAGATTCGGGGAATCCAATATTTTTAAAATTTCATTCTTATGCAAGATCTATAAGTGTGACAAATAATCAATACATTAATCAGGTGTTTCAAGCTTTGAACCCTACATACAAAGCGAGGTCAATAAAACCTTTTAATAACAATCGCGTTTAGTTCAACAATTGGACAAGCATACGGAAGCTCTTTCTAACAATGAATTTTACTGTGTTAATGTAGATTCTTTTCGAATGAATGCATTTTTGTTTTTTACAACACTGTAAAACAAAAGTTGTTTTTTATACAACAATCGAACAAGTTACTTCTAACTAGGAATTTTCTTCGTACGTCAATAGTAAAGTGTACCACGTCTTGATGAATACTCGATTTTAGTTTAGGGTAGAAATTTTAGGACCTTGAACTGTTTCTCATATCCGTTACACTCCACAGATCCTGATGAATATGGACCAGGTTTCTGCAAATCTTGAAGAGTTTAGGTCATCTTTGTAAATGTGCTCAAATTAACCTCCCTGCCTGACTGGACTATTAGCTGATTACTTTTTCCCATTGGAGGAAGAAAGTTACTGGGTACTGGGGTAAGTCCTATCCTATGTATTTTGTTTTATAGTGTATCATGTTTGAAGTTTCTGACTATGAATTAAGGTATTACTGGAATCGTTCTGTAGGATTAGGTACTTGTCTGTTATAGGGGCTTTAGCGAGATAGGGAATATGGTCTTTGGGGAAAAAAAGGTAGTTTTTAACCATACTTTCTGGCAGCTTACTTACTGTTTCGCACACACAAGTAATTTTTTCATTATTTACGAAATGTTTTTTTAATATAAAGTAGCTACATTTATCTGTTATCATAAACAGTCAGAAGAAATGTATCTAAAACCTGTAATGAGAAATCATTTTTATTTATATTCATACATAAACAAGCATAATAGCCCATTGTTTTTGTTTTTAAATCGGCTTATATCATTTGTTAAAAAATCTCAATTTCTTAAGTCTGAATTGCGCCAGTCTTTTTTTTTTTTTTTTTTAAATCTCTTCCGGCTCGGCCTACAGACACAGGTAGATTTCGAAGTTAAGTACTAATTTCAGGTGATGCGCTGTGCTGGGAAAGACTATTTTTATTGGGATAGTTTTTGTTTTTATTTTTTTTTCTGTAAGAGTGGGTCCAATCTGTGAGGAAGACGTTATTGACTTTGTTCCTTCTTAAATTCCTATTTGTTTCGCCGCTTGAGGCCATTTTTAATTATATCAAAAATCTGTCATATATAAATTTTTGGACCTTTTCCTAGAAGTAATAATAATTTTAAACGGATTCAATATGTATGATAGTTAAGATGTTATGTTTTTTTTCTGTTTTCACAAAACCCCTCCCCATTTCCACCCCTTTGGCCATTAACCAACTTGAAAAACTTGATTTTATGTATCAGTTTGGAAGAGATTTATGCACAATTATGGCTGTTATCGTGTCCATAATATATATATATATATATATATATATAATACGAATACCACATACTATACTTACAATCCCAAAACTCCTGAACAGCAGAGAAAAACTAACAAATAACCATAAAAATTCAAACTAACAAAACTCTAAACGAAAACTATAAACAGAAAAAACACAACCAATGGAGACAGGCTGCAAGGCTAAAGACTTGCATGCTGGGTTATACCGGTAATTGCACATGAAACTTCCCCCATGCCTGTCGCAACCAAACTGACCATAGGAAGCAATAAACCAAGATGAAAAGAACGACTCAGCCAGACAAAGCTCCTTATAAAACCTACATTTATTTGGCGAGTTTTTTAATCGCCAAAAGGAGAGTATCACTGTATTCTTTACCTTTGACAAAACTATTCACCAAACTATTTAACAAAGCAATAGGATAACTCTGAACCATTGCACCATGATAGAGATTTATTATGTCACTTATTATACTATCATGTTTAGAATTTAATTTTATAATCCTAATTAAACTATTGATAAATATATTTCTAAAAATTGAAATATGAACATTAGAATTAAAATTTAATATCTTGATTGTTTCAAAGTTGTAATCATTTCTCTTATCATAAATGAAAGTACGCAAGCCACCCCTCTCGATGTCGATAGCAAGGTCTAGATAATTTACATGTTTCGTGTCATATGAAGTTCTCTTTAATGTCAAACCTTGGGGGTAATAATCTAAATTTAATTCGCTGTTGGAATCGTTAATCGTAACCAACAAAACATCATCAATATATCTAAAACTTAAAAAATCCTTATTTACTGTTTCGTTAACTTCGTATAAAAATAAATATATATCTGCAAGTACCGAGCTGCAACTACCCCCCATAGGTATACCCCTAATCTGCTGAAACACATGTTTACCGTCGAATAAATAATTTTCATTAACTACAAAATTAAATAAATTTATTAAATGATCCAAATCTTTACCCAAAGTATTGTAACATTTAAAAAAAATCAAAAATTTTATTTTTAAGATCTATTAAATCAATGCTATTATAATCTTCAAAATCATAAACATATAAGCCTTTTATATTGCTCAAACCTTTCAATCTGTTAAGTAACTCAAAACTATTTTTTATAATACAAGTGTTATTATGTTTTAATGCCACATCAAATAAACTCTGCAAAATATCCAAAAACTTTTTATTAGCAACTTCTAAATAAGTGCCAAAACCACATGTAATTGTACGAAAGGCAACAGGGTCCTTATGAAATTTAGGAATCAATACCATATAAGGTAATTCTTTACTACGTTGTGTGTATTTTAACCTTTTGTAAAATGCACCAATTCTTCTTTCTGTCTCTTTTACGTTGGTTTTTAATAACCTGTAATTATGTTTATTTTTATAACTTTGTTGTAGTTGGTTACTGTATAGCTTTTTGCAAATAATTGCAAAATTTGTATTAGCTTTATCTATATAAGTTATAACAAAATTACTCTCTAAATCCTTAATAGATTTTTTTAATGAATTATAATCTTCTATCGAAATCCCCCCTGTCTTACCGCAGTAAATTGAACTAAAATCCTTCAATACATTATGTTTCCATTCCAGAAAAGCTATTTCCGGTAAGCAAAATTTGTTCATTAGTTTATGTACAAACATATCAACGTTGATTTTTAATCGTTTTTTTATACATAAAAACCTTAATATTTAACCTTTTTAAACGAAATTTTGTACCGTATTGCATGTAATTCCTCAATGTTTTGTCTTTGACAATATCTAAATTTCCAGTCAATACGTGACCGTGATCCATATCCACATAATCACTATAACTTGGATCATGACAATGACATAAATTATTATCATTGTTTCTACCGATTTCTTTTGCAAAATTATTATGGTTAAAAACCAAACGACCTAAAGGTTTATCGTATCTTAAAACCTTGACAATTTCTATGTCTTTATCTGGAAGCAATTCATCGTATTTATTCAATACATTAAACATATTTATACCACGTTTTTTAATTTCTATGCAATCCATTACGAAATACATTCTATTAACTAATTTATTGTTGTTATTGCATCCACCCAGATATTCCTCCAAATGTTGTGATTTAATCCTTAACCTCAAAATATCTAAAGGCAAATCTATATTGTAATTACTCTTATATGAATACAATAAGTTTAACAAATCACCTATAAAACGTTTTTTCACATTAAATATAATAAATTTTACATTTCTTACTATTCCATTAAAATCACTCCTAAGAATTGAACATTTCATCTATATTATCATATCCTTTTCCAATTACTTTATGATCTATCTCATTAATGCATTTACTAGCTGGCTTCGCCCGCCAGCGGGCCCCTAATTTACATCGGTGCCTCGAATTGTAGAAAATCTCGAATCTTGTAAAACCTCGAACCTGACGAACCTCCGACCCGGGTCCCCGCTGCCTTCTGCACCGTATACCGGTCGTGCTACGCACGCACCGGATAATCCCTTAATTTGCACATTGAGTAGTATAAACCTCTAACCGAACGAACCTCCAACCCGGGTCCCCGCTGCCTTCGGCACCGTATACCGGTCGTGCTACGCACGCACCGGATAATCCCTTAATTTGCACATCGAATAGTATAAACCTCTAACTGAACGAATCTCCGACCCTGCCCCGCTGCCTTCGGCACCGTAAACCGGTCGTGCTACGCACGCAACGGATAATCCCTTAAATTGCACATAGAATAGTATAAACCTCTAACTGAACGAACCTCCGGCTCGGGTCTCCGCTGCCTGCGGCACCGTATAGCAGTCGTGCTGCGCACGCGCTGCAGTATACGCTAGTTCCACCTTCCACCACCAGGTGGCGCAATCTGTTTATACGATCATAACTGAAATCGTTAAGGCTTTCGATGCCGATTCGAATGAGCCATACCCATATCCTTTTTTAAGTTTGTGTTATAAAACGTTCTAGTTTTATATTTTACCTCGATATCCCCACCTTCACTTCCGTCGTAAACCTCATAAATTAAATCACTATTATAAATATATCTGGTATTATACCTGATCGAATTCCTTTTTCGTATACCTTCAACCTCCCCTCTTTCCAAACAAATATCAAACTCACAATTTTTTTCATAATTTTTTCCACAATTTTTGTTATTTTTATATATATTTTTCTTTTTCTCAAAAACCAAACTGGACATACACTTAAAAAAGAAACCATCATCAACACCTGTTCCCATTACCAACCAAATGTATATCCAAATCTAAATCATGGTTACTTTTTAACGATCCGTTCCTTACCATTTTATCGGGAACCGATCGAGCACAATGGTCTTTTATAATGAATTCCATTTCTTGCCGGTATCTATAATTCCATTTTTTGTATATTTCATAATTATAAATTTATATTTACACTTGATACATTTTTTTACAAAACTAACCAAAATGAAAACAAATGATTAAAACCAACACTATAAACATAACTATAAAATTTAAAAATTGAACATGAACGATTAATATATAACAAAATTAAACTGAATAAACTATACTGAACTGTATAAAACTATATAAAACTATAATAAACAAATTGGGAAAACTGTATAAGGAATAACTACAACGTCGTAATATGCCTGACAAATGCCTAAAACATATCCAAAACGTTTATCTAAATAATTTATAAAATCCAAAGCCAATCGTAATCTGAACCACTTGAAGACGTAGCAATGCCACCGAACTACAAAGGTTAATATAATACCAAAACCACATAATCTAATCCCAAAACACCTGAACAACAGCGAAAAATTAACAAATAACCACAAAATTCATACTAACAAAACTATAAACAAAACAGAAAGAACACAACCATTGGAGACAGACTGCAAGGCCTGTCTCCAATGGTCAATCTTGCATGCTGGGTTATACGGGTAATTACTCATGAAACTCCCCCCATGCCTGTCGCAACCAAACTGACCAAAGAAAGCTTTAACCCAAGTTGAAAAGAACGAGACAGCCAGATAGAGCTCCCTATAAAAAATGCAATTATTTGGCGATCTTTTTAATCGCCAAAAGGAGAGTATCACTGTATTCTTTATCTTTGAAGAAATTATTTATCAAACTGTTTAACAAACTAATAGGATAACTCTGAACCATTGCACTATGATAGAGATTTATAATGTCACTTATTATATTATTATGATTAGAATTTAATTTTACTATCCTATTTATAAATATATTTCTGAAAATAGAAATATGTACATTAGAATTAAAATTTAATATCTTGATTGTTTCAAAGTTGTAATCCTTTCTCTTATCGTAAATGCAAGTACTCAAGCCACCCCTCTCAATGTCGATAGCAAGGTCTAAATAATTTACATGTTTCTTGTCATATGAAGTTCTCTTTAATGTCAAACCTAGGGGGTAGTAATCTAAATTTAATTCGCTATTGGAATCGTTAATCCTTACCAACATAATGCATAATATATCCATTACCAACATATATATATATATATATATATATATATATATATATATATATATATATATATATATATATATATATATATATATATTAATATATTACAAAATTGAAAATTCCATAACCTATTAAATTTATTATACAAAAAATTCATTTTATTACTATTCCATTTACAACCCTTGTTTATTAAAATATTTCCTTTCTTAAAAATATTCCATTACTGTCCATATTTAAAACATTTTTTATCCTAATATACTTAAATTCAAGTTTTATATCCTGAAAAATAAGATGTAAAAATCACATTTCATAAGAATATTTCTTCTTAAAAAATCTATTTTCTTAAATTCTTTATTACATTAAATATTTCGTATTTATTCCCGTATTTAAATCTCTTTTATTTCTTTTAATCTGTGTAAATTCAACACTTTCCCTTTCCAAATAGTCTAAAAAAATCATTTTTTTTAAAATTGTTTTTTTATTGAGAAACTTATATTCTCACTATTCAAAAGCCGAAAATTATTCTATTACTTTCTCGCGTTTTCCTTAATTTCTATAATGTTCTAGAAAATTCTTTTTCCGCCAAAATCATTGGAGAGACGTATTTCTTCAAAGTTAATTCATAGATAAAAGTTAGTGCGTGGCGAAATTGAACATGTATTGGTTAAAATAGGTGACGTGTTACGAAATTTTTCTTGCGCACTCCTCTCTTAAAACGACAGAGAGAGAAGGGATTTTGCCGTCGAAGTGAGTGTTAAAATAAAATGTTGCTGGCGTTGTGGTGAGCAATCAGACATCTAATAGAGTTCTAATATGTTTCAACATAGAGATTTACTAAGAGAGATTTAAAGAGAGATCCCCCGAGGTTTAAAGATGATTGGGCTAAATAAATGAATTAGAGTGCAATCCTGTTCTTTTTTTCTTCAATCTACACTTTACTCGGTTACTGTTGCTTAAATTTCCTAATACGACAGAATTAATTTTTGAGATCCTTACCATATTTTTAATTGACTACGGGATGAAGAAAAAAAAACAAAACACAACATATATATATATATATAAAGCTTTGAACTGGGCATGGTTTTGGGTTCTAAAGATCATAATCGGTGTACATCTAGAAAAATTTTCAAAAATTCCAACATAGGGGAGAATGTAATAGGTAGTATTTCTTACGAAATCTACCTAACGGCAAGGTATTTATAAGAGGAAAGACTGGTGAAGTTAAAAAATTATATAAAACCAATATTAAGTATTTTATGTAGTGTTATACGCCATTAAGCATAAAACACTGTATGAGGTCACACTATACGTGATCTACATCGGCGTGGAATCAGATCATAGGATTAGCCTCATTTGAGTGCTCAGTAAAACTCTTTCGATGGAATCTCAAAAAAACTGGTGATAAATGCGAGGTATAGTTGTGTGGTTTTGGAGCTTTAAATCTGGCGATGAATTCGCTACCATTATGCAATTGCTTGCATAGCAATGATTGCAATTTGATCACAATGCAAAGGTATTATAAATTCCGTTATATACAAGTTCCATTTCCATAAGTTTTCTCTTATAGCGATATTTTTGGCACTAAATTTGTCGATATTTTGCCAAGTGTCGCCAAGCTTGGCAAGAATTTTTTACTCTAGCGGATATGATTACATAGTTTTAAACGTATGAGAGTCTGAACAGTGGTTACAAAAAACGCATGTTAGAAATGAAACTTCTAAAAATAAATCTGTATTGTAAAGTACAAATCTGTGCGTCGAGCAATGATGACGTCTTAATGATTTAGGCAACAACGGAGTTAAAATGTGTGAGAATCGCAACAATGGCGATATTTCAATTAAAATTAAACAATCGCAGTGTTAGTTCTGTCGGGGGAAGCGCAAGTTTTAGGCTGACGAATAAAACTTTCTATTAACAATTGCGTTTAGTTCAAGAATTGGACAAATATTTTAAAGCTGTTTCAAACAATGAGCTTTACTCGCACGCGTCAGTGTTAAATGCACGCAGGTTATTTTCGAAAGAATACATTTTTGTTTTCTACAACACTGTAAAATAACAGTGGCATTTAATTCAACAATTGCACAACAATCGGACAAGTTATTTCTAACAATAGATTTTCTTCGCGCGTCAGTAGTAAAAAGTACTTCAGATGAGTAAAACCTTGAGGAATAATAAATTTTAGTTTAAGGAAGGTATATTATTACCGGGAACTGTTTCTCATCTCCATTATCCTACACCGTTCCCGATGAATATGAACCAGTTTTAGGCAAATCGTGAAAATCTTAGGGCATCTTTGCAAATCTTGGTTATTTGGGCACCTTTGTAATTGCGCATCGTGACGTTGAAATTAACTCCCCAGCTGACCTGACTATTCGCCAGTTAGATGAAAATGATACTGGGGTAAGTCCTATGTACTTTGCTTTATATTGTGTCATGTTTCAGACTAAGAATTAAAGTGTTACTCAATGCACCCTATATGATCAGGTACTTGTACATTTCTAAATAATTTCAGTCACCTTCGTTTACTGAGAAAGCAAACTGCAGCTGTTGTCACTTGTCACTGTCACTTATTTTCTGTTGTAAACGAAATATTTAAAAGTATCTGCATCAGTTTTTATTTAAGTATATTCTTATAATTTTAAAATTGCTAAGCTTTTGCAAAATGTTTTCATTAATGTTAGAAAATTTTTAATTGAACAATGTAATAATAGATTTAAGGACCGTTTTTGGAATATTTTATAAAACGCATAAAAGAGGGTAAAGTTTAATTGCATACAATTTTGACAACCTTTTTTAGTTTATATACATATATCCATTAACAAACGCTATCAAACAAAATAGGATGTTTATATTATAATTGACATCGTATCAAAAAAGAACTTCAAAAGTAAACTTTACGAAATGAAATAGGGGTATTGTAAATTTCACAACAAAAATATAATATTTTGATGGTTTATGGTGAAAAACAACTTTAAAATCAAACTTCTTGTGCTGAGTTCATTATTAGTTACAATTGTCTTAAAATATGCTAATATAACATAATATAATATAATATAATAATTATAACTGCGCAAAACACAAGAAAAAAAGTTTTCACCAAATCTTTTCCAGTAAAATAATTTTACAAATTTATTTTGACTCACATTCAAACAAATTAAAATCCCAAAAAGTAAAAATAAATAAATAAATAAATTCGATTATAAATAAAATTATAAATGGAAAAATAATTTTTAATAAATAAATAGCGAAACAGCATACAAATAAGTTATCGTTCTGTCCATACGTGTATGTGTCAGCGAAAAATACCTCTCCCACTCAAAATTTTAAAACGCACACGTGCTTCAGTGCACTAAAAAAAAAAAAAAAAAAAAAAAAAAAAAAAAAAAAAAAAAAAAAGTTAACGACAGCATCAACTATGTGCTTGCTTTTGAGCAAAAAATTTCCTCTCCAAATCGAACACTTTTAAGAGGCTACTTCACTCGTGCGAAAATATCCACTCGCTAATGTTAATAGTTTGGGAGAAAGTTACATTCAATATTTCATTTATTTATTTGTTTATTTTTTACATTGGATGGACTCTACAAAGGCCGATTTCTCCTTTTTTCGATTTATTTTACGTTTTTTTTTTTTAAATTATTATTATTAAGATATTTTCATTTTCGGAACCAGTTTTGAAAGTGAAAGTTTTCTCATTAAAAAAAAAAACTGTAACCAAAATCGAGCAACTTGGAAATTGTACGTCAAACGTGACACATGAGTACTATAACTAGTTTCAGTGAAATGAATTCTATCGTCTGTTGTTATGATAACCGTCATAGATTTAAGTTGGCATAACATTTTATCTTTTGTCGACTTGGACTGAAAATTCCAATGGGAAACGTAAGCTTAGCTTTGAAAATATCAGAACTTGAAATCCATATTTAGACTCTTTGTCCGTTTAATATCTATTTCTCCGGAAACATTTAGTCGGTCACGTCGGTAGATGATAGGATGGCTATCATTAAAATATTTTAGTACACAAATTCGTTTTTTAACACGTTGACGGACAGTAGGAACAAGTGAAGTTCGAAAATTGACACTATATGTTTTTGTAATTTTTAGAAGTATAGTTTTACTCTTTCTGCTTAAATAAACTTAATTTTGATCTTCACAATCACGTCAGGGTGGAAAAATACAGTAAAAAAAGTGATAAACACCAGTATATTCTTATAGAAAAAATTATGTCGATTATTCGATCCAATAATCAATTTGAATTTTTCTATAATACTGGTAATTATCATTTTTTTTATTGTATTTTTCCCTGACCACTAGCCACCCTGCACGTGCATACTGAAGCTGCAACTCGTAGAACAGGTGCAAAGCGAACTTCAACCTAACAAATTGTTTCCAAAACAGGACACTGGTCTTCTACTTGTACGTCGGTAAATGCACATTTGTGCTGCTATAGCCGTCGTTTCTAAAACCGACCGTTTCGTTTTGGGCGGCTATAGCCGTCATGCCACATTGTGAACTTCTCTTTGGTGGTTATAGCCGCAAGTGTCCGTCAACGTGTTAAATTCAGTAATGAGGAAATAGTAGGACTGCGTCTTAAATAGGACGCCATCACCATGGCAACCTAGAATCATGACCTATCATTGGATATCATTGTATTAATTGCGTGTGATAGGATTTAATAGAATGAAGAATGTGACTATATAACTTGGTTATTAGAGGTTATAAAATGTCATATATGACTATAACGTCATACATGTCAGATAACATCTCGGTCGCTTGTCGATTCATCCTCGGAAGCTGCTATAACAAGGAAGTACCGATTTTTGAAAAATTCAAATTACTTAATAAATATTTTTATTAATATTTTTTTAAGGGTTTGATTCAATTTTCATAAAATTTGAAATGACTCGATAAAATTCTTCAACAATTATATATATTAAATTTCAAACCATTCGGTTGGGAAGTATTTGTGTTGTTCTATGCGGACAGACGGATAGTCGTTCAGACAGATGGACGGACCACACAACCACTCTAGGTGCTACGTATCTATATTTTCGAATGCACCTAAAAAGTAAAAAACGTCCTGCGTAAAGTTCGACTTCAGCTAGCCAATGCAAAGGAAATAAAAATCATTTAAAAATATTGAAATGTAACTGAGATGTTTTAAAACCTTTCTTCCATAGGATGAACATTAGTGAATGGGTGTTTTCGCCTGAGTGAAGTAGCCCCTCACTCGCAAACGAAAACTTACTCCAATGCTCATACAAGAAGCGAACGCGTATCCTTATGCCGCCAACCATTTTCTTGTTGGATGATTTACTACGCATTTCATCGTTTTATTCACAAGATTTACACGTAAAACTACATTTCTTCAACACTTTCATAAACGGATTGCCAAAAAAGAAATTCCAAAGCACATTATTTGTATTTTTAACTAAACGAGTCTCGGGATTCGAAAAGTAGCCAAATGATTTCAGGAATATGTTGTAATTAAGAAGCTGTCGCCGAAGATAAAACAATTATTTTGGCCTCTTGAAATCCTCTCACAAGGAAGGTCTCCTTAAAGCGCATACTCAGAATATTTTGAAAAAAAAATGCTAATGAAGCTACTCATGCATGTAATAAAGGAACAGTGAAATTAAGCTGTGGAATCCCAGTAGAAAATCTGCAAAAAAATAAAATACTTTCGAGTATTGGGCGCAAAAAGACGCGATTTAGCTAGCAACACCTTTTCCTCACCAACCACAAACGATTTTAATGCATTTTAAAATGGCTTGTAAAATGATTATTCGAATGCGCCATACGTAATGAATTTAAACTTAAACGATGAAAGTTTATTATTTTCAGCCGATTGGCGCCTAGATTTTTGCACCCCTGCCTTAAAAAGTATTTGTTATAAAACCGTATTTCTTTAAATTTTATTCCGTCGCCAACCGGTGATACATCGCCAAACCAAATAAACGAAATTTTAATATTTTTTTTTACGGACGTTATATAGAGGTTCCGCAGATTTTTTTTTTTATATATAGACGTATATACCCTCATGAGAAGAGTATTCTGTAATTTTTTCAATGAATGTATGAGATAGGCACGGATAATTCTACTTTCTTCTGGATGCAACCATGAGAATGGCATCATGCGCAAATCGTTTGGTTTTGAAAATACTGACTCACTATGGAAAATTGAGTCAGAGCGTCAAGCTTTTATTTTCAAAAATAATTAAATTTGTATCTAAACTATCCCATTATCATGAATATTATGGTCTCACACGCTGGGTTTTATTTAAAGATGTTCTCTCATACAACGCCACTTTCTTACACATTCCTGAATTCAGTTTTATTCACAAAGGCAAGAACTATTGCAGGCTTTCTTTTTCGGAAATCGTGAAATCGAACAGTGTTCTACAGTTTTCAATAATCACAAAAGATATTTAGTAAAATTATGTCAAATTAGGCGTCTTGAACTGAATTTTCGAAGTGACAGATCGAGACGCCGCAGGCTCTTACTCCATCAGACATTATTTAATAAAGTACAGAAATATTTCCAGTAATATATTAAAACGATAACAGGTTCGAACACAATAATTAAATCAGCTTATTTTCTCAAATGTCAAGCATACGTGCTTTTCGGCTTCCTGGGGCAATTCTCAGTGGGGAGATGGGCTGGATCGCTGGACCACTTGGATCCTATTTTTAAAGCGAGTGTTCCGTGTTCCTTGATTTTGAAACCTTTTACTCTGTTTAGTTTATCTGTATCTTTTTCCAAAGTTTCATGCAGTGGGACTTTACTTTATGAAGATCTGTACGGCGGGGAAGGTGAGTTGTTATAGCAGAGACCATTTTTGAGAAATATTTATGTAAAAATATCTCGTAATATGAAATTTATTGCTGAAAATGAGCTTGTGATAGGATATATCATGTGAAAGACAAACGCAATATATTCCTGCGACCCATTTCGGAAAAAGGCGCTTGAAAATTTTCGAGCAGCTAATCTCCTTCTTCAGTTAAAAGACGACTTTTAAAAAAATATATGAGAATTTGCAATTTAAAAGTATTTTGAGACGTTTTATTGTTAAAAATTGAACACTCGGAGTGTATTCATACATTGACATATACAATCAACTAATTCATTATATGCTGAAAATAATGACTTAAAAAAAAGCTGGTTTTAGTATTGATTAACACACCTAAGTTATTTCTAGTTATTCACACATTATCTCAATAATAGCAATCGTAGAAGGGATTTTCATTCGTAGAGACATTTTCAACTTTGAAGTGAATGATGGTTTCCGATGAGATCGAATGAAAGACAAAAAAGAGTAAGTGAACTTACATCCAAGTAAAAGATAATTTTTTCAAGAACTCAGATGGAATTCAAAATATAAATTTACGAAAACTACGATCGAAAAATATTGTTTATAAAGACTGAAAACTCTTGTATACAAATGTATCAAACTGATTTTTTATTTAAGTAAAGATTGCACTTTTAATTCTTCTTTAAATCAAAATGTTTCACCCAAATGCTCTTTCTATTTTTCTCTAATTCTATGATCAAATGAAATTACATATCCACACGTATGTGGATGTTGGTGTGTCGACGGGGAGAGGGGGGGTGAAGGGAGCGCGTAAACGAGCGCTCTCACAAATACATTGCGTCATATCACGGAATGAAAATCGTAGATAATATGAAATTACCAATTGTCACATATCACGCTACGCCACGGATAAATACCACATTTAAACTTTCGGGTGTAAATAAGATTGAAAGGGGGACACTCAATTTGTAGACGTAACTGTTAAGAATGTAAAACTATTAGTTGTAGAAGTATGATTTTATACTTACTAATGTATACTGATATATTTAAATTGATTGACAATTGTATGGGGATCTTTGTAAAAATGCAATTTCACCGTAATATGTGTTGTATTATTATTGATGACAATAGTGGTTATTGAAAGAATGATGAAAGATTATGTGAAACAGTTGTGGAATTATTTATTTTGACACTGAATTTGTGGATAGCTTGTCTTGAACTTTTGCACACATAATCGCTAAGAATATAAATCTTTCAGTTCTAGAAGTATAATTTTGTAAGTACTAAAGTATATTCATCTATGTAAACTGATAAAACACAGAGTCTTTGGAAAGATGCGATTTTAATGTAATAATTTAGTTTTATCAAAAAATATCCCTTTAAAGTTCAAAAAGATACATAGTCATTACTTCAACTGTATTCATTTATTTGGAGTTTATCTAATTTTGATGACAGTTTTTAGAAAAATTTTATCCTATACTGTCTCATATATTATATATAAAACGTTATTTTATAAGGGTGGAACAAATGAAAAATGAACAACGGTTATAATTTGCTTTAATATTGTATAAGCGTGGTGAACCTACGTGTAAAGGTAGAGCGACAAGTTACAAAGGAAATCACTACAGCGGAAATGGACTAGCACTAGGTAGTCACGCAGAAGCCTGTGATATGCGCCGGCGGAGAGCCAACAGTATCGTTCGGAAGGCAATTCGTTGTTGCTGTTATTCCTCAACGCCTGCGGACTTGTTGCGAATAAAAAGGAGCGAATAGGTGTTATTAGTTATTAGTGACTGAAAGAGTTGGATTTCGCGAAGTGCATCGGAAAATGAAAGCAGTGTACGGGGAAAATGCTTTATCGTTGACTCGTGTGCAGGACAGACAAAAGCACTTCCTTGAGAGAATATAGTGAAGTTTTGATGGACAGGGTACGAAAACCATCAGTATAGCACGGATCTTTCGCCATATGGCTGTCCCATATTTAGTCCGCTGAAAACGACCTTGAAGGGCAAAGTTTTAACTTGAACAGTGAAGTCACGGACATTGTTCAAAAAAGGTTCCTATTTTAACCAAAGGACTTCTATGGTCAAGGTATTCATCCCTTGAAGACACAGTAGGACAAGTGCTTGTGTAGCATTGGAGATTATGTTTGAAATATGCCATATGCTGAAATGCATTTATTTCTGGAGAAAAGTAAATGTTTCTCCGTTGAAATGAACAAGATGCCACTCTACATAATACGAAAAACATCTGACAGATGAAGAAATTAAATATTTATGAGGAGATACATTTATTTCAGGAGGAAAGTAAATGTATCTCCGTTGAAATATACAAGATTCGTCACTGAATAATAAGACAGACATCCGACAGGAGAAGAAAATAAATATTTATGCGGAGATACATTTATTTCTGGAGGAAAGTAAATGTATCTTTATTTCTGGAGGAAAGTAAATGTATCTTCGTAGAAATATACAAGATTCGTCACTCAAGAATACGACAGACATCCGACAGAAGAAGAAATTAAATATTTATGCGGAGATGCATTTATTTCTATAGGAAAGTAAATGTATCTCCATTGAAATATACAACATTCGTCACACAAGAATACGACAGACATCCGACAGAAGAAGAAATTAAATATTTATGCGGAGATGCATTTATTTCTGGAGGAAAGTAAATGTATCTCCGTTGAAATAAACAAGATTCATCTTTATAGAATACGACAGACATCCGTCAGAAGAAGAAAATAAATATTTATGCGGAGATGTATTTATTTCTGGAGAAAGGTAAATGTATCTCCGTTGAAATATCAAGATTCATCTTTAAAGAATACGACAGACATCCGACAGAAGAAGAAATTAAATATTTATGCGGAGATGCATTTATTTCTGGAGGAAAGTAAATGTATCTCCGTTGAAATATACAAGATTCGTCACTCAAGAATACGACAGACATCCGACAGAAGAAGAAATTAAATATTTATGCGGAGATGCATTTATTTCGAGAGGAAAGTAAATGTATCTCCGTTGAAATATACAACATTCGTCATTTAAGAATACGACAGACATCCGACAGAAGAAATTAAATATTTATGCGGAGATGCATTTATTTCTGGAGGAAATTAAATGTATCTCCGTTGAAATATACAAGATTCGTCACTCAAGAATACGTAAGACATCCGACAGAAGAATAAAATAAATATTTATGCGGAGATGTATTTATTTCTGGAGAAAGGTAAATGTATCTCCGTTGAAATATCAAGATTCATCTTTAAAGAATACGACAGACATCCGACAGAAGAAGAAATTAAATATTTATGCGGAGATGCATTTATTTCTGGAGGAAAGTAAATGTATCTTCGTTGAAATATACAAGATTCGTCACTCAAGAATACGACAGACATCCGTCAGAAGAAGAAAATAAATATTTATGCGGAGATGCATTTATTTCTAGAGGAAAGTAAATGTATCTCCGTTGAAAAATACAACAACCGTCACTCAAGATTACGACAGACATCCGAAAGAAGAAGAAATTAAATATTTATGTGGAGATGCATTTATTTCTGGAGGAAAGTAAATGTATCTCCGTTGAAATAAACAAGATTAGTCATTATAGAATACGACAGACATCCGTCAGAAAAAGAAAATAAATATTTATGCGGAGATGCATTTATTTCTGGAGGAAAATAAATGTATCTCCGTTGAAATATACAATATTAGTCACTCAAGAATATGTAAGACATCCGACAGAATAATAAAAAAAATATTTATGCGGAGGTGCATTTATTTCTAGAGGAAAGTAAATGTATCTCCGTTGAAATAACAAGATTCGTCTTTAAAGAATACGACAGATATCCGAAAGAAGAAGAAATTAAATATTTATGCGGAGATGCATTTATTTCTGGAGGAAAGTAAATGTAACTCCGTTGAAATATACAAGATTCGTCTTTAAAGAATACGAGAGACATCCGGCAGAAGAAGAAATTAAATATTCATGCGGAGATTCATTTATTTCTAGAGGAAAGTAAATGTATCTCCGTTGAAATATACAATATTAGTCACTCAAGAATATGTAAGACATCCGACAGAATAATAAAATAAATATTTATGCGGAGATGCATTTATTTCTAGAGGAAAGTAAATGTATCTTCGTTGAAATATACAAGATTCGTCACTCAAGAATACGACACACATCCGTCAGAAGAAGAAATTAAATATTTATGCGGAGATGCATTTATTTCTGGAGAAAAGTAAATGTATCTCCGTTAAAATAACAAGATTCGTCTTTAAAGAATACGACAGACATCCGACAGAAGAAGAAATTAAATATTTATGCGGAGATGCATTTATTTCTGGAGGAAAGTAAATGTATCTCCGTTGAAATATACAAGATTCGTCACTCAAGAATACGACAGACATCCGACAAAAGAAGAAATTAAATATTTATGCGGAGAGGCATTTATTTCTGGAGAAAAGTAAATGTATCTCCGTTGAAATAACAAGATTCGTCTTTAAAGAATACGACAGATATACGAAAGAAGAAGAAATTAAATATTTATGCGGAGATGCATTTATTTCTGGGGAAAAGTAAATGTATCTCCGTTGAAATAAACAAGATTCGTCTTTATAGAATATCACAGACATCCGCCAGAAAAAGAAAATAAATATTTATGCGGCGATGCATTTATTTCTAGAGGAAAGTAAATGTATCTCCGTTGAAATGAACAAGATGCCACTCTACATAATACGACAGACATCCGGCAGAAAAAGAAAATAAATATTTATGCGGAGATGCATTTATTTCTAGAGGAAAGTAAATGGATCTACGTTCAAATACACAAAATTCGTCATTCAAGAATACGACAGACATCCGACAAAAGAAGAAATTAAATATTTATGCGGAGAGGCATTTATTTCTGGAGAAAAGTAAATGTATCTCCGTTGAAATAACAAGATTCGTCTTTAAAGAATACGACAGATATCCGACAGAAGAAGAAATTAAATATTTATGCGGAGATGCATTTATTTCTGGAGGAAAGTAAATGTATCTCCGTTGAAATATACAACATTCGTCATTCAAGAATACGACAGACATCCGACAAAAGAAGAAATTAAATATTTATGCGGAGAGGCATTTATTTCTGGAAAAAATAAATGTATCTCTGTTGAAATAAACAAGATTCGTCTTTATAGAATACCACAGACATCCTTCAGAAAAAGAAAATAAATATTTATGCGGCGATGCATTTATTTCTAGAGGAAAGTAAATGTATCTCCGTTGAAATGAACAAGATGCCACTCTACATAATACGACAGACATCCGGCAGAAAAAGAAAATAAATATTTATGCGGAGATGCATTTATTTCTAGAGGAAAATAAATGTATCTCCGTTGAAATATACAACATTCGTCATTCAAGAATACGACAGACATCCGACAGAAGAAGAAATTAAATATTTATGCGGAGATGCATTTATTTCTGGAGAAAAGTAAATGTCGCTCCGTTGAAATGAACAAGATGCATCTCTACCTAATACGACAGACATCCGGCAGAAAAAGAAAATAAATATTTATGCGGAGATGCATTTATTTCTAGAGGAAAGTAAATGGATCTCCGTTCAAATACACAAAATTCGTCATTCAAGAAGTTGACAGACATCCGACAGAAGAAGAAATTAAATATTTATGCGGAGATGCATTTATTTCTGGAGGAAAGTAAATGTAACTCCGTTGAAATATACAAGATTCGTCTTTAAAGAATACGACAGACATCCGACAGAAGAAGAAAATAAATATTTATGCGGAGATGCATTTATTTCTGGAGAAAAGTAAATGTATCTCCGTTGAAATAAACAAGATTCGTCTTTACAGAATACGACAGACATCCGTCAGAAGAAGAAAATAAATATTTATGCGGAGATGCATTTAATTCTAGAGGAAAGTAAATGTATCTCCGTTGAAATATACAACATTCGTCATTCAAGAATACGACAGACACCCGACAGAAGAAGAAATTAAATATTTATGCGGAGATGCATTTATTTCTAGAGGAAAGTAAATGTATCTCCGTTGAAATATACAAGATTCGTCACTCAAGAATACGACAGACATCCGACAGAAAAAGAAATAAAATATTTATGCGGAGATGCATTTATTTCTGGAGGAAAGTAAATGTATCTCCGTTGAAATATACAAGATTAGTCACTCAATAATACGTAAGACATCCGACAGAAGAATAAAATAAATATTTATGCGGAGATGCATTTATTTCTGGAGGAAAGTAAATGTATCTCCGTTGAAATATACAAGATTCGTCACTCAAGAATACGACAGACATCGGACAAAAGAAGAAATTATATATTTATGCGGAGATGCATTTATTTCTAGAGGAATGTAAATGTATCTCCGTTGAAATAACAAGATTCGTCTTTAAAGAATACGACAGACAGCCGTCAGAAGAAGAAATTAAATATTTAGGCGGAGATGCATATATTTCTGGAGAAAAGTAAATGTATCTCCGTTAAAATAACAAGATTCGTCTTTAAAGAATACGACAGATATACGACAGAAGAAGAAATTAAATATTTATGCGGAGATGCATTTATTTCTGGAGGAAAGTAAATGTATCTCCGTTGAAATATACAAGATTCGTCACTCAAGAATACGTGAGACATCCGTCAAAAGAAGAATTTCAATATTTATGCGGAGATGCATTTATTTCTAGAGGAAAGTAAATGTATCTCCGTTGAAATATACAAGATTCGTCACTCAAGAATACGACAGACATCCGACAGAAAAAGAAATAAAATATTTATGCGGAGATGCATTTATTTCTGGAGGAAAGTAAATGTATCTCCGTTGAAATATACAAGATTAGTCACTCAATAATACGTAAGACATCCGACAGAAGAATAAAATAAATATTTATGCGGAGATGCATTTATTTCTGGAGGAAAGTAAATGTATCTCCGTTGAAATATACAAGATTCGTCACTCAAGAATACGACAGACATCGGACAAAAGAAGAAATTATATATTTATGCGGAGATGCATTTATTTCTAGAGGAATGTAAATGTATCTCCGTTGAAATAACAAGATTCGTCTTTAAAGAATACGACAGACAGCCGTCAGAAGAAGAAATTAAATATTTAGGCGGAGATGCATATATTTCTGGAGAAAAGTAAATGTATCTCCGTTAAAATAACAAGATTCGTCTTTAAAGAATACGACAGACATCCGTCCGAAGAAGAAAATAAATATTTATGCGGAGATGCATTTATTTCTAGAGGAAAGTAAATGTATCTCCGTTGAAATATACAACATTCGTCATTCAAGAATACGACAGACATCCGACAGAAGAAGAAATTAAATATTTATGCGGAGATGCATTTATTTCTGGAGGAAAGTAAATGTATCTCCGTTGAAATAAACAAGATTCGTCTTTATAGAATACGACAGACATCCGTCCGAAGAAGAAAATAAATATTTATGCGGAGATGCATTTATTTCTAGAGGAAAGTAAATGTATCTCCGTTGAAATATACAACATTCGTCATTCAAGAATACGACAGACATCCGACAGAAGAAGAAATTAAATATTTATGCGGAGATGCATTTATTTCTGGAGGAAAGTAAATGCATCTCCGTTGAAATGTACAAGATTCGTCTCTCAAGAATACGACAGACATCCGACAGGAGAAGAAAATAAATATTTATGCGGAGATGCATTTATTTCTGGAGGAAAGTAAATGTATCTCCGTTGAAATATACCAGATTCGTCATTCAAAAATACGAAAGACATCCTTCAGAAGAAGAATTTAAATATTTATGCGGAGATGCATTTATTTCTAGAGGAAAGTAAATGTATCTCCGTTGAAATTTACAACATTGGTCACTCAAGAATACGACTGACATCCGACAGAAGAAGAAATAAAATATTTATGTGGAGATGCATTTATTTCTGGAGAAAAGTAAATTTATCTCCGTTGAAATAACAAGATTCGCATTAAAGAATACGACAGATATCCGAAAGAAGAAGAAATTAAATATTTATGCGGAGATGCATTTATTTCTGGAGGAAAGTAAATGTAACTCCGTTGAAATATACAAGATTCGTCTTTAAAGAATACGAGAGACATCCGGCAGAAGAAGAAATTAAATATTCATGCGGAGATGCATTTATTTCTAGAGGAAAGTAAATGTATCTCCGTTGAAATATACAATATTAGTCACTCAAGAATATGTAAGACATCCGACATAATAATAAAATAAATATTTATGCGGAGGTGCATTTATTTCTAGAGGAAAGTAAATGTATCTTCGTTGAAATATACAAGATTCGTCACTCAAGAATACGACACACATCCGTCAGAAGAAGAAATTAAATATTTATGCGGAGATGCATTTATTTCTGGAGAAAAGTAAATGTATCTTCGTTGAAATATACAAGATTCGTCACTCAAGAATACGACACACATCCGTCAGAAGAAGAAATTAAATATTTATGCGGAGATGCATTTATTTCTGGAGAAAAGTAAATGTATCTCCGTTAAAATAACAAGATTCGTCTTTAAAGAATACGACAGACATCCGACAGAAGAAGAAATTAAATATTTATGCGGAGATGCATTTATTTCTGGAGGAAAGTAAATGTATCTCCGTTGAAATATACAAGATTCTTCACTCAAGAATACGACAGACATCCGACAAAAGAAGAAATTAAATATTTATGCGGAGAGGCATTTATTTCTGGAGAAAAGTAAATGTATCTCCGTTGAAATAACAAGATTCGTCTTTAAAGAATACGACAGATATACGAAAGAAGAAGAAATTAAATATTTATGCGGAGATGCATTTATTTCTGGGGAAAAGTAAATGTATCTCCGTTGAAATAAACAAGATTCGTCTTTATAGAATATCACAGACATCCGCCAGAAAAAGAAAATAAATATTTATGCGGCGATGCATTTATTTCTAGAGGAAAGTAAATGTATCTCCGTTGAAATGAACAAGATGCCACTCTACATAATACGACAGACATCCGGCAGAAAAAGAAAATAAATATTTATGCGGAGATGCATTTATTTCTAGAGGAAAGTAAATGGATCTACGTTCAAATACACAAAATTCGTCATTCAAGAATACGACAGACATCCGACAAAAGAAGAAATTAAATATTTATGCGGAGAGGCATTTATTTCTGGAGAAAAGTAAATGTATCTCCGTTGAAATAACAAGATTCGTCTTTAAAGAATACGACAGATATCCGACAGAAGAAGAAATTAAATATTTATGCGGAGATGCATTTATTTCTGGAGGAAAGTAAATGTATCTCCGTTGAAATATACAACATTCGTCATTCAAGAATACGACAGACATCCGACAAAAGAAGAAATTAAATATTTATGCGGAGAGGCATTTATTTCTGGAAAAAAGTAAATGTATCTCTGTTGAAATAAACAAGATTCGTCTTTATAGAATACCACAGACATCCTTCAGAAAAAGAAAATAAATATTTATGCGGCGATGCATTTATTTCTAGAGGAAAGTAAATGTATCTCCGTTGAAATGAACAAGATGCCACTCTACATAATACGACAGACATCCGGCAGAAAAAGAAAATAAATATTTATGCGGAGATGCATTTATTTCTAGAGGAAAATAAATGTATCTCCGTTGAAATATACAACATTCGTCATTCAAGAATACGACAGACATCCGACAGAAGAAGAAATTAAATATTTATGCGGAGATGCATTTATTTCTGGAGAAAAGTAAATGTCGCTCCGTTGAAATGAACAAGATGCATCTCTACCTAATACGACAGACATCCGGCAGAAAAAGAAAATAAATATTTATGCGGAGATGCATTTATTTCTAGAGGAAAGTAAATGGATCTCCGTTCAAATGCACAAAATTCGTCATTCAAGAAGTTGACAGACATCCGACAGAAGAAGAAATTAAATATTTATGCGGAGATGCATTTATTTCTGGAGGAAAGTAAATGTAACTCCGTTGAAATATACAAGATTCGTCTTTAAAGAATACGACAGACATCCGACAGAAGAAGAAAATAAATATTTATGCGGAGATGCATTTATTTCTAGAGGAAAGTAAATGTATCTCCGTTGAAATATACAAGATTCGTCACTCAAGAATACGACAGACATCCGACAGAAAAAGAAATAAAATATTTATGCGGAGATGCATTTATTTCTGGAGGAAAGTAAATGTATCTCCGTTGAAATATACAAGATTAGTCACTCAATAATACGTAAGACATCCGACAGAAGAATAAAATAAATATTTATTCGGAGATGCATTTATTTCTGGAGGAAAGTAAATGTATCTCCGTTGAAATATACAAGATTCGTCACTCAAGAATACGACAGACATCGGACAAAAGAAGAAATTATATATTTATGCGGAGATGCATTTATTTCTAGAGGAATGTAAATGTATCTTCGTTGAAATATACAACATTCGTCATTCAAAAATACGAAAGACATCCTTCAGAAGAAGAATTTAAATATTTATGCGGAGATGCATTTATTTCTAGAGGAAAGTAAATGTATCTCCGTTGAAATTTACAACATTGGTCACTCAAGAATACGACTGACATCCGACAGAAGAAGAAATAAAATATTTATGTGGAGATGCATTTATTTCTGGAGAAAAGTAAATGTATCTCCGTTGAAATAACAAGATTCGCATTAAAGAATACGACAGATATCCGAAAGAAGAAGAAATTAAATATTTATGCGGAGATGCATTTATTTCTGGAGGAAAGTAAATGTAACTCCGTTGAAATATACAAGATTCGTCTTTAAAGAATACGAGAGACATCCGGCAGAAGAAGAAATTAAATATTCATGCGGAGATGCATTTATTTCTAGAGGAAAGTAAATGTATCTCCGTTGAAATATACAATATTAGTCACTCAAGAATATGTAAGACATCCGACATAATAATAAAATAAATATTTATGCGGAGGTGCATTTATTTCTAGAGGAAAGTAAATGTATCTTCGTTGAAATATACAAGATTCGTCACTCAAGAATACGACACACATCCGTCAGAAGAAGAAATTAAATATTTATGCGGAGATGCATTTATTTCTGGAGAAAAGTAAATGTATCTTCGTTGAAATATACAAGATTCGTCACTCAAGAATACGACACACATCCGTCAGAAGAAGAAATTAAATATTTATGCGGAGATGCATTTATTTCTGGAGAAAAGTAAATGTATCTCCGTTAAAATAACAAGATTCGTCTTTAAAGAATACGACAGACATCCGACAGAAGAAGAAATTAAATATTTATGCGGAGATGCATTTATTTCTGGAGGAAAGTAAATGTATCTCCGTTGAAATATACAAGATTCTTCACTCAAGAATACGACAGACATCCGACAAAAGAAGAAATTAAATATTTATGCGGAGAGGCATTTATTTCTGGAGAAAAGTAAATGTATCTCCGTTGAAATAACAAGATTCGTCTTTAAAGAATACGACAGATATACGAAAGAAGAAGAAATTAAATATTTATGCGGAGATGCATTTATTTCTGGGGAAAAGTAAATGTATCTCCGTTGAAATAAACAAGATTCGTCTTTATAGAATATCACAGACATCCGCCAGAAAAAGAAAATAAATATTTATGCGGCGATGCATTTATTTCTAGAGGAAAGTAAATGTATCTCCGTTGAAATGAACAAGATGCCACTCTACATAATACGACAGACATCCGGCAGAAAAAGAAAATAAATATTTATGCGGAGATGCATTTATTTCTAGAGGAAAGTAAATGGATCTACGTTCAAATACACAAAATTCGTCATTCAAGAATACGACAGACATCCGACAAAAGAAGAAATTAAATATTTATGCGGAGAGGCATTTATTTCTGGAGAAAAGTAAATGTATCTCCGTTGAAATAACAAGATTCGTCTTTAAAGAATACGACAGATATCCGACAGAAGAAGAAATTAAATATTTATGCGGAGATGCATTTATTTCTGGAGGAAAGTAAATGTATCTCCGTTGAAATATACAACATTCGTCATTCAAGAATACGACAGACATCCGACAAAAGAAGAAATTAAATATTTATGCGGAGAGGCATTTATTTCTGGAAAAAATAAATGTATCTCTGTTGAAATAAACAAGATTCGTCTTTATAGAATACCACAGACATGCTTCAGAAAAAGAAAATAAATATTTATGCGGCGATGCATTTATTTCTAGAGGAAAGTAAATGTATCTCCGTTGAAATGAACAAGATGCCACTCTACATAATACGACAGACATCCGGCAGAAAAAGAAAATAAATATTTATGCGGAGATGCATTTATTTCTAGAGGAAAATAAATGTATCTCCGTTGAAATATACAACATTCGTCATTCAAGAATACGACAGACATCCGACAGAAGAAGAAATTAAATATTTATGCGGAGATGCATTTATTTCTGGAGAAAAGTAAATGTCGCTCCGTTGAAATGAACAAGATGCATCTCTACCTAATACGACAGACATCCGGCAGAAAAAGAAAATAAATATTTATGCGGAGATGCATTTATTTCTAGAGGAAAGTAAATGGATCTCCGTTCAAATACACAAAATTCGTCATTCAAGAAGTTGACAGACATCCGACAGAAGAAGAAATTAAATATTTATGCGGAGATGCATTTATTTCTGGAGGAAAGTAAATGTAACTCCGTTGAAATATACAAGATTCGTCTTTAAAGAATACGACAGACATCCGACAGAAGAAGAAAATAAATATTTATGCGGAGATGCATTTATTTCTGGAGAAAAGTAAATGTATCTCCGTTGAAATAAACAAGATTCGTCGTTACAGAATACGACAGACATCCGTCAGAAGAAGAAAATAAATATTTATGCGGAGATGCATTTAATTCTAGAGGAAAGTAAATGTATCTCCGTTGAAATATACAACATTCGTCATTCAAGAATACGACAGACACCCGACAGAAGAAGAAATTAAATATTTATGCGGAGATGCATTTATTTCTAGAGGAAAGTAAATGTATCTCCGTTGAAATATACAAGATTCGTCACTCAAGAATACGACAGACATCCGACAGAAGAATAAAATAAATATTTATGCGGAGATGCATTTATTTCTGGAGGAAAGTAAATGTATCTCCGTTGAAATATACAAGATTAGTCACTCAATAATACGTAAGACATCCGACAGAAGAATAAAATAAATATTTATGCGGAGATGCATTTATTTCTGGAGGAAAGTAAATGTATCTCCGTTGAAATATACAAGATTCGTCACTCAAGAATACGACAGACATCGGACAAAAGAAGAAATTATATATTTATGCGGAGATGCATTTATTTCTAGAGGAATGTAAATGTATCTCCGTTGAAATAACAAGATTCGTCTTTAAAGAATACGACAGACAGCCGTCAGAAGAAGAAATTAAATATTTAGGCGGAGATGCATATATTTCTGGAGAAAAGTAAATGTATCTCCGTTAAAATAACAAGATTCGTCTTTAAAGAATACGACAGATATACGACAGAAGAAGAAATTAAATATTTATGCGGAGATGCATTTATTTCTGGAGGAAAGTAAATGTATCTCCGTTGAAATATACAAGATTCGTCACTCAAGAATACGTGAGACATCCGTCAAAAGAAGAATTTCAATATTTATGCGGAGATGCATTTATTTCTAGAGGAAAGTAAATGTATCTCCGTTGAAATATACAAGATTCGTCACTCAAGAATACGACAGACATCCGACAGAAAAAGAAATAAAATATTTATGCGGAGATGCATTTATTTCTGGAGGAAAGTAAATGTATCTCCGTTGAAATATACAAGATTAGTCACTCAATAATACGTAAGACATCCGACAGAAGAATAAAATAAATATTTATGCGGAGATGCATTTATTTCTGGAGGAAAGTAAATGTATCTCCGTTGAAATATACAAGATTCGTCACTCAAGAATACGACAGACATCGGACAAAAGAAGAAATTATATATTTATGCGGAGATGCATTTATTTCTAGAGGAATGTAAATGTATCTCCGTTGAAATAACAAGATTCGTCTTTAAAGAATACGACAGACAGCCGTCAGAAGAAGAAATTAAATATTTAGGCGGAGATGCATATATTTCTGGAGAAAAGTAAATGTATCTCCGTTAAAATAACAAGATTCGTCTTTAAAGAATACGACAGACATCCGTCCGAAGAAGAAAATAAATATTTATGCGGAGATGCATTTATTTCTAGAGGAAAGTAAATGTATCTCCGTTGAAATATACAACATTCGTCATTCAAGAATACGACAGACATCCGACAGAAGAAGAAATTAAATATTTATGCGGAGATGCATTTATTTCTGGAGGAAAGTAAATGTATCTCCGTTGAAATAAACAAGATTCGTCTTTATAGAATACGACAGACATCCGTCCGAAGAAGAAAATAAATATTTATGCGGAGATGCATTTATTTCTAGAGGAAAGTAAATGTATCTCCGTTGAAATATACAACATTCGTCATTCAAGAATACGACAGACATCCGACAGAAGAAGAAATTAAATATTTATGCGGAGATGCATTTATTTCTGGAGGAAAGTAAATGCATCTCCGTTGAAATGTACAAGATTCGTCTCTCAAGAATACGACAGACATCCGACAGGAGAAGAAAATAAATATTTATGCGGAGATGCATTTATTTCTGGAGGAAAGTAAATGTATCTCCGTTGAAATATACCAGATTCGTCATTCAAAAATACGAAAGACATCCTTCAGAAGAAGAATTTAAATATTTATGCGGAGATGCATTTATTTCTAGAGGAAAGTAAATGTATCTCCGTTGAAATTTACAACATTGGTCACTCAAGAATACGACTGACATCCGACAGAAGAAGAAATAAAATATTTATGTGGAGATGCATTTATTTCTGGAGAAAAGTAAATTTATCTCCGTTGAAATAACAAGATTCGCATTAAAGAATACGACAGATATCCGAAAGAAGAAGAAATTAAATATTTATGCGGAGATGCATTTATTTCTGGAGGAAAGTAAATGTAACTCCGTTGAAATATACAAGATTCGTCTTTAAAGAATACGAGAGACATCCGGCAGAAGAAGAAATTAAATATTCATGCGGAGATGCATTTATTTCTAGAGGAAAGTAAATGTATCTCCGTTGAAATATACAATATTAGTCACTCAAGAATATGTAAGACATCCGACATAATAATAAAATAAATATTTATGCGGAGGTGCATTTATTTCTAGAGGAAAGTAAATGTATCTTCGTTGAAATATACAAGATTCGTCACTCAAGAATACGACACACATCCGTCAGAAGAAGAAATTAAATATTTATGCGGAGATGCATTTATTTCTGGAGAAAAGTAAATGTATCTTCGTTGAAATATACAAGATTCGTCACTCAAGAATACGACACACATCCGTCAGAAGAAGAAATTAAATATTTATGCGGAGATGCATTTATTTCTGGAGAAAAGTAAATGTATCTCCGTTAAAATAACAAGATTCGTCTTTAAAGAATACGACAGACATCCGACAGAAGAAGAAATTAAATATTTATGCGGAGATGCATTTATTTCTGGAGGAAAGTAAATGTATCTCCGTTGAAATATACAAGATTCTTCACTCAAGAATACGACAGACATCCGACAAAAGAAGAAATTAAATATTTATGCGGAGAGGCATTTATTTCTGGAGAAAAGTAAATGTATCTCCGTTGAAATAACAAGATTCGTCTTTAAAGAATACGACAGATATACGAAAGAAGAAGAAATTAAATATTTATGCGGAGATGCATTTATTTCTGGGGAAAAGTAAATGTATCTCCGTTGAAATAAACAAGATTCGTCTTTATAGAATATCACAGACATCCGCCAGAAAAAGAAAATAAATATTTATGCGGCGATGCATTTATTTCTAGAGGAAAGTAAATGTATCTCCGTTGAAATGAACAAGATGCCACTCTACATAATACGACAGACATCCGGCAGAAAAAGAAAATAAATATTTATGCGGAGATGCATTTATTTCTAGAGGAAAGTAAATGGATCTACGTTCAAATACACAAAATTCGTCATTCAAGAATACGACAGACATCCGACAAAAGAAGAAATTAAATATTTATGCGGAGAGGCATTTATTTCTGGAGAAAAGTAAATGTATCTCCGTTGAAATAACAAGATTCGTCTTTAAAGAATACGACAGATATCCGACAGAAGAAGAAATTAAATATTTATGCGGAGATGCATTTATTTCTGGAGGAAAGTAAATGTATCTCCGTTGAAATATACAACATTCGTCATTCAAGAATACGACAGACATCCGACAAAAGAAGAAATTAAATATTTATGCGGAGAGGCATTTATTTCTGGAAAAAAGTAAATGTATCTCTGTTGAAATAAACAAGATTCGTCTTTATAGAATACCACAGACATCCTTCAGAAAAAGAAAATAAATATTTATGCGGCGATGCATTTATTTCTAGAGGAAAGTAAATGTATCTCCGTTGAAATGAACAAGATGCCACTCTACATAATACGACAGACATCCGGCAGAAAAAGAAAATAAATATTTATGCGGAGATGCATTTATTTCTAGAGGAAAATAAATGTATCTCCGTTGAAATATACAACATTCGTCATTCAAGAATACGACAGACATCCGACAGAAGAAGAAATTAAATATTTATGCGGAGATGCATTTATTTCTGGAGAAAAGTAAATGTCGCTCCGTTGAAATGAACAAGATGCATCTCTACCTAATACGACAGACATCCGGCAGAAAAAGAAAATAAATATTTATGCGGAGATGCATTTATTTCTAGAGGAAAGTAAATGGATCTCCGTTCAAATGCACAAAATTCGTCATTCAAGAAGTTGACAGACATCCGACAGAAGAAGAAATTAAATATTTATGCGGAGATGCATTTATTTCTGGAGGAAAGTAAATGTAACTCCGTTGAAATATACAAGATTCGTCTTTAAAGAATACGACAGACATCCGACAGAAGAAGAAAATAAATATTTATGCGGAGATGCATTTATTTCTAGAGGAAAGTAAATGTATCTCCGTTGAAATATACAAGATTCGTCACTCAAGAATACGACAGACATCCGACAGAAAAAGAAATAAAATATTTATGCGGAGATGCATTTATTTCTGGAGGAAAGTAAATGTATCTCCGTTGAAATATACAAGATTAGTCACTCAATAATACGTAAGACATCCGACAGAAGAATAAAATAAATATTTATTCGGAGATGCATTTATTTCTGGAGGAAAGTAAATGTATCTCCGTTGAAATATACAAGATTCGTCACTCAAGAATACGACAGACATCGGACAAAAGAAGAAATTATATATTTATGCGGAGATGCATTTATTTCTAGAGGAATGTAAATGTATCTTCGTTGAAATATACAACATTCGTCATTCAAAAATACGAAAGACATCCTTCAGAAGAAGAATTTAAATATTTATGCGGAGATGCATTTATTTCTAGAGGAAAGTAAATGTATCTCCGTTGAAATTTACAACATTGGTCACTCAAGAATACGACTGACATCCGACAGAAGAAGAAATAAAATATTTATGTGGAGATGCATTTATTTCTGGAGAAAAGTAAATGTATCTCCGTTGAAATAACAAGATTCGCATTAAAGAATACGACAGATATCCGAAAGAAGAAGAAATTAAATATTTATGCGGAGATGCATTTATTTCTGGAGGAAAGTAAATGTAACTCCGTTGAAATATACAAGATTCGTCTTTAAAGAATACGAGAGACATCCGGCAGAAGAAGAAATTAAATATTCATGCGGAGATGCATTTATTTCTAGAGGAAAGTAAATGTATCTCCGTTGAAATATACAATATTAGTCACTCAAGAATATGTAAGACATCCGACATAATAATAAAATAAATATTTATGCGGAGGTGCATTTATTTCTAGAGGAAAGTAAATGTATCTTCGTTGAAATATACAAGATTCGTCACTCAAGAATACGACACACATCCGTCAGAAGAAGAAATTAAATATTTATGCGGAGATGCATTTATTTCTGGAGAAAAGTAAATGTATCTTCGTTGAAATATACAAGATTCGTCACTCAAGAATACGACACACATCCGTCAGAAGAAGAAATTAAATATTTATGCGGAGATGCATTTATTTCTGGAGAAAAGTAAATGTATCTCCGTTAAAATAACAAGATTCGTCTTTAAAGAATACGACAGACATCCGACAGAAGAAGAAATTAAATATTTATGCGGAGATGCATTTATTTCTGGAGGAAAGTAAATGTATCTCCGTTGAAATATACAAGATTCTTCACTCAAGAATACGACAGACATCCGACAAAAGAAGAAATTAAATATTTATGCGGAGAGGCATTTATTTCTGGAGAAAAGTAAATGTATCTCCGTTGAAATAACAAGATTCGTCTTTAAAGAATACGACAGATATACGAAAGAAGAAGAAATTAAATATTTATGCGGAGATGCATTTATTTCTGGGGAAAAGTAAATGTATCTCCGTTGAAATAAACAAGATTCGTCTTTATAGAATATCACAGACATCCGCCAGAAAAAGAAAATAAATATTTATGCGGCGATGCATTTATTTCTAGAGGAAAGTAAATGTATCTCCGTTGAAATGAACAAGATGCCACTCTACATAATACGACAGACATCCGGCAGAAAAAGAAAATAAATATTTATGCGGAGATGCATTTATTTCTAGAGGAAAGTAAATGGATCTACGTTCAAATACACAAAATTCGTCATTCAAGAATACGACAGACATCCGACAAAAGAAGAAATTAAATATTTATGCGGAGAGGCATTTATTTCTGGAGAAAAGTAAATGTATCTCCGTTGAAATAACAAGATTCGTCTTTAAAGAATACGACAGATATCCGACAGAAGAAGAAATTAAATATTTATGCGGAGATGCATTTATTTCTGGAGGAAAGTAAATGTATCTCCGTTGAAATATACAACATTCGTCATTCAAGAATACGACAGACATCCGACAAAAGAAGAAATTAAATATTTATGCGGAGAGGCATTTATTTCTGGAAAAAATAAATGTATCTCTGTTGAAATAAACAAGATTCGTCTTTATAGAATACCACAGACATGCTTCAGAAAAAGAAAATAAATATTTATGCGGCGATGCATTTATTTCTAGAGGAAAGTAAATGTATCTCCGTTGAAATGAACAAGATGCCACTCTACATAATACGACAGACATCCGGCAGAAAAAGAAAATAAATATTTATGCGGAGATGCATTTATTTCTAGAGGAAAATAAATGTATCTCCGTTGAAATATACAACATTCGTCATTCAAGAATACGACAGACATCCGACAGAAGAAGAAATTAAATATTTATGCGGAGATGCATTTATTTCTGGAGAAAAGTAAATGTCGCTCCGTTGAAATGAACAAGATGCATCTCTACCTAATACGACAGACATCCGGCAGAAAAAGAAAATAAATATTTATGCGGAGATGCATTTATTTCTAGAGGAAAGTAAATGGATCTCCGTTCAAATACACAAAATTCGTCATTCAAGAAGTTGACAGACATCCGACAGAAGAAGAAATTAAATATTTATGCGGAGATGCATTTATTTCTGGAGGAAAGTAAATGTAACTCCGTTGAAATATACAAGATTCGTCTTTAAAGAATACGACAGACATCCGACAGAAGAAGAAAATAAATATTTATGCGGAGATGCATTTATTTCTGGAGAAAAGTAAATGTATCTCCGTTGAAATAAACAAGATTCGTCGTTACAGAATACGACAGACATCCGTCAGAAGAAGAAAATAAATATTTATGCGGAGATGCATTTAATTCTAGAGGAAAGTAAATGTATCTCCGTTGAAATATACAACATTCGTCATTCAAGAATACGACAGACACCCGACAGAAGAAGAAATTAAATATTTATGCGGAGATGCATTTATTTCTAGAGGAAAGTAAATGTATCTCCGTTGAAATATACAAGATTCGTCACTCAAGAATACGACAGACATCCGACAGAAAAAGAAATAAAATATTTATGCGGAGATGCATTTATTTCTGGAGGAAAGTAAATGTATCTCCGTTGAAATATACAAGATTAGTCACTCAATAATACGTAAGACATCCGACAGAAGAATAAAATAAATATTTATGCGGAGATGCATTTATTTCTGGAGGAAAGTAAATGTATCTCCGTTGAAATATACAAGATTCGTCACTCAAGAATACGACAGACATCGGACAAAAGAAGAAATTATATATTTATGCGGAGATGCATTTATTTCTAGAGGAATGTAAATGTATCTCCGTTGAAATAACAAGATTCGTCTTTAAAGAATACGACAGACAGCCGTCAGAAGAAGAAATTAAATATTTAGGCGGAGATGCATATATTTCTGGAGAAAAGTAAATGTATCTCCGTTAAAATAACAAGATTCGTCTTTAAAGAATACGACAGATATACGACAGAAGAAGAAATTAAATATTTATGCGGAGATGCATTTATTTCTGGAGGAAAGTAAATGTATCTCCGTTGAAATATACAAGATTCGTCACTCAAGAATACGTGAGACATCCGTCAAAAGAAGAATTTCAATATTTATGCGGAGATGCATTTATTTCTAGAGGAAAGTAAATGTATCTACGTTGAAATATACAAGATTCGTCACTCAAGAATACGACAGACATCCGACAGAAAAAGAAATAAAATATTTATGCGGAGATGCATTTATTTCTGGAGGAAAGTAAATGTATCTCCGTTGAAATATACAAGATTAGTCACTCAATAATACGTAAGACATCCGACAGAAGAATAAAATAAATATTTATGCGGAGATGCATTTATTTCTGGAGGAAAGTAAATGTATCTCCGTTGAAATATACAAGATTCGTCACTCAAGAATACGACAGACATCGGACAAAAGAAGAAATTATATATTTATGCGGAGATGCATTTATTTCTAGAGGAATGTAAATGTATCTCCGTTGAAATAACAAGATTCGTCTTTAAAGAATACGACAGACAGCCGTCAGAAGAAGAAATTAAATATTTAGGCGGAGATGCATATATTTCTGGAGAAAAGTAAATGTATCTCCGTTAAAATAACAAGATTCGTCTTTAAAGAATACGACAGATATACGACAGAAGAAGAAATTAAATATTTATGCGGAGATGCATTTATTTCTGGAGGAAAGTAAATGTATCTCCGTTGAAATAAACAAGATTCGTCTTTATAGAATACGACAGACATCCGTCCGAAGAAGAAAATAAATATTTATGCGGAGATGCATTTATTTCTGGAGGAAAGTAAATGTATCTCCGTTGAAATATACAACATTCGTCATTCAAGAATACGACAGACATCCGACAAAAGAAGAAATTAAATATTTATGCGGAGAGGCATTTATTTCTGGAAAAAAGTAAATGTATCTCTGTTGAAATAAACAAGATTCGTCTTTATAGAATACCACAGACATCCTTCAGAAAAAGAAAATAAATATTTATGCGGAGATGCATTTATTTCTGGAGAAAAGTAAATGTCGCTCCGTTGAAATGAACAAGATGCATCTCTACCTAATACGACAGACATCCGGCAGAAAAAGAAAATAAATATTTATGCGGAGATGCATTTATTTCTAGAGGAAAGTAAATGGATCTCCGTTCAAATACACAAAATTCGTCATTCAAGAAGTTGACAGACATCCGACAGAATTAGAAATTAAATATTTATGCGGAGATGCATTTATTTCTGGAGGAAAGTAAATGTAACTCCGTTGAAATATACAAGATTCGTCTTTAAAGAATACGACAGACATCCGACAGAAGAAGAAAATAAATATTTATGCGGAGATGCATTTATTTCTGGAGAAAAGTAAATGTATCTCCGTTGAAATAAACAAGATTCGTCTTTACAGAATACGACAGACATCCGTCAGAAGAAGAAAATAAATATTTATGCGGAGATGCATTTAATTCTAGAGGAAAGTAAATGTATCTCCGTTGAAATATACAACATTCGTCATTCAAGAATACGACAGACACCCGACAGAAGAAGAAATTAAATATTTATGCGGAGATGCATTTATTTCTAGAGGAAAGTAAATGTATCTCCGTTGAAATATACAAGATTCGTCACTCAAGAATACGACAGACATCCGACAGAAAAAGAAATAAAATATTTATGCGGAGATGCATTTATTTCTGGAGGAAAGTAAATGTATCTCCGTTGAAATATACAAGATTAGTCACTCAATAATACGTAAGACATCCGACAGAAGAATAAAATAAATATTTATGCGGAGATGCATTTATTTCTGGAGGAAAGTAAATGTATCTCCGTTGAAATATACAAGATTCGTCACTCAAGAATACGACAGACATCGGACAAAAGAAGAAATTATATATTTATGCGGAGATGCATTTATTTCTAGAGGAATGTAAATGTATCTCCGTTGAAATAACAAGATTCGTCTTTAAAGAATACGACAGACAGCCGTCAGAAGAAGAAATTAAATATTTAGGCGGAGATGCATATATTTCTGGAGAAAAGTAAATGTATCTCCGTTAAAATAACAAGATTCGTCTTTAAAGAATACGACAGATATACGACAGAAGAAGAAATTAAATATTTATGCGGAGATGCATTTATTTCTGGAGGAAAGTAAATGTATCTCCGTTGAAATATACAAGATTCGTCACTCAAGAATACGTGAGACATCCGTCAAAAGAAGAATTTCAATATTTATGCGGAGATGCATTTATTTCTAGAGGAAAGTAAATGTATCTCCGTTGAAATATACAAGATTCGTCACTCAAGAATACGACAGACATCCGACAGAAAAAGAAATAAAATATTTATGCGGAGATGCATTTATTTCTGGAGGAAAGTAAATGTATCTCCGTTGAAATATACAAGATTAGTCACTCAATAATACGTAAGACATCCGACAGAAGAATAAAATAAATATTTATGCGGAGATGCATTTATTTCTGGAGGAAAGTAAATGTATCTCCGTTGAAATATACAAGATTCGTCACTCAAGAATACGACAGACATCGGACAAAAGAAGAAATTATATATTTATGCGGAGATGCATTTATTTCTAGAGGAATGTAAATGTATCTCCGTTGAAATAACAAGATTCGTCTTTAAAGAATACGACAGACAGCCGTCAGAAGAAGAAATTAAATATTTAGGCGGAGATGCATATATTTCTGGAGAAAAGTAAATGTATCTCCGTTAAAATAACAAGATTCGTCTTTAAAGAATACGACAGATATACGACAGAAGAAGAAATTAAATATTTATGCGGAGATGCATTTATTTCTGGAGGAAAGTAAATGTATCTCCGTTGAAATAAACAAGATTCGTCTTTATAGAATACGACAGACATCCGTCCGAAGAAGAAAATAAATATTTATGCGGAGATGCATTTATTTCTAGAGGAAAGTAAATGTATCTCCGTTGAAATATACAACATTCGTCATTCAAGAATACGACAGACATCCGACAGAAGAAGAAATTAAATATTTATGCGGAGATGCATTTATTTCTGGAGGAAAGTAAATGCATCTCCGTTGAAATATACCAGATTCGTCACTCAAGAATACGAAAGACATCCGTCAGAAGAAGAATTTAAATATTTATGCGGAGATGCATTTATTTCTAGAGGAAAGAAAATGTATCTTCGTTGAAATATACAACATTCGTCATTCAAAAATACGAAAGACATCCTTCAGAAGAAGAATTTAAATATTTATGCGGAGATGCATTTATTTCTAGAGGAAAGTAAATGTATCTCCGTTGAAATTTACAACATTGGTCACTCAAGAATACGACTGACATCCGACAGAAGAAGAAATAAAATATTTATGTGGAGATGCATTTATTTCTGGAGAAAAGTAAATGTATCTCCGTTGAAATAACAAGATTCGCATTAAAGAATACGACAGATATCCGAAAGAAGAAGAAATTAAATATTTATGCGGAGATGCATTTATTTCTGGAGGAAAGTAAATGTAACTCCGTTGAAATATACAAGATTCGTCTTTAAAGAATACGAGAGACATCCGGCAGAAGAAGAAATTAAATATTCATGCGGAGATGCATTTATTTCTAGAGGAAAGTAAATGTATCTCCGTTGAAATATACAATATTAGTCACTCAAGAATATGTAAGACATCCGACATAATAATAAAATAAATATTTATGCGGAGGTGCATTTATTTCTAGAGGAAAGTAAATGTATCTTCGTTGAAATATACAAGATTCGTCACTCAAGAATACGACACACATCCGTCAGAAGAAGAAATTAAATATTTATGCGGAGATGCATTTATTTCTGGAGAAAAGTAAATGTATCTTCGTTGAAATATACAAGATTCGTCACTCAAGAATACGACACACATCCGTCAGAAGAAGAAATTAAATATTTATGTGGAGATGCATTTACTTCTGGAGTAAAGTAAATGTATCTCCGTTAAAATAACAAGATTCGTCTTTAAAGAATACGACAGACATCCGACAGAAGAAGAAATTAAATATTTATGCGGAGATGCATTTATTTCTGGAGGAAAGTAAATGTATCTCCGTTGAAATATACAAGATTCTTCACTCAAGAATACGACAGACATCCGACAAAAGAAGAAATTAAATATTTATGCGGAGAGGCATTTATTTCTGGAGAAAAGTAAATGTATCTCCGTTGAAATAACAAGATTCGTCTTTAAAGAATACGACAGATATACGAAAGAAGAAGAAATTAAATATTTATGCGGAGATGCATTTATTTCTGGGGAAAAGTAAATGTATCTCCGTTGAAATAAACAAGATTCGTCTTTATAGAATATCACAGACATCCGCCAGAAAAAGAAAATAAATATTTATGCGGCGATGCATTTATTTCTAGAGGAAAGTAAATGTATCTCCGTTGAAATGAACAAGATGCCACTCTACATAATACGACAGACATCCGACAGAAAAAGAAAATAAATATTTATGCGGAGATGCATTTATTTCTAGAGGAAAATAAATGTATCTCCGTTGAAATATACAACATTCGTCATTCAAGAATACGACAGACATCCGACAGAAGAAGAAATTAAATATTTATGCGGAGATGCATTTATTTCTGGAGAAAAGTAAATGTCGCTCCGTTGAAATGAACAAGATGCATCTCTACCTAATACGACAGACATCCGGCAGAAAAAGAAAATAAATATTTATGCGGAGATGCATTTATTTCTAGAGGAAAGTAAATGGATCTCCGTTCAAATACACAACATTCGTCATTCAAGAATACGACAGACATCCGACAAAAGAAGAAATTAAATATTTATGCGGAGAGGCATTTATTTCTGGAAAAAAGTAAATGTATCTCTGTTGAAATAAACAAGATTCGTCTTTATAGAATACCACAGACATCCTTCAGAAAAAGAAAATAAATATTTATGCGGCGATGCATTTATTTCTAGAGGAAAGTAAATGTATCTCCGTTGAAATGAACAAGATGCCACTCTACATAATACGACAGACATCCGGCAGAAAAAGAAAATAAATATTTATGCGGAGATGCATTTATTTCTAGAGGAAAATAAATGTATCTCCGTTGAAATATACAACATTCGTCATTCAAGAATACGACAGACATCCGACAGAAGAAGAAATTAAATATTTATGCGGAGATGCATTTATTTCTGGAGAAAAGTAAATGTCGCTCCGTTGAAATGAACAAGATGCATCTCTACCTAATACGACAGACATCCGGCAGAAAAAGAAAATAAATATTTATGCGGAGATGCATTTATTTCTAGAGGAAAGTAAATGGATCTCCGTTCAAATACACAAAATTCGTCATTCAAGAAGTTGACAGACATCCGACAGAAGAAGAAATTAAATATTTATGCGGAGATGCATTTATTTCTGGAGGAAAGTAAATGTAACTCCGTTGAAATATACAAGATTCGTCTTTAAAGAATACGACAGACATCCGACAGAAGAAGAAAATAAATATTTATGCGGAGATGCATTTATTTCTAGAGGAAAGTAAATGTATCTCCGTTGAAATATACAAGATTCGTCACTCAAGAATACGACAGACATCCGACAGAAAAAGAAATAAAATATTTATGCGGAGATGCATTTATTTCTGGAGGAAAGTAAATGTATCTCCGTTGAAATATACAAGATTAGTCACTCAATAATACGTAAGACATCCGACAGAAGAATAAAATAAATATTTATGCGGAGATGCATTTATTTCTGGAGGAAAGTAAATGTATCTCCGTTGAAATATACAAGATTCGTCACTCAAGAATACGACAGACATCGGACAAAAGAAGAAATTATATATTTATGCGGAGATGCATTTATTTCTAGAGGAATGTAAATGTATCTTCGTTGAAATATACAACATTCGTCATTCAAAAATACGAAAGACATCCTTCAGAAGAAGAATTTAAATATTTATGCGGAGATGCATTTATTTCTAGAGGAAAGTAAATGTATCTCCGTTGAAATTTACAACATTGGTCACTCAAGAATACGACTGACATCCGACAGAAGAAGAAATAAAATATTTATGTGGAGATGCATTTATTTCTGGAGAAAAGTAAATGTATCTCCGTTGAAATAACAAGATTCGCATTAAAGAATACGACAGATATCCGAAAGAAGAAGAAATTAAATATTTATGCGGAGATGCATTTATTTCTGGAGGAAAGTAAATGTAACTCCGTTGAAATATACAAGATTCGTCTTTAAAGAATACGAGAGACATCCGGCAGAAGAAGAAATTAAATATTCATGCGGAGATGCATTTATTTCTAGAGGAAAGTAAATGTATCTCCGTTGAAATATACAATATTAGTCACTCAAGAATATGTAAGACATCCGACATAATAATAAAATAAATATTTATGCGGAGGTGCATTTATTTCTAGAGGAAAGTAAATGTATCTTCGTTGAAATATACAAGATTCGTCACTCAAGAATACGACACACATCCGTCAGAAGAAGAAATTAAATATTTATGCGGAGATGCATTTATTTCTGGAGAAAAGTAAATGTATCTTCGTTGAAATATACAAGATTCGTCACTCAAGAATACGACACACATCCGTCAGAAGAAGAAATTAAATATTTATGGGGAGATGCATTTATTTCTGGAGAAAAGTAAATGTATCTCCGTTAAAATAACAAGATTCGTCTTTAAAGAATACGACAGACATCCGACAGAAGAAGAAATTAAATATTTATGCGGAGATGCATTTATTTCTGGAGGAAAGTAAATGTATCTCCGTTGAAATATACAAGATTCTTCACTCAAGAATACGACAGACATCCGACAAAAGAAGAAATTAAATATTTATGCGGAGAGGCATTTATTTCTGGAGAAAAGTAAATGTATCTCCGTTGAAATAACAATATTCGTCTTTAAAGAATACGACAGATATACGAAAGAAGAAGAAATTAAATATTTATGCGGAGATGCATTTATTTCTGGGGAAAAGTAAATGTATCTCCGTTGAAATAAACAAGATTCGTCTTTATAGAATATCACAGACATCCGCCAGAAAAAGAAAATAAATATTTATGCGGCGATGCATTTATTTCTAGAGGAAAGTAAATGTATCTCCGTTGAAATGAACAAGATGCCACTCTACATAATACGACAGACATCCGGCAGAAAAAGAAAATAAATATTTATGCGGAGATGCATTTATTTCTAGAGGACAGTAAATGGATCTACGTTCAAATACACAAAATTCGTCATTCAAGAATACGACAGACATCCGACAAAAGAAGAAATTAAATATTTATGCGGAGAGGCATTTATTTCTGGAGAAAAGTAAATGTATCTCCGTTGAAATAACAAGATTCGTCTTTAAAGAATACGACAGATATCCGACAGAAGAAGAAATTAAATATTTATGCGGAGATGCATTTATTTCTGGAGGAAAGTAAATGTATCTCCGTTGAAATATACAACATTCGTCATTCAAGAATACGACAGACATCCGACAAAAGAAGAAATTAAATATTTATGCGGAGAGGCATTTATTTCTGGAAAAAAGTAAATGTATCTCTGTTGAAATAAACAAGATTCGTCTTTATAGAATACCACAGACATCCTTCAGAAAAAGAAAATAAATATTTATGCGGCGATGCATTTATTTCTAGAGGAAAGTAAATGTATCTCCGTTGAAATGAACAAGATGCCACTCTACATAATACGACAGACATCCGGCAGAAAAAGAAAATAAATATTTATGCGGAGATGCATTTATTTCTAGAGGAAAATAAATGTATCTCCGTTGAAATATACAACATTCGTCATTCAAGAATACGACAGACATCCGACAGAAGAAGAAATTAAATATTTATGCGGAGATGCATTTATTTCTGGAGAAAAGTAAATGTCGCTCCGTTGAAATGAACAAGATGCATCTCTACCTAATACGACAGACATCCGGCAGAAAAAGAAAATAAATATTTATGCGGAGATGCATTTATTTCTAGAGGAAAGTAAATGGATCTCCGTTCAAATACACAAAATTCGTCATTCAAGAAGTTGACAGACATCCGACAGAAGAAGAAATTAAATATTTATGCGGAGATGCATTTATTTCTGGAGGAAAGTAAATGTAACTCCGTTGAAATATACAAGATTCGTCTTTAAAGAATACGACAGACATCCGACAGAAGAAGAAAATAAATATTTATGCGGAGATGCATTTATTTCTAGAGGAAAGTAAATGTATCTCCGTTGAAATATACAAGATTCGTCACTCAAGAATACGACAGACATCCGACAGAAAAAGAAATAAAATATTTATGCGGAGATGCATTTATTTCTGGAGGAAAGTAAATGTATCTCCGTTGAAATATACAAGATTAGTCACTCAGTAATACGTAAGACATCCGACAGAAGAATAAAATAAATATTTATGCGGAGATGCATTTATTTCTGGAGGAAAGTAAATGTATCTCCGTTGAAATATACAAGATTCGTCACTCAAGAATACGACAGACATCGGACAAAAGAAGAAATTATATATTTATGCGGAGATGCATTTATTTCTAGAGGAATGTAAATGTATCTCCGTTGAAATAACAAGATTCGTCTTTAAAGAATACGACAGACAGCCGTCAGAAGAAGAAATTAAATATTTAGGCGGGGATGCATATATTTCTGGAGAAAAGTAAATGTATCTCCGTTAAAATAACAAGATTCGTCTTTAAAGAATACGACAGATATACGACAGAAGAAGAAATTAAATATTTATGCGGAGATGCATTTATTTCTGGAGGAAAGTAAATGTATCTCCGTTGAAATATACAAGATTCGTCACTCAAGAATACGTGAGACATCCGTCAAAAGAAGAATTTCAATATTTATGCGGAGATGCATTTATTTCTAGAGGAAAGTAAATGTATCTCCGTTGAAATATACAAGATTCGTCACTCAAGAATACGACAGACATCCGACAGAAAAAGAAATAAAATATTTATGCGGAGATGCATTTATTTCTGGAGGAAAGTAAATGTATCTCCGTTGAAATATACAAGATTAGTCACTCAATAATACGTAAGACATCCGACAGAAGAATAAAATAAATATTTATGCGGAGATGCATTTATTTCTGGAGGAAAGTAAATGTATCTCCGTTGAAATATACAAGATTCGTCACTCAAGAATACGACAGACATCGGACAAAAGAAGAAATTATATATTTATGCGGAGATGCATTTATTTCTAGAGGAATGTAAATGTATCTCCGTTGAAATAACAAGATTCGTCTTTAAAGAATACGACAGACAGCCGTCAGAAGAAGAAATTAAATATTTAGGCGGAGATGCATATATTTCTGGAGAAAAGTAAATGTATCTCCGTTAAAATAACAAGATTCGTCTTTAAAGAATACGACAGATATACGACAGAAGAAGAAATTAAATATTTAGCGGAGATGCATTTATTTCTGGAGGAAAGTAAATGTATCTCCGTTGAAATAAACAAGATTCGTCTTTATAGAATACGACAGACATCCGTCCGAAGAAGAAAATAAATATTTATGCGGAGATGCATTTATTTCTAGAGGAAAGTAAATGTATCTCCGTTGAAATATACAACATTCGTCATTCAAGAATACGACAGACATCCGACAGAAGAAGAAATTAAATATTTATGCGGAGATGCATTTATTTCTGGAGGAAAGTAAATGTATCTCCGTTGAAATAAACAAGATTCGTCTTTATAGAATACGACAGACATCCGTCCGAAGAAGAAAATAAATATTTATGCGGAGATGCATTTATTTCTAGAGGAAAGTAAATGTATCTCCGTTGAAATATACAACATTCGTCATTCAAGAATACGACAGACATCCGACAGAAGAAGAAATTAAATATTTATGCGGAGATGCATTTATTTCTGGAGGAAAGTAAATGTATCTCCGTTGAAATATACAAGATTAGTCACTCAATAATACGTAAGACATCCGACAGAAGAATAAAATAAATATTTATGCGGAGATGCATTTATTTCTGGAGGAAAGTAAATGTATCTCCGTTGAAATATACAAGATTCGTCACTCAAGAATACGACAGACATCGGACAAAAGAAGAAATTATATATTTATGCGGAGATGCATTTATTTCTAGAGGAATGTAAATGTATCTCCGTTGAAATAACAAGATTCGTCTTTAAAGAATACGACAGACAGCCGTCAGAAGAAGAAATTAAATATTTAGGCGGAGATGCATATATTTCTGGAGAAAAGTAAATGTATCTCCGTTAAAATAACAAGATTCGTCTTTAAAGAATACGACAGATATACGACAGAAGAAGAAATTAAATATTTATGCGGAGATGCATTTATTTCTGGAGGAAAGTAAATGTATCTCCGTTGAAATAAACAAGATTCGTCTTTATAGAATACGACAGACATCCGTCCGAAGAAGAAAATAAATATTTATGCGGAGATGCATTTATTTCTAGAGGAAAGTAAATGTATCTCCGTTGAAATATACAACATTCGTCATTCAAGAATACGACAGACATCCGACAGAAGAAGAAATTAAATATTTATGCGGAGATGCATTTATTTCTGGAGGAAAGTAAATGCATCTCCGTTGAAATGTACAAGATTCGTCTCTCAAGAATACGACAGACATCCGACAGGAGAAGAAAATAAATATTTATGCGGAGATGCATTTATTTCTGGAGGAAAGTAAATGTATCTCCGTTGAAATATACCAGATTCGTCACTCAAGAATACGAAAGACATCCGTCAGAAGAAGAATTTAAATATTTATGCGGAGATGCATTTATTTCTAGAGGAAAGAAAATGTATCTTCGTTGAAATATACAACATTCGTCATTCAAAAATACGAAAGACATCCTTCAGAAGAAGAATTTAAATATTTATGCGGAGATGCATTTATTTCTAGAGGAAAGTAAATGTATCTCCGTTGAAATTTACAACATTGGTCACTCAAGAATACGACTGACATCCGACAGAAGAAGAAATAAAATATTTATGTGGAGATGCATTTATTTCTGGAGAAAAGTAAATTTATCTCCGTTGAAATAACAAGATTCGCATTAAAGAATACGACAGATATCCGAAAGAAGAAGAAATTAAATATTTATGCGGAGATGCATTTATTTCTGGAGGAAAGTAAATGTAACTCCGTTGAAATATACAAGATTCGTCTTTAAAGAATACGAGAGACATCCGGCAGAAGAAGAAATTAAATATTCATGCGGAGATGCATTTATTTCTAGAGGAAAGTAAATGTATCTCCGTTGAAATATACAATATTAGTCACTCAAGAATATGTAAGACATCCGACATAATAATAAAATAAATATTTATGCGGAGGTGCATTTATTTCTAGAGGAAAGTAAATGTATCTTCGTTGAAATATACAAGATTCGTCACTCAAGAATACGACACACATCCGTCAGAAGAAGAAATTAAATATTTATGCGGAGATGCATTTATTTCTGGAGAAAAGTAAATGTATCTTCGTTGAAATATACAAGATTCGTCACTCAAGAATACGACACACATCCGTCAGAAGAAGAAATTAAATATTTATGCGGAGATGCATTTATTTCTGGAGAAAAGTAAATGTATCTCCGTTAAAATAACAAGATTCGTCTTTAAAGAATACGACAGACATCCGACAGAAGAAGAAATTAAATATTTATGCGGAGATGCATTTATTTCTGGAGGAAAGTAAATGTATCTCCGTTGAAATATACAAGATTCTTCACTCAAGAATACGACAGACATCCGACAAAAGAAGAAATTAAATATTTATGCGGAGAGGCATTTATTTCTGGAGAAAAGTAAATGTATCTCCGTTGAAATAACAAGATTCGTCTTTAAAGAATACGACAGATATACGAAAGAAGAAGAAATTAAATATTTATGCGGAGATGCATTTATTTCTGGGGAAAAGTAAATGTATCTCCGTTGAAATAAACAAGATTCGTCTTTATAGAATATCACAGACATCCGCCAGAAAAAGAAAATAAATATTTATGCGGCGATGCATTTATTTCTAGAGGAAAGTAAATGTATCTCCGTTGAAATGAACAAGATGCCACTCTACATAATACGACAGACATCCGGCAGAAAAAGAAAATAAATATTTATGCGGAGATGCATTTATTTCTGGAGAAAAGTAAATGTATCTCCGTTAAAATAACAAGATTCGTCTTTAAAGAATACGACAGACATCCGACAGAAGAAGAAATTAAATATTTATGCGGAGATGCATTTATTTCTGGAGGAAAGTAAATGTATCTCCGTTGAAATATACAAGATTCTTCACTCAAGAATACGACAGACATCCGACAAAAGAAGAAATTAAATATTTATGCGGAGAGGCATTTATTTCTGGAGAAAAGTAAATGTATCTCCGTTGAAATAACAAGATTCGTCTTTAAAGAATACGACAGATATCCGACAGAAGAAGAAATTAAATATTTATGCGGAGATGCATTTATTTCTGGAGGAAAGTAAATGTATCTCCGTTGAAATATACAACATTCGTCATTCAAGAATACGACAGACATCCGACAAAAGAAGAAATTAAATATTTATGCGGAGAGGCATTTATTTCTGGAAAAAAGTAAATGTATCTCTGTTGAAATAAACAAGATTCGTCTTTATAGAATACCACAGACATCCTTCAGAAAAAGAAAATAAATATTTATGCGGCGATGCATTTATTTCTAGAGGAAAGTAAATGTATCTCCGTTGAAATGAACAAGATGCCACTCTACATAATACGACAGACATCCGGCAGAAAAAGAAAATAAATATTTATGCGGAGATGCATTTATTTCTAGAGGAAAATAAATGTATCTCCGTTGAAATATACAACATTCGTCATTCAAGAATACGACAGACATCCGACAGAAGAAGAAATTAAATATTTATGCGGAGATGCATTTATTTCTGGAGAAAAGTAAATGTCGCTCCGTTGAAATGAACAAGATGCATCTCTACCTAATACGACAGACATCCGGCAGAAAAAGAAAATAAATATTTATGCGGAGATGCATTTATTTCTAGAGGAAAGTAAATGGATCTCCGTTCAAATACACAAAATTCGTCATTCAAGAAGTTGACAGACATCCGACAGAAGAAGAAATTAAATATTTATGCGGAGATGCATTTATTTCTGGAGGAAAGTAAATGTAACTCCGTTGAAATATACAAGATTCGTCTTTAAAGAATACGACAGACATCCGACAGAAGAAGAAAATAAATATTTATGCGGAGATGCATTTATTTCTAGAGGAAAGTAAATGTATCTCCGTTGAAATATACAAGATTCGTCACTCAAGAATACGACAGACATCCGACAGAAAAAGAAATAAAATATTTATGCGGAGATGCATTTATTTCTGGAGGAAAGTAAATGTATCTCCGTTGAAATATACAAGATTAGTCACTCAATAATACGTAAGACATCCGACAGAAGAATAAAATAAATATTTATGCGGAGATGCATTTATTTCTGGAGGAAAGTAAATGTATCTCCGTTGAAATATACAAGATTCGTCACTCAAGAATACGACAGACATCGGACAAAAGAAGAAATTATATATTTATGCGGAGATGCATTTATTTCTAGAGGAATGTAAATGTATCTTCGTTGAAATATACAACATTCGTCATTCAAAAATACGAAAGACATCCTTCAGAAGAAGAATTTAAATATTTATGCGGAGATGCATTTATTTCTAGAGGAAAGTAAATGTATCTCCGTTGAAATTTACAACATTGGTCACTCAAGAATACGACTGACATCCGACAGAAGAAGAAATAAAATATTTATGTGGAGATGCATTTATTTCTGGAGAAAAGTAAATGTATCTCCGTTGAAATAACAAGATTCGCATTAAAGAATACGACAGATATCCGAAAGAAGAAGAAATTAAATATTTATGCGGAGATGCATTTATTTCTGGAGGAAAGTAAATGTAACTCCGTTGAAATATACAAGATTCGTCTTTAAAGAATACGAGAGACATCCGGCAGAAGAAGAAATTAAATATTCATGCGGAGATGCATTTATTTCTAGAGGAAAGTAAATGTATCTCCGTTGAAATATACAATATTAGTCACTCAAGAATATGTAAGACATCCGACATAATAATAAAATAAATATTTATGCGGAGGTGCATTTATTTCTAGAGGAAAGTAAATGTATCTTCGTTGAAATATACAAGATTCGTCACTCAAGAATACGACACACATCCGTCAGAAGAAGAAATTAAATATTTATGCGGAGATGCATTTATTTCTGGAGAAAAGTAAATGTATCTTCGTTGAAATATACAAGATTCGTCACTCAAGAATACGACACACATCCGTCAGAAGAAGAAATTAAATATTTATGCGGAGATGCATTTATTTCTGGAGAAAAGTAAATGTATCTCCGTTAAAATAACAAGATTCGTCTTTAAAGAATACGACAGACATCCGACAGAAGAAGAAATTAAATATTTATGCGGAGATGCATTTATTTCTGGAGGAAAGTAAATGTATCTCCGTTGAAATATACAAGATTCTTCACTCAAGAATACGACAGACATCCGACAAAAGAAGAAATTAAATATTTATGCGGAGAGGCATTTATTTCTGGAGAAAAGTAAATGTATCTCCGTTGAAATAACAAGATTCGTCTTTAAAGAATACGACAGATATACGAAAGAAGAAGAAATTAAATATTTATGCGGAGATGCATTTATTTCTGGGGAAAAGTAAATGTATCTCCGTTGAAATAAACAAGATTCGTCTTTATAGAATATCACAGACATCCGCCAGAAAAAGAAAATAAATATTTATGCGGCGATGCATTTATTTCTAGAGGAAAGTAAATGTATCTCCGTTGAAATGAACAAGATGCCACTCTACATAATACGACAGACATCCGGCAGAAAAAGAAAATAAATATTTATGCGGAGATGCATTTATTTCTAGAGGAAAGTAAATGGATCTACGTTCAAATACACAAAATTCGTCATTCAAGAATACGACAGACATCCGACAAAAGAAGAAATTAAATATTTATGCGGAGAGGCATTTATTTCTGGAGAAAAGTAAATGTATCTCCGTTGAAATAACAAGATTCGTCTTTAAAGAATACGACAGATATCCGACAGAAGAAGAAATTAAATATTTATGCGGAGATGCATTTATTTCTGGAGGAAAGTAAATGTATCTCCGTTGAAATATACAACATTCGTCATTCAAGAATACGACAGACATCCGACAAAAGAAGAAATTAAATATTTATGCGGAGAGGCATTTATTTCTGGAAAAAATAAATGTATCTCTGTTGAAATAAACAAGATTCGTCTTTATAGAATACCACAGACATGCTTCAGAAAAAGAAAATAAATATTTATGCGGCGATGCATTTATTTCTAGAGGAAAGTAAATGTATCTCCGTTGAAATGAACAAGATGCCACTCTACATAATACGACAGACATCCGGCAGAAAAAGAAAATAAATATTTATGCGGAGATGCATTTATTTCTAGAGGAAAATAAATGTATCTCCGTTGAAATATACAACATTCGTCATTCAAGAATACGACAGACATCCGACAGAAGAAGAAATTAAATATTTATGCGGAGATGCATTTATTTCTGGAGAAAAGTAAATGTCGCTCCGTTGAAATGAACAAGATGCATCTCTACCTAATACGACAGACATCCGGCAGAAAAAGAAAATAAATATTTATGCGGAGATGCATTTATTTCTAGAGGAAAGTAAATGGATCTCCGTTCAAATACACAAAATTCGTCATTCAAGAAGTTGACAGACATCCGACAGAAGAAGAAATTAAATATTTACGCGGAGATGCATTTATTTCTGGAGGAAAGTAAATGTAACTCCGTTGAAATATACAAGATTCGTCTTTAAAGAATACGACAGACATCCGACAGAAGAAGAAAATAAATATTTATGCGGAGATGCATTTATTTCTGGAGAAAAGTAAATGTATCTCCGTTGAAATAAACAAGATTCGTCTTTACAGAATACGACAGACATCCGTCAGAAGAAGAAAATAAATATTTATGCGGAGATGCATTTAATTCTAGAGGAAAGTAAATGTATCTCCGTTGAAATATACAACATTCGTCATTCAAGAATACGACAGACACCCGACAGAAGAAGAAATTAAATATTTATGCGGAGATGCATTTATTTCTAGAGGAAAGTAAATGTATCTCCGTTGAAATATACAAGATTCGTCACTCAAGAATACGACAGACATCCGACAGAAAAAGAAATAAAATATTTATGCGGAGATGCATTTATTTCTGGAGGAAAGTAAATGTATCTCCGTTGAAATATACAAGATTAGTCACTCAATAATACGTAAGACATCCGACAGAAGAATAAAATAAATATTTATGCGGAGATGCATTTATTTCTGGAGGAAAGTAAATGTATCTCCGTTGAAATATACAAGATTCGTCACTCAAGAATACGACAGACATCGGACAAAAGAAGAAATTATATATTTATGCGGAGATGCATTTATTTCTAGAGGAATGTAAATGTATCTCCGTTGAAATAACAAGATTCGTCTTTAAAGAATACGACAGACAGCCGTCAGAAGAAGAAATTAAATATTTAGGCGGAGATGCATATATTTCTGGAGAAAAGTAAATGTATCTCCGTTAAAATAACAAGATTCGTCTTTAAAGAATACGACAGATATACGACAGAAGAAGAAATTAAATATTTATGCGGAGATGCATTTATTTCTGGAGGAAAGTAAATGTATCTCCGTTGAAATATACAAGATTCGTCACTCAAGAATACGTGAGACATCCGTCAAAAGAAGAATTTCAATATTTATGCGGAGATGCATTTATTTCTAGAGGAAAGTAAATGTATCTCCGTTGAAATATACAAGATTCGTCACTCAAGAATACGACAGACATCCGACAGAAAAAGAAATAAAATATTTATGCGGAGATGCATTTATTTCTGGAGGAAAGTAAATGTATCTCCGTTGAAATATACAAGATTAGTCACTCAATAATACGTAAGACATCCGACAGAAGAATAAAATAAATATTTATGCGGAGATGCATTTATTTCTGGAGGAAAGTAAATGTATCTCCGTTGAAATATACAAGATTCGTCACTCAAGAATACGACAGACATCGGACAAAAGAAGAAATTATATATTTATGCGGAGATGCATTTATTTCTAGAGGAATGTAAATGTATCTCCGTTGAAATAACAAGATTCGTCTTTAAAGAATACGACAGACAGCCGTCAGAAGAAGAAATTAAATATTTAGGCGGAGATGCATATATTTCTGGAGAAAAGTAAATGTATCTCCGTTAAAATAACAAGATTCGTCTTTAAAGAATACGACAGATATACGACAGAAGAAGAAATTAAATATTTATGCGGAGATGCATTTATTTCTGGAGGAAAGTAAATGTATCTCCGTTGAAATAAACAAGATTCGTCTTTATAGAATACGACAGACATCCGTCCGAAGAAGAAAATAAATATTTATGCGGAGATGCATTTATTTCTGGAGGAAAGTAAATGTATCTCCGTTGAAATATACAACATTCGTCATTCAAGAATACGACAGACATCCGACAAAAGAAGAAATTAAATATTTATGCGGAGAGGCATTTATTTCTGGAAAAAAGTAAATGTATCTCTGTTGAAATAAACAAGATTCGTCTTTATAGAATACCACAGACATCCTTCAGAAAAAGAAAATAAATATTTATGCGGAGATGCATTTATTTCTGGAGAAAAGTAAATGTCGCTCCGTTGAAATGAACAAGATGCATCTCTACCTAATACGACAGACATCCGGCAGAAAAAGAAAATAAATATTTATGCGGAGATGCATTTATTTCTAGAGGAAAGTAAATGGATCTCCGTTCAAATACACAAAATTCGTCATTCAAGAAGTTGACAGACATCCGACAGAATTAGAAATTAAATATTTATGCGGAGATGCATTTATTTCTGGAGGAAAGTAAATGTAACTCCGTTGAAATATACAAGATTCGTCTTTAAAGAATACGACAGACATCCGACAGAAGAAGAAAATAAATATTTATGCGGAGATGCATTTATTTCTGGAGAAAAGTAAATGTATCTCCGTTGAAATAAACAAGATTCGTCTTTACAGAATACGACAGACATCCGTCAGAAGAAGAAAATAAATATTTATGCGGAGATGCATTTAATTCTAGAGGAAAGTAAATGTATCTCCGTTGAAATATACAACATTCGTCATTCAAGAATACGACAGACACCCGACAGAAGAAGAAATTAAATATTTATGCGGAGATGCATTTATTTCTAGAGGAAAGTAAATGTATCTCCGTTGAAATATACAAGATTCGTCACTCAAGAATACGACAGACATCCGACAGAAAAAGAAATAAAATATTTATGCGGAGATGCATTTATTTCTGGAGGAAAGTAAATGTATCTCCGTTGAAATATACAAGATTAGTCACTCAATAATACGTAAGACATCCGACAGAAGAATAAAATAAATATTTATGCGGAGATGCATTTATTTCTGGAGGAAAGTAAATGTATCTCCGTTGAAATATACAAGATTCGTCACTCAAGAATACGACAGACATCGGACAAAAGAAGAAATTATATATTTATGCGGAGATGCATTTATTTCTAGAGGAATGTAAATGTATCTCCGTTGAAATAACAAGATTCGTCTTTAAAGAATACGACAGACAGCCGTCAGAAGAAGAAATTAAATATTTAGGCGGAGATGCATATATTTCTGGAGAAAAGTAAATGTATCTCCGTTAAAATAACAAGATTCGTCTTTAAAGAATACGACAGATATACGACAGAAGAAGAAATTAAATATTTATGCGGAGATGCATTTATTTCTGGAGGAAAGTAAATGTATCTCCGTTGAAATATACAAGATTCGTCACTCAAGAATACGTGAGACATCCGTCAAAAGAAGAATTTCAATATTTATGCGGAGATGCATTTATTTCTAGAGGAAAGTAAATGTATCTCCGTTGAAATATACAAGATTCGTCACTCAAGAATACGACAGACATCCGACAGAAAAAGAAATAAAATATTTATGCGGAGATGCATTTATTTCTGGAGGAAAGTAAATGTATCTCCGTTGAAATATACAAGATTAGTCACTCAATAATACGTAAGACATCCGACAGAAGAATAAAATAAATATTTATGCGGAGATGCATTTATTTCTGGAGGAAAGTAAATGTATCTCCGTTGAAATATACAAGATTCGTCACTCAAGAATACGACAGACATCGGACAAAAGAAGAAATTATATATTTATGCGGAGATGCATTTATTTCTAGAGGAATGTAAATGTATCTCCGTTGAAATAACAAGATTCGTCTTTAAAGAATACGACAGACAGCCGTCAGAAGAAGAAATTAAATATTTAGGCGGAGATGCATATATTTCTGGAGAAAAGTAAATGTATCTCCGTTAAAATAACAAGATTCGTCTTTAAAGAATACGACAGATATACTACAGAAGAAGAAATTAAATATTTATGCGGAGGTGCATTTATTTCTAGAGGAAAGTAAATGTATCTTCGTTGAAATATACAAGATTCGTCACTCAAGAATACGACACACATCCGTCAGAAGAAGAAATTAAATATTTATGCGGAGATGCATTTATTTCTGGAGAAAAGTAAATGTATCTTCGTTGAAATATACAAGATTCGTCACTCAAGAATACGACACACATCCGTCAGAAGAAGAAATTAAATATTTATGCGGAGATGCATTTATTTCTGGAGAAAAGTAAATGTATCTCCGTTAAAATAACAAGATTCGTCTTTAAAGAATACGACAGACATCCGACAGAAGAAGAAATTAAATATTTATGCGGAGATGCATTTATTTCTGGAGGAAAGTAAATGTATCTCCGTTGAAATATACAAGATTCTTCACTCAAGAATACGACAGACATCCGACAAAAGAAGAAATTAAATATTTATGCGGAGAGGCATTTATTTCTGGAGAAAAGTAAATGTATCTCCGTTGAAATAACAATATTCGTCTTTAAAGAATACGACAGATATACGAAAGAAGAAGAAATTAAATATTTATGCGGAGATGCATTTATTTCTGGGGAAAAGTAAATGTATCTCCGTTGAAATAAACAAGATTCGTCTTTATAGAATATCACAGACATCCGCCAGAAAAAGAAAATAAATATTTATGCGGCGATGCATTTATTTCTAGAGGAAAGTAAATGTATCTCCGTTGAAATGAACAAGATGCCACTCTACATAATACGACAGACATCCGGCAGAAAAAGAAAATAAATATTTATGCGGAGATGCATTTATTTCTAGAGGACAGTAAATGGATCTACGTTCAAATACACAAAATTCGTCATTCAAGAATACGACAGACATCCGACAAAAGAAGAAATTAAATATTTATGCGGAGAGGCATTTATTTCTGGAGAAAAGTAAATGTATCTCCGTTGAAATAACAAGATTCGTCTTTAAAGAATACGACAGATATCCGACAGAAGAAGAAATTAAATATTTATGCGGAGATGCATTTATTTCTGGAGGAAAGTAAATGTATCTCCGTTGAAATATACAACATTCGTCATTCAAGAATACGACAGACATCCGACAAAAGAAGAAATTAAATATTTATGCGGAGAGGCATTTATTTCTGGAAAAAAGTAAATGTATCTCTGTTGAAATAAACAAGATTCGTCTTTATAGAATACCACAGACATCCTTCAGAAAAAGAAAATAAATATTTATGCGGCGATGCATTTATTTCTAGAGGAAAGTAAATGTATCTCCGTTGAAATGAACAAGATGCCACTCTACATAATACGACAGACATCCGGCAGAAAAAGAAAATAAATATTTATGCGGAGATGCATTTATTTCTAGAGGAAAATAAATGTATCTCCGTTGAAATATACAACATTCGTCATTCAAGAATACGACAGACATCCGACAGAAGAAGAAATTAAATATTTATGCGGAGATGCATTTATTTCTGGAGAAAAGTAAATGTCGCTCCGTTGAAATGAACAAGATGCATCTCTACCTAATACGACAGACATCCGGCAGAAAAAGAAAATAAATATTTATGCGGAGATGCATTTATTTCTAGAGGAAAGTAAATGGATCTCCGTTCAAATACACAAAATTCGTCATTCAAGAAGTTGACAGACATCCGACAGAAGAAGAAATTAAATATTTATGCGGAGATGCATTTATTTCTGGAGGAAAGTAAATGTAACTCCGTTGAAATATACAAGATTCGTCTTTAAAGAATACGACAGACATCCGACAGAAGAAGAAAATAAATATTTATGCGGAGATGCATTTATTTCTAGAGGAAAGTAAATGTATCTCCGTTGAAATATACAAGATTCGTCACTCAAGAATACGACAGACATCCGACAGAAAAAGAAATAAAATATTTATGCGGAGATGCATTTATTTCTGGAGGAAAGTAAATGTATCTCCGTTGAAATATACAAGATTAGTCACTCAGTAATACGTAAGACATCCGACAGAAGAATAAAATAAATATTTATGCGGAGATGCATTTATTTCTGGAGGAAAGTAAATGTATCTCCGTTGAAATATACAAGATTCGTCACTCAAGAATACGACAGACATCGGACAAAAGAAGAAATTATATATTTATGCGGAGATGCATTTATTTCTAGAGGAATGTAAATGTATCTCCGTTGAAATAACAAGATTCGTCTTTAAAGAATACGACAGACAGCCGTCAGAAGAAGAAATTAAATATTTAGGCGGGGATGCATATATTTCTGGAGAAAAGTAAATGTATCTCCGTTAAAATAACAAGATTCGTCTTTAAAGAATACGACAGATATACGACAGAAGAAGAAATTAAATATTTATGCGGAGATGCATTTATTTCTGGAGGAAAGTAAATGTATCTCCGTTGAAATATACAAGATTCGTCACTCAAGAATACGTGAGACATCCGTCAAAAGAAGAATTTCAATATTTATGCGGAGATGCATTTATTTCTAGAGGAAAGTAAATGTATCTCCGTTGAAATATACAAGATTCGTCACTCAAGAATACGACAGACATCCGACAGAAAAAGAAATAAAATATTTATGCGGAGATGCATTTATTTCTGGAGGAAAGTAAATGTATCTCCGTTGAAATATACAAGATTAGTCACTCAATAATACGTAAGACATCCGACAGAAGAATAAAATAAATATTTATGCGGAGATGCATTTATTTCTGGAGGAAAGTAAATGTATCTCCGTTGAAATATACAAGATTCGTCACTCAAGAATACGACAGACATCGGACAAAAGAAGAAATTATATATTTATGCGGAGATGCATTTATTTCTAGAGGAATGTAAATGTATCTCCGTTGAAATAACAAGATTCGTCTTTAAAGAATACGACAGACAGCCGTCAGAAGAAGAAATTAAATATTTAGGCGGAGATGCATATATTTCTGGAGAAAAGTAAATGTATCTCCGTTAAAATAACAAGATTCGTCTTTAAAGAATACGACAGATATACGACAGAAGAAGAAATTAAATATTTATGCGGAGATGCATTTATTTCTGGAGGAAAGTAAATGTATCTCCGTTGAAATAAACAAGATTCGTCTTTATAGAATACGACAGACATCCGTCCGAAGAAGAAAATAAATATTTATGCGGAGATGCATTTATTTCTAGAGGAAAGTAAATGTATCTCCGTTGAAATATACAACATTCGTCATTCAAGAATACGACAGACATCCGACAGAAGAAGAAATTAAATATTTATGCGGAGATGCATTTATTTCTGGAGGAAAGTAAATGTATCTCCGTTGAAATAAACAAGATTCGTCTTTATAGAATACGACAGACATCCGTCCGAAGAAGAAAATAAATATTTATGCGGAGATGCATTTATTTCTAGAGGAAAGTAAATGTATCTCCGTTGAAATATACAACATTCGTCATTCAAGAATACGACAGACATCCGACAGAAGAAGAAATTAAATATTTATGCGGAGATGCATTTATTTCTGGAGGAAAGTAAATGCATCTCCGTTGAAATGTACAAGATTCGTCTCTCAAGAATACGACAGACATCCGACAGGAGAAGAAAATAAATATTTATGCGGAGATGCATTTATTTCTGGAGGAAAGTAAATGTATCTCCGTTGAAATATACCAGATTCGTCACTCAAGAATACGAAAGACATCCTTCAGAAGAAGAATTTAAATATTTATGCGGAGATGCATTTATTTCTAGAGGAAAGTAAATGTATCTCCGTTGAAATTTACAACATTGGTCACTCAAGAATACGACTGACATCCGACAGAAGAAGAAATAAAATATTTATGTGGAGATGCATTTATTTCTGGAGAAAAGTAAATGTATCTCCGTTGAAATAACAAGATTCGCATTAAAGAATACGACAGATATCCGAAAGAAGAAGAAATTAAATATTTATGCGGAGATGCATTTATTTCTGGAGGAAAGTAAATGTAACTCCGTTGAAATATACAAGATTCGTCTTTAAAGAATACGAGAGACATCCGGCAGAAGAAGAAATTAAATATTCATGCGGAGATGCATTTATTTCTAGAGGAAAGTAAATGTATCTCCGTTGAAATATACAATATTAGTCACTCAAGAATATGTAAGACATCCGACATAATAATAAAATAAATATTTATGCGGAGGTGCATTTATTTCTAGAGGAAAGTAAATGTATCTTCGTTGAAATATACAAGATTCGTCACTCAAGAATACGACACACATCCGTCAGAAGAAGAAATTAAATATTTATGCGGAGATGCATTTATTTCTGGAGAAAAGTAAATGTATCTCCGTTAAAATAACAAGATTCGTCTTTAAAGAATACGACAGACATCCGACAGAAGAAGAAATTAAATATTTATGCGGAGATGCATTTATTTCTGGAGGAAAGTAAATGTATCTCCGTTGAAATATACAAGATTCGTCACTCAAGAATACGACAGACATCCGACAAAAGAAGAAATTAAATATTTATGCGGAGAGGCATTTATTTCTGGAGAAAAGTAAATGTATCTCCGTTGAAATAACAAGATTCGTCTTTAAAGAATACGACAGATATACGAAAGAAGAAGAAATTAAATATTTATGCGGAGATGCATTTATTTCTGGGGAAAAGTAAATGTATCTCCGTTGAAATAACAAGATTCGTCTTTAAAGAATACGACAGATATACGAAAGAAGAAGAAATTAAATATTTATGCGGAGATGCATTTATTTCTGGGGAAAAGTAAATGTATCTCCGTTGAAATAAACAAGATTCGTCTTTATAGAATATCACAGACATCCGCCAGAAAAAGAAAATAAATATTTATGCGGCGATGCATTTATTTCTAGAGGAAAGTAAATGTATCTCCGTTGAAATGAACAAGATGCCACTCTACATAATACGACAGACATCCGGCAGAAAAAGAAAATAAATATTTATGCGGAGATGCATTTATTTCTAGAGGAAAGTAAATGGATCTACGTTCAAATACACAAAATTCGTCATTCAAGAATACGACAGACATCCGACAAAAGAAGAAATTAAATATTTATGCGGAGAGGCATTTATTTCTGGAGAAAAGTAAATGTATCTCCGTTGAAATAACAAGATTCGTCTTTAAAGAATACGACAGATATCCGACAGAAGAAGAAATTAAATATTTATGCGGAGATGCATTTATTTCTGGAGGAAAGTAAATGTATCTCCGTTGAAATATACAACATTCGTCATTCAAGAATACGACAGACATCCGACAAAAGAAGAAATTAAATATTTATGCGGAGAGGCATTTATTTCTGGAAAAAAGTAAATGTATCTCTGTTGAAATAAACAAGATTCGTCTTTATAGAATACCACAGACATCCTTCAGAAAAAGAAAATAAATATTTATGCGGCGATGCATTTATTTCTAGAGGAAAGTAAATGTATCTCCGTTGAAATGAACAAGATGCCACTCTACATAATACGACAGACATCCGGCAGAAAAAGAAAATAAATATTTATGCGGAGATGCATTTATTTCTAGAGGAAAATAAATGTATCTCCGTTGAAATATACAACATTCGTCATTCAAGAATACGACAGACATCCGACAGAAGAAGAAATTAAATATTTATGCGGAGATGCATTTATTTCTGGAGAAAAGTAAATGTCGCTCCGTTGAAATGAACAAGATGCATCTCTACCTAATACGACAGACATCCGGCAGAAAAAGAAAATAAATATTTATGCGGAGATGCATTTATTTCTAGAGGAAAGTAAATGGATCTCCGTTCAAATACACAAAATTCGTCATTCAAGAAGTTGACAGACATCCGACAGAAGAAGAAATTAAATATTTATGCGGAGATGCATTTATTTCTGGAGGAAAGTAAATGTAACTCCGTTGAAATATACAAGATTCGTCTTTAAAGAATACGACAGACATCCGACAGAAGAAGAAAATAAATATTTATGCGGAGATGCATTTATTTCTAGAGGAAAGTAAATGTATCTCCGTTGAAATATACAAGATTCGTCACTCAAGAATACGACAGACATCCGACAGAAAAAGAAATAAAATATTTATGCGGAGATGCATTTATTTCTGGAGGAAAGTAAATGTATCTCCGTTGAAATATACAAGATTAGTCACTCAGTAATACGTAAGACATCCGACAGAAGAATAAAATAAATATTTATGCGGAGATGCATTTATTTCTGGAGGAAAGTAAATGTATCTCCGTTGAAATATACAAGATTCGTCACTCAAGAATACGACAGACATCGGACAAAAGAAGAAATTATATATTTATGCGGAGATGCATTTATTTCTAGAGGAATGTAAATGTATCTCCGTTGAAATAACAAGATTCGTCTTTAAAGAATACGACAGACAGCCGTCAGAAGAAGAAATTAAATATTTAGGCGGGGATGCATATATTTCTGGAGAAAAGTAAATGTATCTCCGTTAAAATAACAAGATTCGTCTTTAAAGAATACGACAGATATACGACAGAAGAAGAAATTAAATATTTATGCGGAGATGCATTTATTTCTGGAGGAAAGTAAATGTATCTCCGTTGAAATATACAAGATTCGTCACTCAAGAATACGTGAGACATCCGTCAAAAGAAGAATTTCAATATTTATGCGGAGATGCATTTATTTCTAGAGGAAAGTAAATGTATCTCCGTTGAAATATACAAGATTCGTCACTCAAGAATACGACAGACATCCGACAGAAAAAGAAATAAAATATTTATGCGGAGATGCATTTATTTCTGGAGGAAAGTAAATGTATCTCCGTTGAAATATACAAGATTAGTCACTCAATAATACGTAAGACATCCGACAGAAGAATAAAATAAATATTTATGCGGAGATGCATTTATTTCTGGAGGAAAGTAAATGTATCTCCGTTGAAATATACAAGATTCGTCACTCAAGAATACGACAGACATCGGACAAAAGAAGAAATTATATATTTATGCGGAGATGCATTTATTTCTAGAGGAATGTAAATGTATCTCCGTTGAAATAACAAGATTCGTCTTTAAAGAATACGACAGACAGCCGTCAGAAGAAGAAATTAAATATTTAGGCGGAGATGCATATATTTCTGGAGAAAAGTAAATGTATCTCCGTTAAAATAACAAGATTCGTCTTTAAAGAATACGACAGATATACGACAGAAGAAGAAATTAAATATTTATGCGGAGATGCATTTATTTCTGGAGGAAAGTAAATGTATCTCCGTTGAAATAAACAAGATTCGTCTTTATAGAATACGACAGACATCCGTCCGAAGAAGAAAATAAATATTTATGCGGAGATGCATTTATTTCTAGAGGAAAGTAAATGTATCTCCGTTGAAATATACAACATTCGTCATTCAAGAATACGACAGACATCCGACAGAAGAAGAAATTAAATATTTATGCGGAGATGCATTTATTTCTGGAGGAAAGTAAATGTATCTCCGTTGAAATAAACAAGATTCGTCTTTATAGAATACGACAGACATCCGTCCGAAGAAGAAAATAAATATTTATGCGGAGATGCATTTATTTCTAGAGGAAAGTAAATGTATCTCCGTTGAAATATACAACATTCGTCATTCAAGAATACGACAGACATCCGACAGAAGAAGAAATTAAATATTTATGCGGAGATGCATTTATTTCTGGAGGAAAGTAAATGCATCTCCGTTGAAATGTACAAGATTCGTCTCTCAAGAATACGACAGACATCCGACAGGAGAAGAAAATAAATATTTATGCGGAGATGCATTTATTTCTGGAGGAAAGTAAATGTATCTCCGTTGAAATATACCAGATTCGTCACTCAAGAATACGAAAGACATCCTTCAGAAGAAGAATTTAAATATTTATGCGGAGATGCATTTATTTCTAGAGGAAAGTAAATGTATCTCCGTTGAAATTTACAACATTGGTCACTCAAGAATACGACTGACATCCGACAGAAGAAGAAATAAAATATTTATGTGGAGATGCATTTATTTCTGGAGAAAAGTAAATGTATCTCCGTTGAAATAACAAGATTCGCATTAAAGAATACGACAGATATCCGAAAGAAGAAGAAATTAAATATTTATGCGGAGATGCATTTATTTCTGGAGGAAAGTAAATGTAACTCCGTTGAAATATACAAGATTCGTCTTTAAAGAATACGAGAGACATCCGGCAGAAGAAGAAATTAAATATTCATGCGGAGATGCATTTATTTCTAGAGGAAAGTAAATGTATCTCCGTTGAAATATACAATATTAGTCACTCAAGAATATGTAAGACATCCGACATAATAATAAAATAAATATTTATGCGGAGGTGCATTTATTTCTAGAGGAAAGTAAATGTATCTTCGTTGAAATATACAAGATTCGTCACTCAAGAATACGACAGACATCCGACAGAAAAAGAAATAAAATATTTATGCGGAGATGCATTTATTTCTGGAGGAAAGTAAATGTATCTCCGTTGAAATATACAAGATTAGTCACTCAATAATACGTAAGACATCCGACAGAAGAATAAAATAAATATTTATGCGGAGATGCATTTATTTCTGGAGGAAAGTAAATGTATCTCCGTTGAAATATACAAGATTCGTCACTCAAGAATACGACAGACATCGGACAAAAGAAGAAATTATATATTTATGCGGAGATGCATTTATTTCTAGAGGAATGTAAATGTATCTCCGTTGAAATAACAAGATTCGTCTTTAAAGAATACGACAGACAGCCGTCAGAAGAAGAAATTAAATATTTAGGCGGAGATGCATATATTTCTGGAGAAAAGTAAATGTATCTCCGTTAAAATAACAAGATTCGTCTTTAAAGAATACGACAGATATACGACAGAAGAAGAAATTAAATATTTATGCGGAGATGCATTTATTTCTGGAGGAAAGTAAATGTATCTCCGTTGAAATAAACAAGATTCGTCTTTATAGAATACGACAGACATCCGTCCGAAGAAGAAAATAAATATTTATGCGGAGATGCATTTATTTCTAGAGGAAAGTAAATGTATCTCCGTTGAAATATACAACATTCGTCATTCAAGAATACGACAGACATCCGACAGAAGAAGAAATTAAATATTTATGCGGAGATGCATTTATTTCTGGAGGAAAGTAAATGTATCTCCGTTGAAATAAACAAGATTCGTCTTTATAGAATACGACAGACATCCGTCCGAAGAAGAAAATAAATATTTATGCGGAGATGCATTTATTTCTAGAGGAAAGTAAATGTATCTCCGTTGAAATATACAACATTCGTCATTCAAGAATACGACAGACATCCGACAGAAGAAGAAATTAAATATTTATGCGGAGATGCATTTATTTCTGGAGGAAAGTAAATGCATCTCCGTTGAAATGTACAAGATTCGTCTCTCAAGAATACGACAGACATCCGACAGGAGAAGAAAATAAATATTTATGCGGAGATGCATTTATTTCTGGAGGAAAGTAAATGTATCTCCGTTGAAATATACCAGATTCGTCACTCAAGAATACGAAAGACATCCTTCAGAAGAAGAATTTAAATATTTATGCGGAGATGCATTTATTTCTAGAGGAAAGTAAATGTATCTCCGTTGAAATTTACACATTGGTCACTCAAGAATACGACTGACATCCGACAGAAGAAGAAATAAAATATTTATGTGGAGATGCATTTATTTCTGGAGAAAAGTAAATGTATCTCCGTTGAAATAACAAGATTCGCATTAAAGAATACGACAGATATCCGAAAGAAGAAGAAATTAAATATTTATGCGGAGATGCATTTATTTCTGGAGGAAAGTAAATGTAACTCCGTTGAAATATACAAGATTCGTCTTTAAAGAATACGAGAGACATCCGGCAGAAGAAGAAATTAAATATTCATGCGGAGATGCATTTATTTCTAGAGGAAAGTAAATGTATCTCCGTTGAAATATACAATATTAGTCACTCAAGAATATGTAAGACATCCGACATAATAATAAAATAAATATTTATGCGGAGGTGCATTTATTTCTAGAGGAAAGTAAATGTATCTTCGTTGAAATATACAAGATTCGTCACTCAAGAATACGACACACATCCGTCAGAAGAAGAAATTAAATATTTATGCGGAGATGCATTTATTTCTGGAGAAAAGTAAATGTATCTCCGTTAAAATAACAAGATTCGTCTTTAAAGAATACGACAGACATCCGACAGAAGAAGAAATTAAATATTTATGCGGAGATGCATTTATTTCTGGAGGAAAGTAAATGTATCTCCGTTGAAATATACAAGATTCGTCACTCAAGAATACGACAGACATCCGACAAAAGAAGAAATTAAATATTTATGCGGAGAGGCATTTATTTCTGGAGAAAAGTAAATGTATCTCCGTTGAAATAACAAGATTCGTCTTTAAAGAATACGACAGATATACGAAAGAAGAAGAAATTAAATATTTATGCGGAGATGCATTTATTTCTGGGGAAAAGTAAATGTATCTCCGTTGAAATAACAAGATTCGTCTTTAAAGAATACGACAGATATACGAAAGAAGAAGAAATTAAATATTTATGCGGAGATGCATTTATTTCTGGGGAAAAGTAAATGTATCTCCGTTGAAATAAACAAGATTCGTCTTTATAGAATATCACAGACATCCGCCAGAAAAAGAAAATAAATATTTATGCGGCGATGCATTTATTTCTAGAGGAAAGTAAATGTATCTCCGTTGAAATGAACAAGATGCCACTCTACATAATACGACAGACATCCGGCAGAAAAAGAAAATAAATATTTATGCGGAGATGCATTTATTTCTAGAGGAAAGTAAATGGATCTACGTTCAAATACACAAAATTCGTCATTCAAGAATACGACAGACATCCGACAAAAGAAGAAATTAAATATTTATGCGGAGAGGCATTTATTTCTGGAGAAAAGTAAATGTATCTCCGTTGAAATAACAAGATTCGTCTTTAAAGAATACGACAGATATCCGACAGAAGAAGAAATTAAATATTTATGCGGAGATGCATTTATTTCTGGAGGAAAGTAAATGTATCTCCGTTGAAATATACAACATTCGTCATTCAAGAATACGACAGACATCCGACAAAAGAAGAAATTAAATATTTATGCGGAGAGGCATTTATTTCTGGAAAAAAGTAAATGTATCTCTGTTGAAATAAACAAGATTCGTCTTTATAGAATACCACAGACATCCTTCAGAAAAAGAAAATAAATATTTATGCGGCGATGCATTTATTTCTAGAGGAAAGTAAATGTATCTCCGTTGAAATGAACAAGATGCCACTCTACATAATACGACAGACATCCGGCAGAAAAAGAAAATAAATATTTATGCGGAGATGCATTTATTTCTAGAGGAAAATAAATGTATCTCCGTTGAAATATACAACATTCGTCATTCAAGAATACGACAGACATCCGACAGAAGAAGAAATTAAATATTTATGCGGAGATGCATTTATTTCTGGAGAAAAGTAAATGTCGCTCCGTTGAAATGAACAAGATGCATCTCTACCTAATACGACAGACATCCGGCAGAAAAAGAAAATAAATATTTATGCGGAGATGCATTTATTTCTAGAGGAAAGTAAATGGATCTCCGTTCAAATACACAAAATTCGTCATTCAAGAAGTTGACAGACATCCGACAGAAGAAGAAATTAAATATTTATGCGGAGATGCATTTATTTCTGGAGGAAAGTAAATGTAACTCCGTTGAAATATACAAGATTCGTCTTTAAAGAATACGACAGACATCCGACAGAAGAAGAAAATAAATATTTATGCGGAGATGCATTTAATTCTAGAGGAAAGTAAATGTATCTCCGTTGAAATATACAACATTCGTCATTCAAGAATACGACAGACACCCGACAGAAGAAGAAATTAAATATTTATGCGGAGATGCATTTATTTCTAGAGGAAAGTAAATGTATCTCCGTTGAAATATACAAGATTCGTCACTCAAGAATACGACAGACATCCGACAGAAAAAGAAATAAAATATTTATGCGGAGATGCATTTATTTCTGGAGGAAAGTAAATGTATCTCCGTTGAAATATACAAGATTAGTCACTCAATAATACGTAAGACATCCGACAGAAGAATAAAATAAATATTTATGCGGAGATGCATTTATTTCTGGAGGAAAGTAAATGTATCTCCGTTGAAATATACAAGATTCGTCACTCAAGAATACGACAGACATCGGACAAAAGAAGAAATTATATATTTATGCGGAGATGCATTTATTTCTAGAGGAATGTAAATGTATCTCCGTTGAAATAACAAGATTCGTCTTTAAAGAATACGACAGACAGCCGTCAGAAGAAGAAATTAAATATTTAGGCGGAGATGCATATATTTCTGGAGAAAAGTAAATGTATCTCCGTTAAAATAACAAGATTCGTCTTTAAAGAATACGACAGATATACGACAGAAGAAGAAATTAAATATTTATGCGGAGATGCATTTATTTCTGGAGGAAAGTAAATGTATCTCCGTTGAAATATACAAGATTCGTCACTCAAGAATACGTGAGACATCCGTCAAAAGAAGAATTTCAATATTTATGCGGAGATGCATTTATTTCTAGAGGAAAGTAAATGTATCTCCGTTGAAATATACAAGATTCGTCACTCAAGAATACGACAGACATCCGACAGAAAAAGAAATAAAATATTTATGCGGAGATGCATTTATTTCTGGAGGAAAGTAAATGTATCTCCGTTGAAATATACAAGATTAGTCACTCAATAATACGTAAGACATCCGACAGAAGAATAAAATAAATATTTATGCGGAGATGCATTTATTTCTGGAGGAAAGTAAATGTATCTCCGTTGAAATATACAAGATTCGTCACTCAAGAATACGACAGACATCGGACAAAAGAAGAAATTATATATTTATGCGGAGATGCATTTATTTCTAGAGGAATGTAAATGTATCTCCGTTGAAATAACAAGATTCGTCTTTAAAGAATACGACAGACAGCCGTCAGAAGAAGAAATTAAATATTTAGGCGGAGATGCATATATTTCTGGAGAAAAGTAAATGTATCTCCGTTGAAATAACAAGATTCGCATTAAAGAATACGACAGATATCCGAAAGAAGAAGAAATTAAATATTTATGCGGAGATGCATTTATTTCTGGAGGAAAGTAAATGTAACTCCGTTGAAATATACAAGATTCGTCTTTAAAGAATACGAGAGACATCCGGCAGAAGAAGAAATTAAATATTCATGCGGAGATGCATTTATTTCTAGAGGAAAGTAAATGTATCTCCGTTGAAATATACAATATTAGTCACTCAAGAATATGTAAGACATCCGACATAATAATAAAATAAATATTTATGCGGAGGTGCATTTATTTCTAGAGGAAAGTAAATGTATCTTCGTTGAAATATACAAGATTCGTCACACAAGAATACGACACACATCCGTCAGAAGAAGAAATTAAATATTTATGCGGAGATGCATTTATTTCTGGAGAAAAGTAAATGTATCTCCGTTAAAATAACAAGATTCGTCTTTAAAGAATACGACAGACATCCGACAGAAGAAGAAATTAATTATTTATGCGGAGATGCATTTATTTCTGGAGGAAAGTAAATGTATCTCCGTTGAAATATACAAGATTCGTCACTCAAGAATACGACAGACATCCGACAAAAGAAGAAATTAAATATTTATGCGGAGAGGCATTTATTTCTGGAGAAAAGTAAATGTATCTCCGTTGAAATAACAAGATTCGTCTTTAAAGAATACGACAGATATACGAAAGAAGAAGAAATTAAATATTTATGCGGAGATGCATTTATTTCTGGGGAAAAGTAAATGTATCTCCGTTGAAATGAACAAGATGCCACTCTACATAATACGACAGACATCCGGCAGAAAAAGAAAATAAATATTTATGCGGAGATGCATTTATTTCTAGAGGAAATTAAATGGATCTCCGTTCAAATACACAAAATTCGTCATTCAAGAATACGACAGACATCCGACAAAAGAAGAAATTAAATATTTATGCGGAAAGGCATTTATTTCTGGAGAAAAGTAAATGTATCTCCGTTGAAATAACAAGATTCGTCTTTAAAGAATACGACAGATATCCGACAGAAGAAGAAATTAAATATTTATGCGGAGATGCATTTATTTCTGGAGGAAAGTAAATGTATCTCCGTTGAAATATACAACATTCGTCATTCAAGAATACGACAGACATCCGACAAAAGAAGAAATTAAATATTTATGCGGAGAGGCATTTATTTCTGGAGAAAAGTAAATGTATCTCTGTTGAAATAAACAAGATTCGTCTTTATAGAATACCACAGACATCCTTCAGAAAAAGAAAATAAATATTTATGCGGCGATGCATTTATTTCTAGAGGAAAGTAAATGTATCTCCGTTGAAATGAACAAGATTTCACTCTACATAATAGGACAGACATCCGGCAGAAAAAGAAAATAAATATTTGTGCGGAGATGCATTTATTTCTAGAGGAAAATAAATGTATCTCCGTTGAAATATACAACATTCGTCATTCAAGAATACGACAGACATCCGACAGAAGAAGAAATTAAATATTTATGCGGAGATGCATTTATTTCTGGAGAAAAGTAAATGTCGCTCCGTTGAAATGAACAAGATGCCACTCTACCTAATACGACAGACATCCGGCAGAAAAAGAAAATAAATATTTATGCGGAGATGCATTTATTTCTAGAGGAAAGTAAATGGATCTCCGTTCAAATACACAAAATTCGTCATTCAAGAATTTGACAGACATCCGACAGAAGAAGAAATTAAATATTTATGCGGAGATGCATTTATTTCTGGAGGAAAGTAAATGTAACTCCGTTGAAATATACAAGATTCGTCTTTAAAGAATACGACAGACATCCGGCAGAAGAAGAAATTAAATATTCATGCGGAGATGCATTTATTTCCAGAGGAAAGTAAATGTATCTCCGTTGAAATATACAAGATTAGTCACTCAAGAATATGTAAGACATCCGACAGAAGAATAAAATAAATATATATGCGGAGGTGCATTTATTTCTAGAGGAAAGTAAATGTATCTTCGTTGAAATATACAAGATTCGTCACTCAAGAATACGACACACATCCGTCAGAAGAAGAAATTAAATATTTATGCGGAGATGCATTTATTTCTGGAGAAAAGTAAATGTATCTCCGTTAAAATAACAAGATTCGTCTTTAAAGAATACGACAGACATCCGACAGAAGAAGAAATTAAATATTTATGCGGAGATGCATTTATTTCTGGAGGAAAGTAAATGTATCTCCGTTGAAATATACAAGATTCGTCATTCAAGAATACGACAGACATCCGACAAAAGAAGAATTTATATATTTATGCGGAGTTGCATTTATTTTAAGAGGAAAGTAAATATATCTCCGTTGAAATATACAAGATTCGTCACTCAAGAATACCACACACATCCGTCAGAAGAAGAAATTAAATATTTATGCGGAGTTGCATTTATTTCTGGAGAAAAGTAAATGTATCTCCGTTGAAATAACAAGATTCGTCTTTAAAGAATACGACAGACATCCGACAGAAGAAGAAATTAAATATTTATGCGGAGATGCATTTATTTCTAGAGGAAAGTAAATGTATCTCCGTTGAAATATACAACATCCGTCACTCAAGAATACGACTGACATCCGACAGAAGAGGAAATTAAATATTTATGCGGAGATGCATTTATTTCTGGAGGAAAGTAAATGTATCTTCGTTGAAATATACAACATTCGTCACTCAAGAATACGACAGACATCGGACAAAAGAAGAAATTATATATTTATGCGGAGATGCATTAATATATCTCCGTTGAAATATACAAGATTCGTCACTCAAGAATACCACACACATCCGTCAGAAGAAGAAATTAAATATTTATGCGGAGTTGCATTTATTTCTGGAGAAAAGTAAATGTATCTCCGTTGAAATAACAAGATTCGTCTTTAAAGAATACGACAGACATCCGACAGAAGAAGAAATTAAATATTTATGCGGAGATGCATTTATTTCTAGAGGAAAATAAATGTATCTCCGTTGAAATATACAACATCCGTCACTCAAGAATACGACAGACATCGGACAAAAGAAGAAATTATATATTTATGCGGATATGCATTTATTTCTAGAGGAATGTAAATGTATCTCCGTTGAAATAACAAGATTCGTCTTTAAAGAATACGACAGACAGCCGTCAGAAGAAGAAATTAAATATTTATGCGGAGATGCATTTATTTCTGGAGAAAAGTAAATGTATCTCCGTTAAAATAACAAGATTCGTCTTTAAAGAATACGACAGATATACGACAGAAGAAGAAATTAAATATTTATGCGGAGATGCATTTATTTCTGGAGGAAAGTAAATGTATCTCCGTTGAAATAAACAAGATTCGTCTTTATAGAATACGACAGACATCCGTCCGAAGAAGAAAATAAATATTTATGCGGAGATGCATTTATTTCTAGAGGAAAGTAAATGTATCTCCGTTGAAATATACAACATTCGTCATTCAAGAATACGACAGACATCCGACAGAAGAAGAAATTAAATATTTATGTGGAGATGCATTTATTTCTAGAGGAAAGTAAATGTATCTCCGTTGAAAAATACAACAACCGTCACTCAAGAATACGACAGACATCCGAAAGAAGAATAAATTAAATATTTATGTGGAGATGCATTTTTTTCTGGAGGAAAGTAAATGTATCTCCGTTGAAATATACAACATTCGTCATTCAAGAATACGACAGACATCCGACAGAAGAAGAAATTAAATATTTATGCGGAGATGCATTGATTTCTGGAGGAAAGTAAATGTATCTCCGTTGAAATATACAAGATTCGTCTTTATAGAATACGGCAGACATCCGTCAGAAGAAGAAAATAAATATTTATGCGGAGATGCATTTATTTCTGGAGAAAAGTAAATGTATCTCCGTTAAAATAACAAGATTCGTCTTTAAAGAATACGACAGATATACGACAGAAGAAGAAATTAAATATTTATGCGGAGATGCATTTATTTCTGGAGGAAAGTAAATGTATCTCCGTTGAAATAAACAAGATTCGTCTTTATAGAATACGACAGACATCCGTCCGAAGAAGAAAATAAATATTTATGCGGAGATGCATTTATTTCTAGAGGAAAGTAAATGTATCTCCGTTGAAATATACAACATTCGTCATTCAAGAATACGAAAGACATCCGACAGAAGAAGAAATTAAATATTTATGCGGAGATGCATTTATTTCTGGAGGAAAGTAAATGTATCTCCGTTGAAATAAACAAGATTCGTCTTTATAGAATACGGCAGACATCCGTCAGAAGAAGAAAATAAATATTTATGCGGAGATGCATTTATTTCTGGAGAAAAGTAAATGTATCTCCGTTAAAATAACAAGATTCGTCTTTAAAGAATACGACAGATATACGACAGAAGAAGAAATTAAATATTTATGCGGAGATGCATTTATTTCTGGAGGAAAGTAAATGTATCTCCGTTGAAATAAACAAGATTCGTCTTTATAGAATACGACAGACATCCGTCCGAAGAAGAAAATAAATATTTATGCGGAGATGCATTTATTTCTAGAGGAAAGTAAATGTATCTCCGTTGAAATATACAACATTCGTCATTCAAGAATACGAAAGACATCCGACAGAAGAAGAAATTAAATATTTATGCGGAGATGCATTTATTTCTGGAGGAAAGTAAATGCATCTCCGTTGAAATGTACAAGATTCGTCTCTCAAGAATACGACAGACATCCGACAGGAGAAGAAAATAAATATTTATGCGGAGATGCATTTATTTCTGGAGGAAAGTAAATGTATCTCCGTTGAAATATACCAGATTCGTCACTCAAGAATACGAAAGACATCCGTCAGAAGAAGAATTTAAATATTTATGCGGAGATGCATTTATTTCTAGAGGAAAGAAAATGTATCTCCGTTGAAATATACAACATTCGTCATTCAAAAATACGAAAGACATCCTTCAGAAGAAGAATTTAAATATTTATGCGGAGGTGCATTTATTTCTAGAGGAAAGTAAATGTATCTCCGTTGAAATTTACAACATTGGTCACACAAGAATACGACTGACATCCGACAAAAGAAGAAATAAAATATTTATGTGGAGAGGCATTTATTTCTGGAGAAAAGTAAATGTATCTCCGTTGAAATAACAAGATTCGTCTTTAAAGAATACGACAGATATCCGAAAGAAGAATAAATTAAATATTTATGCGGAGATGCATTTATTTCTGGAGGAAAGTAAATGTAACTCCGTTGAAATATACAAGATTCGTCTTTAAAGAATACGAGAGACATCCGGCAGAAGAAGAAATTAAATATTCATGCGGAGATGCTTTTATTTCTAGAGGAAAGTAAATGTATCTCCGTTGAAATATACAATATTAGTCACTCAAGAATATGTAAGACATCCGACATAATAATAAAATAAATATTTATGCGGAGGTGCATTTATTTCTAGAGGAAATTAAATGTATCTTCGTTGAAATATACAAGATTCGTCACTCAAGAATACGACACACATCCGTCAGAAGAAGAAATTAAATATTTATGCGGAGATGCATTTATTTCTGGAGAAAAGTAAATGTATCTCCGTTAAAATAACAAGATTCGTCTTTAAAGAATACGACAGACATCCGACAGAAGAAGAAATTAAATATTTATGCGGAGATGCATTTATTTCTGGAGAAAAGTAAATGTCGCTCCGTTGAAATGAACAAGATGCCACTCTACCTAATACGACAGACATCCGGCAGAAAAAGAAAATAAATATTTATGCGGAGATGCATTTATTTCTAGAGGAAAGTAAATGGATCTCCGTTCAAATACACAAAATTCGTCATTCAAGAATTTGACAGACATCCGACAGAAGAAGAAATTAAATATTTATGCGGAGATGCATTTATTTCTGGAGGAAAGTAAATGTAACTCCGTTGAAATATACAAGATTCGTCTTTAAAGAATACGACAGACATCCGGCAGAAGAAGAAATTAAATATTCATGCGGAGATGCATTTATTTCTAGAGGAAAGTAAATGTATCTCCGTTGAAATATACAAGATTAGTCACTCAAGAATATGTAAGACATCCGACAGAAGAATAAAATAAATATATATGCGGAGGTGCATTTATTTCTAGAGGAAAGTAAATGTATCTTCGTTGAAATATACAAGATTCGTCACTCAAGAATACGACACACATCCGTCAGAAGAAGAAATTAAATATTTATGCGGAGATGCATTTATTTCTGGAGAAAAGTAAATGTATCTCCGTTAAAATAACAAGATTCGTCTTTAAAGAATACGACAGACATCCGACAGAAGAAGAAATTAAATATTTATGCGGAGATGCATTTATTTCTGGAGGAAAGTAAATGTATCTCCGTTGAAATATACAAGATTCGTCACTCAAGAATACGACAGACATCCGACAAAAGAAGAAATTAAATATTTATGCGGAGAGGCATTTATTTCTGGAGAAAAGTAAATGTATCTCCGTTGAAATAACAAGATTCGTCTTTAAAGAATACGACAGATATACGAAAGAAGAAGAAATTAAATATTTATGCGGAGATGCATTTATTTCTGGGGAAAAGTAAATGTATCTCCGTTGAAATAAACAAGTTTCGTCTTTATAGAATATCGCAGACATCCGCCAGAAAAAGAAAATAAATATTTATGCGGCGATGCATTTATTTCTAGAGGAAAGTAAATGTATCTCCGTTGAAATGAACAAGATGCCACTCTACATAATACGACAGACATCCGGCAGAAAAAGAAAATAAATATTTATGCGGAGATGCATTTATTTCTAGAGGAAATTAAATGGATCTCCGTTCAAATACACAAAATTCGTCATTCAAGAATACGACAGACATCCGACAAAAGAAGAAATTAAATATTTATGCGGAAAGGCATTTATTTCTGGAGAAAAGTAAATGTATCTCCGTTGAAATAACAAGATTCGTCTTTAAAGAATACGACAGATATCCGACAGAAGAAGAAATTAAATATTTATGCGGAGATGCATTTATTTCTGGAGGAAAGTAAATGTATCTCCGTTGAAATATACAACATTCGTCATTCAAGAATACGACAGACATCCGACAAAAGAAGAAATTAAATATTTATGCGGAGAGGCATTTATTTCTGGAGAAAAGTAAATGTATCTCTGTTGAAATAAACAAGATTCGTCTTTATAGAATACCACAGACATCCTTCAGAAAAAGAAAATAAATATTTATGCGGCGATGCATTTATTTCTAGAGGAAAATAAATGTATCTCCGTTGAAATATACAACATTCGTCATTCAAGAATACGACAGACATCCGACAGAAGAAGAAATTAAATATTTATGCGGAGATGCATTTATTTCTGGAGAAAAGTAAATGTCGCTCCGTTGAAATGAACAAGATGCCACTCTACCTAATACGACAGACATCCGGCAGAAAAAGAAAATAAATATTTATGCGGAGATGCATTTATTTCTAGAGGAAAGTAAATGGATCTCCGTTCAAATACACAAAATTCGTCATTCAAGAATTTGACAGACATCCGACAGAAGAAGAAATTAAATATTTATGCGGAGATGCATTTATTTCTGGAGGAAAGTAAATGTAACTCCGTTGAAATATACAAGATTCGTCTTTAAAGAATACGACAGACATCCGGCAGAAGAAGAAATTAAATATTCATGCGGAGATGCATTTATTTCTAGAGGAAAGTAAATGTATCTCCGTTGAAATATACAAGATTAGTCACTCAAGAATATGTAAGACATCCGACAGAAGAATAAAATAAATATATATGCGGAGGTGCATTTATTTCTAGAGGAAAGTAAATGTATCTTCGTTGAAATATACAAGATTCGTCACTCAAGAATACGACACACATCCGTCAGAAGAAGAAATTAAATATTTATGCGGAGATGCATTTATTTCTGGAGAAAAGTAAATGTATCTCCGTTAAAATAACAAGATTCGTCTTTAAAGAATACGACAGACATCCGACAGAAGAAGAAATTAAATATTTATGCGGAGATGCATTTATTTCTGGAGGAAAGTAAATGTATCTCCGTTGAAATATACAAGATTCGTCAATCAAGAATACGACAGACATCCGACAAAAGAAGAAATTATATATTTATGCGGAGTTGCATTTATTTTAAGAGGAAAGTAAATATATCTCCGTTGAAATATACAAGATTCGTCACTCAAGAATACCACACACATCCGTCAGAAGAAGAAATTAAATATTTATGCGGAGTTGCATTTATTTCTGGAGAAAAGTAAATGTATCTCCGTTGAAATAACAAGATTCGTCTTTAAAGAATACGACAGACATCCGACAGAAGAAGAAATTAAATATTTATGCGGAGATGCATTTATTTCTAGAGGAAAGTAAATGTATCTCCGTTGAAATATACAACATCCGTCACTCAAGAATACGACTGACATCCGACAGAAGAGGAAATTAAATATTTATGCGGAGATGCATTTATTTCTGGAGGAAAGTAAATGTATCTTCGTTGAAATATACAACATTCGTCACTCAAGAATACGACAGACATCGGACAAAAGAAGAAATTATATATTTATGCGGAGATGCATTTATTTCTAGAGGAATGTAAATGTATCTCCGTTGAAATAACAAGATTCGTCTTTAAAGAATACGACAGACAGCCGTCAGAAGAAGAAATTAAATATTTATGCGGAGATGCATTTATTTCTGGAGAAAAGTAAATGTATCTCCGTTAAAATAACAAGATTCGTCTTTAAAGAATACGACAGATATACGACAGAAGAAGAAATTAAATATTTATGCGGAGATGCATTTATTTCTGGAGGAAAGTAAATGTATCTCCGTTGAAATAAACAAGATTCGTCTTTAAAGAATACGACAGACATCCGACAAAAGAAGAAATTATATATTTATGCGGAGATGCATTTATTTCTAGAGGAAAGTAAATGTATCTCCGTTGAAATATACAAGATTCGTCACTCAAGAATACGACAGACATCCGACAGAAAAAGAAATAAAATATTTATGCGGAGATGCATTTATTTCTGGAGGAAAGTAAATGTATCTCCGTTGAAATATACAAGATTAGTCACTCAATAATACGTAAGACATCCGACAGAAGAATAAAATAAATATTTATGCGGAGATGCATTTATTTCTGGAGGAAAGTAAATGTATCTCCGTTGAAATATACAAGATTCGTCACTTTAGAATACGACAGACATCGGACAAAAGAAGAAATTATATATTTATGCGGAGATACATTTATTTCTAGAGGAATGTAAATGTATCTCCGTTGAAATAACAAGATTCGTCTTTAAAGAATACGACAGACAGCCGTCAGAAGAAGAAATTAAATATTTATGCGGAGATGCATTTATTTCTGGAGAAAAGTAAATGTATCTCCGTTAAAATAACAAGATTCGTCTTTAAAGAATACGACAGATATACGACAGAAGAAGAAATTAAATATTTATGCGGAGATGCATTTATTTCTGGAGGAAAGTAAATGTATCTCCGTTGAAATAAACAAGATTCGTCTTTATAGAATACGACAGACATCCGTCCGAAGAAGAAAATAAATATTTATGCGGAGATGCATTTATTTCTAGAGGAAAGTAAATGTATCTCCGTTGAAATATACAACATTCGTCATTCAAGAATACGAAAGACATCCGACAGAAGAAGAAATTAAATATTTATGCGGAGATGCATTTATTTCTGGAGGAAAGTAAATGCATCTCCGTTGAAATGTACAAGATTCGTCTCTCAAGAATACGACAGACATCCGACAGGAGAAGAAAATAAATATTTATGCGGAGATGCATTTATTTCTGGAGGAAAGTAAATGTATCTCCGTTGAAATATACCAGATTCGTCACTCAAGAATACGAAAGACATCCGTCAGAAGAAGAATTTAAATATTTATGCGGAGATGCATTTATTTCTAGAGGAAAGAAAATGTATCTCCGTTGAAATATACAACATTCGTCATTCAAAAATACGAAAGACATCCTTCAGAAGAAGAATTTAAATATTTATGCGGAGGTGCATTTATTTCTAGAGGAAAGTAAATGTATCTCCGTTTAAATTTACAACATTGGTCACACAAGAATACGACTGACATCCGACAGAAGAAGAAATAAAATATTTATGTGGAGAGGCATTTATTTCTGGAGAAAAGTAAATGTATCTCCGTTGAAATAACAAGATTCGTCTTTAAAGAATACGACAGATATCCGAAAGAAGAATAAATTAAATATTTATGCGGAGATGCATTTATTTCTGGAGGAAAGTAAATGTAACTCCGTTGAAATATACAAGATTCGTCTTTAAAGAATACGAGAGACATCCGGCAGAAGAAGAAATTAAATATTCATGCGGAGATGCTTTTATTTCTAGAGGAAAGTAAATGTATCTCCGTTGAAATATACAATATTAGTCACTCAAGAATATGTAAGACATCCGACATAATAATAAAATAAATATTTATGCGGAGGTGCATTTATTTCTAGAGGAAATTAAATGTATCTTCGTTGAAATATACAAGATTCGTCACTCAAGAATACGACACACATGCGTCAGAAGAAGAAATTAAATATTTATGCGGAGATGCATTTATTTCTGGAGAAAAGTAAATGTATCTCCGTTAAAATAACAAGATTCGTCTTTAAAGAATACGACAGACATCCGACAGAAGAAGAAATTAAATATTTATGCGGAGATGCATTTATTTCTGGAGGAAAGTAAATGTATCTCCGTTGAAATATACAAGATTCGTCACTCAAGAATACGACAGACATCCGACAAAAGAAGAAATTAAATATTTATGCGGAGAGGCATTTATTTCTGGAGAAAAGTAAATGTATCTCCGTTGAAATAACAAGATTCGTCACTCAAGAATACGACACACATCCGTCAGAAGAAGAAATTAAATATTTATGCGGCGATGCATTTATTTCTAGAGGAAAGTAAATGTATCTCCGTTGAAATGAACAAGATGCCACTCTACATAATACGACAGACATCCGGCAGAAAAAGAAAATAAATATTTATGCGGAGATACATTTATTTCTAGAGGAAAGTAAATGGATCTCCGTTCAAATACACAAAATTCGTCATTCAAGAATACGACAGACATCCGACAAAAGAAGAAATTAAATATTTATGCGGAGAGGCATTTATTTCTGGAGAAAAGTAAATGTATCTCCGTTGAAATAACAAGATTCGTCTTTAAAGAATACGACAGATATCCGACAGAAGAAGAAATTAAATATTTATGCGGAGATGCATTTATTTCTGGAGGAAAGTAAATGTATCTCCGTTGAAATAAACAAGATTCGTCTTTATAGAATACGACAGACATCCGTCCGAAGAAGAAAATAAATATTTATGCGGAGATGCATTTATTTCTAGAGGAAAGTAAATGTATCTCCGTTGAAATATACAACATTCGTCATTCAAGAATACGAAAGACATCCGACAGAAGAAGAAATTAAATATTTATGCGGAGATGCATTTATTTCTGGAGGAAAGTAAATGCATCTCCGTTGAAATGTACAAGATTCGTCTCTCAAGAATACGACAGACATCCGACAGGAGAAGAAAATAAATATTTATGCGGAGATGCATTTATTTCTGGAGGAAAGTAAATGTATCTTCGTTGAAATATACCAGATTCGTCACTCAAGAATACGAAAGACATCCGTCAGAAGAAGAATTTAAATATTTATGCGGAGATGCATTTATTTCTAGAGGAAAGAAAATGTATCTCCGTTGAAATATACAACATTCGTCATTCAAAAATACGAAAGACATCCTTCAGAAGAAGAATTTAAATATTTATGCGGAGGTGCATTTATTTCTAGAGGAAAGTAAATGTATCTCCGTTTAAATTTACAACATTGGTCACACAAGAATACGACTGACATCCGACAGAAGAAGAAATAAAATATTTATGTGGAGAGGCATTTATTTCTGGAGAAAAGTAAATGTATCTCCGTTGAAATAACAAGATTCATCTTTAAAGAATACGACAGATATCCGAAAGAAGAATAAATTAAATATTTATGCGGAGATGCATTTATTTCTGGAGGAAAGTAAATGTAACTCCGTTGAAATATACAAGATTCGTCTTTAAAGAATACGAGAGACATCCGGCAGAAGAAGAAATTAAATATTCATGCGGAGATGCTTTTATTTCTAGAGGAAAGTAAATGTATCTCCGTTGAAATATACAATATTAGTCACTCAAGAATATGTAAGACATCCGACATAATAATAAAATAAATATTTATGCGGAGGTGCATTTATTTCTAGAGGAAATTAAATGTATCTTCGTTGAAATATACAAGATTCGTCACTCAAGAATACGACACACATGCGTCAGAAGAAGAAATTAAATATTTATGCGGAGATGCATTTATTTCTGGAGAAAAGTAAATGTATCTCCGTTAAAATAACAAGATTCGTCTTTAAAGAATACGACAGACATCCGACAGAAGAAGAAATTAAATATTTATGCGGAGATGCATTTATTTCTGGAGGAAAGTAAATGTATCTCCGTTGAAATATACAAGATTCGTCACTCAAGAATACGACAGACATCCGACAAAAGAAGAAATTAAATATTTATGCGGAGAGGCATTTATTTCTGGAGAAAAGTAAATGTATCTCCGTTGAAATAACAAGATTCGTCACTCAAGAATACGACACACATCCGTCAGAAGAAGAAATTAAATATTTATGCGGCGATGCATTTATTTCTAGAGGAAAGTAAATGTATCTCCGTTGAAATGAACAAGATGCCACTCTACATAATACGACAGACATCCGGCAGAAAAAGAAAATAAATATTTATGCGGAGATACATTTATTTCTAGAGGAAAGTAAATGGATCTCCGTTCAAATACACAAAATTCGTCATTCAAGAATACGACAGACATCCGACAAAAGAAGAAATTAAATATTTATGCGGAGAGGCATTTATTTCTGGAGAAAAGTAAATGTATCTCCGTTGAAATAACAAGATTCGTCTTTAAAGAATACGACAGATATCCGACAGAAGAAGAAATTAAATATTTATGCAGAGATGCATTTATTTCTGGAGAAAAGTAAATGTATCTCCGTTAAAATAACAAGATTCGTCTTTAAAGAATACGACAGATATACGACAGAAGAAGAAATTAAATATTTATGCGGAGATGCATTTATTTCTGGAGGAAAGTAAATGTATCTCCGTTGAAATAAACAAGATTCGTCTTTATAGAATACGACAGACATCCGACAAAAGAAGAAATTATATATTTATGCGGAGATGCATTTATTTCTAGAGGAAAGTAAATGTATCTCCGTTGAAATATACAAGATTCGTCACTCAAGAATACGTGAGACATCCGTTAAAAGAAGAATTTAAATATTTATGCGGAGATGCATTTATTTCTAGAGGAAAGTAAATGTATCTCCGTTGAAATATACAAGATTCGTCACTCAAGAATACGACAGACATCCGACAGAAAAAGAAATAAAATATTTATGCGGAGATGCATTTATTTCTGGAGGAAAGTAAATGTATCTCCGTTGAAATATACAAGATTAGTCACTCAATAATACGTAAGACATCCGACAGAAGAATAAAATAAATATTTATGCGGAGATGCATTTATTTGTGGAGGAAAGTAAATGTATCTCCGTTGAAATATACAAGATTCGTCACTCAAGAATACGACAGACATCGGACAAAAGAAGAAATTATATATTTATGCGGAGATACATTTATTTCTAGAGGAATGTAAATGTATCTCCGTTGAAATAACAAGATTCGTCTTTAAAGAATACGACAGACAGCCGTCAGAAGAAGAAATTAAATATTTATGCGGAGATGCATTTATTTCTGGAGAAAAGTAAATGTATCTCCGTTAAAATAACAAGATTCGTCTTTAAAGAATACGACAGATATACGACAGAAGAAGAAATTAAATATTTATGCGGAGATGCATTTATTTCTGGAGGAAAGTAAATGTATCTCCGTTGAAATAAACAAGATTCGTCTTTATAGAATACGACAGACATCCGTCCGAAGAAGAAAATAAATATTTATGCGGAGATGCATTTATTTCTAGAGGAAAGTAAATGTATCTCCGTTGAAATATACAACATTCGTCATTCAAGAATACGAAAGACATCCGACAGAAGAAGAAATTAAATATTTATGCGGAGATGCATTTATTTCTGGAGGAAAGTAAATGCATCTCCGTTGAAATGTACAAGATTCGTCTCTCAAGAATACGACAGACATCCGACAGGAGAAGAAAATAAATATTTATGCGGAGATGCATTTATTTCTGGAGGAAAGTAAATGTATCTCCGTTGAAATATACCAGATTCGTCACTCAAGAATACGAAAGACATCCGTCAGAAGAAGAATTTAAATATTTATGCGGAGATGCATTTATTTCTAGAGGAAAGAAAATGTATCTCCGTTGAAATATACAACATTCGTCATTCAAAAATACGAAAGACATCCTTCAGAAGAAGAATTTAAATATTTATGCGGAGGTGCATTTATTTCTAGAGGAAAGTAAATGTATCTCCGTTTAAATTTACAACATTGGTCACACAAGAATACGACTGACATCCGACAGAAGAAGAAATAAAATATTTATGTGGAGAGGCATTTATTTCTGGAGAAAAGTAAATGTATCTCCGTTGAAATAACAAGATTCGTCTTTAAAGAATACGACAGATATACGACAGAAGAAGAAATTAAATATTTATGCGGAGATGCATTTATTTCTAGAGGAAAGTAAATGTATCTCCGTTGAAATATACAACATTCGTCATTCAAGAATACGAAAGACATCCGACAGAAGAAGAAATTAAATATTTATGCGGAGATGCATTTATTTCTGGAGGAAAGTAAATGCATCTCCGTTGAAATGTACAAGATTCGTCTCTCAAGAATACGACAGACATCCGACAGGAGAAGAAAATAAATATTTATGCGGAGATGCATTTATTTCTGGAGGAAAGTAAATGCATCTCCGTTGAAATGTACAAGATTCGTCTCTCAAGAATACGACAGACATCCGACAGGAGAAGAAAATAAATATTTATGCGGAGATGCATTTATTTCTGGAGGAAAGTAAATGTATCTCCGTTGAAATATACCAGATTCGTCATTCAAAAATACGAAAGACATCCTTCAGAAGAAGAATTTAAATATTTATGCGGAGGTGCATTTATTTCTAGAGGAAAGTAAATGTATCTCCGTTTAAATTTACAACATTGGTCACTCAAGAATACGACACACATCCGTCAGAAGAAGAAATTAAATATTTATGCGGCGATGCATTTATTTCTAGAGGAAAGTAAATGTATCTCCGTTGAAATGAACAAGATGCCACTCTACATAATACGACAGACATCCGGCAGAAAAAGAAAATAAATATTTATGCGGAGATACATTTATTTCTAGAGGAAAGTAAATGGATCTCCGTTCAAATACACAAAATTCGTCATTCAAGAATACGACAGACATCCGACAAAAGAAGAAATTAAATATTTATGCGGAGAGGCATTTATTTCTGGAGAAAAGTAAATGTATCTCCGTTGAAATAACAAGATTCGTCTTTAAAGAATACGACAGATATCCGACAGAAGAAGAAATTAAATATTTATGCGGAGATGCATTTATTTCTGGAGGAAAGTAAATGTATCTCCGTTGAAATATACAACATTCGTCATTCAAGAATACGACAGACATCCGACAAAAGAAGAAATTAAATATTTATGCGGAGAGGCATTTATTTCTGGAGAAAAGTAAATGTATCTGTGTTGAAATAAACAAGATTCGTCTTTATAGAATACCACAGACATCCTTCAGAAAAAGAAAATAAATATTTATGCGGCGATGCATTTATTTCTAGAGGAAAGTAAATGTATCTCCGTTGAAATGAACAAGATGCCACTCTACATAATACGACAGACATCCGGCAGAAAAAGAAAATAAATATTTATGCGGAGATGCATTTATTTCTAGAGGAAAATAAATGTATCTCCGTTGAAATATACAACATTCGTCATTCAAGAATACGACAGACATCCGACAGAAGAAGAAATTAAATATTTATGCGGAGATGCATTTATTTCTGGAGAAAAGTAAATGTCGCTCTGTTGAAATGAACAAGATGCCACTCTACCTAATACGACAGACATCCGGCAGAAAAAGAAAATAAATATTTATGCGGAGATGCATTTATTTCTAGAGGAAAGTAAATGTATCTCTGTTGAAATAAACAAGATTCGTCTTTATAGAATACCACAGACATCCTTCAGAAAAAGAAAATAAATATTTATGCGGCGATGCATTTATTTCTAGAGGAAAGTAAATGTATCTCCGTTGAAATGAACAAGATGCCACTCTACATAATACGACAGACATCCGGCAGAAAAAGAAAATAAATATTTATGCGGAGATGCATTTATTTCTAGAGGAAAATAAATGTATCTCCGTTCAAATACACAAAATTCGTCATTCAAGAATTTGACAGACATCCGACAGAAGAAGAAATTAAATATTTATGCGGAGATGCATTTATTTCTGGAGGAAAGTAAATGTAACTCCGTTGAAATATACAAGATTCGTCTTTAAAGAATACGACAGACATCCGGCAGAAGAAGAAATTAAATATTCATGCGGAGATGCATTTATTTCTAGAGGAAAGTAAATGTATCTCCGTTGAAATATACAATATTAGTCACTCAAGAATATGTAAGACATCCGACATAATAATAAAATAAATATTTATGCGGAGGTGCATTTATTTCTAGAGGAAAGTAAATGTATCTTCGTTGAAATATACAAGATTCGTCACTCAAGAATACGACACACATCCGTCAGAAGAAGAAATTAAATATTTATGCGGAGATGCATTTATTTCTGGAGAAAAGTAAATGTATCTCCGTTAAAATAACAAGATTCGTCTTTAAAGAATACGACAGACATCCGACAGAAGAAGAAATTAAATATTTATGCGGAGATGCATTTATTTCTGGAGGAAAGTAAATGTATCTCCGTTGAAATATACAAGATTCGTCACTCAAGAATACGACAGACATCCGACAAAAGAAGAAATTAAATATTTATGCGGAGAGGCATTTATTTCTGGAGAAAAGTAAATGTATCTCCGTTGAAATAACAAGATTCGTCTTTAAAGAATACGACAGATATACGAAAGAAGAAGAAATTAAATATTTATGCGGAGATGCATTTATTTCTGGGGAAAAGTAAATGTATCTCCGTTGAAATAAACAAGTTTCGTCTTTATAGAATATCACAGACATCCGCCAGAAAAAGAAAATAAATATTTATGCGGCGATGCATTTATTTCTAGAGGAAAGTAAATGAATCTCCGTTGAAATGAACAAGATGCCACTCTACATAATACGACAGACATCCGGCAGAAAAAGAAAATAAATATTTATGCGGAGATGCATTTATTTCTAGAGGAAATTAAATGGATCTCCGTTCAAATACACAAGATTCGTCTTTAAAGAATACGACAGATATCCGACAGAAGAAGAATTTAAATATTTATGCGGAGATGCATTTATTTCTGGAGGAAAGTAAATGTATCTCCGTTGAAATATACAACATTCGTCACTCAAGAATACGACAGACATCCGACAAAAGAAGAAATTAAATATTTATGCGGAGAGGCATTTATTTCTGGAGAAAAGTAAATGTATCTCTGTTGAAATAAACAAGATTCGTCTTTATAGAATACCACAGACATCCTTCAGAAAAAGAAAGTAAATATTTATGCGGCGATGCATTTATTTCTAGAGGAAAGTAAATGTATCTCCGTTGAAATGAACAAGATTTCACTCTACATAATACGACAGACATCCGGCAGAAAAAGAAAATAAATATTTGTGCGGAGATGCATTTATTTCTAGAGGAAAATAAATGTATCTCCGTTGAAATATACAACATTCGTCATTCAAGAATACGACAGACATCCGACAGAAGAAGAAATTAAATATTTATGCGGAGATGCATTTATTTCTGGAGAAAAGTAAATGTCGCTCCGTTGAAATGAACAAGATGCCACTCTACCTAATACGACAGACATCCGGCAGAAAAAGAAAATAAATATTTATGCGGAGATACATTTATTTCTAGAGGAATGTAAATGGATCTCCGTTCAAATACACAAAATTCGTCATTCAAGAATTTGACAGACATCCGACAGAAGAAGAAATTAAATATTTATGCGGAGATGCATTTATTTCTGGAGGAAAGTAAATGTAACTCCGTTGAAATATACAAGATTCGTCTTTAAAGAATACGACAGACATCCGGCAGAAGAAGAAATTAAATATTCATGCGGAGATGCATTTATTTCTAGAGGAAAGTAAATGTATCTCCGTTGAAATATACAAGATTAGTCACTCAAGAATATGTAAGACATCCGACAGAAGAATAAAATAAATATATATGCGGAGGTGCATTTATTTCTAGAGGAAAGTAAATGTATCTTCGTTGAAATATACAAGATTCGTCACTCAAGAATACGACACACATCCGTCAGAAGAAGAAATTAAATATTTATGCGGAGATGCATTTATTTCTGGAGAAAAGTAAATGTATCTCCGTTAAAATAACAAGATTCGTCTTTAAAGAATACGACAGACATCCGACAGAAGAAGAAATTAAATATTTATGCGGAGATGCATTTATTTCTGGAGGAAAGTAAATGTATCTCCGTTGAAATATACAAGATTCGTCAATCAAGAATACGACAGACATCCGACAAAAGAAGAAATTATATATTTATGCGGAGTTGCATTTATTTTAAGAGGAAAGTAAATATATCTCCGTTGAAATATACAAGATTCGTCACTCAAGAATACCACACACATCCGTCAGAAGAAGAAATTAAATATTTATGCGGAGTTGCATTTATTTCTGGAGAAAAGTAAATGTATCTCCGTTGAAATAACAAGATTCGTCTTTAAAGAATACGACAGACATCCGACAGAAGAAGAAATTAAATATTTATGCGGAGATGCATTTATTTCTAGAGGAAAGTAAATGTATCTCCGTTGAAATATACAACATCCGTCACTCAAGAATACGACTGACATCCGACAGAAGAGGAAATTAAATATTTATGCGGAGATGCATTTATTTCTGGAGGAAAGTAAATGTATCTTCGTTGAAATATACAACATTCGTCACTCAAGAATACGACAGACATCGGACAAAAGAAAAAATTATATATTTATGCGGAGATGCATTTATTTCTAGAGGAATGTAAATGTATCTCCGTTGAAATAACAAGATTCGTCTTTAAAGAATACGACAGACAGCCGTCAGAAGAAGAAATTAAATATTTATGCGGAGATGCATTTATTTCTGGAGAAAAGTAAATGTATCTCCGTTAAAATAACAAGATTCGTCTTTAAAGAATACGACAGATATACGACAGAAGAAGAAATTAAATATTTATGCGGAGATGCATTTATTTCTGGAGGAAAGTAAATGTATCTCCGTTGAAATAAACAAGATTCGTCTTTAAAGAATACGACAGACATCCGACAAAAGAAGAAATTATATATTTATGCGGAGATGCATTTATTTCTAGAGGAAAGTAAATGTATCTCCGTTGAAATATACAAGATTCGTCACTCAAGAATACGTGAGACATCCGTTAAAAGAAGAATTTAAATATTTATGCGGAGATGCATTTATTTCTAGAGGAAAGTAAATGTATCTCCGTTGAAATATACAAGATTCGTCACTCAAGAATACGACAGACATCCGACAGAAAAAGAAATAAAATATTTATGCGGAGATGCATTTATTTCTGGAGGAAAGTAAATGTATCTCCGTTGAAATATACAAGATTAGTCACTCAATAATACGTAAGACATCCGACAGAAGAATAAAATAAATATTTATGCGGAGATGCATTGATTTCTGGAGGAAAGTAAATGTATCTCCGTTGAAATATACAAGATTCGTCACTCAAGAATACGACAGACATCGGACAAAAGAAGAAATTATATATTTATGCGGAGATACATTTATTTCTAGAGGAATGTAAATGTATCTCCGTTGAAATAACAAGATTCGTCTTTAAAGAATACGACAGACAGCCGTCAGAAGAAGAAATTACACAAAATTACACAAAATTCGTCATTCAAGAATACGACAGATATACGACAGAAGAAGAAATTAAATATTTATGCGGAGATGCATTTATTTCTGGAGGAAAGTAAATGTATCTCCGTTGAAATAAACAAGATTCGTCTTTATAGAATACGACAGACATCCGTCCGAAGAAGAAAATAAATATTTATGCGGAGATGCATTTATTTCTAGAGGAAAGTAAATGTATCTCCGTTGAAATATACAAGATTCGTCACTCAAGAATACGACAGACATCCGACAAAAGAAGAAATTAAATATTTATGCGGAGAGGCATTTATTTCTGGAGAAAAGTAAATGTATCTCCGTTGAAATAACAAGATTCGTCACTCAAGAATACGACAGACATCCGACAGGAGAAGAAAATAAATATTTATGCGGCGATGCATTTATTTCTAGAGGAAAGTAAATGTATCTCCGTTGAAATGAACAAGATGCCACTCTACATAATACGACAGACATCCGGCAGAAAAAGAAAATAAATATTTATGCGGAGATACATTTATTTCTAGAGGAAAGTAAATGGATCTCCGTTCAAATACACAAAATTCGTCATTCAAGAATACGACAGACATCCGACAAAAGAAGAAATTAAATATTTATGCGGAGAGGCATTTATTTCTGGAGAAAAGTAAATGTATCTCCGTTGAAATAACAAGATTCGTCTTTAAAGAATACGACAGATATCCGACAGAAGAAGAAATTAAATATTTATGCGGAGATGCATTTATTTCTGGAGAAAAGTAAATGTATCTCCGTTAAAATAACAAGATTCGTCTTTAAAGAATACGACAGATATACGACAGAAGAAGAAATTAAATATTTATGCGGAGATGCATTTATTTCTGGAGGAAAGTAAATGTATCTCCGTTGAAATAAACAAGATTCGTCTTTATAGAATACGACAGACATCCGACAAAAGAAGAAATTATATATTTATGCGGAGATGCATTTATTTCTAGAGGAAAGTAAATGTATCTCCGTTGAAATATACAAGATTCGTCACACAAGAATACGTGAGACATCCGTTAAAAGAAGAATTTAAATATTTATGCGGAGATGCATTTATTTCTAGAGGAAAGTAAATGTATCTCCGTTGAAATATACAAGATTCGTCACTCAAGAATACGACAGACATCCGACAGAAAAAGAAATAAAATATTTATGCGGAGATGCATTTATTTCTGGAGGAAAGTAAATGTATCTCCGTTGAAATATACAAGATTAGTCACTCAATAATACGTAAGACATCCGACAGAAGAATAAAATAAATATTTATGCGGAGATGCATTTATTTCTGGAGGAAAGTAAATGTATCTCCGTTGAAATATACAAGATTCGTCACTCAAGAATACGACAGACATCGGACAAAAGAAGAAATTATATATTTATGCGGAGATACATTTATTTCTAGAGGAATGTAAATGTATCTCCGTTGAAATAACAAGATTCGTCTTTAAAGAATACGACAGACAGCCGTCAGAAGAAGAAATTAAATATTTATGCGGAGATGCATTTATTTCTGGAGAAAAGTAAATGTATCTCCGTTAAAATAACAAGATTCGTCTTTAAAGAATACGACAGATATACGACAGAAGAAGAAATTAAATATTTATGCGGAGATGCATTTATTTCTGGAGGAAAGTAAATGTATCTCCGTTGAAATAAACAAGATTCGTCTTTATAGAATACGACAGACATCCGTCCGAAGAAGAAAATAAATATTTATGCGGAGATGCATTTATTTCTAGAGGAAAGTAAATGTATCTCCGTTGAAATATACAACATTCGTCATTCAAGAATACGAAAGACATCCGACAGAAGAAGAAATTAAATATTTATGCGGAGATGCATTTATTTCTGGAGGAAAGTAAATGCATCTCCGTTGAAATGTACAAGATTCGTCTCTCAAGAATACGACAGACATCCGACAGGAGAAGAAAATAAATATTTATGCGGAGATGCATTTATTTCTGGAGGAAAGTAAATGTATCTCCGTTGAAATATACCAGATTCGTCACTCAAGAATACGAAAGACATCCGTCAGAAGAAGAATTTAAATATTTATGCAGAGATGCATTTATTTCTAGAGGAAAGAAAATGTATCTCCGTTGAAATATACAACATTCGTCATTCAAAAATACGAAAGACATCCTTCAGAAGAAGAATTTAAATATTTATGCGGAGGTGCATTTATTTCTAGAGGAAAGTAAATGTATCTCCGTTTAAATTTACAACATTGGTCACACAAGAATACGACTGACATCCGACAGAAGAAGAAATAAAATATTTATGTGGAGAGGCATTTATTTCTGGAGAAAAGTAAATGTATCTCTGTTGAAATAACAAGATTCGTCTTTAAAGAATACGACAGATATCCGAAAGAAGAATAAATTAAATATTTATGCGGAGATGCATTTATTTCTGGAGGAAAGTAAATGTAACTCCGTTGAAATATACAAGATTCGTCTTTAAAGAATACGAGAGACATCCGGCAGAAGAAGAAATTAAATATTCATGCGGAGATGCTTTTATTTCTAGAGGAAAGTAAATGTATCTCCGTTGAAATATACAATATTAGTCACTCAAGAATATGTAAGACATCCGACATAATAATAAAATAAATATTTATGCGGAGGTGCATTTATTTCTAGAGGAAATTAAATGTATCTTCGTTGAAATATACAAGATTCGTCACTCAAGAATACGACACACATGCGTCAGAAGAAGAAATTAAATATTTATGCGGAGATGCATTTATTTCTGGAGAAAAGTAAATGTATCTCCGTTAAAATAACAAGATTCGTCTTTAAAGAATACGACAGACATCCGACAGAAGAAGAAATTAAATATTTATGCGGAGATGCATTTATTTCTGGAGGAAAGTAAATGTATCTCCGTTGAAATATACAAGATTCGTCACTCAAGAATACGACAGACATCCGACAAAAGAAGAAATTAAATATTTATGCGGAGAGGCATTTATTTCTGGAGAAAAGTAAATGTATCTCCGTTGAAATAACAAGATTCGTCACTCAAGAATACGACACACATCCGTCAGAAGAAGAAATTAAATATTTATGCGGCGATGCATTTATTTCTAGAGGAAAGTAAATGTATCTCCGTTGAAATGAACAAGATGCCACTCTACATAATACGACAGACATCCGGCAGAAAAAGAAAATAAATATTTATGCGGAGATACATTTATTTCTAGAGGAAAGTAAATGGATCTCCGTTCAAATACACAAAATTCGTCATTCAAGAATACGACAGACATCCGACAAAAGAAGAAATTAAATATTTATGCGGAGAGGCATTTATTTCTGGAGAAAAGTAAATGTATCTCCGTTGAAATAACAAGATTCGTCTTTAAAGAATACGACAGATATCCGACAGAAGAAGAAATTAAATATTTATGCGGAGATGCATTTATTTCTGGAGGAAAGTAAATGTATCTCCGTTGAAATATACAACATTCGTCATTCAAGAATACGACAGACATCCGACAAAAGAAGAAATTAAATATTTATGCGGAGAGGCATTTATTTCTGGAGAAAAGTAAATGTATCTCTGTTGAAATAAACAAGATTCGTCTTTATAGAATACCACAGACATCCTTCAGAAAAAGAAAATAAATATTTATGCGGCGATGCATTTATTTCTAGAGGAAAGTAAATGTATCTCCGTTGAAATGAACAAGATGCCACTCTACATAATACGACAGACATCCGGCAGAAAAAGAAAATAAATATTTATGCGGAGATGCATTTATTTCTAGAGGAAAATAAATGTATCTCCGTTGAAATATACAACATTCGTCATTCAAGAATACGACAGACATCCGACAGAAGAAGAAATTAAATATTTATGCGGAGATGCATTTATTTCTGGAGAAAAGTAAATGTCGCTCTGTTGAAATGAACAAGATGCCACTCTACCTAATACGACAGACATCCGGCAGAAAAAGAAAATAAATATTTATGCGGAGATGCATTTATTTCTAGAGGAAAGTAAATGTATCTCTGTTGAAATAAACAAGATTCGTCTTTATAGAATACCACAGACATCCTTCAGAAAAAGAAAATAAATATTTATGCGGCGATGCATTTATTTCTAGAGGAAAGTAAATGTATCTCCGTTGAAATGAACAAGATGCCACTCTACATAATACGACAGACATCCGGCAGAAAAAGAAAATAAATATTTATGCGGAGATGCATTTATTTCTAGAGGAAAATAAATGTATCTCCGTTCAAATACACAAAATTCGTCATTCAAGAATTTGACAGACATCCGACAGAAGAAGAAATTAAATATTTATGCGGAGATGCATTTATTTCTGGAGGAAAGTAAATGTAACTCCGTTGAAATATACAAGATTCGTCTTTAAAGAATACGACAGACATCCGGCAGAAGAAGAAATTAAATATTCATGCGGAGATGCATTTATTTCTAGAGGAAAGTAAATGTATCTCCGTTGAAATATACAATATTAGTCACTCAAGAATATGTAAGACATCCGACATAATAATAAAATAAATATTTATGCGGAGGTGCATTTATTTCTAGAGGAAAGTAAATGTATCTTCGTTGAAATATACAAGATTCGTCACTCAAGAATACGACACACATCCGTCAGAAGAAGAAATTAAATATTTATGCGGAGATGCATTTATTTTTGGAGAAAAGTAAATGTATCTCCGTTAAAATAACAAGATTCGTCTTTAAAGAATACGACAGACATCCGACAGAAGAAGAAATTAAATATTTATGCGGAGATGCATTTATTTCTGGAGGAAAGTAAATGTATCTCCGTTGAAATATACAAGATTCGTCACTCAAGAATACGACAGACATCCGACAAAAGAAGAAATTAAATATTTATGCGGAGAGGCATTTATTTCTGGAGAAAAGTAAATGTATCTCCGTTGAAATAACAAGATTCGTCTTTAAAGAATACGACAGATATACGAAAGAAGAAGAAATTAAATATTTATGCGGAGATGCATTTATTTCTGGGGAAAAGTAAATGTATCTCCGTTGAAATAAACAAGTTTCGTCTTTATAGAATATCACAGACATCCGCCAGAAAAAGAAAATAAATATTTATGCGGCGATGCATTTATTTCTAGAGGAAAGTAAATGTATCTCCGTTGAAATGAACAAGATGCCACTCTACATAATACGACAGACATCCGGCAGAAAAAGAAAATAAATATTTATGCGGAGATGCATTTATTTCTAGAGGAAATTAAATGGATCTCCGTTCAAATACACAAGATTCGTCTTTAAAGAATACGACAGATATCCGACAGAAGAAGAAATTAAATATTTATGCGGAGATGCATTTATTTCTGGAGGAAAGTAAATGTATCTCCGTTGAAATATACAACATTCGTCATTCAAGAATACGACAGACATCCGACAAAAGAAGAAATTAAATATTTATGCGGAGAGGCATTTATTTCTGGAGAAAAGTAAATGTATCTCTGTTGAAATAAACAAGATTCGTCTTTATAGAATACCACAGACATCCTTCAGAAAAAGAAAGTAAATATTTATGCGGCGATGCATTTATTTCTAGAGGAAAGTAAATGTATCTCCGTTGAAATGAACAAGATTTCACTCTACATAATACGACAGACATCCGGCAGAAAAAGAAAATAAATATTTGTGCGGAGATGCATTTATTTCTAGAGGAAAATAAATGTATCTCCGTTGAAATATACAACATTCGTCATTCAAGAATACGACAGACATCCGACAGAAGAAGAAATTAAATATTTATGCGGAGATGCATTTATTTCTGGAGAAAAGTAAATGTCGCTCCGTTGAAATGAACAAGATGCCACTCTACCTAATACGACAGACATCCGGCAGAAAAAGAAAATAAATATTTATGCGGAGATACATTTATTTCTAGAGGAAAGTAAATGTAACTCCGTTGAAATATACAAGATTCGTCTTTAAAGAATACGACAGACATCCGGCAGAAGAAGAAATTAAATATTCATGCGGAGATGCATTTATTTCTAGAGGAAAGTAAATGTATCTCCGTTGAAATATACAAGATTAGTCACTCAAGAATATGTAAGACATCCGACAGAAGAATAAAATAAATATATATGCGGAGGTGCATTTATTTCTAGAGGAAAGTAAATGTATCTTCGTTGAAATATACAAGATTCGTCACTCAAGAATACGACACACATCCGTCAGAAGAAGAAATTAAATATTTATGCGGAGATGCATTTATTTCTGGAGAAAAGTAAATGTATCTCCGTTAAAATAACAAGATTCGTCTTTAAAGAATACGACAGACATCCGACAGAAGAAGAAATTAAATATTTATGCGGAGATGCATTTATTTCTGGAGGAAAGTAAATGTATCTCCGTTGAAATATACAAGATTCGTCAATCAAGAATACGACAGACATCCGACAAAAGAAGAAATTATATATTTATGCGGAGTTGCATTTATTTTAAGAGGAAAGTAAATATATCTCCGTTGAAATATACAAGATTCGTCACTCAAGAATACCACACACATCCGTCAGAAGAAGAAATTAAATATTTATGCGGAGTTGCATTTATTTCTGGAGAAAAGTAAATGTATCTCCGTTGAAATAACAAGATTCGTCTTTAAAGAATACGACAGACATCCGACAGAAGAAGAAATTAAATATTTATGCGGAGATGCATTTATTTCTAGAGGAAAGTAAATGTATCTCCGTTGAAATATACAACATCCGTCACTCAAGAATACGACTGACATCCGACAGAAGAGGAAATTAAATATTTATGCGGAGATGCATTTATTTCTGGAGGAAAGTAAATGTATCTTCGTTGAAATATACAACATTCGTCACTCAAGAATACGACAGACATCGGACAAAAGAAAAAATTATATATTTATGCGGAGATGCATTTATTTCTAGAGGAATGTAAATGTATCTCCGTTGAAATAACAAGATTCGTCTTTAAAGAATACGACAGACAGCCGTCAGAAGAAGAAATTAAATATTTATGCGGAGATGCATTTATTTCTGGAGAAAAGTAAATGTATCTCCGTTAAAATAACAAGATTCGTCTTTAAAGAATACGACAGATATACGACAGAAGAAGAAATTAAATATTTATGCGGAGATGCATTTATTTCTGGAGGAAAGTAAATGTATCTCCGTTGAAATAAACAAGATTCGTCTTTATAGAATACGACAGACATCCGTCCGAAGAAGAAAATAAATATTTATGCGGAGATGCATTTATTTCTAGAGGAAAGTAAATGTATCTCCGTTGAAATATACAACATTCGTCATTCAAGAATACGACAGACATCCGACAGAAGAAGAAATTAAATATTTATGTGGAGATGCATTTATTTCTAGAGGAAAGTAAATGTATCTCCGTTGAAAAATACAACAACCGTCACTCAAGAATACGACAGACATCCTTCAGAAGAAGAATTTAAATATTTATGCGGAGATGCATTTATTTCTGGAGGAAAGTAAATGTATCTCCGTTGAAATATACAAGATTAGTCACTCAATAATACGTAAGACATCCGACAGAAGAATAAAATAAATATTTATGCGGAGATGCATTTATTTCTGGAGGAAAGTAAATGTAACTCCGTTGAAATATACAAGATTCGTCTTTAAAGAATACGACAGACATCCGACAAAAGAAGAAATTATATATTTATGCGGAGATGCATTTATTTCTAGAGGAAAGTAAATGTATCTCCGTTGAAATATACAAGATTCGTCACTCAAGAATACGTGAGACATCCGTTAAAAGAAGAATTTAAATATTTATGCGGAGATGCATTTATTTCTAGAGGAAAGTAAATGTATCTCCGTTGAAATATACAAGATTCGTCACTCAAGAATACGACAGACATCCGACAGAAAAAGAAATAAAATATTTATGCGGAGATGCATTTATTTCTGGAGGAAAGTAAATGTATCTCCGTTGAAATATACAAGATTAGTCACTCAATAATACGTAAGACATCCGACAGAAGAATAAAATAAATATTTATGCGGAGATGCATTTATTTCTGGAGGAAAGTAAATGTATCTCCGTTGAAATATACAAGATTCGTCACTCAAGAATACGACAGACATCGGACAAAAGAAGAAATTATATATTTATGCGGAGATACATTTATTTCTAGAGGAATGTAAATGTATCTCCGTTGAAATAACAAGATTCGTCTTTAAAGAATACGACAGACAGCCGTCAGAAGAAGAAATTAAATATTTATGCGGAGATGCATTTATTTCTGGAGAAAAGTAAATGTATCTCCGTTAAAATAACAAGATTCGTCTTTAAAGAATACGACAGATATACGACAGAAGAAGAAATTAAATATTTATGCGGAGATGCATTTATTTCTGGAGGAAAGTAAATGTATCTCCGTTGAAATAAACAAGATTCGTCTTTATAGAATACGACAGACATCCGTCCGAAGAAGAAAATAAATATTTATGCGGAGATGCATTTATTTCTAGAGGAAAGTAAATGTATCTCCGTTGAAATATACAACATTCGTCATTCAAGAATACGAAAGACATCCGACAGAAGAAGAAATTAAATATTTATGCGGAGATGCATTTATTTCTGGAGGAAAGTAAATGCATCTCCGTTGAAATGTACAAGATTCGTCTCTCAAGAATACGACAGACATCCGACAGGAGAAGAAAATAAATATTTATGCGGAGATGCATTTATTTCTGGAGGAAAGTAAATGTATCTCCGTTGAAATAACAAGATTCGTCTTTAAAGAATACGACAGATATCCGACAGAAGAAGAAATTAAATATTTATGCGGAGATGCATTTATTTCTGGAGGAAAGTAAATGTATCTCCGTTGAAATATACAACATTCGTCATTCAAGAATACGACAGACATCCGACAAAAGAAGAAATTAAATATTTATGCGGAGAGGCATTTATTTCTGGAGAAAAGTAAATGTATCTCTGTTGAAATAAACAAGATTCGTCTTTATAGAATACCACAGACATCCTTCAGAAAAAGAAAATAAATATTTATGCGGCGATGCATTTATTTCTAGAGGAAAGTAAATGTATCTCCGTTGAAATGAACAAGATGCCACTCTACATAATACGACAGACATCCGGCAGAAAAAGAAAATAAATATTTATGCGGAGATGCATTTATTTCTAGAGGAAAATAAATGTATCTCCGTTGAAATATACAACATTCGTCATTCAAGAATACGACAGACATCCGACAGAAGAAGAAATTAAATATTTATGCGGAGATGCATTTATTTCTGGAGAAAAGTAAATGTCGCTCTGTTGAAATGAACAAGATGCCACTCTACCTAATACGACAGACATCCGGCAGAAAAAGAAAATAAATATTTATGCGGAGATGCATTTATTTCTAGAGGAAAGTAAATGTATCTCTGTTGAAATAAACAAGATTCGTCTTTATAGAATACCACAGACATCCTTCAGAAAAAGAAAATAAATATTTATGCGGCGATGCATTTATTTCTAGAGGAAAGTAAATGTATCTCCGTTGAAATGAACAAGATGCCACTCTACATAATACGACAGACATCCGGCAGAAAAAGAAAATAAATATTTATGCGGAGATGCATTTATTTCTAGAGGAAAATAAATGTATCTCCGTTCAAATACACAAAATTCGTCATTCAAGAATTTGACAGACATCCGACAGAAGAAGAAATTAAATATTTATGCGGAGATGCATTTATTTCTGGAGGAAAGTAAATGTATCTCCGTTGAAATATACCAGATTCGTCACTCAAGAATACGAAAGACATCCGTCAGAAGAAGAATTTAAATATTTATGCAGAGATGCATTTATTTCTAGAGGAAAGAAAATGTATCTCCGATGAAATATACAACATTCGTCATTCAAAAATACGAAAGACATCCTTCAGAAGAAGAATTTAAATATTTATGCGGAGGTGCATTTATTTCTAGAGGAAAGTAAATGTATCTCCGTTTAAATTTACAACATTGGTCACACAAGAATACGACTGACATCCGACAGAAGAAGAAATAAAATATTTATGTGGAGAGGCATTTATTTCTGGAGAAAAGTAAATGTATCTCCGTTGAAATAACAAGATTCGTCTTTAAAGAATACGACAGATATCCGAAAGAAGAATAAATTAAATATTTATGCGGAGATGCATTTATTTCTGGAGGAAAGTAAATGTAACTCCGTTGAAATATACAAGATTCGTCTTTAAAGAATACGAGAGACATCCGGCAGAAGAAGAAATTAAATATTCATGCGGAGATGCTTTTATTTCTAGAGGAAAGTAAATGTATCTCCGTTGAAATATACAATATTAGTCACTCAAGAATATGTAAGACATCCGACATAATAATAAAATAAATATTTATGCGGAGGTGCATTTATTTCTAGAGGAAATTAAATGTATCTTCGTTGAAATATACAAGATTCGTCACTCAAGAATACGACACACATGCGTCAGAAGAAGAAATTAAATATTTATGCGGAGATGCATTTATTTCTGGAGAAAAGTAAATGTATCTCCGTTAAAATAACAAGATTCGTCTTTAAAGAATACGACAGACATCCGACAGAAGAAGAAATTAAATATTTATGCGGAGATGCATTTATTTCTGGAGGAAAGTAAATGTATCTCCGTTGAAATATACAAGATTCGTCACTCAAGAATACGACAGACATCCGACAAAAGAAGAAATTAAATATTTATGCGGAGAGGCATTTATTTCTGGAGAAAAGTAAATGTATCTCCGTTGAAATAACAAGATTCGTCACTCAAGAATACGACACACATCCGTCAGAAGAAGAAATTAAATATTTATGCGGCGATGCATTTATTTCTAGAGGAAAGTAAATGTATCTCCGTTGAAATGAACAAGATGCCACTCTACATAATACGACAGACATCCGGCAGAAAAAGAAAATAAATATTTATGCGGAGATACATTTATTTCTAGAGGAAAGTAAATGGATCTCCGTTCAAATACACAAAATTCGTCATTCAAGAATACGACAGACATCCGACAAAAGAAGAAATTAAATATTTATGCGGAGAGGCATTTATTTCTGGAGAAAAGTAAATGTATCTCCGTTGAAATAACAAGATTCGTCTTTAAAGAATACGACAGATATCCGACAGAAGAAGAAATTAAATATTTATGCGGAGATGCATTTATTTCTGGAGGAAAGTAAATGTATCTCCGTTGAAATATACAACATTCGTCATTCAAGAATACGACAGACATCCGACAAAAGAAGAAATTAAATATTTATGCGGAGAGGCATTTATTTCTGGAGAAAAGTAAATGTATCTCTGTTGAAATAAACAAGATTCGTCTTTATAGAATACCACAGACATCCTTCAGAAAAAGAAAATAAATATTTATGCGCGCGATGCATTTATTTCTAGAGGAAAGTAAATGTATCTCCGTTGAAATGAACAAGATGCCACTCTACATAATACGACAGACATCCGGCAGAAAAAGAAAATAAATATTTATGCGGAGATGCATTTATTTCTAGAGGAAAATAAATGTATCTCCGTTGAAATATACAACATTCGTCATTCAAGAATACGACAGACATCCGACAGAAGAAGAAATTAAATATTTATGCGGAGATGCATTTATTTCTGGAGAAAAGTAAATGTCGCTCTGTTGAAATGAACAAGATGCCACTCTACCTAATACGACAGACATCCGGCAGAAAAAGAAAATAAATATTTATGCGGAGATACATTTATTTCTAGAGGAAAGTAAATGGATCTCCGTTCAAATACACAAAATTCGTCATTCAAGAATACGACAGACATCCGACAAAAGAAGAAATTAAATATTTATGCGGAGAGGCATTTATTTCTGGAGGAAAGTAAATGTAACTCCGTTGAAATATACAAGATTCGTCTTTAAAGAATACGACAGACATCCGGCAGAAGAAGAAATTAAATATTCATGCGGAGATGCATTTATTTCTAGAGGAAAGTAAATGTATCTCCGTTGAAATATACAATATTAGTCACTCAAGAATATGTAAGACATCCGACATAATAATAAAATAAATATTTATGCGGAGGTGCATTTATTTCTAGAGGAAAGTAAATGTATCTTCGTTGAAATATACAAGATTCGTCACTCAAGAATACGACACACATCCGTCAGAAGAAGAAATTAAATATTTATGCGGAGATGCATTTATTTTTGGAGAAAAGTAAATGTATCTCCGTTAAAATAACAAGATTCGTCTTTAAAGAATACGACAGACATCCGACAGAAGAAGAAATTAAATATTTATGCGGAGATGCATTTATTTCTGGAGGAAAGTAAATGTATCTCCGTTGAAATATACAAGATTCGTCACTCAAGAATACGACAGACATCCGACAAAAGAAGAAATTAAATATTTATGCGGAGAGGCATTTATTTCTGGAGAAAAGTAAATGTATCTCCGTTGAAATAACAAGATTCGTCTTTAAAGAATACGACAGATATACGAAAGAAGAAGAAATTAAATATTTATGCGGAGATGCATTTATTTCTGGGGAAAAGTAAATGTATCTCCGTTGAAATAAACAAGTTTCGTCTTTATAGAATATCACAGACATCCGCCAGAAAAAGAAAATAAATATTTATGCGGCGATGCATTTATTTCTAGAGGAAAGTAAATGTATCTCCGTTGAAATGAACAAGATGCCACTCTACATAATACGACAGACATCCGGCAGAAAAAGAAAATAAATATTTATGCGGAGATGCATTTATTTCTAGAGGAAATTAAATGGATCTCCGTTCAAATACACAAGATTCGTCTTTAAAGAATACGACAGATATCCGACAGAAGAAGAAATTAAATATTTATGCGGAGATGCATTTATTTCTGGAGGAAAGTAAATGTATCTCCGTTGAAATATACAACATTCGTCATTCAAGAATACGACAGACATCCGACAAAAGAAGAAATTAAATATTTATGCGGAGAGGCATTTATTTCTGGAGAAAAGTAAATGTATCTCTGTTGAAATAAACAAGATTCGTCTTTATAGAATACCACAGACATCCTTCAGAAAAAGAAAGTAAATATTTATGCGGCGATGCATTTATTTCTAGAGGAAAGTAAATGTATCTCCGTTGAAATGAACAAGATTTCACTCTACATAATACGACAGACATCCGGCAGAAAAAGAAAATAAATATTTGTGCGGAGATGCATTTATTTCTAGAGGAAAATAAATGTATCTCCGTTGAAATATACAACATTCGTCATTCAAGAATACGACAGACATCCGACAGAAGAAGAAATTAAATATTTATGCGGAGATGCATTTATTTCTGGAGAAAAGTAAATGTCGCTCCGTTGAAATGAACAAGATGCCACTCTACCTAATACGACAGACATCCGGCAGAAAAAGAAAATAAATATTTATGCGGAGATACATTTATTTCTAGAGGAAAGTAAATGGATCTCCGTTCAAATACACAAAATTCGTCATTCAAGAATTTGACAGACATCCGACTGAAGAAGAAATTAAATATTTATTCGGAGATGCATTTATTTCTGGAGGAAAGTAAATGTAACTCCGTTGAAATATACAAGATTCGTCTTTAAAGAATACGACAGACATCCGGCAGAAGAAGAAATTAAATATTCATGCGGAGATGCATTTATTTCTAGAGGAAAGTAAATGTATCTCCGTTGAAATATACAAGATTAGTCACTCAAGAATATGTAAGACATCCGACAGAAGAATAAAATAAATATATATGCGGAGGTGCATTTATTTCTAGAGGAAAGTAAATGTATCTTCGTTGAAATATACAAGATTCGTCACTCAAGAATACGACACACATCCGTCAGAAGAAGAAATTAAATATTTATGCGGAGATGCATTTATTTCTGGAGAAAAGTAAATGTATCTCCGTTAAAATAACAAGATTCGTCTTTAAAGAATACGACAGACATCCGACAGAAGAAGAAATTAAATATTTATGCGGAGATGCATTTATTTCTGGAGGAAAGTAAATGTATCTCCGTTGAAATATACAAGATTCGTCAATCAAGAATACGACAGACATCCGACAAAAGAAGAAATTATATATTTATGCGGAGTTGCATTTATTTTAAGAGGAAAGTAAATATATCTCCGTTGAAATATACAAGATTCGTCACTCAAGAATACCACACACATCCGTCAGAAGAAGAAATTAAATATTTATGCGGAGTTGCATTTATTTCTGGAGAAAAGTAAATGTATCTCCGTTGAAATAACAAGATTCGTCTTTAAAGAATACGACAGACATCCGACAGAAGAAGAAATTAAATATTCATGCGGAGATGCATTTATTTCTAGAGGAAAGTAAATGTATCTCCGTTGAAATATACAACATCCGTCACTCAAGAATACGACTGACATCCGACAGAAGAGGAAATTAAATATTTATGCGGAGATGCATTTATTTCTGGAGGAAAGTAAATGTATCTTCGTTGAAATATACAACATTCGTCACTCAAGAATACGACAGACATCGGACAAAAGAAAAAATTATATATTTATGCGGAGATGCATTTATTTCTAGAGGAATGTAAATGTATCTCCGTTGAAATAACAAGATTCGTCTTTAAAGAATACGACAGACAGCCGTCAGAAGAAGAAATTAAATATTTATGCGGAGATGCATTTATTTCTGGAGAAAAGTAAATGTATCTCCGTTAAAATAACAAGATTCGTCTTTAAAGAATACGACAGATATACGACAGAAGAAGAAATTAAATATTTATGCGGAGATGCATTTATTTCTGGAGGAAAGTAAATGTATCTCCGTTGAAATAAACAAGATTCGTCTTTATAGAATACGACAGACATCCGTCCGAAGAAGAAAATAAATATTTATGCGGAGATGCATTTATTTCTAGAGGAAAGTAAATGTATCTCCGTTGAAATATACAACATTCGTCACTCAAGAATACGACAGACATCCGACAGAAGAAGAAATTAAATATTTATGTGGAGATGCATTTATTTCTAGAGGAAAGTAAATGTATCTCCGTTGAAAAATACAACAACCGTCACTCAAGAATACGACAGACATCCTTCAGAAGAAGAATTTAAATATTTATGCGGAGATGCATTTATTTCTGGAGGAAAGTAAATGTATCTCCGTTGAAATATACAAGATTAGTCACTCAATAATACGTAAGACATCCGACAGAAGAATAAAATAAATATTTATGCGGAGATGCATTTATTTCTGGAGGAAAGTAAATGTAACTCCGTTGAAATATACAAGATTCGTCTTTAAAGAATACGACAGACATCCGACAAAAGAAGAAATTATATATTTATGCGGAGATGCATTTATTTCTAGAGGAAAGTAAATGTATCTCCGTTGAAATATACAAGATTCGTCACTCAAGAATACGTGAGACATCCGTTAAAAGAAGAATTTAAATATTTATGCGGAGATGCATTTATTTCTAGAGGAAAGTAAATGTATCTCCGTTGAAATATACAAGATTCGTCACTCAAGAATACGACAGACATCCGACAGAAAAAGAAATAAAATATTTATGCGGAGATGCATTTATTTCTGGAGGAAAGTAAATGTATCTCCGTTGAAATATACAAGATTAGTCACTCAATAATACGTAAGACATCCGACAGAAGAATAAAATAAATATTTATGCGGAGATGCATTTATTTCTGGAGGAAAGTAAATGTATCTCCGTTGAAATATACAAGATTCGTCACTCAAGAATACGACAGACATCGGACAAAAGAAGAAATTATATATTTATGCGGAGATACATTTATTTCTAGAGGAATGTAAATGTATCTCCGTTGAAATAACAAGATTCGTCTTTAAAGAATACGACAGACAGCCGTCAGAAGAAGAAATTAAATATTTATGCGGAGATGCATTTATTTCTGGAGAAAAGTAAATGTATCTCCGTTAAAATAACAAGATTCGTCTTTAAAGAATACGACAGATATACGACAGAAGAAGAAATTAAATATTTATGCGGAGATGCATTTATTTCTGGAGGAAAGTAAATGTATCTCCGTTGAAATAAACAAGATTCGTCTTTATAGAATACGACAGACATCCGTTCGAAGAAGAAAATAAATATTTATGCGGAGATGCATTTATTTCTAGAGGAAAGTAAATGTATCTCCGTTGAAATATACAACATTCGTCATTCAAGAATACGAAAGACATCCGACAGAAGAAGAAATTAAATATTTATGCGGAGATGCATTTATTTCTGGAGGAAAGTAAATGCATCTCCGTTGAAATGTACAAGATTCGTCTCTCAAGAATACGACAGACATCCGACAGGAGAAGAAAATAAATATTTATGCGGAGATGCATTTATTTCTGGAGGAAAGTAAATGTATCTCCGTTGAAATAACAAGATTCGTCTTTAAAGAATACGACAGATATCCGACAGAAGAAGAAATTAAATATTTATGCGGAGATGCATTTATTTCTGGAGGAAAGTAAATGTATCTCCGTTGAAATATACAACATTCGTCATTCAAGAATACGACAGACATCCGACAAAAGAAGAAATTAAATATTTATGCGGAGAGGCATTTATTTCTGGAGAAAAGTAAATGTATCTCTGTTGAAATAAACAAGATTCGTCTTTATAGAATACCACAGACATCCTTCAGAAAAAGAAAATAAATATTTATGCGGCGATGCATTTATTTCTAGAGGAAAGTAAATGTATCTCCGTTGAAATGAACAAGATGCCACTCTACATAATACGACAGACATCCGGCAGAAAAAGAAAATAAATATTTATGCGGAGATGCATTTATTTCTAGAGGAAAATAAATGTATCTCCGTTGAAATATACAACATTCGTCATTCAAGAATACGACAGACATCCGACAGAAGAAGAAATTAAATATTTATGCGGAGATGCATTTATTTCTGGAGAAAAGTAAATGTCGCTCTGTTGAAATGAACAAGATGCCACTCTACCTAATACGACAGACATCCGGCAGAAAAAGAAAATAAATATTTATGCGGAGATGCATTTATTTCTAGAGGAAAGTAAATGTATCTCTGTTGAAATAAACAAGATTCGTCTTTATAGAATACCACAGACATCCTTCAGAAAAAGAAAATAAGTATTTATGCGGCGATGCATTTATTTCTAGAGGAAAGTAAATGTATCTCCGTTGAAATGAACAAGATGCCACTCTACATAATACGACAGACATCCGGCAGAAAAAGAAAATAAATATTTATGCGGAGATGCATTTATTTCTAGAGGAAAATAAATGTATCTCCGTTCAAATACACAAAATTCGTCATTCAAGAATTTGACAGACATCCGACAGAAGAAGAAATTAAATATTTATGCGGAGATGCATTTATTTCTGGAGGAAAGTAAATGTAACTCCGTTGAAATATACAAGATTCGTCTTTAAAGAATACGACAGACATCCGGCAGAAGAAGAAATTAAATATTCATGCGGAGATGCATTTATTTCTAGAGGAAAGTAAATGTATCTCCGTTGAAATATACAATATTAGTCACTCAAGAATATGTAAGACATCCGACATAATAATAAAATAAATATTTATGCGGAGGTGCATTTATTTCTAGAGGAAAGTAAATGTATCTTCGTTGAAATATACAAGATTCGTCACTCAAGAATACGACACACATCCGTCAGAAGAAGAAATTAAATATTTATGCGGAGATGCATTTATTTCTAGAGGAAAGTAAATGTATCTCCGTTGAAATATACAACATCCGTCACTCAAGAATACGACTGACATCCGACAGAAGAGGAAATTAAATATTTATGCGGAGATGCATTTATTTCTGGAGGAAAGTAAATGTATCTTCGTTGAAATATACAACATTCGTCACTCAAGAATACGACAGACATCGGACAAAAGAAAAAATTATATATTTATGCGGAGATGCATTTATTTCTAGAGGAATGTAAATGTATCTCCGTTGAAATAACAAGATTCGTCTTTAAAGAATACGACAGACAGCCGTCAGAAGAAGAAATTAAATATTTATGCGGAGATGCATTTATTTCTGGAGAAAAGTAAATGTATCTCCGTTAAAATAACAAGATTCGTCTTTAAAGAATACGACAGATATACGACAGAAGAAGAAATTAAATATTTATGCGGAGATGCATTTATTTCTGGAGGAAAGTAAATGTATCTCCGTTGAAATAAACAAGATTCGTCTTTATAGAATACGACAGACATCCGTCCGAAGAAGAAAATAAATATTTATGCGGAGATGCATTTATTTCTAGAGGAAAGTAAATGTATCTCCGTTGAAATATACAACATTCGTCATTCAAGAATACGACAGACATCCGACAGAAGAAGAAATTAAATATTTATGTGGAGATGCATTTATTTCTAGAGGAAAGTAAATGTATCTCCGTTGAAAAATACAACAACCGTCACTCAAGAATACGACAGACATCCTTCAGAAGAAGAATTTAAATATTTATGCGGAGATGCATTTATTTCTGGAGGAAAGTAAATGTATCTCCGTTGAAATATACAAGATTAGTCACTCAATAATACGTAAGACATCCGACAGAAGAATAAAATAAATATTTATGCGGAGATGCATTTATTTCTGGAGGAAAGTAAATGTAACTCCGTTGAAATATACAAGATTCGTCTTTAAAGAATACGACAGACATCCGACAAAAGAAGAAATTATATATTTATGCGGAGATGCATTTATTTCTAGAGGAAAGTAAATGTATCTCCGTTGAAATATACAAGATTCGTCACTCAGGAATACGTGAGACATCCGTTAAAAGAAGAATTTAAATATTTATGCGGAGATGCATTTATTTCTAGAGGAAAGTAAATGTATCTCCGTTGAAATATACAAGATTCGTCACTCAAGAATACGACAGACATCCGACAGAAAAAGAAATAAAATATTTATGCGGAGATGCATTTATTTCTGGAGGAAAGTAAATGTATCTCCGTTGAAATATACAAGATTAGTCACTCAATAATACGTAAGACATCCGACAGAAGAATAAAATAAATATTTATGCGGAGATGCATTTATTTCTGGAGGAAAGTAAATGTATCTCCGTTGAAATATACAAGATTCGTCACTCAAGAATACGACAGACATCGGACAAAAGAAGAAATTATATATTTATGCGGAGATACATTTATTTCTAGAGGAATGTAAATGTATCTCCGTTGAAATAACAAGATTCGTCTTTAAAGAATACGACAGACAGCCGTCAGAAGAAGAAATTAAATATTTATGCGGAGATGCATTTATTTCTGGAGAAAAGTAAATGTATCTCCGTTAAAATAACAAGATTAGTCTTTAAAGAATACGACAGATATACGACAGAAGAAGAAATTAAATATTTATGCGGAGATGCATTTATTTCTGGAGGAAAGTAAATGTATCTCCGTTGAAATAAACAAGATTCGTTTTTATAGAATACGACAGACATCCGTCCGAAGAAGAAAATAAATATTTATGCGGAGATGCATTTATTTCTAGAGGAAAGTAAATGTATCTCCGTTGAAATATACAACATTCGTCATTCAAGAATACGAAAGACATCCGACAGAAGAAGAAATTAAATATTTATGCGGAGATGCATTTATTTCTGGAGGAAAGTAAATGCATCTCCGTTGAAATGTACAAGATTCGTCTCTCAAGAATACGACAGACATCCGACAGGAGAAGAAAATAAATATTTATGCGGAGATGCATTTATTTCTGGAGGAAAGTAAATGTATCTCCGTTGAAATAACAAGATTCGTCTTTAAAGAATACGACAGATATCCGACAGAAGAAGAAATTAAATATTTATGCGGAGATGCATTTATTTCTGGAGGAAAGTAAATGTATCTCCGTTGAAATATACAACATTCGTCATTCAAGAATACGACAGACATCCGACAAAAGAAGAAATTAAATATTTATGCGGAGAGGCATTTATTTCTGGAGAAAAGTAAATGTATCTCTGTTGAAATAAACAAGATTCGTCTTTATAGAATACCACAGACATCCTTCAGAAAAAGAAAATAAATATTTATGCGGCGATGCATTTATTTCTAGAGGAAAGTAAATGTATCTCCGTTGAAATGAACAAGATGCCACTCTACATAATACGACAGACATCCGGCAGAAAAAGAAAATAAATATTTATGCGGAGATGCATTTATTTCTAGAGGAAAATAAATGTATCTCCGTTGAAATATACAACATTCGTCATTCAAGAATACGACAGACATCCGACAGAAGAAGAAATTAAATATTTATGCGGAGATGCATTTATTTCTGGAGAAAAGTAAATGTCGCTCTGTTGAAATGAACAAGATGCCACTCTACCTAATACGACAGACATCCGGCAGAAAAAGAAAATAAATATTTATGCGGAGATGCATTTATTTCTAGAGGAAAGTAAATGTATCTCTGTTGAAATAAACAAGATTCGTCTTTATAGAATACCACAGACATCCTTCAGAAAAAGAAAATAAATATTTATGCGGCGATGCATTTATTTCTAGAGGAAAGTAAATGTATCTCCGTTGAAATGAACAAGATGCCACTCTACATAATACGACAGACATCCGGCAGAAAAAGAAAATAAATATTTATGCGGAGATGCATTTATTTCTAGAGGAAAATAAATGTATCTCCGTTCAAATACACAAAATTCGTCATTCAAGAATTTGACAGACATCCGACAGAAGAAGAAATTAAATATTTATGCGGAGATGCATTTATTTCTGGAGGAAAGTAAATGTAACTCCGTTGAAATATACAAGATTCGTCTTTAAAGAATACGACAGACATCCGGCAGAAGAAGAAATTAAATATTCATGCGGAGATGCATTTATTTCTAGAGGAAAGTAAATGTATCTCCGTTGAAATATACAATATTAGTCACTCAAGAATATGTAAGACATCCGACATAATAATAAAATAAATATTTATGCGGAGGTGCATTTATTTCTAGAGGAAAGTAAATGTATCTTCGTTGAAATATACAAGATTCGTCACTCAAGAATACGACACACATCCGTCAGAAGAAGAAATTAAATATTTATGCGGAGATGCATTTATTTCTGGAGAAAAGTAAATGTATCTCCGTTAAAATAACAAGATTCGTCTTTAAAGAATACGACAGACATCCGACAGAAGAAGAAATTAAATATTTATGCGGAGATGCATTTATTTCTGGAGGAAAGTAAATGTATCTCCGTTGAAATATACAAGATTCGTCACTCAAGAATACGACAGACATCCGACAAAAGAAGAAATTAAATATTTATGCGGAGAGGCATTTATTTCTGGAGAAAAGTAAATGTATCTCCGTTGAAATAACAAGATTCGTCTTTAAAGAATACGACAGATATACGAAAGAAGAAGAAATTAAATATTTATGCGGAGATGCATTTATTTCTGGGGAAAAGTAAATGTATCTCCGTTGAAATAAACAAGTTTCGTCTTTATAGAATATCACAGACATCCGCCAGAAAAAGAAAATAAATATTTATGCGGCGATGCATTTATTTCTAGAGGAAAGTAAATGTATCTCCGTTGAAATGAACAAGATGCCACTCTACATAATACGACAGACATCCGGCAGAAAAAGAAAATAAATATTTATGCGGAGATGCATTTATTTCTAGAGGAAATTAAATGGATCTCCGTTCAAATACACAAGATTCGTCTTTAAAGAATACGACAGATATCCGACAGAAGAAGAAATTAAATATTTATGCGGAGATGCATTTATTTCTGGAGGAAAGTAAATGTATCTCCGTTGAAATATACAACATTCGTCATTCAAGAATACGACAGACATCCGACAAAAGAAGAAATTAAATATTTATGCGGAGAGGCATTTATTTCTGGAGAAAAGTAAATGTATCTCTGTTGAAATAAACAAGATTCGTCTTTATAGAATACCACAGACATCCTTCAGAAAAAGAAAGTAAATATTTATGCGGCGATGCATTTATTTCTAGAGGAAAGTAAATGTATCTCCGTTGAAATGAACAAGATTTCACTCTACATAATACGACAGACATCCGGCAGAAAAAGAAAATAAATATTTGTGCGGAGATGCATTTATTTCTAGAGGAAAATAAATGTATCTCCGTTGAAATATACAACATTCGTCATTCAAGAATACGACAGACATCCGACAGAAGAAGAAATTAAATATTTATGCGGAGATGCATTTATTTCTGGAGAAAAGTAAATGTCGCTCCGTTGAAATGAACAAGATGCCACTCTACCTAATACGACAGACATCCGGCAGAAAAAGAAAATAAATATTTATGCGGAGATACATTTATTTCTAGAGGAAAGTAAATGGATCTCCGTTCAAATACACAAAATTCGTCTTTAAAGAATACGACAGACATCCGGCAGAAGAAGAAATTAAATATTCATGCGGAGATGCATTTATTTCTAGAGGAAAGTAAATGTATCTCCGTTGAAATATACAATATTAGTCACTCAAGAATATGTAAGACATCCGACATAATAATAAAATAAATATTTATGCGGAGGTGCATTTATTTCTAGAGGAAAGTAAATGTATCTCCGTTGAAATATACAACATTCGTCATTCAAGAATACGACAGACATCCGACAGAAGAAGAAATTAAATATTTATGTGGAGATGCATTTATTTCTAGAGGAAAGTAAATGTATCTCCGTTGAAAAATACAACAACCGTCACTCAAGAATACGACAGACATCCTTCAGAAGAAGAATTTAAATATTTATGCGGAGATGCATTTATTTCTGGAGGAAAGTAAATGTATCTCCGTTGAAATATACAAGATTAGTCACTCAATAATACGTAAGACATCCGACAGAAGAATAAAATAAATATTTATGCGGAGATGCATTTATTTCTGGAGGAAAGTAAATGTAACTCCGTTGAAATATACAAGATTCGTCTTTAAAGAATACGACAGACATCCGACAAAAGAAGAAATTATATATTTATGCGGAGATGCATCTATTTCTAGAGGAAAGTAAATGTATCTCCGTTGAAATATACAAGATTCGTCACTCAAGAATACGTGAGACATCCGTTAAAAGAAGAATTTAAATATTTATGCGGAGATGCATTTATTTCTAGAGGAAAGTAAATGTATCTCCGTTGAAATATACAAGATTCGTCACTCAAGAATACGACAGACATCCGACAGAAAAAGAAATAAAATATTTATGCGGAGATGCATTTATTTCTGGAGGAAAGTAAATGTATCTCCGTTGAAATATACAAGATTAGTCACTCAATAATACGTAAGACATCCGACAGAAGAATAAAATAAATATTTATGCGGAGATGCATTTATTTCTGGAGGAAAGTAAATGTATCTCCGTTGAAATATACAAGATTCGTCACTCAAGAATACGACAGACATCGGACAAAAGAAGAAATTATATATTTATGCGGAGATACATTTATTTCTAGAGGAATGTAAATGTATCTCCGTTGAAATAACAAGATTCGTCTTTAAAGAATACGACAGACAGCCGTCAGAAGAAGAAATTAAATATTTATGCGGAGATGCATTTATTTCTGGAGAAAAGTAAATGTATCTCCGTTAAAATAACAAGATTCGTCTTTAAAGAATACGACAGATATACGACAGAAGAAGAAATTAAATATTTATGCGGAGATGCATTTATTTCTGGAGGAAAGTAAATGTATCTCCGTTGAAATAAACAAGATTCGTCTTTATAGAATACGACAGACATCCGTCCGAAGAAGAAAATAAATATTTATGCGGAGATGCATTTATTTCTAGAGGAAAGTAAATGTATCTCCGTTGAAATATACAACATTCGTCATTCAAGAATACGAAAGACATCCGACAGAAGAAGAAATTAAATATTTATGCGGAGATGCATTTATTTCTGGAGGAAAGTAAATGCATCTCCGTTGAAATGTACAAGATTCGTCTCTCAAGAATACGACAGACATCCGACAGGAGAAGAAAATAAATATTTATGCGGAGATGCATTTATTTCTGGAGGAAAGTAAATGTATCTCCGTTGAAATAACAAGATTCGTCTTTAAAGAATACGACAGATATCCGACAGAAGAAGAAATTAAATATTTATGCGGAGATGCATTTATTTCTGGAGGAAAGTAAATGTATCTCCGTTGAAATATACAACATTCGTCATTCAAGAATACGACAGACATCCGACAAAAGAAGAAATTAAATATTTATGCGGAGAGGCATTTATTTCTGGAGAAAAGTAAATGTATCTCTGTTGAAATAAACAAGATTCGTCTTTATAGAATACCACAGACATCCTTCAGAAAAAGAAAATAAATATTTATGCGGCGATGCATTTATTTCTAGAGGAAAGTAAATGTATCTCCGTTGAAATGAACAAGATGCCACTCTACATAATACGACAGACATCCGGCAGAAAAAGAAAATAAATATTTATGCGGAGATGCATTTATTTCTAGAGGAAAATAAATGTATCTCCGTTGAAATATACAACATTCGTCATTCAAGAATACGACAGACATCCGACAGAAGAAGAAATTAAATATTTATGCGGAGATGCATTTATTTCTGGAGAAAAGTAAATGTCGCTCTGTTGAAATGAACAAGATGCCACTCTACCTAATACGACAGACATCCGGCAGAAAAAGAAAATAAATATTTATGCGGAGATGCATTTATTTCTAGAGGAAAGTAAATGTATCTCTGTTGAAATAAACAAGATTCGTCTTTATAGAATACCACAGACATCCTTCAGAAAAAGAAAATAAATATTTATGCGGCGATGCATTTATTTCTAGAGGAAAGTAAATGTATCTCCGTTGAAATGAACAAGATGCCACTCTACATAATACGACAGACATCCGGCAGAAAAAGAAAATAAATATTTATGCGGAGATGCATTTATTTCTAGAGGAAAATAAATGTATCTCCGTTCAAATACACAAAATTCGTCATTCAAGAATTTGACAGACATCCGACAGAAGAAGAAATTAAATATTTATGCGGAGATGCATTTATTTCTGGAGGAAAGTAAATGTAACTCCGTTGAAATATACAAGATTCGTCTTTAAAGAATACGACAGACATCCGGCAGAAGAAGAAATTAAATATTCATGCGGAGATGCATTTATTTCTAGAGGAAAGTAAATGTATCTCCGTTGAAATATACAATATTAGTCACTCAAGAATATGTAAGACATCCGACATAATAATAAAATAAATATTTATGCGGAGGTGCATTTATTTCTAGAGGAAAGTAAATGTATCTTCGTTGAAATATACAAGATTCGTCACTCAAGAATACGACACACATCCGTCAGAAGAAGAAATTAAATATTTATGCGGAGATGCATTTATTTCTGGAGAAAAGTAAATGTATCTCCGTTAAAATAACAAGATTCGTCTTTAAAGAATACGACAGACATCCGACAGAAGAAGAAATTAAATATTTATGCGGAGATGCATTTATTTCTGGAGGAAAGTAAATGTATCTCCGTTGAAATATACAAGATTCGTCACTCAAGAATACGACAGACATCCGACAAAAGAAGAAATTAAATATTTATGCGGAGAGGCATTTATTTCTGGAGAAAAGTAAATGTATCTCCGTTGAAATAACAAGATTCGTCTTTAAAGAATACGACAGATATACGAAAGAAGAAGAAATTAAATATTTATGCGGAGATGCATTTATTTCTGGGGAAAAGTAAATGTATCTCCGTTGAAATAAACAAGTTTCGTCTTTATAGAATATCACAGACATCCGCCAGAAAAAGAAAATAAATATTTATGCGGCGATGCATTTATTTCTAGAGGAAAGTAAATGTATCTCCGTTGAAATGAACAAGATGCCACTCTACATAATACGACAGACATCCGGCAGAAAAAGAAAATAAATATTTATGCGGAGATGCATTTATTTCTAGAGGAAATTAAATGGATCTCCGTTCAAATACACAAGATTCGTCTTTAAAGAATACGACAGATATCCGACAGAAGAAGAAATTAAATATTTATGCGGAGATGCATTTATTTCTGGAGGAAAGTAAATGTATCTCCGTTGAAATATACAACATTCGTCATTCAAGAATACGACAGACATCCGACAAAAGAAGAAATTAAATATTTATGCGGAGAGGCATTTATTTCTGGAGAAAAGTAAATGTATCTCTGTTGAAATAAACAAGATTCGTCTTTATAGAATACCACAGACATCCTTCAGAAAAAGAAAGTAAATATTTATGCGGCGATGCATTTATTTCTAGAGGAAAGTAAATGTATCTCCGTTGAAATGAACAAGATTTCACTCTACATAATACGACAGACATCCGGCAGAAAAAGAAAATAAATATTTGTGCGGAGATGCATTTATTTCTAGAGGAAAATAAATGTATCTCCGTTGAAATATACAACATTCGTCATTCAAGAATACGACAGACATCCGACAGAAGAAGAAATTAAATATTTATGCGGAGATGCATTTATTTCTGGAGAAAAGTAAATGTCGCTCCGTTGAAATGAACAAGATGCCACTCTACCTAATACGACAGACATCCGGCAGAAAAAGAAAATAAATATTTATGCGGAGATACATTTATTTCTAGAGGAAAGTAAATGTATCTCCGTTGAAATATACAATATTAGTCACTCAAGAATATGTAAGACATCCGACATAATAATAAAATAAATATTTATGCGGAGGTGCATTTATTTCTAGAGGAAAGTAAATGTATCTTCGTTGAAATATACAAGATTCGTCACTCAAGAATACGACACACATCCGTCAGAAGAAGAAATTAAATATTTATGCGGAGATGCATTTATTTCTAGAGGAAAGTAAATGTATCTCCGTTGAAATATACAATATTAGTCACTCAAGAATATGTAAGACATCCGACATAATAATAAAATAAATATTTATGCGGAGGTGCATTTATTTCTAGAGGAAAGTAAATGTATCTTCGTTGAAATATACAAGATTCGTCACTCAAGAATACGACACACATCCGTCAGAAGAAGAAATTAAATATTTATGCGGAGATGCATTTATTTCTGGAGAAAAGTAAATGTATCTCCGTTAAAATAACAAGATTCGTCTTTAAAGAATACGACAGACATCCGACAGAAGAAGAAATTAAATATTTATGCGGAGATGCATTTATTTCTGGAGGAAACTAAATGTATCTCCGTTGAAATATACAAGATTCGTCACTCAAGAATACGACAGACATCCGACAAAAGAAGAAATTGAATATTTATGCGGAGAGGCATTTATTTCTGGAGAAAAGTAAATGTATCTCCGTTGAAATAACAAGATTCGTCTTTAAAGAATACGACAGATATACGAAAGAAGAAGAAATTAAATATTTATGCGGAGATGCATTTATTTCTGGGGAAAAGTAAATGTATCTCCGTTGAAATAAACAAGTTTCGTCTTTATAGAATATCACAGACATCCGCCAGAAAAAGAAAATAAATATTTATGCGGCGATGCATTTATTTCTAGAGGAAAGTAAATGTATCTCCGTTGAAATGAACAAGATGCCACTCTACATAATACGACAGACATCCGGCAGAAAAAGAAAATAAATATTTATGCGGAGATACATTTATTTCTAGAGGAAAGTAAATGGATCTCCGTTCAAATACACAAAATTCGTCTTTAAAGAATACGACAGACATCCGGCAGAAGAAGAAATTAAATATTCATGCGGAGATGCATTTATTTCTAGAGGAAAGTAAATGTATCTCCGTTGAAATATACAATATTAGTCACTCAAGAATATGTAAGACATCCGACATAATAATAAAATAAATATTTATGCGGAGGTGCATTTATTTCTAGAGGAAAGTAAATGTATCTTCGTTGAAATATACAAGATTCGTCACTCAAGAATACGACACACATCCGACAGAAGAAGAAATTAAATATTTATGCGGAGATGCATTTATTTCTGGAGGAAAGTAAATGTATCTCCGTTGAAATATACAAGATTCGTCAATCAAGAATACGACAGACATCCGACAAAAGAAGAAATTATATATTTATGCGGAGTTGCATTTATTTTAAGAGGAAAGTAAATATATCTCCGTTGAAATATACAAGATTCGTCACTCAAGAATACCACACACATCCGTCAGAAGAAGAAATTAAATATTTATGCGGAGTTGCATTTATTTCTGGAGAAAAGTAAATGTATCTCCGTTGAAATAACAAGATTCGTCTTTAAAGAATACGACAGACATCCGACAGAAGAAGAAATTAAATATTTATGCGGAGATGCATTTATTTCTAGAGGAAAGTAAATGTATCTCCGTTGAAATATACAACATCCGTCACTCAAGAATACGACTGACATCCGACAGAAGAGGAAATTAAATATTTATGCGGAGATGCATTTATTTCTGGAGGAAAGTAAATGTATCTTCGTTGAAATATACAACATTCGTCACTCAAGAATACGACAGACATCGGACAAAAGAAAAAATTATATATTTATGCGGAGATGCATTTATTTCTAGAGGAATGTAAATGTATCTCCGTTGAAATAACAAGATTCGTCTTTAAAGAATACGACAGACAGCCGTCAGAAGAAGAAATTAAATATTTATGCGGAGATGCATTTATTTCTGGAGAAAAGTAAATGTATCTCCGTTAAAATAACAAGATTCGTCTTTAAAGAATACGACAGATATACGACAGAAGAAGAAATTAAATATTTATGCGGAGATGCATTTATTTCTAGAGGAAAGTAAATGTATCTCCGTTGAAATATACAACATTCGTCATTCAAGAATACGACAGACATCCGACAGAAGAAGAAATTAAATATTTATGTGGAGATGCATTTATTTCTAGAGGAAAGTAAATGTATCTCCGTTGAAAAATACAACAACCGTCACTCAAGAATACGACAGACATCCGAAAGAAGAATAAATTAAATATTTATGTGGAGATGCATTTTTTTCTGGAGGAAAGTAAATGTATCTCCGTTGAAATATACAACATTCGTCATTCAAGAATACGACAGACATCCGACAGAAGAAGAAATTAAATATTTATGCGGAGATGCATTGATTTCTGGAGGAAAGTAAATGTATCTCCGTTGAAATATACAAGATTCGTCACTCAAGAATACGTGAGACATCCGTCAAAAGAAGAATTTAAATATTTATGCGGAGATACATTTATTTCTAGAGGAAAGTAAATGTATCTCCGTTGAAATATACAAGATTCGTCACTCAAGAATACGACAGACATCCGACAGAAGAAGAAATAAAATATTTATGCGGAGATGCATTTATTTCTGGAGGAAAGTAAATGTATCTCCGTTGAAATAAAGAAGATTCGTCTTTATAGAATACGGCAGACATCCGTCAGAAGAAGAAAATAAATATTTATGCGGAGATGCATTTATTTCTGGAGGAAAGTAAATGTATCTCCGTTGAAATATACCAGATTCGTCACTCAAGAATACGAAAGACATCCGTCAGAAGAAGAATTTAAATATTTATGCGGAGATGCATTTATTTCTAGAGGAAAGAAAATGTATCTCCGTTGAAATATACAACATTCGTCATTCAAGAATACGAAAGACATCCTTCAGAAGAAGAATTTAAATATTTATGCGGAGATGCATTTATTTCTGGAGGAAAGTAAATGTATCTCCGTTGAAATATACAAGATTAGTCACTCAATAATACGTAAGACATCCGACAGAAGAATAAAATAAATATTTATGCGGAGATGCATTTATTTCTGGAGGAAAGTAAATGTAACTCCGTTGAAATATACAAGATTCGTCTTTAAAGAATACGACAGACATCCGACAAAAGAAGAAATTATATATTTATGCGGAGATGCATTTATTTCTAGAGGAAAGTAAATGTATCTCCGTTGAAATATACAAGATTCGTCACTCAAGAATACGTGAGACATCCGTTAAAAGAAGAATTTAAATATTTATGCGGAGATGCATTTATTTCTAGAGGAAAGTAAATGTATCTCCGTTGAAATATACAAGATTCGTCACTCAAGAATACGACAGACATCCGACAGAAAAAGAAATAAAATATTTATGCGGAGATGCATTTATTTCTGGAGGAAAGTAAATGTATCTCCGTTGAAATATACAAGATTAGTCACTCAATAATACGTAAGACATCCGACAGAAGAATAAAATAAATATTTATGCGGAGATGCATTTATTTCTGGAGGAAAGTAAATGTATCTCCGTTGAAATATACAAGATTCGTCACTCAAGAATACGACAGACATCGGACAAAAGAAGAAATTATATATTTATGCGGAGATACATTTATTTCTAGAGGAATGTAAATGTATCTCCGTTGAAATAACAAGATTCGTCTTTAAAGAATACGACAGACAGCCGTCAGAAGAAGAAATTAAATATTTATGCGGAGATGCATTTATTTCTGGAGAAAAGTAAATGTATCTCCGTTAAAATAACAAGATTCGTCTTTAAAGAATACGACAGATATACGACAGAAGAAGAAATTAAATATTTATGCGGAGATGCATTTATTTCTGGAGGAAAGTAAATGTATCTCCGTTGAAATAAACAAGATTCGTCTTTATAGAATACGAGTGACATCCGTCCGAAGAAGAAAATAAATATTTATGCGGAGATGCATTTATTTCTACAGGAAATTAAATGTATCTCCGTTGAAATATACAACATTCGTCATTCAAGAATACGAAAGACATCCGACAGAAGAAGAAATTAAATATTTATGCGGAGATGCATTTATTTCTGGAGGAAAGTAAATGCATCTCCGTTGAAATGTACAAGATTCGTCTCTCAAGAATACGACAGACATCCGACAGGAGAAGAAAATAAATATTTATGCGGAGATGCATTTATTTCTGGAGGAAAGTAAATGTATCTCCGTTGAAATATACCAGATTCGTCACTCAAGAATACGAAAGACATCCGTCAGAAGAAGAATTTAAATATTTATGCGGAGATGCATTTATTTCTAGAGGAAAGTAAATGTATCTCCGTTGAAATTTACAACATTGGTCACACAAGAATACGACTGACATCCGACAGAAGAAGAAATAAAATATTTATGTGGAGAGGCATTTATTTCTGGAGAAAAGTAAATGTATCTCCGTTGAAATAACAAGATTCGTCTTTAAAGAATACGACAGATATCCGAAAGAAGAATAAATTAAATATTTATGCGGAGATGCATTTATTTCTGGAGGAAAGTAAATGTAACTCCGTTGAAATATACAAGATTCGTCTTTAAAGAATACGAGAGACATCCGGCAGAAAAAGAAATTAAATATTCATGCGGAGATGCTTTTATTTCTAGAGGAAAGTAAATGTATCTCCGTTGAAATATACAATATTAGTCACTCAAGAATATGTAAGACATCCGACATAATAATAAAATAAATATTTATGCGGAGGTGCATTTATTTCTAGAGGAAATTAAATGTATCTTCGTTGAAATATACAAGATTCGTCACTCAAGAATACGACACACATCCGTCAGAAGAAGAAATTAAATATTTATGCGGAGATGCATTTATTTCTGGAGAAAAGTAAATGTATCTCCGTTAAAATAACAAGATTCGTCTTTAAAGAATACGACAGACATCCGACAGAAGAAGAAATTAAATATTTATGCGGCGATGCATTTATTTCTAGAGGAAAGTAAATGTATCTCCGTTGAAATGAACAAGATGCCACTCTACATAATACGACAGACATCCGGCAGAAAAAGAAAATAAATATTTATGCGGAGATACATTTATTTCTAGAGGAAAGTAAATGGATCTCCGTTCAAATACACAAAATTCGTCATTCAAGAATACGACAGACATCCGACAAAAGAAGAAATTAAATATTTATGCGGAGAGGCATTTATTTCTGGAGAAAAGTAAATGTATCTCCGTTGAAATAACAAGATTCGTCTTTAAAGAATACGACAGATATCCGACAGAAGAAGAAATTAAATATTTATGCGGAGATGCATTTATTTCTGGAGGAAAGTAAATGTATCTCCGTTGAAATATACAACATTCGTCATTCAAGAATACGACAGACATCCGACAAAAGAAGAAATTAAATATTTATGCGGAGAGGCATTTATTTCTGGAGAAAAGTAAATGTATCTCTGTTGAAATAAACAAGATTCGTCTTTATAGAATACCACAGACATCCTTCAGAAAAAGAAAATAAATATTTATGCGGCGATGCATTTATTTCTAGAGGAAAGTAAATGTATCTCCGTTGAAATGAACAAGATGCCACTCTACATAATACGACAGACATCCGGCAGAAAAAGAAAATAAATATTTATACGGAGATGCATTTATTTCTAGAGGAAAATAAATGTATCTCCGTTGAAATATACAACATTCGTCATTCAAGAATACGACAGACATCCGACAGAAGAAGAAATTAAATATTTATGCGGAGATGCATTTATTTCTAGAGGAAAGTAAATGTATCTCTGTTGAAATAAACAAGATTCGTCTTTATAGAATACCACAGACATCCTTCAGAAAAAGAAAATAAATATTTATGCGGCGATGCATTTATTTCTAGAGGAAAGTAAATGTATCTCCGTTGAAATGAACAAGATGCCACTCTACATAATACGACAGACATCCGGCAGAAAAAGAAAATAAATATTTATGCGGAGATGCATTTATTTCTAGAGGAAAATAAATGTATCTCCGTTCAAATACACAAAATTCGTCATTCAAGAATTTGACAGACATCCGACAGAAGAAGAAATTAAATATTTATGCGGAGATGCATTTATTTCTGGAGGAAAGTAAATGTAACTCCGTTGAAATATACAAGATTCGTCTTTAAAGAATACGACAGACATCCGGCAGAAGAAGAAATTAAATATTCATGCGGAGATGCATTTATTTCTAGAGGAAAGTAAATGTATCTCCGTTGAAATATACAAGATTAGTCACTCAAGAATATGTAAGACATCCGACAGAAGAATAAAATAAATATATATGCGGAGGTGCATTTATTTCTAGAGGAAAGTAAATGTATCTTCGTTGAAATATACAAGATTCGTCACTCAAGAATACGACACACATCCGTCAGAAGAAGAAATTAAATATTTATGCGGAGATGCATTTATTTCTGGAGAAAAGTAAATGTATCTCCGTTGAAATAACAAGATTCGTCTTTAAAGAATACGACAGACATCCGACAGAAGAAGAAATTAAATATTTATGCGGAGATGCATTTATTTCTAGAGGAAAGTAAATGTATCTCCGTTGAAATATACAACATCCGTCACTCAAGAATACGACTGACATCCGACAGAAGAGGAAATTAAATATTTATGCGGAGATGCATTTATTTCTGGAGGAAAGTAAATGTATCTTCGTTGAAATATACAATATTCGTCACTCAAGAATACGACACACATCCGTCAGAAGAAGAAATTAAATATTTATGCGGAGATGCATTTATTTCTGGAGAAAAGTAAATGTATCTCCGTTAAAATAACAAGATTCGTCTTTAAAGAATACGACACACATCCGTCAGAAGAAGAAATTAAATATTTATGCGGAGATGCATTTATTTCTGGAGAAAAGTAAATGTATCTCCGTTGAAATATACAAGATTCGTCTTTAAAGAATACGACAGACATCCGGCAGAAGAAGAAATTAAATATTCATGCGGAGATGCATTTATTTCTAGAGGAAAGTAAATGTATCTCCGTTGAAATATACAAGATTAGTCACTCAAGAATACGACACACATCCGTCAGAAGAAGAAATTAAATATTTATGCGGAGATGCATTTACTTCTGGAGAAAAGTAAATGTATCTCCGTTAAAATAACAAGATTCGTCTTTAAAGAATACGACAGACATCCGACAGAAGAAGAAATTAAATATTTAGCGGAGATGCATTTATTTCTGGAGGAAAGTAAATGTATCTCCGTTGAAATATACAAGATTCGTCATTCAAGAATACGACAGACAGCCGACAAAAGAAGAAATTATATATTTATGCGGAGTTGCATTTATTTTAAGAGGAAAGTAAATATATCTCCGTTTAAATATACAAGATTCGTCACTCAAGAATACCACACACATCCGTCAGAAGAAGAAATTAAATATTTATGCAGAGTTGCATTTATTTCTGGAGAAAAGTAAATGTATCTCCGTTGAAATAACAAGATTCGTCTTTAAAGAATACGACAGACATCCGACAGAAAAAGAAATTAAATATTTATGCGGAGATGCATTTATTTCTAGAGGAAAGTAAATGTATCTCCGTTGAAATATACAACATCCGTCACTCAAGAATACGACTGACATCCGACAGAAGAGGAAATTAAATATTTATGCGGAGATGCATTTATTTCTGGAGGAAAGTAAATGTATCTTCGTTGAAATATACAACATTCGTCACTCAAGAATACGACAGACATCGGACAAAAGAAGAAATTATATATTTATGCGGAGATGCATTTATTTCTAGAGGAATGTAAATGTATCTCCGTTGAAATAACAAGATTCGTCTTTAAAGAATACGACAGACAGCCGTCAGAAGAAGAAATTAAATATTTATGCGGAGATGCATTTATTTCTGGAGAAAAGTAAATGTATCTCCGTTAAAATAACAAGATTCGTCTTTAAAGAATACGACAGATATACGACAGAAGAAGAAATTAAATATTTATGCGGAGATGCATATATTTCTGGAGGAAAGTAAATGTATCTCCGTTGAAATAAACAAGATTCGTCTTTATAGAATACGACAGACATCCGTCCGAAGAAGAAAATAAATATTTATGCGGAGATGCATTTATTTCTAGAGGAAAGTAAATGTATCTCCGTTGAAATATACAACATTCGTCATTCAAGAATACGACAGACATCCGACAGAAGAAGAAATTAAATATTTATGTGGAGATGCATTTATTTCTAGAGGAAAGTAAATGTATCTCCGTTGAAAAATACAACAACCGTCACTCAAGAATACGACAGACATCCGAAAGAAGAATAAATTAAATATTTATGTGGAGATGCATTTTTTTCTGGAGGAAAGTAAATGTATCTCCGTTGAAATATACAACATTCGTCATTCAAGAATACGACAGACATCCGACAGAAGAAGAAATTAAATATTTATGCGGAGATGCATTGATTTCTGGAGGAAAGTAAATGTATCTCCGTTGAAATATACAAGATTCGTCACTCAAGAATACGTGAGACATCCGTCAAAAGAAGAATTTAAATATTTATGCGGAGATACATTTATTTCTAGAGGAAAGTAAATGTATCTCCGTTGAAATATACAAGATTCGTCACTCAAGAATACGACAGACATCCGACAGAAGAAGAAATAAAATATTTATGCGGAGATGCATTTATTTCTGGAGGAAAGTAAATGTATCTCCGTTGAAATAAACAAGATTCGTCTTTATAGAATACGGCAGACATCCGTCAGAAGAAGAAAATAAATATTTATGCGGAGATGCATTTATTTCTGGAGGAAAGTAAATGTATCTCCGTTGAAATATACCAGATTCGTCACTCAAGAATACGAAAGACATCCGTTAGAAAAAGAATTTAAATATTTATGCGGAGATGCATTTATTTCGAGAGGAAAGAAAATGTATCTCCGTTGAAATATACAACATTCGTCATTCAAGAATACGAAAGACATCCTTCAGAAGAAGAATTTAAATATTTATGCGGAGATGCATTTATTTCTAGAGGAAAGTAAATGTATCTCCGTTGAAATTTACAACATTGGTCACTCAAGAATACGACAGACATCCGGCAGAAGAAGAAATTAAATATTTATGCGGAGATGCATTTATTTCTAGAGGAAAGTAAATGTATCTCCGTTGAAATAAACAAGATTCGTCTATATAGAATACGACAGACATCCGTCAGAAGAATAAATTAAATATTTATGTGGAGATGCATTTATTTCTCGAGGAAAGTAAATGTAACTCCGTTGAAATATACAAGATTCGTCTTTAAAGAATACGACAGACATCCGACAAAAGAAGAAATTATATATTTATGCGGAGATGCATTTATTTCTAGAGGAAAGTAAATGTATCTCCTTTGAAATATACAAGATTCGTCACTCAAGAATACGTGAGACATCCGTTAAAAGAAGAATTTAAATATTTATGCGGAGATGCATTTATTTCTAGAGGAAAGTAAATGTATCTCCGTTGAAATATACAAGATTCGTCACTCAAGAATACGACAGACATCCGACAGAAAAAGAAATAAAATATTTATGCGGAGATGCATTTATTTCTGGAGGAAAGTAAATGTATCTCCGTTGAAATATACAAGATTAGTCACTCAATAATACGTAAGACATCCGACAGAAGAATAAAATAAATATTTATGCGGAGATGCATTTATTTCTGGAGGAAAGTAAATGTATCTCCGTTGAAATATACAAGATTCGTCACTCAAGAATACGACAGACATCGGACAAAAGAAGAAATTATATATTTATGCGGAGATACATTTATTTCTAGAGGAATGTAAATGTATCTCCGTTGAAATAACAAGATTCGTCTTTAAAGAATACGACAGACAGCCGTCAGAAGAAGAAATTAAATATTTATGCGGAGATGCATTTATTTCTGGAGAAAAGTAAATGTATCTCCGTTAAAATAACAAGATTCGTCTTTAAAGAATACGACAGATATACGACAGAAGAAGAAATTAAATATTTATGCGGAGATGCATTTATTTCTGGAGGAAAGTAAATGTATCTCCGTTGAAATAAACAAGATTCGTCTTTATAGAATACGACAGACATCCGTCAGAAGAATAAATTAAATATTTATGTGGAGATGCATTTATTACTCGAGGAAAGTAAATGCATCTCCGTTGAAATGTACAAGATTCGTCTCTCAAGAATACGACAGACATCCGACAGGAGAAGAAAATAAATATTTATGCGGAGATGCATTTATTTCTGGAGGAAAGTAAATGTATCTCCGTTGAAATATACAACATTCGTCATTCAAGAATACGAAAGACATCCGACAGAAGAAGAAATTAAATATTTATGCGGAGATGCATTTATTTCTGGAGGAAAGTAAATGCATCTCCGTTGAAATGTACAAGATTCGTCTCTCAAGAATACGACAGACATCCGACAGGAGAAGAAAATAAATATTTATGCGGAGATGCATTTATTTCTGGAGGAAAGTAAATGTATCTCCATTGAAATATACCAGATTCGTCACTCAAGAATACGAAAGACATCCGTCAGAAGAAGAATTTAAATATTTATGCGGAGATGCATTTATTTCTAGAGGAAAGAAAATGTATCTCCGTTGAAATATACAACATTCGTCATTCAAAAATACGAAAGACATCCTTCAGAAGAAGAATTTAAATATTTATGCGGAGATGCATTTATTTCTAGAGGAAAGTAAATGTATCTCCGTTGAAATTTACAACATTGGTCACACAAGAATACGACTGACATCCGACAGAAGAAGAAATAAAATATTTATGTGGAGAGGCATTTATTTGTGGAGAAAAGTAAATGTATCTCCGTTGAAATAACAAGATTCGTCTTTAAAGAATACGACAGATATCCGAAAGAAGAATAAATTAAATATTTATGCGGAGATGCATTTATTTCTGGAGGAAAGTAAATGTAACTCCGTTGAAATATACAAGATTCGTCTTTAAAGAATACGAGAGACATCCGGCAGAAGAAGAAATTAAATATTCATGCGGAGATGCTTTTATTTCTAGAGGAAAGTAAATGTATCTCCGTTGAAATATACAATATTAGTCACTCAAGAATATGTAAGACATCCGACATAATAATAAAATAAATATTTATGCGGAGGTGCATTTATTTCTAGAGGAAATTAAATGTATCTTCGTTGAAATATACAAGATTCGTCACTCAAGAATACGACACACATCCGTCAGAAGAAGAAATTAAATATTTATGCGGAGATGCATTTATTTCTGGAGAAAAGTAAATGTATCTCCGTTAAAATAACAAGATTCGTCTTTAAAGAATACGACAGACATCCGACAGAAGAAGAAATTAAATATTTATGCGGAGATGCATTTATTTCTGGAGGAAAGTAAATGTATCTCCGTTGAAATATACAAGATTCGTCACTCAAGAATACGACAGACATCCGACAAAAGAAGAAATTAAATATTTATGCGGAGAGGCATTTATTTCTGGAGAAAAGTAAATGTATCTCTGTTGAAATAAACAAGATTCGTCTTTATAGAATACCACAGACATCCTTCAGAAAAAGAAAATAAATATTTATGCGGCGATGCATTTATTTCTAGAGGAAAGTAAATGTCTCTCCGTTGAAATGAACAAGATGCCACTCTACATAATACGACAGACATCCGGCAGAAAAAGAAAATAAATATTTATGCGGAGATGCATTTATTTCTAGAGGAAAATAAATGTATCTCCGTTGAAATATACAACATTCGTCATTCAATAATACGACAGACATCCGACAGAAGAAGAAATTAAATATTTATGCGGAGATGCATTTATTTCTGGAGAAAAGTAAATGTCGCTCCGTTGAAATGAACAAGATGCCACTCTACCTAATACGACAGACATCCGGCAGAAAAAGAAAATAAATATTTATGCGGAGATGCATTTATTTCTAGAGGAAAGTAAATGTATCTCTGTTGAAATAAACAAGATTCGTCTTTATAGAATACCACAGACAACCTTCAGAAAAAGAAAATAAATATTTATGCGGCGATGCATTTATTTCTAGAGGAAAGTAAATGTATCTCCGTTGAAATGAACAAGATGCCACTCTACATAATACGACAGACATCCGGCAGAAAAAGAAAATAAATATTTATGCGGAGATGCATTTATTTCTAGAGGAAAATAAATGTATCTCCGTTCAAATACACAAAATTCGTCATTCAAGAATTTGACAGACATCCGACAGAAGAAGAAATTAAATATTTATGCGGAGATGCATTTATTTCTGGAGGAAAGTAAATGTAACTCCGTTGAAATATACAAGATTCGTCTTTAAAGAATACGACAGACATCCGGCAGAAGAAGAAATTAAATATTCATGCGGAGATGCATTTATTTCTAGAGGAAAGTAAATGTATCTCCGTTGAAATATACAAGATTAGTCACTCAAGAATATGTAAGACATCCGACAGAAGAATAAAATAAATATATATGCGGAGGTGCATTTATTTCTAGAGGAAAGTAAATGTATCTTCGTTGAAATATACAAGATTCGTCACTCAAGAATACGACACACATCCGTCAGAAGAAGAAATTAAATATTTATGCGGAGATGCATTTATTTCTGGAGAAAAGTAAATGTATCTCCGTTAAAATAACAAGATTCGTCTTTAAAGAATACGACAGACATCCGACAGAAGAAGAAATTAAATATTTATGCGGAGATGCATTTATTTCTGGAGGAAAGTAAATGTATCTCCGTTGAAATATACAAGATTCGTCACTCAAGAATACGACAGACATCCGACAAAAGAAGAAATTATATATTTATGCGGAGTTGCATTTATTTTAAGAGGAAAGTAAATATATCTCCGTTGAAATATACAAGATTCGTCACTCAAGAATACCACACACATCCGTCAGAAGAAGATATTAAATATTTATGCGGAGATGCATTTATTTCTGGAGAAAAGTAAATGTATCTCCGTTGAAATAACAAGATTCGTCTTTAAAGAATACGACAGACATCCGACAGAAGAAGAAATTAAATATTTATGCGGAGATGCATTTATTTCTAGAGGAAAGTAAATGTATCTCCGTTGAAATATACAACATCCGTCACTCAAGAATACGACTGACATCCGACAGAAGAGGAAATTAAATATTTATGCGGAGATGCATTTATTTCTGGAGGAAAGTAAATGTATCTTCGTTGAAATATACAACATTCGTCACTCAAGAATACGACACACATCCGTCAGAAGAAGAAATTAAATATTTATGCGGAGATGCATTTATTTCTGGAGAAAAGTAAATGTATCTCCGTTAAAATAACAAGATTCGTCTTTAAAGAATACGACACACATCCGTCAGAAGAAGAAATTAAATATTTATGCGGAGATGCATTTATTTCTGGAGAAAAGTGAATGTATCTCCGTTGAAATAAACAAGATTCGTCTTTAAAGAATACGACAGACATCCGTCAGATGAAGAAAATAAATATTTATGCGGAGATGCATTTAATTCTAGAGGAAAGTCAATGTATCTCCGTTGAAATATACAACATTCGTCATTCAAGAATACGACAGACATCCGACAGAAGAAGAAATTAAATATTTATGCGGAGATGCATTTATTTCTGGAGGAAAGTAAATGTATCTCCGTTGAAATATACAAGATTCGTCACTCAAGAATACGCGAGACATCCGTCAAAAGAAGAATTTAAATATTTATGCGGAGATGCATTTATTTCTAGAGGAAAGTAAATGTATCTCAGTTGAAATATACAAGATTCGTCACTCAAGAATACGACAGACATCCGACAGAAAAAGAAATAAAATATTTATGCGGAGATGCATTTATTTCTGGAGGAAAGTAAATGTATCTCCGTTGAAATATACAAGATTAGTCACTCAATAATACGTAAGACATCCGACAGAAGAATAAAATAAATATTTATGCGGAGATGCATTTATTTCTGGAGGAAAGTAAATGTATCTCCGTTGAAATATACAAGATTCGTCACTCAAGAATACGACAGACATCGGACAAAAGAAGAAATTATATATTTATGCGGAGATGCATTTATTTCTAGAGGAATGTAAATGTATCTCCGTTGAAATAACAAGATTCGTCTTTAAAGAATACGACAGACAGCCGTCAGAAGAAGAAATTAAATATTTATGCGGAGATGCATTTATTTCTGGAGAAAAGTAAATGTATCTCCGTTAAAATAACAAGATTCGTCTTTAAAGAATACGACAGATATACGGCAGAAGAAGAAATTAAATATTTATGCGGAGATGCATTTATTTCTGGAGGAAAGTAAATGTATCTCCGTTGAAATAAACAAGATTCGTCTTTATAGAATACGACAGACATCCGTCCGAAGAAGAAAATAAATATTTATAAGGAGGTGCATTTATTTCTAGAGGAAAGTAAATGTATCTTCGTTGAAATATACAAGATTCGTCACTCAAGAATACGACACACATCCGTCAGAAGAAGAAATTAAATATTTATGCGGAGATGCATTTATTTCTGGAGAAAAGTAAATGTATCTCCGTTAAAATAACAAGATTCGTCTTTAAAGAATACGACAGACATCCGACAGAAGAAGAAATTAAATATTTATGCGGAGATGCATTTATTTCTGGAGGAAAGTAAATGTATCTCCGTTGAAATATACAAGATTCGTCACTCAAGAATACGACAGACATCCGACAAAAGAAGAAATTATATATTTATGCGGAGTTGCATTTATTTTAAGAGGAAAGTAAATATATCTCCGTTGAAATATACAAGATTCGTCACTCAAGAATACCACACACATCCGTCAGAAGAAGAAATTAAATATTTATGCGGAGATGCATTTATTTCTGGAGAAAAGTAAATGTATCTCCGTTGAAATAACAAGATTCGTCTTTAAAGAATACGACAGACATCCGACAGAAGAAGAAATTAAATATTTATGCGGAGATGCATTTATTTCTAGAGGAAAGTAAATGTATCTCCGTTGAAATATACAACATCCGTCACTCAAGAATACGACTGACATCCGACAGAAGAGGAAATTAAATATTTATGCGGAGATGCATTTATTTCTGGAGGAAAGTAAATGTATCTTCGTTGAAATATACAACATTCGTCACTCAAGAATACGACACACATCCGTCAGAAGAAGAAATTAAATATTTATGCGGAGATGCATTTATTTCTGGAGAAAAGTAAATGTATCTCCGTTAAAATAACAAGATTCGTCTTTAAAGAATACGACACACATCCGTCAGAAGAAGAAATTAAATATTTATGCGGAGATGCATTTATTTCTGGAGAAAAGTAAATGTATCTCCGTTGAAATAAACAAGATTCGTCTTTATGGAATACGACAGACATCCGTCAGAAGAAGAAAATAAATATTTATGCGGAGATGCATTTAATTCTAGAGGAAAGTAAATGTATCTCCGTTGAAATATACAGCATTCGTCATTCAAGAATACGACAGACATCCGACAGAAGAAGAAATTAAATATTTATGCGGAGATGCATTTATTTCTGGAAGAAAGTAAATGTATCTCCGTTGAAATATACAAGATTCGTCACTCAAGAATACGCGAGACATCCGTCAAAAGAAGAATTTAAATATTTATGCGGAGATGCATTTATTTCTAGAGGAAAGTAAATGTATCTCAGTTGAAATATACAAGATTCGTCACTCAAGAATACGACAGACATCCGACAGAAAAAGAAATAAAATATTTATGCGGAGATGCATTTATTTCTGGAGGAAAGTAAATGTATCTCCGTTGAAATATACAAGATTAGTCACTCAATAATACGTAAGACATCCGACAGAAGAATAAAATAAATATTTATGCGGAGATGCATTTATTTCTGGAGGAAAGTAAATGTATCTCCGTTGAAATATACAAGATTCGTCACTCAAGAATACGACAGACATCGGACAAAAGAAGAAATTATATATTTATGCGGAGATGCATTTATTTCTAGAGGAATGTAAATGTATCTCCGTTGAAATAACAAGATTCGTCTTTAAAGAATACGACAGACAGCCGTCAGAAGAAGAAATTAAATATTTATGCGGAGATGCATTTATTTCTGGAGAAAAGTAAATGTATCTCCGTTAAAATAACAAGATTCGTCTTTAAAGAATACGACAGATATACGGCAGAAGAAGAAATTAAATATTTATGCGGAGATGCATTTATTTCTGGAGGAAAGTAAATGTATCTCCGTTGAAATAAACAAGATTCGTCTTTATAGAATACGACAGACATCCGTCCGAAGAAGAAAATAAATATTTATGCGGAGGTGCATTTATTTCTAGAGGAAAGTAAATGTATCTTCGTTGAAATATACAAGATTCGTCACTCAAGAATACGACACACATCCGTCAGAAGAAGAAATTAAATATTTATGCGGAGATGCATTTATTTCTGGAGAAAAGTAAATGTATCTCCGTTGAAATAACAAGATTCGTCTTTAAAGAATACGACAGACATCCGACAGAAGAAGAAATTAAATATTTATGCGGAGATGCATTTATTTCTAGAGGAAAGTAAATGTATCTCCGTCGAAATATACAACATCCGTCACTCAAGAATACGACTGACATCCGACAGAAGAGGAAATTAAATATTTATGCGGAGATGCATTTATTTCTGGAGGAAAGTAAATGTATCTTCGTTGAAATATACAACATTCGTCACTCAAGAATACGACACACATCCGTCAGAAGAAGATATTAAATATTTATGCGGAGATGCATTTATTTCTGGAGAAAAGTAAATGTATCTCCGTTGAAATAACAAGATTCGTCTTTAAAGAATACGACAGACATCCGACAGAAGAAGAAATTAAATATTTATGCGGAGATGCATTTATTTCTAGAGGAAAGTAAATGTATCTCCGTTGAAATATACAACATCCGTCACTCAAGAATACGACTGACATCCGACAGAAGAGGAAATTAAATATTTATGCGGAGATGCATTTATTTCTGGAGGAAAGTAAATGTATCTTCGTTGAAATATACAACATTCGTCACTCAAGAATACGACACACATCCGTCAGAAGAAGAAATTAAATATTTATGCGGAGATGCATTTATTTCTGGAGAAAAGTAAATGTATCTCCGTTAAAATAACAAGATTCGTCTTTAAAGAATACGACACACATCCGTCAGAAGAAGAAATTAAATATTTATGCGGAGATGCATTTATTTCTGGAGAAAAGTGAATGTATCTCCGTTGAAATAAACAAGATTCGTCTTTAAAGAATACGACAGACATCCGTCAGATGAAGAAAATAAATATTTATGCGGAGATGCATTTAATTCTAGAGGAAAGTCAATGTATCTCCGTTGAAATATACAACATTCGTCATTCAAGAATACGACAGACATCCGACAGAAGAAGAAATTAAATATTTATGCGGAGATGCATTTATTTCTGGAGGAAAGTAAATGTATCTCCGTTGAAATATACAAGATTCGTCACTCAAGAATACGCGAGACATCCGTCAAAAGAAGAATTTAAATATTTATGCGGAGATGCATTTATTTCTAGAGGAAAGTAAATGTATCTCAGTTGAAATATACAAGATTCGTCACTCAAGAATACGACAGACATCCGACAGAAAAAGAAATAAAATATTTATGCGGAGATGCATTTATTTCTGGAGGAAAGTAAATGTATCTCCGTTGAAATATACAAGATTAGTCACTCAATAATACGTAAGACATCCGACAGAAGAATAAAATAAATATTTATGCGGAGATGCATTTATTTCTGGAGGAAAGTAAATGTATCTCCGTTGAAATATACAAGATTCGTCACTCAAGAATACGACAGACATCGGACAAAAGAAGAAATTATATATTTATGCGGAGATGCATTTATTTCTAGAGGAATGTAAATGTATCTCCGTTGAAATAACAAGATTCGTCTTTAAAGAATACGACAGACAGCCGTCAGAAGAAGAAATTAAATATTTATGCGGAGATGCATTTATTTCTGGAGAAAAGTAAATGTATCTCCGTTAAAATAACAAGATTCGTCTTTAAAGAATACGACAGATATACGGCAGAAGAAGAAATTAAATATTTATGCGGAGATGCATTTATTTCTGGAGGAAAGTAAATGTATCTCCGTTGAAATAAACAAGATTCGTCTTTATAGAATACGACAGACATCCGTCCGAAGAAGAAAATAAATATTTATAAGGAGGTGCATTTATTTCTAGAGGAAAGTAAATGTATCTTCGTTGAAATATACAAGATTCGTCACTCAAGAATACGACACACATCCGTCAGAAGAAGAAATTAAATATTTATGCGGAGATGCATTTATTTCTGGAGAAAAGTAAATGTATCTCCGTTAAAATAACAAGATTCGTCTTTAAAGAATACGACAGACATCCGACAGAAGAAGAAATTAAATATTTATGCGGAGATGCATTTATTTCTGGAGGAAAGTAAATGTATCTCCGTTGAAATATACAAGATTCGTCACTCAAGAATACGACAGACATCCGACAAAAGAAGAAATTATATATTTATGCGGAGTTGCATTTATTTTAAGAGGAAAGTAAATATATCTCCGTTGAAATATACAAGATTCGTCACTCAAGAATACCACACACATCCGTCAGAAGAAGAAATTAAATATTTATGCGGAGATGCATTTATTTCTGGAGAAAAGTAAATGTATCTCCGTTGAAATAACAAGATTCGTCTTTAAAGAATACGACAGACATCCGACAGAAGAAGAAATTAAATATTTATGCGGAGATGCATTTATTTCTAGAGGAAAGTAAATGTATCTCCGTTGAAATATACAACATCCGTCACTCAAGAATACGACTGACATCCGACAGAAGAGGAAATTAAATATTTATGCGGAGATGCATTTATTTCTGGAGGAAAGTAAATGTATCTTCGTTGAAATATACAACATTCGTCACTCAAGAATACGACACACATCCGTCAGAAGAAGAAATTAAATATTTATGCGGAGATGCATTTATTTCTGGAGAAAAGTAAATGTATCTCCGTTAAAATAACAAGATTCGTCTTTAAAGAATACGACACACATCCGTCAGAAGAAGAAATTAAATATTTATGCGGAGATGCATTTATTTCTGGAGAAAAGTAAATGTATCTCCGTTGAAATAAACAAGATTCGTCTTTATAGAATACGACAGACATCCGTCAGAAGAAGAAAATAAATATTTATGCGGAGATGCATTTAATTCTAGAGGAAAGTAAATGTATCTCCGTTGAAATATACAGCATTCGTCATTCAAGAATACGACAGACATCCGACAGAAGAAGAAATTAAATATTTATGCGGAGATGCATTTATTTCTGGAGGAAAGTAAATGTATCTCCGTTGAAATATACAAGATTCGTCACTCAAGAATACGCGAGACATCCGTCAAAAGAAGAATTTAAATATTTATGCGGAGATGCATTTATTTCTAGAGGAAAGTAAATGTATCTCAGTTGAAATATACAAGATTCGTCACTCAAGAATACGACAGACATCCGACAGAAAAAGAAATAAAATATTTATGCGGAGATGCATTTATTTCTGGAGGAAAGTAAATGTATCTCCGTTGAAATATACAAGATTAGTCACTCAATAATACGTAAGACATCCGACAGAAGAATAAAATAAATATTTATGCGGAGATGCATTTATTTCTGGAGGAAAGTAAATGTATCTCCGTTGAAATATACAAGATTCGTCACTCAAGAATACGACAGACATCGGACAAAAGAAGAAATTATATATTTATGCGGAGATGCATTTATTTCTAGAGGAATGTAAATGTATCTCCGTTGAAATAACAAGATTCGTCTTTAAAGAATACGACAGACAGCCGTCAGAAGAAGAAATTAAATATTTATGCGGAGATGCATTTATTTCTGGAGAAAAGTAAATGTATCTCCGTTAAAATAACAAGATTCGTCTTTAAAGAATACGACAGATATACGGCAGAAGAAGAAATTAAATATTTATGCGGAGATGCATTTATTTCTGGAGGAAAGTAAATGTATCTCCGTTGAAATAAACAAGATTCGTCTTTATAGAATACGACAGACATCCGTCCGAAGAAGAAAATAAATATTTATGCGGAGGTGCATTTATTTCTAGAGGAAAGTAAATGTATCTTCGTTGAAATATACAAGATTCGTCACTCAAGAATACGACACACATCCGTCAGAAGAAGAAATTAAATATTTATGCGGAGATGCATTTATTTCTGGAGAAAAGTAAATGTATCTCCGTTGAAATAACAAGATTCGTCTTTAAAGAATACGACAGACATCCGACAGAAGAAGAAATTAAATATTTATGCGGAGATGCATTTATTTCTAGAGGAAAGTAAATGTATCTCCGTCGAAATATACAACATCCGTCACTCAAGAATACGACTGACATCCGACAGAAGAGGAAATTAAATATTTATGCGGAGATGCATTTATTTCTGGAGGAAAGTAAATGTATCTTCGTTGAAATATACAACATTCGTCACTCAAGAATACGACACACATCCGTCAGAAGAAGAAATTAAATATTTATGCGGAGATGCATTTATTTCTGGAGAAAAGTAAATGTATCTCCGTTAAAATAACAAGATTCGTCTTTAAAGAATACGACACACATCCGTCAGAAGAAGAAATTAAATATTTATGCGGAGATGCATTTATTTCTGGAGAAAAGTAAATGTATCTCCGTTAAAATAACAAGATTCGTCTTTAAAGAATACGACACATATCCGTCAGAAGAAGAAATTAAATATTTATGCGGAGATGCATTTATTTCTGGAGAAAAGTAAATGTATCTCCGTTGAAATAAACAAGATTCGTCTTTATAGAATACGACAGACATCCGTCAGAAGAAGAAAATAAATATTTATGCGGAGATGCATTTAATTCTAGAGGAAAGTAAATGTATCTCCGTTGAAATATACAACATCCGTCACTCAAGAATACGACTGACATCCGACAGAAGAGGAAATTAAATATTTATGCGGAGATGCATTTATTTCTGGAGGAAAGTAAATGTATCTTCGTTGAAATATACAACATTCGTCACTCAAGAATACGACACACATCCGTCAGAAGAAGAAATTAAATATTTATGCGGAGATGCATTTATTTCTGGAGAAAAGTAAATGTATCTCTGTTGAAATAAACAAGATTCGTCTTTATAGAATACCACAGACATCCTTCAGAAAAAGAAAATAAATATTTATGCGGCGATGCATTTATTTCTAGAGGAAAGTAAATGTCTCTCCGTTGAAATGAACAAGATGCCACTCTACATAATACGACAGACATCCGGCAGAAAAAGAAAATAAATATTTATGCGGAGATGCATTTATTTCTAGAGGAAAATAAATGTATCTCCGTTGAAATATACAACATTCGTCATTCAAGAATACGACAGACATCCGACAGAAGAAGAAATTAAATATTTATGCGGAGATGCATTTATTTCTGGAGAAAAGTAAATGTCGCTCCGTTGAAATGAACAAGATGCCACTCTACCTAATACGAACAGACATCCGGCAGAAAAAGAAAATAAATATTTATGCGGAGATGCATTTATTTCTAGAGGAAAGTAAATGTATCTCTGTTGAAATAAACAAGATTCGTCTTTATAGAATACCACAGACATCCTTCAGAAAAAGAAAATAAATATTTATGCGGCGATGCATTTATTTCTAGAGGAAAGTAAATGTATCTCCGTTGAAATGAACAAGATGCCACTCTACATAATACGACAGACATCCGGCAGAAAAAGAAAATAAATATTTATGCGGAGATGCATTTATTTCTAGAGGAAAATAAATGTATCTCCGTTCAAATACACAAAATTCGTCATTCAAGAATTTGACAGACATCCGACAGAAGAAGAAATTAAATATTTATGCGGAGATGCATTTATTTCTGGAGGAAAGTAAATGTAACTCCGTTGAAATATACAAGATTCGTCTTTAAAGAATACGACAGACATCCGGCAGAAGAAGAAATTAAATATTCATGCGGAGATGCATTTATTTCTAGAGGAAAGTAAATGTATCTCCGTTGAAATATACAAGATTAGTCACTCAAGAATATGTAAGACATCCGACAGAAGAATAAAATAAATATATATGCGGAGGTACATTTATTTCTAGAGGAAAGTAAATGTATCTTCGTTGAAATATACAAGATTCGTCACTCAAGAATACGACACACATCCGTCAGAAGAAGAAATTAAATATTTATGCGGAGATGCATTTATTTCTGGAGAAAAGTAAATGTATCTCCGTTAAAATAACAAGATTCGTCTTTAAAGAATACGACAGACATCCGACAGAAGAAGAAATTAAATATTTATGCGGAGATGCATTTATTTCTGGAGGAAAGTAAATGTATCTCCGTTGAAATATACAAGATTCGTCACTCAAGAATACGACAGACATCCGACAAAAGAAGAAATTATATATTTATGCGGAGTTGCATTTATTTTAAGAGGAAAGTAAATATATCTCCGTTGAAATATACAAGATTCGTCACTCAAGAATACCACACACATCCGTCAGAAGAAGATATTAAATATTTATGCGGAGATGCATTTATTTCTGGAGAAAAGTAAATGTATCTCCGTTGAAATAACAAGATTCGTCTTTAAAGAATACGACAGACATCCGACAGAAGAAGAAATTAAATATTTATGCGGAGATGCATTTATTTCTAGAGGAAAGTAATTGTATCTCCGTTGAAATATACAACATCCGTCACTCAAGAATACGACTGACATCCGACAGAAGAGGAAATTAAATATTTATGCGGAGATGCATTTATTTCTGGAGGAAAGTAAATGTATCTTCGTTGAAATATACAACATTCGTCACTCAAGAATACGACACACATCCGTCAGAAGAAGAAATTTAATATTTATGCGGAGATGCATTTATTTCTGGAGAAAAGTAAATGTATCTCCGTTAAAATAACAAGATTCGTCTTTAAAGAATACGACACACATCCGTCAGAAGAAGAAATTAAATATTTATGCGGAGATGCATTTATTTCTGGAGAAAAGTAAATGTATCTCCGTTGAAATAAACAAGATTCGTCTTTAAAGAATACGACAGACATCCGTCAGAAGAAGAAAATAAATATTTATGCGGAGATGCATTTAATTCTAGAGGAAAGTCAATGTATCTCCGTTGAAATATACAACATTCGTCATTCAAGAATACGACAGACATCCGACAGAAGAAGAAATTAAATATTTATGCGGAGATGCATTTATTTCTGGAGGAAAGTAAATGTATCTCCGTTGAAATATACAAGATTCGTCACTCAAGAATACGCGAGACATCCGTCAAAAGAAGAATTTAAATATTTATGCGGAGATGCATTTATTTCTAGAGGAAAGTAAATGTATCTCAGTTGAAATATACAAGATTCGTCACTCAAGAATACGACAGACATCCGACAGAAAAAGAAATAAAATATTTATGCGGAGATGCATTTATTTCTGGAGGAAAGTAAATGTATCTCCGTTGAAATATACAAGATTAGTCACTCAATAATACGTAAGACATCCGACAGAAGAATAAAATAAATATTTATGCGGAGATGCATTTATTTCTGGAGGAAAGTAAATGTATCTCCGTTGAAATATACAAGATTCGTCACTCAAGAATACGACAGACATCGGACAAAAGAAGAAATTATATATTTATGCGGAGATGCATTTATTTCTAGAGGAATGTAAATGTATCTCCGTTGAAATAACAAGATTCGTCTTTAAAGAATACGACAGACAGCCGTCAGAAGAAGAAATTAAATATTTATGCGGAGATGCATTTATTTCTGGAGAAAAGTAAATGTATCTCCGTTAAAATAACAAGATTCGTCTTTAAAGAATACGACAGATATACGGCAGAAGAAGAAATTAAATATTTATGCGGAGATGCATTTATTTCTGGAGGAAAGTAAATGTATCTCCGTTGAAATAAACAAGATTCGTCTTTATAGAATACGACAGACATCCGTCCGAAGAAGAAAATAAATATTTATAAGGAGGTGCATTTATTTCTAGAGGAAAGTAAATGTATCTTCGTTGAAATATACAAGATTCGTCACTCAAGAATACGACACACATCCGTCAGAAGAAGAAATTAAATATTTATGCGGAGATGCATTTATTTCTGGAGAAAAGTAAATGTATCTCCGTTAAAATAACAAGATTCGTCTTTAAAGAATACGACAGACATCCGACAGAAGAAGAAATTAAATATTTATGCGGAGATGCATTTATTTCTGGAGGAAAGTAAATGTATCTCCGTTGAAATATACAAGATTCGTCACTCAAGAATACGACAGACATCCGACAAAAGAAGAAATTATATATTTATGCGGAGTTGCATTTATTTTAAGAGGAAAGTAAATATATCTCCGTTGAAATATACAAGATTCGTCACTCAAGAATACCACACACATCCGTCAGAAGAAGAAATTAAATATTTATGCGGAGATGCATTTATTTCTGGAGAAAAGTAAATGTATCTCCGTTGAAATAACAAGATTCGTCTTTAAAGAATACGACAGACATCCGACAGAAGAAGAAATTAAATATTTATGCGGAGATGCATTTATTTCTAGAGGAAAGTAAATGTATCTCCGTTGAAATATACAACATCCGTCACTCAAGAATACGACTGACATCCGACAGAAGAGGAAATTAAATATTTATGCGGAGATGCATTTATTTCTGGAGGAAAGTAAATGTATCTTCGTTGAAATATACAACATTCGTCACTCAAGAATACGACACACATCCGTCAGAAGAAGAAATTAAATATTTATGCGGAGATGCATTTATTTCTGGAGAAAAGTAAATGTATCTCCGTTAAAATAACAAGATTCGTCTTTAAAGAATACGACACACATCCGTCAGAAGAAGAAATTAAATATTTATGCGGAGATGCATTTATTTCTGGAGAAAAGTAAATGTATCTCCGTTGAAATAAACAAGATTCGTCTTTATAGAATACGACAGACATCCGTCAGAAGAAGAAAATAAATATTTATGCGGAGATGCATTTAATTCTAGAGGAAAGTAAATGTATCTCCGTTGAAATATACAGCATTCGTCATTCAAGAATACGACAGACATCCGAGAGAAGAAGAAATTAAATATTTATGCGGAGATGCATTTATTTCTGGAGGAAAGTAAATGTATCTCCGTTGAAATATACAAGATTCGTCACTCAAGAATACGCGAGACATCCGTCAAAAGAAGAATTTAAATATTTATGCGGAGATGCATTTATTTCTAGAGGAAAGTAAATGTATCTCAGTTGAAATATACAAGATTCGTCACTCAAGAATACGACAGACATCCGACAGAAAAAGAAATAAAATATTTATGCGGAGATGCATTTATTTCTGGAGGAAAGTAAATGTATCTCCGTTGAAATATACAAGATTAGTCACTCAATAATACGTAAGACATCCGACAGAAGAATAAAATAAATATTTATGCGGAGATGCATTTATTTCTGGAGGAAAGTAAATGTATCTCCGTTGAAATAAACAAGATTCGTCTTTATAGAATACGACAGACATCCGTCAGAAGAAGAAAATAAATATTTATGCGGAGATGCATTTAATTCTAGAGGAAAGTAAATGTATCTCCGTTGAAATATACAACATTCGTCATTCAAGAATACGACAGACATCCGACAGAAGAAGAAATTAAATATTTATGCGGAGATGCATTTATTTCTGGAGAAAAGTAAATGTATCTCCGTTGAAATAAACAAGATTCGTCTTTATAGAATACGACAGACATCCGTCAGAAGAAGAAAATAAATATTTATGCGGAGATGCATTTAATTCTAGAGGAAAGTAAATGTATCTCCGTTGAAATATACAACATTCGTCATTCAAGAATACGACAGACATCCGACAGAAGAAGAAATTAAATATTTATGCGGAGATGCATTTATTTCTGGAGGAAAGTAAATGTATCTCCGTTGAAATATACAAGATTAGTCACTCAATAATACGTAAGACATCCGACAGAAGAATAAAATAAATATTTATGCGGAGATGCATTTATTTCTGGAGGAAAGTAAATGTATCTCCGTTGAAATATACAAGATTCGTCACTCAAGAATACGACAGACATCGGACAAAAGAAGAAATTATATATTTATGCGGAGATGCATTTATTTCTAGAGGAATGTAAATGTATCTCCGTTGAAATAACAAGATTCGTCTTTAAAGAATACGACAGACATCCGACAGAAGAAGAAATTAAATATTTATGCGGAGATGCATTTATTTCTAGAGGAAAGTAAATGTATCTCCGTTGAAATATACAACATCCGTCACTCAAGAATACGACTGACATCCGACAGAAGAGGAAATTAAATATTTATGCGGAGATGCATTTATTTCTGGAGGAAAGTAAATGTATCTTCGTTGAAATATACAACATTCGTCACTCAAGAATACGACACACATCCGTCAGAAGAAGAAATTAAATATTTATGCGGAGATGCATTTATTTCTGGAGAAAAGTAAATGTATCTCCGTTAAAATAGCAAGATTCGTCTTTAAAGAATACGACACACATCCGTCAGAAGAAGAAATTAAATATTTATGCGGAGATGCATTTATTTCTGGAGAAAAGTAAATGTATCTCCGTTGAAATAAACAAGATTCGTCTTTATAGAATACGACAGACATCCGTCAGAAGAAGAAAATAAATATTTATGCGGAGATGCATTTAATTCTAGAGGAAAGTAAATGTATCTCCGTTGAAATATACAACATTCGTCATTCAAGAATACGACAGACATCCGACAGAAGAAGAAATTAAATATTTATGCGGAGATGCATTTATTTCTGGAGGAAAGTAAATGTATCTCCGTTGAAATATACAAGATTCGTCACTCAAGAATACGCGAGACATCCGTCAAAAGAAGAATTTAAATATTTATGCGGAGATGCATTTATTTCTAGAGGAAAGTAAATGTATCTCAGTTGAAATATACAAGATTCGTCACTCAAGAATACGACAGACATCCGACAGAAAAAGAAATAAAATATTTATGAGGAGATGCATTTATTTCTGGAGGAAAGTAAATGTATCTCCGTTGAAATATACAAGATTAGTCACTCATTAATACGTAAGACATCCGACAGAAGAATAAAATAAATATTTATGCGGAGATGCATTTATTTCTGGAGGAAAGTAAATGTATCTCCGTTGAAATATACAAGATTCGTCACTCAAGAATACGACAGACATCGGACAAAAGAAGAAATTATATATTTATGCGGAGATGCATTTATTTCTAGAGGAATGTAAATGTATCTCCGTTGAAATAACAAGATTCGTCTTTAAAGAATACGACAGACAGCCGTCAGAAGAAGAAATTAAATATTTATGCGGAGATGCATTTATTTCTGGAGAAAAGTAAATGTATCTCCGTTAAAATAACAAGATTCGTCTTTAAAGAATACGACAGATATACGGCAGAAGAAGAAATTAAATATTTATGCGGAGATGCATTTATTTCTGGAGGAAAGTAAATGTATCTCCGTTGAAATAAACAAGATTCGTCTTTATAGAATACGACAGACATCCGTCCGAAGAAGAAAATAAATATTTATGCGGAGGTGCATTTATTTCTAGAGGAACGTAAATGTATCTTCGTTGAAATATACAAGATTCGTCACTCAAGAATACGACACACATCCGTCAGAAGAAGAAATTAAATATTTATGCGGAGATGCATTTATTTCTGGAGAAAAGTAAATGTATCTCCGTTAAAATAACAAGATTCGTCTTTAAAGAATACGACAGACATCCGACAGAAGAAGAAATTAAATATTTATGCGGAGATGCATTTATTTCTGGAGGAAAGTAAATGTATCTCCGTTGAAATATACAAGATTCGTCACTCAAGAATACGACAGACATCCGACAAAAGAAGAAATTATATATTTATGCGGAGTTGCATTTATTTTAAGAGGAAAGTAAATATATCTCCGTTGAAATATACAAGATTCGTCACTCAAGAATACCACACACATCCGTCAGAAGAAGAAATTAAATATTTATGCGGAGATGCATTTATTTCTGGAGAAAAGTAAATGTATCTCCGTTGAAATAACAAGATTCGTCTTTAAAGAATACGACAGACATCCGACAGAAGAAGAAATTAAATATTTATGCGGAGATGCATTTATTTCTAGAGGAAAGTAAATGTATCTCCGTTGAAATATACAACATCCGTCACTCAAGAATACGACTGACATCCGACAGAAGAGGAAATTAAATATTTATGCGGAGATGCATTTATTTCTGGAGGAAAGTAAATGTATCTTCGTTGAAATATACAACATTCGTCACTCAAGAATACGACACACATCCGTCAGAAGAAGAAATTAAATATTTATGCGGAGATGCATTTATTTCTGGAGAAAAGTAAATGTATCTCCGTTAAAATAACAAGATTCCTCTTTAAAGAATACGACACACATCCGTCAGAAGAAGAAATTAAATATTTATGCGGAGATGCATTTATTTCTGGAGAAAAGTAAATGTATCTCCGTTGAAATAAACAAGATTCGTCTTTATAGAATACGACAGACATCCGTCAGAAGAAGAAAATAAATATTTATGCGGAGATGCATTTAATTCTAGAGGAAAGTAAATGTATCTCCGTTGAAATATACAGCATTCGTCATTCAAGAATACGACAGACATCCGACAGAAGAAGAAATTAAATATTTATGCGGAGATGCATTTATTTCTGGAGGAAAGTAAATGTATCTCCGTTGAAATATACAAGATTCGTCACTCAAGAATACGCGAGACATCCGTCAAAAGAAGAATTTAAATATTTATGCGGAGATGCATTTATTTCTAGAGGAAAGTAAATGTATCTCAGTTGAAATATACAAGATTCGTCACTCAAGAATACGACAGACATCCGACAGAAAAAGAAATAAAATATTTATGCGGAGATGCATTTATTTCTGGAGGAAAGTAAATGTATCTCCGTTGAAATATACAAGATTAGTCACTCAATAATACGTAAGACATCCGACAGAAGAATAAAATAAATATTTATGCGGCGATGCATTTATTTCTGGAGGAAAGTAAATGTATCTCCGTTGAAATATACAAGATTCGTCACTCAAGAATACGACAGACATCGGACAAAAGAAGAAATTATATATTTATGCGGAGATGCATTTATTTCTAGAGGAATGTAAATGTATCTCCGTTGAAATAACAAGATTCGTCTTTAAAGAATACGACAGACAGCCGTCAGAAGAAGAAATTAAATATTTATGCGGAGATGCATTTATTTCTGGAGAAAAGTAAATGTATCTCCGTTAAAATAACAAGATTCGTCTTTAAAGAATACGACAGATATACGGCAGAAGAAGAAATTAAATATTTATGCGGAGATGCATTTATTTCTGGAGGAAAGTAAATGTATCTCCGTTGAAATATACAAGATTCGTCACTCAAGAATACGACACACATCCGTCAGAAGAAGAAATTAAATATTTATGCGGAGATGCATTTATTTCTGGAGAAAAGTAAATGTATCTGCGTTAAAATAACAAGATTCGTCTTTAAAGAATACGACAGACATCCGACAGAAGAAGAAATTAAATATTTATGCGGAGATGCATTTATTTCTGGAGGAAAGTAAATGTATCTCCGTTGAAATATACAAGATTCGTCACTCAAGAATACGACAGACATCCGACAGAAAAAGAAATAAAATATTTATGCGGAGATGCATTTATTTCTGGAGGAAAGTAAATGTATCTCCGTTGAAATATACAACATTCGTCATTCAAGAATACGACAGACATCCGACAGAAGAAGAAATTAAATATTTATGCGGAGATGCATTTATTTCTGGAGGAAAGTAAATGTATCTCCGTTGAAATATACAAGATTCGTCACTCAAGAATACGCGAGACATCCGTCAAAAGAAGAATTTAAATATTTATGCGGAGATGCATTTATTTCTAGAGGAAAGTAAATGTATCTCAGTTGAAATATACAAGATTCGTCACTCAAGAATACGACAGACATCCGACAGAAAAAGAAATAAAATATTTATGAGGAGATGCATTTATTTCTGGAGGAAAGTAAATGTATCTCCGTTGAAATATACAAGATTAGTCACTCATTAATACGTAAGACATCCGACAGAAGAATAAAATAAATATTTATGCGGAGATGCATTTATTTCTGGAGGAAAGTAAATGTATCTCCGTTGAAATATACAAGATTCGTCACTCAAGAATACGACAGACATCGGACAAAAGAAGAAATTATATATTTATGCGGAGATGCATTTATTTCTAGAGGAATGTAAATGTATCTCCGTTGAAATAACAAGATTCGTCTTTAAAGAATACGACAGACAGCCGTCAGAAGAAGAAATTAAATATTTATGCGGAGATGCATTTATTTCTGGAGAAAAGTAAATGTATCTCCGTTAAAATAACAAGATTCGTCTTTAAAGAATACGACAGATATACGGCAGAAGAAGAAATTAAATATTTATGCGGAGATGCATTTATTTCTGGAGGAAAGTAAATGTATCTCCGTTGAAATAAACAAGATTCGTCTTTATAGAATACGACAGACATCCGTCCGAAGAAGAAAATAAATATTTATGCGGAGGTGCATTTATTTCTAGAGGAAAGTAAATGTATCTTCGTTGAAATATACAAGATTCGTCACTCAAGAATACGACACACATCCGTCAGAAGAAGAAATTAAATATTTATGCGGAGATGCATTTATTTCTGGAGAAAAGTAAATGTATCTCCGTTGAAATAAACAAGATTCGTCTTTATAGAATACGACAGACATCCGTCAGAAGAAGAAAATAAATATTTATGCGGAGATGCATTTAATTCTAGAGGAAAGTAAATGTATCTCCGTTGAAATATACAACATTCGTCATTCAAGAATACGACAGACATCCGACAGAAGAAGAAATTAAATATTTATGCGGAGATGCATTTATTTCTGGAGGAAAGTAAATGTATCTCCGTTGAAATATACAAGATTAGTCACTCAATAATACGTAAGACATCCGACAGAAGAATAAAATAAATATTTATGCGGAGATGCATTTATTTCTGGAGGAAAGTAAATGTATCTCCGTTGAAATATACAAGATTCGTCACTCAAGAATACGACAGACATCGGACAAAAGAAGAAATTATATATTTATGCGGAGATGCATTTATTTCTAGAGGAATGTAAATGTATCTCCGTTGAAATAACAAGATTCGTCTTTAAAGAATACGACAGACATCCGACAGAAGAAGAAATTAAATATTTATGCGGAGATGCATTTATTTCTAGAGGAAAGTAAATGTATCTCCGTTGAAATATACAACATCCGTCACTCAAGAATACGACTGACATCCGACAGAAGAGGAAATTAAATATTTATGCGGAGATGCATTTATTTCTGGAGGAAAGTAAATGTATCTTCGTTGAAATATACAACATTCGTCACTCAAGAATACGACACACATCCGTCAGAAGAAGAAATTAAATATTTATGCGGAGATGCATTTATTTCTGGAGAAAAGTAAATGTATCTCCGTTAAAATAGCAAGATTCGTCTTTAAAGAATACGACACACATCCGTCAGAAGAAGAAATTAAATATTTATGCGGAGATGCATTTATTTCTGGAGAAAAGTAAATGTATCTCCGTTGAAATAAACAAGATTCGTCTTTATAGAATACGACAGACATCCGTCAGAAGAAGAAAATAAATATTTATGCGGAGATGCATTTAATTCTAGAGGAAAGTAAATGTATCTCCGTTGAAATATACAACATTCGTCATTCAAGAATACGACAGACATCCGACAGAAGAAGAAATTAAATATTTATGCGGAGATGCATTTATTTCTGGAGGAAAGTAAATGTATCTCCGTTGAAATATACAAGATTCGTCACTCAAGAATACGCGAGACATCCGTCAAAAGAAGAATTTAAATATTTATGCGGAGATGCATTTATTTCTAGAGGAAAGTAAATGTATCTCAGTTGAAATATACAAGATTCGTCACTCAAGAATACGACAGACATCCGACAGAAAAAGAAATAAAATATTTATGAGGAGATGCATTTATTTCTGGAGGAAAGTAAATGTATCTCCGTTGAAATATACAAGATTAGTCACTCATTAATACGTAAGACATCCGACAGAAGAATAAAATAAATATTTATGCGGAGATGCATTTATTTCTGGAGGAAAGTAAATGTATCTCCGTTGAAATATACAAGATTCGTCACTCAAGAATACGACAGACATCGGACAAAAGAAGAAATTATATATTTATGCGGAGATGCATTTATTTCTAGAGGAATGTAAATGTATCTCCGTTGAAATAACAAGATTCGTCTTTAAAGAATACGACAGACAGCCGTCAGAAGAAGAAATTAAATATTTATGCGGAGATGCATTTATTTCTGGAGAAAAGTAAATGTATCTCCGTTAAAATAACAAGATTCGTCTTTAAAGAATACGACAGATATACGGCAGAAGAAGAAATTAAATATTTATGCGGAGATGCATTTATTTCTGGAGGAAAGTAAATGTATCTCCGTTGAAATAAACAAGATTCGTCTTTATAGAATACGACAGACATCCGTCCGAAGAAGAAAATAAATATTTATGCGGAGGTGCATTTATTTCTAGAGGAACGTAAATGTATCTTCGTTGAAATATACAAGATTCGTCACTCAAGAATACGACACACATCCGTCAGAAGAAGAAATTAAATATTTATGCGGAGATGCATTTATTTCTGGAGAAAAGTAAATGTATCTCCGTTAAAATAACAAGATTCGTCTTTAAAGAATACGACAGACATCCGACAGAAGAAGAAATTAAATATTTATGCGGAGATGCATTTATTTCTGGAGGAAAGTAAATGTATCTCCGTTGAAATATACAAGATTCGTCACTCAAGAATACGACAGACATCCGACAAAAGAAGAAATTATATATTTATGCGGAGTTGCATTTATTTTAAGAGGAAAGTAAATATATCTCCGTTGAAATATACAAGATTCGTCACTCAAGAATACCACACACATCCGTCAGAAGAAGAAATTAAATATTTATGCGGAGATGCATTTATTTCTGGAGAAAAGTAAATGTATCTCCGTTGAAATAACAAGATTCGTCTTTAAAGAATACGACAGACATCCGACAGAAGAAGAAATTAAATATTTATGCGGAGATGCATTTATTTCTAGAGGAAAGTAAATGTATCTCCGTTGAAATATACAACATCCGTCACTCAAGAATACGACTGACATCCGACAGAAGAGGAAATTAAATATTTATGCGGAGATGCATTTATTTCTGGAGGAAAGTAAATGTATCTTCGTTGAAATATACAACATTCGTCACTCAAGAATACGACACACATCCGTCAGAAGAAGAAATTAAATATTTATGCGGAGATGCATTTATTTCTGGAGAAAAGTAAATGTATCTCCGTTAAAATAACAAGATTCCTCTTTAAAGAATACGACACACATCCGTCAGAAGAAGAAATTAAATATTTATGCGGAGATGCATTTATTTCTGGAGAAAAGTAAATGTATCTCCGTTGAAATAAACAAGATTCGTCTTTATAGAATACGACAGACATCCGTCAGAAGAAGAAAATAAATATTTATGCGGAGATGCATTTAATTCTAGAGGAAAGTAAATGTATCTCCGTTGAAATATACAGCATTCGTCATTCAAGAATACGACAGACATCCGACAGAAGAAGAAATTAAATATTTATGCGGAGATGCATTTATTTCTGGAGGAAAGTAAATGTATCTCCGTTGAAATATACAAGATTCGTCACTCAAGAATACGCGAGACATCCGTCAAAAGAAGAATTTAAATATTTATGCGGAGATGCATTTATTTCTAGAGGAAAGTAAATGTATCTCAGTTGAAATATACAAGATTCGTCACTCAAGAATACGACAGACATCCGACAGAAAAAGAAATAAAATATTTATGCGGAGATGCATTTATTTCTGGAGGAAAGTAAATGTATCTCCGTTGAAATATACAAGATTAGTCACTCAATAATACGTAAGACATCCGACAGAAGAATAAAATAAATATTTATGCGGCGATGCATTTATTTCTGGAGGAAAGTAAATGTATCTCCGTTGAAATATACAAGATTCGTCACTCAAGAATACGACAGACATCGGACAAAAGAAGAAATTATATATTTATGCGGAGATGCATTTATTTCTAGAGGAATGTAAATGTATCTCCGTTGAAATAACAAGATTCGTCTTTAAAGAATACGACAGACAGCCGTCAGAAGAAGAAATTAAATATTTATGCGGAGATGCATTTATTTCTGGAGAAAAGTAAATGTATCTCCGTTAAAATAACAAGATTCGTCTTTAAAGAATACGACAGATATACGGCAGAAGAAGAAATTAAATATTTATGCGGAGATGCATTTATTTCTGGAGGAAAGTAAATGTATCTCCGTTGAAATATACAAGATTCGTCACTCAAGAATACGACACACATCCGTCAGAAGAAGAAATTAAATATTTATGCGGAGATGCATTTATTTCTGGAGAAAAGTAAATGTATCTGCGTTAAAATAACAAGATTCGTCTTTAAAGAATACGACAGACATCCGACAGAAGAAGAAATTAAATATTTATGCGGAGATGCATTTATTTCTGGAGGAAAGTAAATGTATCTCCGTTGAAATATACAAGATTCGTCACTCAAGAATACGACAGACATCCGACAGAAAAAGAAATAAAATATTTATGCGGAGATGCATTTATTTCTGGAGGAAAGTAAATGTATCTCCGTTGAAATATACAACATTCGTCATTCAAGAATACGACAGACATCCGACAGAAGAAGAAATTAAATATTTATGCGGAGATGCATTTATTTCTGGAGGAAAGTAAATGTATCTCCGTTGAAATATACAAGATTCGTCACTCAAGAATACGCGAGACATCCGTCAAAAGAAGAATTTAAATATTTATGCGGAGATGCATTTATTTCTAGAGGAAAGTAAATGTATCTCAGTTGAAATATACAAGATTCGTCACTCAAGAATACGACAGACATCCGACAGAAAAAGAAATAAAATATTTATGAGGAGATGCATTTATTTCTGGAGGAAAGTAAATGTATCTCCGTTGAAATATACAAGATTAGTCACTCATTAATACGTAAGACATCCGACAGAAGAATAAAATAAATATTTATGCGGAGATGCATTTATTTCTGGAGGAAAGTAAATGTATCTCCGTTGAAATATACAAGATTCGTCACTCAAGAATACGACAGACATCGGACAAAAGAAGAAATTATATATTTATGCGGAGATGCATTTATTTCTAGAGGAATGTAAATGTATCTCCGTTGAAATAACAAGATTCGTCTTTAAAGAATACGACAGACAGCCGTCAGAAGAAGAAATTAAATATTTATGCGGAGATGCATTTATTTCTGGAGAAAAGTAAATGTATCTCCGTTAAAATAACAAGATTCGTCTTTAAAGAATACGACAGATATACGGCAGAAGAAGAAATTAAATATTTATGCGGAGATGCATTTATTTCTGGAGGAAAGTAAATGTATCTCCGTTGAAATAAACAAGATTCGTCTTTATAGAATACGACAGACATCCGTCCGAAGAAGAAAATAAATATTTATGCGGAGGTGCATTTATTTCTAGAGGAAAGTAAATGTATCTTCGTTGAAATATACAAGATTCGTCACTCAAGAATACGACACACATCCGTCAGAAGAAGAAATTAAATATTTATGCGGAGATGCATTTATTTCTGGAGAAAAGTAAATGTATCTCCGTTAAAATAACAAGATTCGTCTTTAAAGAATACGACAGACATCCGACAGAAGAAGAAATTAAATATTTATGCGGAGATGCATTTATTTCTGGAGGAAAGTAAATGTATCTCCGTTGAAATATACAAGATTCGTCACTCAAGAATACGACAGACATCCGACAAAAGAAGAAATTATATATTTATGCGGAGTTGCATTTATTTTAAGAGGAAAGTAAATATATCTCCGTTGAAATATACAAGATTCGTCACTCAAGAATACCACACACATCCGTCAGAAGAAGAAATTAAATATTTATGCGGAGATGCATTTATTTCTGGAGAAAAGTAAATGTATCTCCGTTGAAATAACAAGATTCGTCTTTAAAGAATACGACAGACATCCGACAGAAGAAGAAATTAAATATTTATGCGGAGATGCATTTATTTCTAGAGGAAAGTAAATGTATCTCCGTTGAAATATACAACATCCGTCACTCAAGAATACGACTGACATCCGACAGAAGAGGAAATTAAATATTTATGCGGAGATGCAATTATTTCTGGAGGAAAGTAAATGTATCTTCGTTGAAATATACAACATTCGTCACTCAAGAATACGACACACATCCGTCAGAAGAAGAAATTAAATATTTATGCGGAGATGCATTTATTTCTGGAGAAAAGTAAATGTATCTCCGTTAAAATAACAAGATTCCTCTTTAAAGAATACGACACACATCCGTCAGAAGAAGAAATTAAATATTTATGCGGAGATGCATTTATTTCTGGAGAAAAGTAAATGTATCTCCGTTGAAATAAACAAGATTCGTCTTTATAGAATACGACAGACATCCGTCAGAAGAAGAAAATAAATATTTATGCGGAGATGCATTTAATTCTAGAGGAAAGTAAATGTATCTCCGTTGAAATATACAGCATTCGTCATTCAAGAATACGACAGACATCCGACAGAAGAAGAAATTAAATATTTATGCGGAGATGCATTTATTTCTGGAGGAAAGTAAATGTATCTCCGTTGAAATATACAAGATTCGTCACTCAAGAATACGCGAGACATCCGTCAAAAGAAGAATTTAAATATTTATGGGGAGATGCATTTATTTCTAGAGGAAAGTAAATGTATCTCAGTTGAAATATACAAGATTCGTCACTCAAGAATACGACAGACATCCGACAGAAAAAGAAATAAAATATTTATGCGGAGATGCATTTATTTCTGGAGGAAAGTAAATGTATCTCCGTTGAAATATACAAGATTAGTCACTCAATAATACGTAAGACATCCGACAGAAGAATAAAATAAATATTTATGCGGAGATGCATTTATTTCTGGAGGAAAGTAAATGTATCTCCGTTGAAATATACAAGATTCGTCACTCAAGAATACGACAGACATCGGACAAAAGAAGAAATTATATATTTATGCGGAGATGCATTTATTTCTAGAGGAATGTAAATGTATCTCCGTTGAAATAACAAGATTCGTCTTTAAAGAATACGACAGACAGCCGTCAGAAGAAGAAATTAAATATTTATGCGGAGATGCATTTATTTCTGGAGAAAAGTAAATGTATCTCCGTTAAAATAACAAGATTCGTCTTTAAAGAATACGACAGATATACGGCAGAAGAAGAAATTAAATATTTATGCGGAGATGCATTTATTTCTGGAGGAAAGTAAATGTATCTCCGTTGAAATATACAAGATTCGTCACTCAAGAATACGACACACATCCGTCAGAAGAAGAAATTAAATATTTATGCGGAGATGCATTTATTTCTGGAGAAAAGTAAATGTATCTGCGTTAAAATAACAAGATTCGTCTTTAAAGAATACGACAGACATCCGACAGAAGAAGAAATTAAATATTTATGCGGAGATGCATTTATTTCTGGAGGAAAGTAAATGTATCTCCGTTGAAATATACAAGATTCGTCACTCAAGAATACGACAGACATCCGACAAAAGAAGAAATTATATATTTATGCGGAGTTGCATTTATTTTAAGAGGAAAGTAAATATATCTCCGTTGAAATATACAAGATTCGTCACTCAAGAATACCACACACATCCCTCAGAAGAAGAAATTAAATATTTATGCGGAGATGCATTTATTTCTGGAGAAAAGTAAATGTATCTCCGTTGAAATAACAAGATTCGTCTTTAAAGAATACGACAGACATCCGACAGAAGAAGAAATTAAATATTTATGCGGAGATGCATTTATTTCTAGAGGAAAGTAAATGTATCTCCGTTGAAATATACAACATCCGTCACTCAAGAATACGACTGACATCCGACAGAAGAGGAAATTAAATATTTATGCGGAGATGCATTTATTTCTGGAGGAAAGTAAATGTATCTTCGTTGAAATATACAACATTCGTCACTCAAGAATACGACACACATCCGTCAGAAGAAGAAATTAAATATTTATGCGGAGATGCATTTATTTCTGGAGAAAAGTAAATGTATCTCCGTTAAAATAACAAGATTCGTCTTTAAAGAATACGACACACATCCGTCAGAAGAAGAAATTAAATATTTATGCGGAGATGCATTTATTTCTGGAGAAAAGTAAATGTATCTCCGTTAAAATAACAAGATTCGTCTTTAAAGAATACGACAGATATACGGCAGAAGAAGAAATTAAATATTTATGCGGAGATGCATTTATTTCTGGAGGAAAGTAAATGTATCTCCGTTGAAATAAACAAGATTCGTCTTTATAGAATACGACAGACATCCGTCCGAAGAAGAAAATAAATATTTATGCGGAGGTGCATTTATTTCTAGAGGAAAGTAAATGTATCTTCGTTGAAATATACAAGATTCGTCACTCAAGAATACGACACACATCCGTCAGAAGAAGAAATTAAATATTTATGCGGAGATGCATTTATTTCTGGAGAAAAGTAAATGTATCTCCGTTGAAATAACAAGATTCGTCTCTAAAGAATACGACAGACATCCGACAGAAGAAGAAATTAAATATTTATGCGGAGATGCATTTATTTCTAGAGGAAAGTAAATGTATCTCCGTTGAAATATACAACATCCGTCACTCAAGAATACGACTGACATCCGACAGAAGAGGAAATTAAATATTTATGCGGAGATGCATTTATTTCTGGAGGAAAGTAAATGTATCTTCGTTGAAATATACAACATTCGTCACTCAAGAATACGACACACATCCGTCAGAAGAAGAAATTAAATATTTATGCGGAGATGCATTTATTTCTGGAGAAAAGTAAATGTATCTCCGTTAAAATAACAAGATTCGTCTTTAAAGAATACGACACACATCCGTCAGAAGAAGAAATTAAATATTTATGCGGAGATGCATTTATTTCTGGAGAAAAGTAAATGTATCTCCGTTGAAATAAACAAGATTCGTCTTTATAGAATACGACAGACATCCGTCAGAAGAAGAAAATAAATATTTATGCGGAGATGCATTTAATTCTAGAGGAAAGTAAATGTATCTCCGTTGAAATATACAACATTCGTCATTCAAGAATACGACAGACATCCGACAGAAGAAGAAATTAAATATTTATGCGGAGATGAATTTATTTCTGGAGGAAAGTAAATGTATCTCCGTTGAAATATACAAGATTCGTCACTCAAGAATACGTGAGACATCCGTCAAAAGAAGAATTTAAATATTTATGCGGAGATGCATTTATTTCTAGAGGAAAGTAAATGTATCTCAGTTGAAATATACAAGATTCGTCACTCAAGAATACGACAGACATCCGACAGAAAAAGAAATAAAATATTTATGCGGAGATGCATTTATTTCTGGAGAAAAGTAAGTGTATCTCCGTTAAAATAACAAGATTCGTCTTTAAAGAATACGACAGACATCCGACAGAAGAAGAAATTAAATATTTATGCGGAGATGCATTTATTTCTGGAGGAAAGTAAATGTATCTCCGTTGAAATATACAAGATTCGTCACTCAAGAATACGACAGACATCCGACAAAAGAAGAAATTATATATTTATGCGGAGTTGCATTTATTTTAAGAGGAAAGTAAATATATCTCCGTTGAAATATACAAGATTCGTCACTCAAGAATACCACACACATCCGTCAGAAGAAGAAATTAAATATTTATGCGGAGGTGCATTTATTTCTGGAGAAAAGTAAATGTATCTCCGTTGAAATAACAAGATTCGTCTTTAAAGAATACGACAGACATCCGACAGAAGAAGAAATTAAATATTTATGCGGAGATGCATTTATTTCTAGAGGAAAGTAAATGTATCTCCGTTGAAATATACAACATCAGTCACTCAAGAATACGACTGACATCCGACAGAAGAGGAAATTAAATATTTATGCGGAGATGCATTTATTTCTGGAGGAAAGTAAATGTATCTTCGTTGAAATATACAACATTCGTCACTCAAGAATACGACACACATCCGTCAGAAGAAGAAATTAAATATTTATGCGGAGATGCATTTATTTCTGGAGAAAAGTAAATGTATCTCCGTTAAAATAACAAGATTCGTCTTTAAAGAATACGACAGACATCCGTCAAAAGAAGAATTTAAATATTTATGCGGAGATGCATTTATTTCTAGAGGAAAGTAAATGTATCTCAGTTGAAATATACAAGATTCGTCACTCAAGAATACGACAGACATCCGACAGAAAAAGAAATAAAATATTTATGCGGAGATGCATTTATTTCTGGAGGAAAGTAAATGTATCTCCGTTGAAATATACAAGATTAGTCACTCAATAATACGTAAGACATCCGACAGAAGAATAAAATAAATATTTATGCGGAGATGCATTTATTTCTGGAGGAAAGTAAATGTATCTCCGTTGAAATATACAAGATTCGTCACTCAAGAATACGACAGACATCGGACAAAAGAAGAAATTATATATTTATGCGGAGATGCATTTATTTCTAGAGGAATGTAAATGTATCTCCGTTGAAATAACAAGATTCGTCTTTAAAGAATACGACAGACAGCCGTCAGAAGAAGAAATTAAATATTTATGCGGAGATGCATTTATTTCTGGAGAAAAGTAAATGTATCTCCGTTAAAATAACAAGATTCGTCTTTAAAGAATACGACAGATATACGGCAGAAGAAGAAATTAAATATTTATGCGGAGATGCATTTATTTCTGGAGGAAAGTAAATGTATCTCCGTTGAAATATACAAGATTCGTCACTCAAGAATACGACACACATCCGTCAGAAGAAGAAATTAAATATTTATGCGGAGATGCATTTATTTCTGGAGAAAAGTAAATGTATCTGCGTTAAAATAACAAGATTCGTCTTTAAAGAATACGACAGACATCCGACAGAAGAAGAAATTAAATATTTATGCGGAGATGCATTTATTTCTGGAGGAAAGTAAATGTATCTCCGTTGAAATATACAAGATTCGTCACTCAAGAATACGACAGACATCCGACAAAAGAAGAAATTATATATTTATGCGGAGTTGCATTTATTTTAAGAGGAAAGTAAATATATCTCCGTTGAAATATACAAGATTCGTCACTCAAGAATACCACACACATCCCTCAGAAGAAGAAATTAAATATTTATGCGGAGATGCATTTATTTCTGGAGAAAAGTAAATGTATCTCCGTTGAAATAACAAGATTCGTCTTTAAAGAATACGACAGACATCCGACAGAAGAAGAAATTAAATATTTATGCGGAGATGCATTTATTTCTAGAGGAAAGTAAATGTATCTCCGTTGAAATATACAACATCCGTCACTCAAGAATACGACTGACATCCGACAGAAGAGGAAATTAAATATTTATGCGGAGATGCATTTATTTCTGGAGGAAAGTAAATGTATCTTCGTTGAAATATACAACATTCGTCACTCAAGAATACGACACACATCCGTCAGAAGAAGAAATTAAATATTTATGCGGAGATGCATTTATTTCTGGAGAAAAGTAAATGTATCTCCGTTAAAATAACAAGATTCGTCTTTAAAGAATACGACACACATCCGTCAGAAGAAGAAATTAAATATTTATGCGGAGATGCATTTATTTCTGGAGAAAAGTAAATGTATCTCCGTTAAAATAACAAGATTCGTCTTTAAAGAATACGACAGATATACGGCAGAAGAAGAAATTAAATATTTATGCGGAGATGCATTTATTTCTGGAGGAAAGTAAATGTATCTCCGTTGAAATAAACAAGATTCGTCTTTATAGAATACGACAGACATCCGTCCGAAGAAGAAAATAAATATTTATGCGGAGGTGCATTTATTTCTAGAGGAAAGTAAATGTATCTTCGTTGAAATATACAAGATTCGTCACTCAAGAATACGACACACATCCGTCAGAAGAAGAAATTAAATATTTATGCGGAGATGCATTTATTTCTGGAGAAAAGTAAATGTATCTCCGTTGAAATATACAAGATTCGTCACTCAAGAATACGACAGACATCCGACAAAAGAAGAAATTATATATTTATGCGGAGTTGCATTTATTTTAAGAGGAAAGTAAATATATCTCCGTTGAAATATACAAGATTCGTCACTCAAGAATACCACACACATCCGTCAGAAGAAGAAATTAAATATTTATGCGGAGATGCATTTATTTCTGGAGAAAAGTAAATGTATCTCCGTTGAAATAACAAGATTCGTCTCTAAAGAATACGACAGACATCCGACAGAAGAAGAAATTAAATATTTATGCGGAGATGCATTTATTTCTAGAGGAAAGTAAATGTATCTCCGTTGAAATATACAACATCCGTCACTCAAGAATACGACTGACATCCGACAGAAGAGGAAATTAAATATTTATGCGGAGATGCATTTATTTCTGGAGGAAAGTAAATGTATCTTCGTTGAAATATACAACATTCGTCACTCAAGAATACGACACACATCCGTCAGAAGAAGAAATTAAATATTTATGCGGAGATGCATTTATTTCTGGAGAAAAGTAAATGTATCTCCGTTAAAATAACAAGATTCGTCTTTAAAGAATACGACACACATCCGTCAGAAGAAGAAATTAAATATTTATGCGGAGATGCATTTATTTCTGGAGAAAAGTAAATGTATCTCCGTTGAAATAAACAAGATTCGTCTTTATAGAATACGACAGACATCCGTCAGAAGAAGAAAATAAATATTTATGCGGAGATGCATTTAATTCTAGAGGAAAGTAAATGTATCTCCGTTGAAATATACAACATTCGTCATTCAAGAATACGATAGACATCCGACAGAAGAAGAAATTAAATATTTATGCGGAGATGAATTTATTTCTGGAGGAAAGTAAATGTATCTCCGTTGAAATATACAAGATTCGTCACTCAAGAATACGTGAGACATCCGTCAAAAGAAGAATTTAAATATTTATGAGGAGATGCATTTATTTCTAGAGGAAAGTAAATGTATCTCAGTTGAAATATACAAGATTCGTCACTCAAGAATACGACAGACATCCGACAGAAAAAGAAATAAAATATTTATGCGGAGATGCATTTATTTCTGGAGAAAAGTAAGTGTATCTCCGTTAAAATAACAAGATTCGTCTTTAAAGAATACGACAGACATCCGACAGAAGAAGAAATTAAATATTTATGCGGAGATGCATTTATTTCTGGAGGAAAGTAAATGTATCTCCGTTGAAATATACAAGATTCGTCACTCAAGAATACGACAGACATCCGACAAAAGAAGAAATTATATATTTATGCGGAGTTGCATTTATTTTAAGAGGAAAGTAAATATATCTCCGTTGAAATATACAAGATTCGTCACTCAAGAATACCACACACATCCGTCAGAAGAAGAAATTAAATATTTATGCGGAGATGCATTTATTTCTGGAGAAAAGTAAATGTATCTCCGTTGAAATAACAAGATTCGTCTTTAAAGAATACGACAGACATCCGACAGAAGAAGAAATTAAATATTTATGCGGAGATGCATTTATTTCTAGAGGAAAGTAAATGTATCTCCGTTGAAATATACAACATCCGTCACTCAAGAATACGACTGACATCCGACAGAAGAGGAAATTAAATATTTATGCGGAGATGCATTTATTTCTGGAGGAAAGTAAATGTATCTTCGTTGAAATATACAACATTCGTCACTCAAGAATACGACACACATCCGTCAGAAGAAGAAATTAAATATTTATGCGGAGATGCATTTATTTCTAGAGGAAAGTAAATGTATCTCAGTTGAAATATACAAGATTCGTCACTCAAGAATACGACAGACATCCGACAGAAAAAGAAATAAAATATTTATGCGGAGATGCATTTATTTCTGGAGGAAAGTAAATGTATCTCCGTTGAAATATACAAGATTAGTCACTCAATAATACGTAAGACATCCGACAGAAGAATAAAATAAATATTTATGCGGAGATGCATTTATTTCTGGAGGAAAGTAAATGTATCTCCGTTGAAATATACAAGATTCGTCACTCAAGAATACGACAGACATCGGACAAAAGAAGAAATTATATATTTATGCGGAGATGCATTTATTTCTAGAGGAATGTAAATGTGTCTCCGTTGAAATAACAAGATTCGTCTTTAAAGAATACGACAGACATCCGTCAGAAGAATAATTTAAATATTTATGTGGAGATGCATTTATTTCTCGAGGAAAGTAAATGTAACTCCGTTGAAATATACAAGATTCGTCTTTAATGAGTACGACAGACATCCGGCAGAAGAAGAAATTAAATATTTATGCGGAGATGCATTTATTTCTAGAGGAAAGTAAATGTATCTCCGTTGAAATAAACAAGATTCATCTTTATAGAATACGACAGACATCCGTCAGAAGAAGAAAATAAATATTTATGCGGAGATGCATTTATTTCTGGAGGAAAGTAAATGTATCTCCGTTGAAATATACAATATTCGTCACTCAAGAATACGACAGACATCCGGCAAAAGAAGAAATTATATATTTATGCGGAGATGCATTTATTTCTAGAGGAATGTAAATGTATCTCCGTTGAAATAACAAGATTGGTCTTTAAAGAACATGACAGACATCCGACAAAAGAAGAAATTAAATATTTATGCGGAGAGGCATTTATTTCTGGAGGAAAGTAAATGTATCTCCGTTGAAATAAACAAGATTCGTCTTTATAGAATACGACAGACATCCGTCCGAAGAAGAAAATAAATATTTATGCGGAGGTGCATTTATTTCTAGAGGAAAGTAAATGTATCTTCGTTGAAATATACAAGATTCGTCACTCAAGAATACGACACACATCCGTCAGAAGAAGAAATTAAATATTTATGCGGAGATGCATTTATTTCTGGAGAAAAGTAAATGTATCTCCGTTAAAATAACAAGATTCGTCTTTAAAGAATACGACAGACATCCGACAGAAGAAGAAATTAAATATTTATGCGGAGATGCATTTATTTCTGGAGGAAAGTAAATGTATCTCCGTTGAAATATACAAGATTCGTCACTCAAGAATACGACAGACATCCGACAAAAGAAGAAATTATATATTTATGCGGAGATGCATTTATTTCTAGAGGAAAGTAAATGTATCTCCGTTGAAATATACAACATCCGTCACTCAAGAATACGACTGACATCCGACAGAAGAGGAAATTAAATATTTATGCGGAGATGCATTTATTTCTGGAGGAAAGTAAATGTATCTTCGTTGAAATATGCAACATTCGTCACTCAAGAATACGACACACATCCGTCAGAAGAAGAAATTAAATATTTATGCGGAGATGCATTTATTTCTGGAGAAAAGTAAATGTATCTCCGTTAAAATAACAAGATTCGTCTTTAAAGAATACGACACACATCCGTCAGAAGAAGAAATTAAATATTTATGCGGAGATGCATTTATTTCTGGAGAAAAGTAAATGTATCTCCGTTGAAATAAACAAGATTCGTCTTTATAGAATACGACAGACATCCGTCAGAAGAAGAAAATAAATATTTATGCGGAGATGCATTTAATTCTAGAGGAAAGTAAATGTATCTCCGTTGAAATATACAACATTCGTCATTCAAGAATACGACAGACATCCGACAGAAGAAGAAATTAAATATTTATGCGGAGATGAATTTATTTCTGGAGGAAAGTAAATGTATCTCCGTTGAAATATACAAGATTCGTCACTCAAGAATACGTGAGACATCCGTCAAAAGAAGAATTTAAATATTTATGCGGAGATGCATTTATTTCTAGAGGAAAGTAAATGTATCTCAGTTGAAATATACAAGATTCGTCACTCAAGAATACGACAGACATCCGACAGAAAAAGAAATAAAATATTTATGCGGAGATGCATTTATTTCTGGAGGAAAGTAAATGTATCTCCGTTGAAATATACAAGATTAGTCACTCAATAATACGTAAGACATCCGACAGAAGAATAAAATAAATATTTATGCGGAGATGCATTTATTTCTGGAGGAAAGTAAATGTATCTCCGTTGAAATATACAAGATTCGTCACTCAAGAATACGACAGACATCGGACAAAAGAAGAAATTATATATTTATGCGGAGATGCATTTATTTCTAGAGGAATGTAAATGTATCTCCGTTGAAATAACAAGATTCGTCTTTAAAGAATACGACAGACAGCCGTCAGAAGAAGAAATTAAATATTTATGCGGAGATGCATTTATTTCTGGAGGAAAGTAAATGTATCTTCGTTGAAATATACAACATTCGTCACTCAAGAATACGACACACATCCGTCAGAAGAAGAAATTAAATATTTATGCGGAGATGCATTTATTTCTAGAGGAAAGTAAATGTATCTCAGTTGAAATATACAAGATTCGTCACTCAAGAATACGACAGACATCCGACAGAAAAAGAAATAAAATATTTATGCGGAGATGCATTTATTTCTGGAGGAAAGTAAATGTATCTCCGTTGAAATATACAAGATTAGTCACTCAATAATACGTAAGACATCCGACAGAAGAATAAAATAAATATTTATGCGGAGATGCATTTATTTCTGGAGGAAAGTAAATGTATCTCCGTTGAAATATACAAGATTCGTCACTCAAGAATACGACAGACATCGGACAAAAGAAGAAATTATATATTTATGCGGAGATGCATTTATTTCTAGAGGAATGTAAATGTGTCTCCGTTGAAATAACAAGATTCGTCTTTAAAGAATACGACAGACATCCGTCAGAAGAATAATTTAAATATTTATGTGGAGATGCATTTATTTCTCGAGGAAAGTAAATGTAACTCCGTTGAAATATACAAGATTCGTCTTTAATGAGTACGACAGACATCCGGCAGAAGAAGAAATTAAATATTTATGCGGAGATGCATTTATTTCTAGAGGAAAGTAAATGTATCTCCGTTGAAATAAACAAGATTCATCTTTATAGAATACGACAGACATCCGTCAGAAGAAGAAAATAAATATTTATGCGGAGATGCATTTATTTCTGGAGGAAAGTAAATGTATCTCCGTTGAAATATACAATATTCGTCACTCAAGAATACGACAGACATCCGGCAAAAGAAGAAATTATATATTTATGCGGAGATGCATTTATTTCTAGAGGAATGTAAATGTATCTCCGTTGAAATAACAAGATTGGTCTTTAAAGAACATGACAGACATCCGACAAAAGAAGAAATTAAATATTTATGCGGAGAGGCATTTATTTCTGGAGGAAAGTAAATGTATCTCCGTTGAAATAAACAAGATTCGTCTTTATAGAATACGACAGACATCCGTCCGAAGAAGAAAATAAATATTTATGCGGAGGTGCATTTATTTCTAGAGGAAAGTAAATGTATCTTCGTTGAAATATACAAGATTCGTCACTCAAGAATACGACACACATCCGTCAGAAGAAGAAATTAAATATTTATGCGGAGATGCATTTATTTCTGGAGAAAAGTAAATGTATCTCCGTTAAAATAACAAGATTCGTCTTTAAAGAATACGACAGACATCCGACAGAAGAAGAAATTAAATATTTATGCGGAGATGCATTTATTTCTGGAGGAAAGTAAATGTATCTCCGTTGAAATATACAAGATTCGTCACTCAAGAATACGACAGACATCCGACAAAAGAAGAAATTATATATTTATGCGGAGTTGCATTTATTTTAAGAGGAAAGTAAATATATCTCCGTTGAAATATACAAGATTCGTCACTCAAGAATACCACACACATCCGTCAGAAGAAGAAATTAAATATTTATGCGGAGATGCATTTATTTCTGGAGAAAAGTAAATGTATCTCCGTTGAAATAACAAGATTCGTCTTTAAAGAATACGACAGACATCCGACAGAAGAAGAAATTAAATATTTATGCGGAGATGCATTTATTTCTAGAGGAAAGTAAATGTATCTCCGTTGAAATATACAACATCCGTCACTCAAGAATACGACTGACATCCGACAGAAGAGGAAATTAAATATTTATGCGGAGATGCATTTATTTCTGGAGGAAAGTAAATGTATCTTCGTTGAAATATGCAACATTCGTCACTCAAGAATACGACACACATCCGTCAGAAGAAGAAATTAAATATTTATGCGGAGATGCATTTATTTCTGGAGAAAAGTAAATGTATCTCCGTTAAAATAACAAGATTCGTCTTTAAAGAATACGACACACATCCGTCAGAAGAAGAAATTAAATATTTATGCGGAGATGCATTTATTTCTGGAGAAAAGTAAATGTATCTCCGTTGAAATAAACAAGATTCGTCTTTATAGAATACGACAGACATCCGTCAGAAGAAGAAAATAAATATTTATGCGGAGATGCATTTAATTCTAGAGGAAAGTAAATGTATCTCCGTTGAAATATACAACATTCGTCATTCAAGAATACGACAGACATCCGACAGAAGAAGAAATTAAATATTTATGCGGAGATGAATTTATTTCTGGAGGAAAGTAAATGTATCTCCGTTGAAATATACAAGATTCGTCACTCAAGAATACGTGAGACATCCGTCAAAAGAAGAATTTAAATATTTATGCGGAGATGCATTTATTTCTAGAGGAAAGTAAATGTATCTCAGTTGAAATATACAAGATTCGTCACTCAAGAATACGACAGACATCCGACAGAAAAAGAAATAAAATATTTATGCGGAGATGCATTTATTTCTGGAGGAAAGTAAATGTATCTCCGTTGAAATATACAAGATTAGTCACTCAATAATACGTAAGACATCCGACAGAAGAATAAAATAAATATTTATGCGGAGATGCATTTATTTCTGGAGGAAAGTAAATGTATCTCCGTTGAAATATACAAGATTCGTCACTCAAGAATACGACAGACATCGGACAAAAGAAGAAATTATATATTTATGCGGAGATGCATTTATTTCTAGAGGAATGTAAATGTATCTCCGTTGAAATAACAAGATTCGTCTTTAAAGAATACGACAGACAGCCGTCAGAAGAAGAAATTAAATATTTATGCGGAGATGCATTTATTTCTGGAGAAAAGTAAATGTATCTCCGTTGAAATAACAAGATTCGTCTTTAAAGAATACGACAGACATCCGACAGAAGAAGAAATTAAATATTTATGCGGAGATGCATTTATTTCTAGAGGAAAGTAAATGTATCTCCGTTGAAATATACAACATCCGTCACTCAAGAATACGACTGACATCCGACAGAAGAGGAAATTAAATATTTATGCGGAGATGCATTTATTTCTGGAGGAAAGTAAATGTATCTTCGTTGAAATATACAACATTCGTCACTCAAGAATACGACACACATCCGTCAGAAGAAGAAATTAAATATTTATGCGGAGATGCATTTATTTCTGGAGAAAAGTAAATGTATCTCCGTTAAAATAACAAGATTCGTCTTTAAAGAATACGACACACATCCGTCAGAAGAAGAAATTAAATATTTATGCGGAGATGCATTTATTTCTGGAGAAAAGTAAATGTATCTCCGTTAAAATAACAAGATTCGTCTTTAAAGAATACGACAGATATACGGCAGAAGAAGAAATTAAATATTTATGCGGAGATGCATTTATTTCTGGAGGAAAGTAAATGTATCTCCGTTGAAATAAACAAGATTCGTCTTTATAGAATACGACAGACATCCGTCCGAAGAAGAAAATAAATATTTATGCGGAGGTGCATTTATTTCTAGAGGAAAGTAAATGTATCTTCGTTGAAATATACAAGATTCGTCACTCAAGAATACGACACACATCCGTCAGAAGAAGAAATTAAATATTTATGCGGAGATGCATTTATTTCTGGAGAAAAGTAAATGTATCTCCGTTAAAATAACAAGATTCGTCTTTAAAGAATACGACAGACATCCGACAGAAGAAGAAATTAAATATTTATGCGGAGATGCATTTATTTCTGGAGGAAAGTAAATGTATCTCCGTTGAAATATACAAGATTCGTCACTCAAGAATACGACAGACATCCGACAAAAGAAGAAATTATATATTTATGCGGAGTTGCATTTATTTTAAGAGGAAAGTAAATATATCTCCGTTGAAATATACAAGATTCGTCACTCAAGAATACCACACACATCCGTCAGAAGAAGAAATTAAATATTTATGCGGAGATGCATTTATTTCTGGAGAAAAGTAAATGTATCTCCGTTGAAATAACAAGATTCGTCTCTAAAGAATACGACAGACATCCGACAGAAGAAGAAATTAAATATTTATGCGGAGATGCATTTATTTCTAGAGGAAAGTAAATGTATCTCCGTTGAAATATACAACATCCGTCACTCAAGAATACGACTGACATCCGACAGAAGAGGAAATTAAATATTTATGCGGAGATGCATTTATTTCTGGAGGAAAGTAAATGTATCTTCGTTGAAATATACAACATTCGTCACTCAAGAATACGACACACATCCGTCAGAAGAAGAAATTAAATATTTATGCGGAGATGCATTTATTTCTGGAGAAAAGTAAATGTATCTCCGTTAAAATAACAAGATTCGTCTTTAAAGAATACGACACACATCCGTCAGAAGAAGAAATTAAATATTTATGCGGAGATGCATTTATTTCTGGAGAAAAGTAAATGTATCTCCGTTGAAATAAACAAGATTCGTCTTTATAGAATACGACAGACATCCGTCAGAAGAAGAAAATAAATATTTATGCGGAGATGCATTTAATTCTAGAGGAAAGTAAATGTATCTCCGTTGAAATATACAACATTCGTCATTCAAGAATACGATAGACATCCGACAGAAGAAGAAATTAAATATTTATGCGGAGATGAATTTATTTCTGGAGGAAAGTAAATGTATCTCCGTTGAAATATACAAGATTCGTCACTCAAGAATACGTGAGACATCCGTCAAAAGAAGAATTTAAATATTTATGAGGAGATGCATTTATTTCTAGAGGAAAGTAAATGTATCTCAGTTGAAATATACAAGATTCGTCACTCAAGAATACGACAGACATCCGACAGAAAAAGAAATAAAATATTTATGCGGAGATGCATTTATTTCTGGAGAAAAGTAAGTGTATCTCCGTTAAAATAACAAGATTCGTCTTTAAAGAATACGACAGACATCCGACAGAAGAAGAAATTAAATATTTATGCGGAGATGCATTTATTTCTGGAGGAAAGTAAATGTATCTCCGTTGAAATATACAAGATTCGTCACTCAAGAATACGACAGACATCCGACAAAAGAAGAAATTATATATTTATGCGGAGTTGCATTTATTTTAAGAGGAAAGTAAATATATCTCCGTTGAAATATACAAGATTCGTCACTCAAGAATACCACACACATCCGTCAGAAGAAGAAATTAAATATTTATGCGGAGATGCATTTATTTCTGGAGAAAAGTAAATGTATCTCCGTTGAAATAACAAGATTCGTCTTTAAAGAATACGACAGACATCCGACAGAAGAAGAAATTAAATATTTATGCGGAGATGCATTTATTTCTAGAGGAAAGTAAATGTATCTCCGTTGAAATATACAACATCCGTCACTCAAGAATACGACTGACATCCGACAGAAGAGGAAATTAAATATTTATGCGGAGATGCATTTATTTCTGGAGGAAAGTAAATGTATCTTCGTTGAAATATACAACATTCGTCACTCAAGAATACGACACACATCCGTCAGAAGAAGAAATTAAATATTTATGCGGAGATGCATTTATTTCTAGAGGAAAGTAAATGTATCTCAGTTGAAATATACAAGATTCGTCACTCAAGAATACGACAGACATCCGACAGAAAAAGAAATAAAATATTTATGCGGAGATGCATTTATTTCTGGAGGAAAGTAAATGTATCTCCGTTGAAATATACAAGATTAGTCACTCAATAATACGTAAGACATCCGACAGAAGAATAAAATAAATATTTATGCGGAGATGCATTTATTTCTGGAGGAAAGTAAATGTATCTCCGTTGAAATATACAAGATTCGTCACTCAAGAATACGACAGACATCGGACAAAAGAAGAAATTATATATTTATGCGGAGATGCATTTATTTCTAGAGGAATGTAAATGTGTCTCCGTTGAAATAACAAGATTCGTCTTTAAAGAATACGACAGACATCCGTCAGAAGAATAATTTAAATATTTATGTGGAGATGCATTTATTTCTCGAGGAAAGTAAATGTAACTCCGTTGAAATATACAAGATTCGTCTTTAATGAGTACGACAGACATCCGGCAGAAGAAGAAATTAAATATTTATGCGGAGATGCATTTATTTCTAGAGGAAAGTAAATGTATCTCCGTTGAAATAAACAAGATTCATCTTTATAGAATACGACAGACATCCGTCAGAAGAAGAAAATAAATATTTATGCGGAGATGCATTTATTTCTGGAGGAAAGTAAATGTATCTCCGTTGAAATATACAATATTCGTCACTCAAGAATACGACAGACATCCGGCAAAAGAAGAAATTATATATTTATGCGGAGATGCATTTATTTCTAGAGGAATGTAAATGTATCTCCGTTGAAATAACAAGATTGGTCTTTAAAGAACATGACAGACATCCGACAAAAGAAGAAATTAAATATTTATGCGGAGAGGCATTTATTTCTGGAGGAAAGTAAATGTATCTCCGTTGAAATAAACAAGATTCGTCTTTATAGAATACGACAGACATCCGTCCGAAGAAGAAAATAAATATTTATGCGGAGGTGCATTTATTTCTAGAGGAAAGTAAATGTATCTTCGTTGAAATATACAAGATTCGTCACTCAAGAATACGACACACATCCGTCAGAAGAAGAAATTAAATATTTATGCGGAGATGCATTTATTTCTGGAGAAAAGTAAATGTATCTCCGTTAAAATAACAAGATTCGTCTTTAAAGAATACGACAGACATCCGACAGAAGAAGAAATTAAATATTTATGCGGAGATGCATTTATTTCTGGAGGAAAGTAAATGTATCTCCGTTGAAATATACAAGATTCGTCACTCAAGAATACGACAGACATCCGACAAAAGAAGAAATTATATATTTATGCGGAGATGCATTTATTTCTAGAGGAAAGTAAATGTATCTCCGTTGAAATATACAACATCCGTCACTCAAGAATACGACTGACATCCGACAGAAGAGGAAATTAAATATTTATGCGGAGATGCATTTATTTCTGGAGGAAAGTAAATGTATCTTCGTTGAAATATGCAACATTCGTCACTCAAGAATACGACACACATCCGTCAGAAGAAGAAATTAAATATTTATGCGGAGATGCATTTATTTCTGGAGAAAAGTAAATGTATCTCCGTTAAAATAACAAGATTCGTCTTTAAAGAATACGACACACATCCGTCAGAAGAAGAAATTAAATATTTATGCGGAGATGCATTTATTTCTGGAGAAAAGTAAATGTATCTCCGTTGAAATAAACAAGATTCGTCTTTATAGAATACGACAGACATCCGTCAGAAGAAGAAAATAAATATTTATGCGGAGATGCATTTAATTCTAGAGGAAAGTAAATGTATCTCCGTTGAAATATACAACATTCGTCATTCAAGAATACGACAGACATCCGACAGAAGAAGAAATTAAATATTTATGCGGAGATGAATTTATTTCTGGAGGAAAGTAAATGTATCTCCGTTGAAATATACAAGATTCGTCACTCAAGAATACGTGAGACATCCGTCAAAAGAAGAATTTAAATATTTATGCGGAGATGCATTTATTTCTAGAGGAAAGTAAATGTATCTCAGTTGAAATATACAAGATTCGTCACTCAAGAATACGACAGACATCCGACAGAAAAAGAAATAAAATATTTATGCGGAGATGCATTTATTTCTGGAGGAAAGTAAATGTATCTCCGTTGAAATATACAAGATTAGTCACTCAATAATACGTAAGACATCCGACAGAAGAATAAAATAAATATTTATGCGGAGATGCATTTATTTCTGGAGGAAAGTAAATGTATCTCCGTTGAAATATACAAGATTCGTCACTCAAGAATACGACAGACATCGGACAAAAGAAGAAATTATATATTTATGCGGAGATGCATTTATTTCTAGAGGAATGTAAATGTATCTCCGTTGAAATAACAAGATTCGTCTTTAAAGAATACGACAGACAGCCGTCAGAAGAAGAAATTAAATATTTATGCGGAGATGCATTTATTTCTGGAGGAAAGTAAATGTATCTTCGTTGAAATATACAACATTCGTCACTCAAGAATACGACACACATCCGTCAGAAGAAGAAATTAAATATTTATGCGGAGATGCATTTATTTCTAGAGGAAAGTAAATGTATCTCAGTTGAAATATACAAGATTCGTCACTCAAGAATACGACAGACATCCGACAGAAAAAGAAATAAAATATTTATGCGGAGATGCATTTATTTCTGGAGGAAAGTAAATGTATCTCCGTTGAAATATACAAGATTAGTCACTCAATAATACGTAAGACATCCGACAGAAGAATAAAATAAATATTTATGCGGAGATGCATTTATTTCTGGAGGAAAGTAAATGTATCTCCGTTGAAATATACAAGATTCGTCACTCAAGAATACGACAGACATCGGACAAAAGAAGAAATTATATATTTATGCGGAGATGCATTTATTTCTAGAGGAATGTAAATGTGTCTCCGTTGAAATAACAAGATTCGTCTTTAAAGAATACGACAGACATCCGTCAGAAGAATAATTTAAATATTTATGTGGAGATGCATTTATTTCTCGAGGAAAGTAAATGTAACTCCGTTGAAATATACAAGATTCGTCTTTAATGAGTACGACAGACATCCGGCAGAAGAAGAAATTAAATATTTATGCGGAGATGCATTTATTTCTAGAGGAAAGTAAATGTATCTCCGTTGAAATAAACAAGATTCATCTTTATAGAATACGACAGACATCCGTCAGAAGAAGAAAATAAATATTTATGCGGAGATGCATTTATTTCTGGAGGAAAGTAAATGTATCTCCGTTGAAATATACAATATTCGTCACTCAAGAATACGACAGACATCCGGCAAAAGAAGAAATTATATATTTATGCGGAGATGCATTTATTTCTAGAGGAATGTAAATGTATCTCCGTTGAAATAACAAGATTGGTCTTTAAAGAACATGACAGACATCCGACAAAAGAAGAAATTAAATATTTATGCGGAGAGGCATTTATTTCTGGAGGAAAGTAAATGTATCTCCGTTGAAATAAACAAGATTCGTCTTTATAGAATACGACAGACATCCGTCCGAAGAAGAAAATAAATATTTATGCGGAGGTGCATTTATTTCTAGAGGAAAGTAAATGTATCTTCGTTGAAATATACAAGATTCGTCACTCAAGAATACGACACACATCCGTCAGAAGAAGAAATTAAATATTTATGCGGAGATGCATTTATTTCTGGAGAAAAGTAAATGTATCTCCGTTAAAATAACAAGATTCGTCTTTAAAGAATACGACAGACATCCGACAGAAGAAGAAATTAAATATTTATGCGGAGATGCATTTATTTCTGGAGGAAAGTAAATGTATCTCCGTTGAAATATACAAGATTCGTCACTCAAGAATACGACAGACATCCGACAAAAGAAGAAATTATATATTTATGCGGAGTTGCATTTATTTTAAGAGGAAAGTAAATATATCTCCGTTGAAATATACAAGATTCGTCACTCAAGAATACCACACACATCCGTCAGAAGAAGAAATTAAATATTTATGCGGAGATGCATTTATTTCTGGAGAAAAGTAAATGTATCTCCGTTGAAATAACAAGATTCGTCTTTAAAGAATACGACAGACATCCGACAGAAGAAGAAATTAAATATTTATGCGGAGATGCATTTATTTCTAGAGGAAAGTAAATGTATCTCCGTTGAAATATACAACATCCGTCACTCAAGAATACGACTGACATCCGACAGAAGAGGAAATTAAATATTTATGCGGAGATGCATTTATTTCTGGAGGAAAGTAAATGTATCTTCGTTGAAATATGCAACATTCGTCACTCAAGAATACGACACACATCCGTCAGAAGAAGAAATTAAATATTTATGCGGAGATGCATTTATTTCTGGAGAAAAGTAAATGTATCTCCGTTAAAATAACAAGATTCGTCTTTAAAGGATACGACACACATCCGTCAGAAGAAGAAATTAAATATTTATGCGGAGATGCATTTATTTCTGGAGAAAAGTAAATGTATCTCCGTTGAAATAAACAAGATTCGTCTTTATAGAATACGACAGACATCCGTCAGAAGAAGAAAATAAATATTTATGCGGAGATGCATTTAATTCTAGAGGAAAGTAAATGTATCTCCGTTGAAATATACAACATTCGTCATTCAAGAATACGACAGACATCCGACAGAAGAAGAAATTAAATATTTATGCGGAGATGAATTTATTTCTGGAGGAAAGTAAATGTATCTCCGTTGAAATATACAAGATTCGTCACTCAAGAATACGTGAGACATCCGTCAAAAGAAGAATTTAAATATTTATGCGGAGATGCATTTATTTCTAGAGGAAAGTAAATGTATCTCAGTTGAAATATACAAGATTCGTCACTCAAGAATACGACAGACATCCGACAGAAAAAGAAATAAAATATTTATGCGGAGATGCATTTATTTCTGGAGGAAAGTAAATGTATCTCCGTTGAAATATACAAGATTAGTCACTCAATAATACGTAAGACATCCGACAGAAGAATAAAATAAATATTTATGCGGAGATGCATTTATTTCTGGAGGAAAGTAAATGTATCTCCGTTGAAATATACAAGATTCGTCACTCAAGAATACGACAGACATCGGACAAAAGAAGAAATTATATATTTATGCGGAGATGCATTTATTTCTAGAGGAATGTAAATGTATCTCCGTTGAAATAACAAGATTCGTCTTTAAAGAATACGACAGACAGCCGTCAGAAGAAGAAATTAAATATTTATGCGGAGATGCATTTATTTCTGGAGAAAAGTAAATGTATCTCCGTTAAAATAACAAGATTCGTCTTTAAAGAATACGACAGATATACGACAGAAGAAGAAATTAAATATTTATGCGGAGATGCATTTATTTCTGGAGGAAAGTAAATGTATCTCCGTTGAAATAAACAAGATTCGTCTTTATAGAATACGACAGACATCCGTCCGAAGAAGAAAATAAATATTTATGCGGAGATGCATTTATTTCTAGAGGAAAGTAAATGTATCTCCGTTGAAATATACAATATTCGTCATTCAAGAATACGACAGACATCCGTCAGGAGAAGAAAATAAATATTTATGCGGAGATGCATTTATTTCTGGAGGAAAGTAAATGTATCTCCGTTGAAATATACCAGATTCGTCACTCAAGAATACGAAAGACATTCGTCAGATGAAGAATTTAAATATTTATGCGGAGATGCATTTATTTCTAGAGGAAAGAAAATGTATCTCCGTTGAAATATACAACATTCGTCATTCAAAAATACGAAAGACATCCTTCAGAAGAAGAATTTAAATATTTATGCGGAGATGCATTTATTTCTAGAGGAAAGTAAATGTATCTCCGTTGAAATTTACAACATTGGTCACTCAAGAATACGACTGACATCCGACAGAAGAAGAAATAAAATATTTATGTGGAGATGCATTTATTTCTCGAGGAAAGTAAATGTAACTCCGTTGAAATATACAAGATTCGTCTTTAAAGAATACGACAGACATCTGGCAGAAGAAGACATTAAATATTTATGCGGAGATGCATTTATTTCTAGAGGAAAGTAAATGTATCTCCGTTGAAATAAACAAGATTCGTCTTTATAGAATACGACAGACATCCGTCAGAAGAATAATTTAAATATTTATGAGGAGATGCATTTATTCCTCGAGGAAAGTAAATGTAACTCCGTTGAAATATACAAGATTCGTCTTTAAAGAATACGACAGACATCCGACAAAAGAAGAAATTATATATTTATGTGGAGATGCATTTATTTCTCGAGGAAAGTAAATGTAACTCCGTTGAAATATACAAGATTCGTCTTTAATGAGTACGACAGACATCCGGCGGAAGAAGAAATTAAATATTTATGCGGAGATGCATTTATTTCTAGAGGAAAGTAAATGTATCTCCGTTGAAATAAACAAGATTCATATTTATAGAATACGACAGACATCCGTCAGAAGAATAATTTAAATATTTATGAGGAGATGCATTTATTCCTCGAGGAAAGTAAATGTATCTCCGTTGAAATATACAAGATTCGTCACTCAAGAATACGTGAGACATCCGTCAAAAGAAGAATTTAAATATTTATGCGGAGATGCATTTATTTCTAGAGGAAAGTAAATGTATCTCAGTTGAAATATACAAGATTCGTCACTCAAGAATACGACAGACATCCGACAAAAGAAGAAATTATATATTTATGTGGAGATGCATTTAGTTCTCGAGGAAAGTAAATGTAACTCCGTTGAAATATACAAGATTCGCCTTTAAAGAATACGACAGACATCCGGCAGAAGAAGAAATTAAATATTTATGCGGAGATGCATTTATTTCTAGAGGAAAGTAAATGTATCTCCGTTGAAATAAACAAGATTCATCTTTATAGAATACGACAGACATCCGTCAGAAGAAGAAAATAAATATTTATGCGGAGATGCATTTATTTCTGGAGGAAAGTAAATGTATCTCCGTTGAAATATACAAGATTCGTCACTCAAGAATACGACAGACATCCGGCAAAAGAAGAAATTATATATTTATGCGGAGATGCATTTATTTCTAGAGGAATGTAAATGTATCTCCATTGAAATAACAAGATTGGTCTTTAAAGAACATGACAGACATCCGACAAAAGAAGAAATTAAATATTTATGCGGAGAGGCATTTATTTCTGGAGGAAAGTAAATGTATCTCCGTTGAAATATACAAGATTCGTCACTCAAGAATACGACACACATCCGTCAGAAGAAGAAATTAAATATTTATCCGGAGATGCATTTATTTCTGGAGAAAAGTAAATGTATCTCCGTTGAAATAACAAGATTCGTCTTTATAGAATACGACAGACATCCGACAGAAGAAGAAATTAAATATTTATGTGGAGATGCATTTATTTCTAGAGGAAAGTAAATGTATCTCCGTTGAAAAATACAACAACCGTCACTCAAGAATACGAGAGACATCCGAAAGAAGAATAAATTAAATATTTATGTGGAGATGCATTTTTTCTGGAGGAAAGTAAATGTATCTCCGTTGAAATATAGAACATTCGTCATTCAAGAATACGACAGACATCCGACAGAAGAAGAAATTAAATATTTATGCGGAGATGCATTGATTTCTGGAGGAAAGTAAATGTATCTCCGTTGAAATATACAAGATTCGTCACTCAAGAATACGTGTGACATCCGTCAAAAGAAGAATTTAAATATTTATGCGGAGATGCATTTATTTCTAGAGGAAAGTAAATGTATCTCCGTTGAAATATACAAGATTCGTCACTCAAGAATACGACAGACATCCGGCAGAAGATGAAATAAAATATTTATGCGGAGATGCATTTATTTCTAGAGGAAAGTAAATGTATCTCCGTTGAAATATACAAGATTCGTCACTCAAGAATACGACAGACATCCGGCAGAAGAAGAAATAAAATATTTATGCGGAGTTGCATTTATTTCTGGAGGAAAGTAAATGTATCTCCGTTGAAATATACAAGATTAGTCACTCAAGAATACGTAAGACATCCGACAGAAGAATAAAATAAATATTTATGCGGAGATGCATTTATTTCTGGAGGAAAGTAAATGTATCTCCGTTGAAATATACAAGATTCGTCACTCAAGAATACGACAGACATCGGACAAAACAAGAAATTATATATTTATGCGGAGATGCATTTATTTCTAGAAGAATGTAAATGTATCTCCGTTGAAATAACAAGATTCGTCTTTAAAGAATACGACAGACATCCGACAGAAGAAGAAATTAAATATTTATGCGGAGATGCATTTATTTCTCGAGGAAAGTAAATGTAACTCCGTTGAAATATACAAGATTCGTCTTTAAAGAATACGACAGACATCCGGCAGAAGAAGAAATTAAATATTTATGCGGAGATGCATTTATTTCTAGAGGAAAGTAAATGTATCTCCGTTGAAATAAACAAGATTCGTCTTTATAGAATACGACAGACAAACGTCAGAAGAATAAATTAAATATTTATGTGGAGATGCATTTATTACTCGAGGAAAGTAAATGTAACTCCGTTGAAATAACAAGATTCGTCTTTAAAGAATACGACAGACATCCGACAAGAGAAGAAATTAAATATTTATGCGGAGAGGCATTTATTTATAGAGGAAAGTAAATGTATCTCCGTTGAAATATACAAGATTATTTACTCAAGAATACGACACACATCCGTCAGAAGAAGAATTTAAATATTTATGCGGAGATGCATTTATTTCTGGAGGAAAGTAAATGTATCTCCGTTGAAATATACAAGATTCGTCATTCAAGAATACGACAGATATCCGACAGAAGAAGAAATTAAATATTTATGCGGAGATGCATTTATTTCTGGAGGAAAGTAAATGTATCTCCGTTGAAATAAACAAGATTCGTCTTTATAGAATACGACAGACATTCGTCAGAAACAGAAAATAAATATTTATGCGGAGATGCATTTATTTATAGAGGAAATTAAATGTATCTCCGTTGAAATATACAATATTCGTCATTCACGAATACGACAGACATCCGACATAAGAGGAAATTAAATTATTATGCGGAGATGCATTTATTTCTGGACGAAAGTAAATGTATCTACGTTGAAATAAACAAGATTCGTCTTTATAGAATACGACAGACATCCGTCAGAAGAAGAAAATAAATATTTATGCGGAAATGCATTTATTTCTGGAGAAAAGTAAATGTATCTCCGTTGAAATATACAACATTCGTCACTCAAGAATACGACAGACATCCGACAGAAGAAGAGATAAAATATTTATGTGGAGATGCATTTATTTCTGGAGGAAAGTAAATGTAACTCCGTTGAAATATACAAGATTCTTCTTTAAAGAATACGACAGACATCCGGCAGAAGAAGAAATTAAATATTTATGCGGAGATGCATTTATTTCTAGAGGAAAGTAAATGTATCTCCGTTGAAATATACAAGATTAGTCACTATAGAATACGTAAGACATCCGACAGAAGAATAAAATAAATATTTATGCGGAGATGCATTTATTTCTGGACGAAAGTAAATGTATCTCCGTTGAAATATACAAGATTCGTCACTCAAGAATACGACACACATCCGTCAGAAGAAGAAATTACATATTTATGCGGAGATGCATTTATTTTTAGAGGAATGTAAATGTATCTCCGTTGAAAAATACAACAACCGTCACTCAAGAATACGACAGACATCCGAAAGAAGAAGAGATAAAATATTTATGTGGAGATGCATTTATTTCTGGAGGAAAGTAAATGTAACTCCGTTGAAATATACAAGATTCGTCTTTAAAGAATACGACAGACATCCGTCAGAAAAAGAAAATAAATATTTATGCGGAGATGCATTTATTTATAGAGGAAAGTAAATGTATCTCCGTTGAAATATACAATGTTCGTCATTCACGAATACGACAGACATCCGACAGAAGAAAAAATTTAATATTTATGCGGAGATGCATTTATTTCTGGAGGAAAGTAAATGTATCTCCGTTGAAATTTACAAGATTCGTCACTCAAGAATACGACAGACATCCGACAAAAGAAGAAATTAAATATTTATGCGGAGAGGCATTTATTTCTGGAGAAAAGTAAATGTATCTCCGTTGAAATAACAAGATTCGTCTTTAAAGAATACGACAGATATCCGAAAGAAGACGAAATTAAACATTTATGCGGAGATGCATTTATTTCTAGAGGAAAGTAAATGTATCTCCGTTGAAATATACAAGATTCGTCACTCAAGAATACGACACACATCCGTCAGAAGAAGAAATTAAATATTTATGCGGAGATGCATTTATTTCTGGAGAAAAGTTAATGTATCTCCGTTAAAATAACAAGATTCGTCTTTAAAGAATACGACAGGTATCCGACAGAAGAAGAAATTAAATATTTATGCGGAGATGCATTTATTTCTGGAGGAAAGTAAATGTATCTCCGTTGAAATAAACAAGATTCGTCTTTATAGAATACGACAGACATCCGTCAGAAGAAGAAAATAAATATTTATGCGGAGATGCATTTATTTCTAGAGGAAAGTAAATGTATCTCCGTTGAAATTTACAACATTCGTCACACAAGAATACGACAGACATCCGACAGAAGAAGAAATAAAATATTTATGTGGAGATGCATTTACTTCTCGAGGAAAGTAAATGTAACTCCGTTAAAATATACAAGATTCGTCTTTAAAGAATACGACACACATCCGTCAGAAGAAGAAATTAAATATTTATGCGGAGATGCATTTATTTCTGGAGAAAAGTAAATGTATCTCCGTTGAAATAAACAAGATTCGTCTTTATAGAATACGACAGACATCCGTCAGAAGAAGAAAATAAATATTTATGCGGAGATGCATTTAATTCTAGAGGAAAGTAAATGTATCTCCGTTGAAATATACAACATTCGTCATTCAAGAATACGACAGACATCCGACAGAAGAAGAAATTAAATATTTATGCGGAGATGAATTTATTTCTGGAGGAAAGTAAATGTATCTCCGTTGAAATATACAAGATTCGTCACTCAAGAATACGTGAGACATCCGTCAAAAGAAGAATTTAAATATTTATGCGGAGATGCATTTATTTCTAGAGGAAAGTAAATGTATCTCAGTTGAAATATACAAGATTCGTCACTCAAGAATACGACAGACATCCGACAGAAAAAGAAATAAAATATTTATGCGGAGATGCATTTATTTCTGGAGGAAAGTAAATGTATCTCCGTTGAAATATACAAGATTAGTCACTCAATAATACGTAAGACATCCGACAGAAGAATAAAATAAATATTTATGCGGAGATGCATTTATTTCTGGAGGAAAGTAAATGTATCTCCGTTGAAATATACAAGATTCGTCACTCAAGAATACGACAGACATCGGACAAAAGAAGAAATTATATATTTATGCGGAGATGCATTTATTTCTAGAGGAATGTAAATGTATCTCCGTTGAAATAACAAGATTCGTCTTTAAAGAATACGACAGACAGCCGTCAGAAGAAGAAATTAAATATTTATGCGGAGATGCATTTATTTCTGGAGAAAAGTAAATGTATCTCCGTTAAAATAACAAGATTCGTCTTTAAAGAATACGACAGATATACGACAGAAGAAGAAATTAAATATTTATGCGGAGATGCATTTATTTCTGGAGGAAAGTAAATGTATCTCCGTTGAAATAAACAAGATTCGTCTTTATAGAATACGACAGACATCCGTCCGAAGAAGAAAATAAATATTTATGCGGAGAGGCATTTATTTCTGGAGAAAAGTAAATGTATCTCCGTTGAAATAACAAGATTCGTCTTTAAAGAATACGACAGATATCCGAAAGAAGACGAAATTAAACATTTATGCGTAGATGCATTTATTTCTAGAGGAAAGTAAATGTATCTCCGTTGAAATATACAAGATTCGTCACTCAAGAATACGACAGACATCCGACAGAAGAAGAAATTAAATATTTATGCGGAGATGCATTTATTTCTGGAGAAAAGTTAATGTATCTCCGTTAAAATAACAAGATTCGTCTTTAAAGAATACGACAGGTATCCGACAGAAGAAGAAATTAAATATTTATGCGGAGATGCATTTATTTCTGGAGGAAAGTAAATGTATCTCCGTTGAAATAAACAAGATTCGTCTTTATAGAATACGACAGACATCCGTCAGAAGAAGAAAATAAATATTTATGCGGAGATGCATTTATTTCTAGAGGAAAGTAAATGTATCTCCGTTGAAATTTACAACATTCGTCACACAAGAATACGACAGACATCCGACAGAAGAAGAAATAAAATATTTATGTGGAGATGCATTTACTTCTCGAGGAAAGTAAATGTAACTCCGTTAAAATATACAAGATTCGTCTTTAAAGAATACGACACACATCCGTCAGAAGAAGAAATTAAATATTTATGCGGAGATGCATTTATTTCTGGAGAAAAGTAAATGTATCTCCGTTGAAATAAACAAGATTCGTCTTTATAGAATACGACAGACATCCGTCAGAAGAAGAAAATAAATATTTATGCGGAGATGCATTTAATTCTAGAGGAAAGTAAATGTATCTCCGTTGAAATATACAACATTCGTCATTCAAGAATACGACAGACATCCGACAGAAGAAGAAATTAAATATTTATGCGGAGATGAATTTATTTCTGGAGGAAAGTAAATGTATCTCCGTTGAAATATACAAGATTCGTCACTCAAGAATTCGTGAGACATCCGTCAAAAGAAGAATTTAAATATTTATGCGGAGATGCATTTATTTCTAGAGGAAAGTAAATGTATCTCAGTTGAAATATACAAGATTCGTCACTCAAGAATACGACAGACATCCGACAGAAAAAGAAATAAAATATTTATGCGGAGATGCATTTATTTCTGGAGGAAAGTAAATGTATCTCCGTTGAAATATACAAGATTAGTCACTCAATAATACGTAAGACATCCGACAGAAGAATAAAATAAATATTTATGCGGAGATGCATTTATTTCTGGAGGAAAGTAAATGTATCTCCGTTGAAATATACAAGATTCGTCACTCAAGAATACGACAGACATCGGACAAAAGAAGAAATTATATATTTATGCGGAGATGCATTTATTTCTAGAGGAATGTAAATGTATCTCCGTTGAAATAACAAGATTCGTCTTTAAAGAATACGACAGACAGCCGTCAGAAGAAGAAATTAAATATTTATGCGGAGATGCATTTATTTCTGGAGAAAAGTAAATGTATCTCCGTTAAAATAACAAGATTCGTCTTTAAAGAATACGACAGATATACGACAGAAGAAGAAATTAAATATTTATGCGGAGATGCATTTATTTCTGGAGGAAAGTAAATGTATCTCCGTTGAAATAAACAAGATTCGTCTTTATAGAATACGACAGACATCCGTCCGAAGAAGAAAATAAATGTTTATGCGGAGAGGCATTTATTTCTGGAGAAAAGTAAATGTATCTCCGTTGAAATAACAAGATTCGTCTTTAAAGAATACGACAGATATCCGAAAGAAGACGAAATTAAACATTTATGCGGAGATGCATTTATTTCTAGAGGAAAGTAAATGTATCTCCGTTGAAATATACAAGATTCGTCACTCAAGAATACGACAGACATCCGACAGAAGAAGAAATTAAATATTTATGCGGAGATGCATTTATTTCTGGAGAAAAGTTAATGTATCTCCGTTAAAATAACAAGATTCGTCTTTAAAGAATACGACAGGTATCCGACAGAAGAAGAAATTAAATATTTATGCGGAGATGCATTTATTTCTGGAGGAAAGTAAATGTATCTCCGTTGAAATAAACAAGATTCGTCTTTATAGAATACGACAGACATCCGTCAGAAGAAGAAAATAAATATTTATGCGGAGATGCATTTATTTCTAGAGGAAAGTAAATGTATCTCCGTTGAAATTTACAACATTCGTCACACAAGAATACGACAGGCATCCGACAGAAAAAGAAATAAAATATTTATGTGGAGATGCATTTACTTCTCGAGGAAAGTAAATGTAACTCCGTTAAAATATACAAGATTCGTCTTTAAAGAATACGACACACATCCGTCAGAAGAAGAAATTAAATATTTATGCGGAGATGCATTTATTTCTGGAGAAAAGTAAATGTATCTCCGTTGAAATAAACAAGATTCGTCTTTATAGAATACGACAGACATCCGTCAGAAGAAGAAAATAAATATTTATGCGGAGATGCATTTAATTCTAGAGGAAAGTAAATGTATCTCCGTTGAAATATACAACATTCGTCATTCAAGAATACGACAGACATCCGACAGAAGAAGAAATTAAATATTTATGCGGAGATGAATTTATTTCTGGAGGAAAGTAAATGTATCTCCGTTGAAATATACAAGATTCGTCACTCAAGAATACGTGAGACATCCGTCAAAAGAAGAATTTAAATATTTATGCGGAGATGCATTTATTTCTAGAGGAAAGTAAATGTATCTCAGTTGAAATATACAAGATTCGTCACTCAAGAATACGACAGACATCCGACAGAAAAAGAAATAAAATATTTATGCGGAGATGCATTTATTTCTGGAGGAAAGTAAATGTATCTCCGTTGAAATATACAAGATTAGTCACTCAATAATACGTAAGACATCCGACAGAAGAATAAAATAAATATTTATGCGGAGATGCATTTATTTCTGGAGGAAAGTAAATGTATCTCCGTTGAAATATACAAGATTCGTCACTCAAGAATACGACAGACATCGGACAAAAGAAGAAATTATATATTTATGCGGAGATGCATTTATTTCTAGAGGAATGTAAATGTATCTCCGTTGAAATAACAAGATTCGTCTTTAAAGAATACGACAGACAGCCGTCAGAAGAAGAAATTAAATATTTATGCGGAGATGCATTTATTTCTGGAGAAAAGTAAATGTATCTCCGTTAAAATAACAAGATTCGTCTTTAAAGAATACGACAGATATACGACAGAAGAAGAAATTAAATATTTATGCGGAGATGCATTTATTTCTGGAGGAAAGTAAATGTATCTCCGTTGAAATAAACAAGATTCGTCTTTATAGAATACGACAGACATCCGTCCGAAGAAGAAAATAAATATTTATGCGGAGATGCATTTATTTCTAGAGGAAAGTAAATGTATCTCCGTTGAAATATACAATATTCGTCATTCAAGAATACGACAGACATCCGTCAGGAGAAGAAAATAAATATTTATGCGGAGATGCATTTATTTCTGGAGGAAAGTAAATGTATCTCCGTTGAAATATACCAGATTCGTCACTCAAGAATACGAAAGACATTCGTCAGATGAAGAATTTAAATATTTATGCGGAGATGCATTTATTTCTAGAGGAAAGAAAATGTATCTCCGTTGAAATATACAACATTCGTCATTCAAAAATACGAAAGACATCCTTCAGAAGAAGAATTTAAATATTTATGCGGAGATGCATTTATTTCTAGAGGAAAGTAAATGTATCTCCGTTGAAATTTACAACATTGGTCACTCAAGAATACGACTGACATCCGACAGAAGAAGAAATAAAATATTTATGTGGAGATGCATTTATTTCTCGAGGAAAGTAAATGTAACTCCGTTGAAATATACAAGATTCGTCTTTAAAGAATACGACAGACATCTGGCAGAAGAAGACATTAAATATTTATGCGGAGATGCATTTATTTCTAGAGGAAAGTAAATGTATCTCCGTTGAAATAAACAAGATTCGTCTTTATAGAATACGACAGACATCCGTCAGAAGAATAATTTAAATATTTATGAGGAGATGCATTTATTCCTCGAGGAAAGTAAATGTAACTCCGTTGAAATATACAAGATTCGTCTTTAAAGAATACGACAGACATCCGACAAAAGAAGAAATTATATATTTATGTGGAGATGCATTTATTTCTCGAGGAAAGTAAATGTAACTCCGTTGAAATATACAAGATTCGTCTTTAATGAGTACGACAGACATCCGGCGGAAGAAGAAATTAAATATTTATGCGGAGATGCATTTATTTCTAGAGGAAAGTAAATGTATCTCCGTTGAAATAAACAAGATTCATATTTATAGAATACGACAGACATCCGTCAGAAGAATAATTTAAATATTTATGAGGAGATGCATTTATTCCTCGAGGAAAGTAAATGTATCTCCGTTGAAATATACAAGATTCGTCACTCAAGAATACGTGAGACATCCGTCAAAAGAAGAATTTAAATATTTATGCGGAGATGCATTTATTTCTAGAGGAAAGTAAATGTATCTCAGTTGAAATATACAAGATTCGTCACTCAAGAATACGACAGACATCCGACAAAAGAAGAAATTATATATTTATGTGGAGATGCATTTAGTTCTCGAGGAAAGTAAATGTAACTCCGTTGAAATATACAAGATTCGTCTTTAAAGAATACGACAGACATCCGGCAGAAGAAGAAATTAAATATTTATGCGGAGATGCATTTATTTCTAGAGGAAAGTAAATGTATCTCCGTTGAAATAAACAAGATTCATCTTTATAGAATACGACAGACATCCGTCAGAAGAAGAAAATAAATATTTATGCGGAGATGCATTTATTTCTGGAGGAAAGTAAATGTATCTCCGTTGAAATATACAAGATTCGTCACTCAAGAATACGACAGACATCCGGCAAAAGAAGAAATTATATATTTATGCGGAGATGCATTTATTTCTAGAGGAATGTAAATGTATCTCCATTGAAATAACAAGATTGGTCTTTAAAGAACATGACAGACATCCGACAAAAGAAGAAATTAAATATTTATGCGGAGAGGCATTTATTTCTGGAGGAAAGTAAATGTATCTCCGTTGAAATATACAAGATTCGTCACTCAAGAATACGACACACATCCGTCAGAAGAAGAAATTAAATATTTATCCGGAGATGCATTTATTTCTGGAGAAAAGTAAATGTATCTCCGTTGAAATAACAAGATTCGTCTTTATAGAATACGACAGACATCCGACGGAAGAAGAAATTAAATATTTATGTGGAGATGCATTTATTTCTAGAGGAAAGTAAATGTATCTCCGTTGAAAAATACAACAACCGTCACTCAAGAATACGAGAGACATCCGAAAGAAGAATAAATTAAATATTTATGTGGAGATGCATTTTTTCTGGAGGAAAGTAAATGTATCTCCGTTGAAATATAGAACATTCGTCATTCAAGAATACGACAGACATCCGACAGAAGAAGAAATTAAATATTTATGCGGAGATGCATTGATTTCTGGAGGAAAGTAAATGTATCTCCGTTGAAATATACAAGATTCGTCACTCAAGAATACGTGTGACATCCGTCAAAAGAAGAATTTAAATATTTATGCGGAGATGCATTTATTTCTAGAGGAAAGTAAATGTATCTCCGTTGAAATATACAAGATTCGTCACTCAAGAATACGACAGACATCCGGCAGAAGATGAAATAAAATATTTATGCGGAGATGCATTTATTTCTAGAGGAAAGTAAATGTATCTCCGTTGAAATATACAAGATTCGTCACTCAAGAATACGACAGACATCCGGCAGAAGAAGAAATAAAATATTTATGCGGAGATGCATTTATTTCTGGAGGAAAGTAAATGTATCTCCGTTGAAATATACAAGATTAGTCACTCAAGAATACGTAAGACATCCGACAGAAGAATAAAATAAATATTTATGCGGAGATGCATTTATTTCTGGAGGAAAGTAAATGTATCTCCGTTGAAATATACAAGATTCGTCACTCAAGAATACGACAGACATCGGACAAAAGAAGAAATTATATATTTATGCGGAGATGCATTTATTTCTAGAAGAATGTAAATGTATCTCCGTTGAAATAACAAGATTCGTCTTTAAAGAATACGACAGACATCCGACAGAAGAAGAAATTAAATATTTATGCGGAGATGCATTTATTTCTCGAGGAAAGTAAATGTAACTCCGTTGAAATATACAAGATTCGTCTTTAAAGAATACGACAGACATCCGGCAGAAGAAGAAATTAAATATTTATGCGGAGATGCATTTATTTCTAGAGGAAAGTAAATGTATCTCCGTTGAAATAAACAAGATTCGTCTTTATAGAATACGACAGACAAACGTCAGAAGAATAAATTAAATATTTATGTGGAGATGCATTTATTACTCGAGGAAAGTAAATGTAACTCCGTTGAAATAACAAGATTCGTCTTTAAAGAATACGACAGACATCCGACAAGAGAAGAAATTAAATATTTATGCGGAGAGGCATTTATTTATAGAGGAAAGTAAATGTATCTCCGTTGAAATATACAAGATTATTTACTCAAGAATACGACACACATCCGTCAGAAGAAGAATTTAAATATTTATGCGGAGATGCATTTATTTCTGGAGGAAAGTAAATGTATCTCCGTTGAAATATACAAGATTCGTCATTCAAGAATACGACAGATATCCGACAGAAGAAGAAATTAAATATTTATGCGGAGATGCATTTATTTCTGGAGGAAAGTAAATGTATCTCCGTTGAAATAAACAAGATTCGTCTTTATAGAATACGACAGACATTCGTCAGAAACAGAAAATAAATATTTATGCGGAGATGCATTTATTTATAGAGGAAATTAAATGTATCTCCGTTGAAATATACAATATTCGTCATTCACGAATACGACAGACATCCGACATAAGAGGAAATTAAATTATTATGCGGAGATGCATTTATTTCTGGACGAAAGTAAATGTATCTACGTTGAAATAAACAAGATTCGTCTTTATAGAATACGACAGACATCCGTCAGAAGAAGAAAATAAATATTTATGCGGAAATGCATTTATTTATTGAGGAAAGTAAATGTATCTCAGTTGAAATATACAAGATTCGTCACTCAAGAATATGACAGACATCCGACAAAAGAAGAAATTAAATATTTATGCGGAGATGCATTTATTTCTGGAGAAAAGTAAATGTATCTCCGTTGAAATATACAACATTCGTCACTCAAGAATACGACAGACATCCGACAGAAGAAGAGATAAAATATTTATGTGGAGATGCATTTATTTCTGGAGGAAAGTAAATGTAACTCCGTTGAAATATACAAGATTCTTCTTTAAAGAATACGACAGACATCCGGCAGAAGAAGAAATTAAATATTTATGCGGAGATGCATTTATTTCTAGAGGAAAGTAAATGTATCTCCGTTGAAATATACAAGATTAGTCACTATAGAATACGTAAGACATCCGACAGAAGAATAAAATAAATATTTATGCGGAGATGCATTTATTTCTGGAGGAAAGTAAATGTATCTCCGTTGAAATATACAAGATTCGTCACTCAAGAATACGACACACATCCGTCAGAAGAAGAAATTACATATTTATGCGGAGATGCATTTATTTTTAGAGGAATGTAAATGTATCTCCGTTGAAAAATACAACAACCGTCACTCAAGAATACGACAGACATCCGAAAGAAGAAGAGATAAAATATTTATGTGGAGATGCATTTATTTCTGGAGGAAAGTAAATGTAACTCCGTTGAAATATACAAGATTCGTCTTTAAAGAATACGACAGACATCCGTCAGAAAAAGAAAATAAATATTTATGCGGAGATGCATTTATTTATAGAGGAAAGTAAATGTATCTCCGTTGAAATATACAATGTTCGTCATTCACGAATACGACAGACATCCGACAGAAGAAAAAATTTAATATTTATGCGGAGATGCATTTATTTCTGGAGGAAAGTAAATGTATCTCCGTTGAAATTTACAAGATTCGTCACTCAAGAATACGACAGACATCCGACAAAAGAAGAAATTAAATATTTATGCGGAGAGGCATTTATTTCTGGAGAAAAGTAAATGTATGTCCGTTGAAATAACAAGATTCGTCTTTAAAGAATACGACAGATATCCGAAAGAAGACGAAATTAAACATTTATGCGGAGATGCATTTATTTCTAGAGGAAAGTAAATGTATCTCCGTTGAAATATACAAGATTCGTCACTCAAGAATACGACACACATCCGTCAGAAGAAGAAATTAAATATTTATGCGGAGATGCATTTATTTCTGGAGAAAAGTTAATGTATCTCCGTTAAAATAACAAGATTCGTCTTTAAAGAATACGACAGGTATCCGACAGAAGAAGAAATTAAATATTTATGCGGAGAGGCATTTATTTCTGGAGGAAAGTAAATGTATCTCCGTTGAAATATACAAGATTCGTCACTCAAGAATACGACACACATCCGTCAGAAGAAGAAATTAAATATTTATGCGGAGATGCATTTATTTCTGGAGAAAAGTAAATGTATCTCCGTTGAAATATACCAGATTCGTCACTCAAGAATACGAAAGACATTCGTCAGAAGAAGAATTTAAATATTTATGCGGAGATGCATTTATTTCTAGAGGAAAAAAAATGTATCTCCGTTGAAATAAACAAGATTCGTCTTTATATAATACGACAGACATCCGTCAGAAGAAGAAAATAAATATTTATGCGGAGATGCATTTATTTCTGGAGGAAAGTAAATGTATCTCCGTTGAAATATACAAGATTCGTCACTCAAGAATACGACAGACATCCGACAAAAGAAGAAATTATATATTTATGCGGAGATGCATTTATTTCTAGAGGAATGTAAATGTATCTCCGTTGAAATAACAAGATTGGTCTTTAAAGAATACGACAGACATCCGACAAAAGAAGAAATTAAATATTTATGCGGAGAGGCATTTATTTCTGGAGGAAAGTAAATGTATCTCCGTTGAAATATACAAGATTCGTCACTCAAGAATACGACACACATCCGTCAGAAGAAGAAATTAAATATTTATGCGGAGATGCATTTATTTCTGGAGAAAAGTAAATGTATCTCCGTTGAAATATACCAGATTCGTCACTCAAGAATACGAAAGACATTCGTCAGAAGAAGAATTTAAATATTTATGCGGAGATGCATTTATTTCTAGAGGAAAGAAAATGTATCTCCGTTGAAATATACAACATTCGTCATTCAAAAATACGAAAGACATCCTTCAGAAGAAGAATTTAAATATTTATGCGGAGATGCATTTATTTCTAGAGGAAAGTAAATGTATCTCCGTTGAAATTTACAACATTGGTCACTCAAGAATACGACTGACATCCCACAGAAGAAGAAATAAAATATTTATGTGGAGATGCATTTATTTCTCGAGGAAAGTAAATGTAACTCCGTTGAAATATACAAGATTCGTCTTTAAAGAATACGACAGACATCTGGCAGAAGAAGACATTAAATATTTATGCGGAGATGCATTTATTTCTAGAGGAAAGTAAATGTATCTCCGTTGAAATAAACAAGATTCGTCTTTATAGAATACGACAGACATCCGTCAGAAGAATAATTTAAATATTTATGAGGAGATGCATTTATTCCTCGAGGAAAGTAAATGTAACTCCGTTGAAATATACAAGATTCGTCTTTAAAGAATACGACAGACATCCGACAAAAGAAGAAATTATATATTTATGTGGAGATGCATTTATTTCTCGAGGAAAGTAAATGTAACTCCGTTGAAATATACAAGATTCGTCTTTAATGAGTACGACAGACATCCGGCAGAAGAAGAAATTAAATATTTATGCGGAGATGCATTTATTTCTAGAGGAAAGTAAATGTATCTCCGTTGAAATAAACAAGATTCATCTTTATAGAATACGACAGACATCCGTCAGAAGAAGAAAATAAATATTTATGCGGAGATGCATTTATTTCTGGAGGAAAGTAAATGTATCTCCGTTGAAATATACAATATTCGTCACTCAAGAATACGACAGACATCCGGCAAAAGAAGAAATTATATATTTATGCGGAGATGCATTTATTTCTAGAGGAATGTAAATGTATCTCCGTTGAAATAACAAGATTGGTCTTTAAAGAACATGACAGACATCCGACAAAAGAAGAAATTAAATATTTATGCGGAGAGGCATTTATTTCTGGAGGAAAGTAAATGTATCTCCGTTGAAATATACAAGATTCGTCACTCAAGAATACGACACACATCCGTCAGAAGAAGAAATTAAATATTTATGCGGAGATGCATTTATTTCTGGAGAAAAGTAAATGTATCTCCGTTGAAATAACAAGATTCGTCTTTATAGAATACGACAGACATCCGACAGAAGAAGAAATTAAATATTTATGTGGAGATGCATTTATTTCTAGAGGAAAGTAAATGTATCTCCGTTGAAAAATACAACAACCGTCACTCAAGAATACGACAGACATCCGAAAGAAGAATAAATTAAATATTCATGTGGAGATGCATTTATTTCTAGAGGAAAGTAAATGTATCTCCGTTGAAATATACAAGATTCGTCACTCAAGAATACGACAGACATCCGACAGAAGAAGAAATAAAATATTTATGTGGAGATGCATTTATTTCTGGAGGAAAGTAAATGTAACTCCGTTGAAATAACAAGATTCGTCTTTAAAGAATACGACAGACATCCGACAAAAGAAGAAATTAAATATTTATGCGGAGATGCATTTATTTCTAGAGGAAAGTAAATGTATCTCCGTTGAAATATACAAGATTCGTCACTCAAGAATACGACAGACATCCGACAGAAGAAGAAATAAAATATTTATGTGGAGATGCATTTATTTCTGGAGGAAAGTAAATGTAACTCCGTTGAAATAACATGATTCGTCTTTAAAGAATACGACAGACATCCGACAGAAGAAGAAATAAAATATTTATGCGGAGATGCATTTATTTCTGGAGGAAAGTAAATGTATCTCCGTTGAAATAACAAGATTCGTCTTTAAAGAATACGACAGATATACGACACCAGAAGAAATTAAATATTTATGTGGAGATGCATTTATTTCTGGAGGAAAGTAAATGTAACTCCGTCGAAATAACAAGATTCGTCTTTAAAGAATACGACAGACATCCGACAAAAGAAGAAATTAAGTATTTATGCGGAGATGCATTTATTTCTAGAGGAAAGTAAATGTATCTCCGTTGAAATATACAAGATTCGTCACTCAAGAATACGACACACATCCGTCAGAAGAAGAAATTAAATATTTATGCGGAGATGCATTTATTTCTGGAGAAAAGTAAATGTATCTCCGTTGAAATATACAACATTCGTCACTCAAGAATACGACAGACATTCGACAGAAGAAGAAATAAAATATTTATGTGGAGATGCATTTATTTCTGGAGGAAAGTAAATGTAACTCCGTTGAAATAACAAGATTCGTCTTTAAAGAATACGACAGACATCCGACAAAAGAAGAAATTAAATATTTATGCGGAGATGCATTTATTTCTAGAGGAAAGTAAATGTATCTCCGTTGAAATATACAAGATTCGTCACTCAAGAATACGACAGACATCCGACAGAAGAAGAAATAAAATATTTATGCGGAGATGCATTTATTTCTGGAGGAAAGTAAATGCATCTCCGTTGAAATAAACAAGATTCGTCTTTATAGAATACGACAGACATCCGTCAGAAGAATAATTTAAATATTTATGAGGAGATGCATTTATTCCTCGAGGAAAGTAAATGTAACTCCGTTGAAATATACAAGATTCGTCTTTAAATAATACGACAGACATCCGACAAAAGAAGAAATTATATATTTATGTGGAGATGCATTTAGTTCTAGAGGAAAGTAAATGTATCTCCGTTGAAATATACAAGATTCGTCACTCAAGAATACGACACACATCCGTCAGAAGAAGAAATTAAATATTTATCCGGAGATGCATTTATTTCTGGAGAAAAGTAAATGTATCTCCGTTGAAATAACAAGATTCGTCTTTATAGAATACGACAGACATCCGACAGAAGAAGAAATTAAATATTTATGTGGAGATGCATTTATTTCTAGAGGAAAGTAAATGTATCTCCGTTGAAAAATACAACAACCGTCACTCAAGAATACGAGAGACATCCGAAAGAAGAATAAATTAAATATTTATGTGGAGATGCATTTTTTCTGGAGGAAAGTAAATGTATCTCCGTTGAAATATAGAACATTCGTCATTCAAGAATACGACAGACATCCGACAGAAGAAGAAATTAAATATTTATGCGGAGATGCATTGATTTCTGGAGGAAAGTAAATGTATCTCCGTTGAAATATACAATATTCGTCACTCAAGAATACGACAGACATCCGGCAAAAGAAGAAATTATATATTTATGCGGAGATGCATTTATTTCTAGAGGAATGTAAATGTATCTCCGTTGAAATAACAAGATTGGTCTTTAAAGAACATGACAGACATCCGACAAAAGAAGAAATTAAATATTTATGCGGAGAGGCATTTATTTCTGGAGGAAAGTAAATGTATCTCCGTTGAAATATACAAGATTCGTCACTCAAGAATACGACACACATCCGTCAGAAGAAGAAATTAAATATTTATGCGGAGATGCATTTATTTCTGGAGAAAAGTAAATGTATCTCCGTTGAAATAACAAGATTCGTCTTTATAGAATACGACAGACATCCGACAGAAGAAGAAATTAAATATTTATGTGGAGATGCATTTATTTCTAGAGGAAAGTAAATGTATCTCCGTTGAAAAATACAACAACCGTCACTCAAGAATACGACAGACATCCGAAAGAAGAATAAATTAAATATTTATGTGGAGATGCATTTATTTCTAGAGGAAAGTAAATGTATCTCCGTTGAAATATACAAGATTCGTCACTCAAGAATACGACAGACATCCGACAGAAGAAGAAATAAAATATTTATGTGGAGATGCATTTATTTCTGGAGGAAAGTAAATGTAACTCCGTTGAAATAACAAGATTCGTCTTTAAAGAATACGACAGACATCCGACAAAAGAAGAAATTAAATATTTATGCGGAGATGCATTTATTTCTAGAGGAAAGTAAATGTATCTCCGTTGAAATATACAAGATTCGTCACTGAAGAATACGACAGACATCCGACAGAAGAAGAAATAAAATATTTATGTGGAGATGCATTTATTTCTGGAGGAAAGTAAATGTAACTCCGTTGAAATAACAAGATTCGTCTTTAAAGAATACGACAGACATCCGACAGAAGAAGAAATAAAATATTTATGCGGAGATGCATTTATTTCTGGAGGAAAGTAAATGTATCTCCGTTGAAATAACAAGATTCGTCTTTAAAGAATACGACAGATATACGACACCAGAAGAAATTAAATATTTATGTGGAGATGCATTTATTTCTGGAGGAAAGTAAATGTAACTCCGTCGAAATAACAAGATTCGTCTTTAAAGAATACGACAGACATCCGACAAAAGAAGAAATTAAGTATTTATGCGGAGATGCATTTATTTCTAGAGGAAAGTAAATGTATCTCCGTTGAAATATACAAGATTCGTCACTCAAGAATACGACACACATCCGTCAGAAGAAGAAATTAAATATTTATGCGGAGATGCATTTATTTCTGGAGAAAAGTAAATGTATCTCCGTTGAAATATACAACATTCGTCACTCAAGAATACGACAGACATTCGACAGAAGAAGAAATAAAATATTTATGTGGAGATGCATTTATTTCTGGAGGAAAGTAAATGTAACTCCGTTGAAATAACAAGATTCGTCTTTAAAGAATACGACAGACATCCGACAAAAGAAGAAATTAAATATTTATGCGGAGATGCATTTATTTCTAGAGGAAAGTAAATGTATCTCCGTTGAAATATACAAGATTCGTCACTCAAGAATACGACAGACATCCGACAGAAGAAGAAATAAAATATTTATGCGGAGATGCATTTATTTCTGGAGGAAAGTAAATGTATCTCCGTTGAAATAAACAAGATTCGTCTTTATAGAATACGACAGACATCAGTCAGAAGAATAATTTAAATATTTATGAGGAGATGCATTTATTCCTCGAGGAAAGTAAATGTAACTCCGTTGAAATATACAAGATTCGTCTTTAAATAATACGACAGACATCCGACAAAAGAAGAAATTATATATTTATGTGGAGATGCATTTAGTTCTCGAGGAAAGTAAATGTAACTCCGTTGAAATATACAAGATTCGCCTTTAAAGAATACGACAGACATCCGGCAGAAGAAGAAATTAAATATTTATGCGGACATGCATTTATTTCTAGAGGAAAGTAAATGTATCTCCGTTGAAATAAACAAGATTCATCTTTATAGAATACGACAGACATCCGTCAGAAGAAGAAAATAAATATTTATGCGGAGATGCATTTATTTCTGGAGGAAAGTAAATGTATCTCCGTTGAAATATACAAGATTCGTCACTCAAGAATACGACAGACATCCGGCAAAAGAAGAAATTATATATTTATGCGGAGGTGCATTTATTTCTAGAGGAATGTAAATGTATCTCCGTTGAAATAACAAGATTGGTCTTTAAAGAACATGACAGACATCCGACAAAAGAAGAAATTAAATATTTATGCGGAGAGGCATTTATTTCTGGAGGAAAGTAAATGTATCTCCGTTGAAATATACAAGATTCGTTACTCAAGAATACGACACACATCCGTCAGAAGAAGAAATTAAATATTTATCCGGAGATGCATTTATTTCTGGAGAAAAGTAAATGTATCTCCGTTGAAATAACAAGATTCGTCTTTATAGAATACGACAGACATCCGACAGAAGAAGAAATTAAATATTTATGTGGAGATGCATTTATTTCTAGAGGAAAGTAAATGTATCTCCGTTGAAAAATACAACAACCGTCACTCAAGAATACGAGAGACATCCGAAAGAAGAATAAATTAAATATTTATGTGGAGATGCATTTTTTCTGGAGGAAAGTAAATGTATCTCCGTTGAAATATAGAACATTCGTCATTCAAGAATACGACAGACATCCGACAGAAGAAGAAATTAAATATTTATGCGGAGATGCATTGATTTCTGGAGGAAAGTAAATGTATCTCCGTTGAAATATACAAGATTCGTCACTCAAGAATACGTGTGACATCCGTCAAAAGAAGAATTTAAATATTTATGCGGAGATGCATTTATTTCTAGAGGAAAGTAAATGTATCTCCGTTGAAATATACAAGATTCGTCACTCAAGAATACGACAGACATCCGGCAGAAGAAGAAATAAAATATTTATGCGGAGATGCATTTATTTCTAGAGGAAAGTAAATGTATCTCCGTTGAAATATACAAGATTCGTCACTCAAGAATACGACAGACATCCGGCAGAAGAAGAAATAAAATATTTATGCGGAGATGCATTTATTTCTGGAGGAACGTAAATGTATCTCCGTTGAAATATACAAGATTAGTCACTCAAGAATACGTAAGACATCCGACAGAAGAATAAAATAAATATTTATGCGGAGATGCATTTATTTCTGGAAGAAAGTAAATGTATCTCCGTTGAAATATACAAGATTCGTCACTCAAGAATACGACAGACATCGGACAAAAGAAGAAATTATATATTTATGCGGAGATGCATTTATTTCTAGAAGAATGTAAATGTATCTCCGTTGAAATAACAAGATTCGTCTTTAAAGAATACGACAGACATCCGACAGAAGAAGAAATTAAATATTTATGCGGAGATGCATTTATTTCTAGAGGAAAGTAAATGTATCTCCGTTGAAATAAACAAGATTCGTCTTTATAGAATACGACAGACAAACGTCAGAAGAATAAATTAAATATTTATGTGGAGATGCATTTATTACTCGAGGAAAGTAAATGTAACTCCGTTGAAATATACAAGATTCGTCTTTAAAGAATACGACAGACATCCGGCAGAAGAAGAAATTAAATATTTATGCGGAGATGCATTTATTTCTAGAGGAAAGTAAATGTATCTCCGTTGAAATAAACAAGATTCGTCTTTATAGAATACGACAGACAAACGTCAGAAGAATAAATTAAATATTTATGTGGAGATGCATTTATTACTCGAGGAAAGTAAATGTAACTCCGTTGAAATATACAAGATTCGTCTTTAAAGAATACGACAGACATCCGACAGAAGAAGAAATTAAATATTTATGCGGAGATGCATTTATTTCTAGAGGAAAGTAAATGTATCTCCGTTGAAATAAACAAGATTCGTCTTTATAGAATACGACAGACAAACGTCAGAAGAATAAATTAAATATTTATGTGGAGATGCATTTATTTCTCGAGGAAAGTAAATGTAACTCCGTTGAAATATACAAGATTCGTCTTTAAAGAATACGACAGACATCCGGCAGAAGAAGAAATTAAATATTTATGCGGAGATGCATTTATTTCTAGAGGAAAGTAAATGTATCTCCGTTGAAATAAACAAGATTCGTCTTTATAGAATACGACAGACAAACGTCAGAAGAATAAATTAAATATTTATGTGGAGATGCATTTATTACTCGAGGAAAGTAAATGTAACTCCGTTGAAATAACAAGATTCGTCTTTAAAGAATACGACAGATATACGACACCAGAAGAAATTAAATATTTATGTGGAGATGCATTTATTTCTGGAGGAAAGTAAATGTAACTCCGTCGAAATAACAAGATTCGTCTTTAAAGAATACGACAACCATCCGACAAAAGAAGAAATTAAGTATTTATGCGGAGATGCATTTATTTCTAGAGGAAAGTAAATGTATCTCCGTTGAAATATACAAGATTCGTCACTCAAGAATACGACACACATCCGTCAGAAGAAGAAATTAAATATTTATGCGGAGATGCATTTATTTCTGGAGAAAAGTAAATGTATCTCCGTTGAAATATACAACATTCGTCACTCAAGAATACGACAGACATTCGACAGAAGAAGAAATAAAATATTTATGTGGAGATGCATTTATTTCTGGAGGAAAGTAAATGTAACTCCGTTGAAATAACAAGATTCGTCTTTAAAGAATACGACAGACATCCGACAAAAGAAGAAATTAAATATTTATGCGGAGATGCATTTATTTCTAGAGGAAAGTAAATGTATCTCCGTTGAAATATACAAGATTCGTCACTCAAGAATACGACAGACATCCGACAGAAGAAGAAATAAAATATTTATGCGGAGATGCATTTATTTCTGGAGGAAAGTAAATGTATCTCCGTTGAAATAAACAAGATTCGTCTTTATAGAATACGACAGACATCCGTCAGAAGAATAATTTAAATATTTATGAGGAGATGCATTTATTCCTCGAGGAAAGTAAATGTAACTCCGTTGAAATATACAAGATTCGTCTTTAAATAATACGACAGACATCCGACAAAAGAAGAAATTATATATTTATGTGGAGATGCATTTAGTTCTCGAGGAAAGTAAATGTAACTCCGTTGAAATATACAAGATTCGCCTTTAAAGAATACGACAGACATCCGGCAGAAGAAGAAATTAAATATTTATGCGGAGATGCATTTTTTTCTAGAGGAGAGTAAATGTATCTCCGTTGAAATAAACAAGATTCATCTTTATAGAATACGACAGACATCCGTCAGAAGAAGAAAATAAATATTTATGCGGAGATGCATTTATTTCTGGAGGAAAGTAAATGTATCTCCGTTGAAATATACAAGATTCGTCACTCAAGAATACGACAGACATCCGGCAAAAGAAGAAATTATATATTTATGCGGAGATGCATTTATTTCTAGAGGAATGTAAATGTATCTCCGTTGAAATAACAAGATTGGTCTTTAAAGAACATGACAGACATCCGACAAAAGAAGAAATTAAATATTTATGCGGAGAGGCATTTATTTCTGGAGGAAAGTAAATGTATCTCCGTTGAAATATACAAGATTCGTCACTCAAGAATACGACACACATCCGTCAGAAGAAGAAATTAAATATTTATCCGGAGATGCATTTATTTCTGGAGAAAAGTAAATGTATCTCCGTTGAAATAACAAGATTCGTCTTTATAGAATACGACAGACATCCGACAGAAGAAGAAATTAAATATTTATGTGGAGATGCATTTATTTCTAGAGGAAAGTAAATGTATCTCCGTTGAAAAATACAACAACCGTCACTCAAGAATACGAGAGACATCCGAAAGAAGAAGAAATTAAATATTTATGCGGAGATGCATTTATTTCTGGAGAAAAGTAAATGTATCTCCGTTGAAATATACCAGATTCGTCACTCAAGAATACGAAAGACATTCGTCAGAAGAAGAATTTAAATATTTATGCGGAGATGCATTTATTTCTAGAGGAAAGAAAATGTATCTCCATTGAAATATACAACATTCGTCATTCAAAAATACGAAAGACATCCTTCAGAAGAAGAATTTAAATATTTATGCGGAGATGCATTTATTTCTAGAGGAAAGTAAATGTATCTCCGTTGAAATTTACAACATTGGTCACTCAAGAATACGACTGACATCCCACAGAAGAAGAAATAAAATATTTATGTGGAGATGCATTTATTTCTCGAGGAAAGTAAATGTAACTCCGTTGAAATATACAAGATTCGTCTTTAAAGAATACGACAGACATCTGGCAGAAGAAGACATTAAATATTTATGCGGAGATGCATTTATTTCTAGAGGAAAGTAAATGTATCTCCGTTGAAATAAACAAGATTCGTCTTTATAGAATACGACAGACATCCGTCAGAAGAATAATTTAAATATTTATGAGGAGATGCATTTATTCCTCGAGGAAAGTAAATGTAACTCCGTTGAAATATACAAGATTCGTCTTTAAAGAATACGACAGACATCCGACAAAAGAAGAAATTATATATTTATGTGGAGATGCATTTATTTCTCGAGGAAAGTAAATGTAACTCCGTTGAAATATACAAGATTCGTCTTTAATGAGTACGACAGACATCCGGCAGAAGAAGAAATTAAATATTTATGCGGAGATGCATTTATTTCTAGAGGAAAGTAAATGTATATCCGTTGAAATAAACAAGATTCATCTTTATAGAATACGACAGACATCCGTCAGAAGAAGAAAATAAATATTTATGCGGAGATGCATTTATTTCTGGAGGAAAGTAAATGTATCTCCGTTGAAATATACAATATTCGTCACTCAAGAATACGACAGACATCCGGCAAAAGAAGAAATTATATATTTATGCGGAGATGCATTTATTTCTAGAGGAATGTAAATGTATCTCCGTTGAAATAACAAGATTGGTCTTTAAAGAACATGACAGACATCCGACAAAAGAAGAAATTAAATATTTATGCGGAGAGGCATTTATTTCTGGAGGAAAGTAAATGTATCTCCGTTGAAATATACAAGATTCGTCACTCAAGAATACGACACACATCCGTCAGAAGAAGAAATTAAATATTTATGCGGAGATGCATTTATTTCTGGAGAAAAGTAAATGTATCTCCGTTGAAATAACAAGATTCGTCTTTATAGAATACGACAGACATCCGACAGAAGAAGAAATTAAATATTTATGTGGAGATGCATTTATTTCTAGAGGAAAGTAAATGTATCTCCGTTGAAAAATACAACAACCGTCACTCAAGAATACGACAGACATCCGAAAGAAGAATAAATTAAATATTTATGTGGAGATGCATTTATTTCTAGAGGAAAGTAAATGTATCTCCGTTGAAATATACAAGATTCGTCACTCAAGAATACGACAGACATCCGACAGAAGAAGAAATAAAATATTTATGTTGAGATGCATTTATTTCTGGAGGAAAGTAAATGTAACTCCGTTGAAATAACAAGATTCGTCTTTAAAGAATACGACAGACATCCGACAAAAGAAGAAATTAAATATTTATGCGGAGATGCATTTATTTCTAGAGGAAAGTAAATGTATCTCCGTTGAAATATACAAGATTCGTCACTCAAGAATACGACAGACATCCGACAGAAGAAGAAATAAAATATTTATGTGGAGATGCATTTATTTCTGGAGGAAAGTAAATGTAACTCCGTTGAAATAACAAGATTCGTCTTTAAAGAATACGACAGACATCCGACAGAAGAAGAAATAAAATATTTATGCGGAGATGCATTTATTTCTGGAGGAAAGTAAATGTATCTCCGTTGAAATAACAAGATTCGTCTTTAAAGAATACGACAGATATACGACACCAGAAGAAATTAAATATTTATGTGGAGATGCATTTATTTCTGGAGGAAAGTAAATGTAACTCCGTCGAAATAACAAGATTCGTCTTTAAAGAATACGACAGACATCCGACAAAAGAAGAAATAAAATATTTATGTGGAGATGCATTTATTTCTGGAGGAAAGTAAATGTAACTCCGTTGAAATAACAAGATTCGTCTTTAAAGAATACGACAGACATCCGACAAAAGAAGAAATTAAATATTTATGCGGAGATGCATTTATTTCTAGAGGAAAGTAAATGTATCTCCGTTGAAATATACAAGATTCGTCACTCAAGAATACGACAGACATCCGACAGAAGAAGAAATAAAATATTTATGCGGAGATGCATTTATTTCTGGAGGAAAGTAAATGTATCTCCGTTGAAATAAACAAGATTCGTCTTTATAGAATACGACAGACATCCGTCAGAAGAATAATTTAAATATTTATGAGGAGATGCATTTATTCCTCGAGGAAAGTAAATGTAACTCCGTTGAAATATACAAGATTCGTCTTTAAATAATACGACAGACATCCGACAAAAGAAGAAATTATATATTTATGTGGAGATGCATTTAGTTCTCGAGGAAAGTAAATGTAACTCCGTTGAAATATACAAGATTCGCCTTTAAAGAATACGACAGACATCCGGCAGAAGAAGAAATTAAATATTTATGCGGACATGCATTTATTTCTAGAGGAAAGTAAATGTATCTCCGTTGAAATAAACAAGATTCATCTTTATAGAATACGACAGACATCCGTCAGAAGAAGAAAATAAATATTTATGCGGAGATGCATTTATTTCTGGAGGAAAGTAAATGTATCTCCGTTGAAATATACAAGATTCGTCACTCAAGAATACGACAGACATCCGGCAAAAGAAGAAATTATATATTTATGCGGAGGTGCATTTATTTCTAGAGGAATGTAAATGTATCTCCGTTGAAATAACAAGATTGGTCTTTAAAGAACATGACAGACATCCGACAAAAGAAGAAATTAAATATTTATGCGGAGAGGCATTTATTTCTGGAGGAAAGTAAATGTATCTCCGTTGAAATATACAAGATTCGTCACTCAAGAATACGACACACATCCGTCAGAAGAAGAAATTAAATATTTATCCGGAGATGCATTTATTTCTGGAGAAAAGTAAATGTATCTCCGTTGAAATAACAAGATTCGTCTTTATAGAATACGACAGACATCCGACAGAAGAAGAAATTAAATATTTATGTGGAGATGCATTTATTTCTAGAGGAAAGTAAATGTATCTCCGTTGAAAAATACAACAACCGTCACTCAAGAATACGAGAGACATCCGAAAGAAGAATAAATTAAATATTTATGCGGAGATGCATTTATTTCTGGAGGAAAGTAAATGTATCTCCGTTGAAATATAGAACATTCGTCATTCAAGAATACGACAGACATCCGACAGAAGAAGAAATTAAATATTTATGCGGAGATGCATTTATTTCTGGAGGAAAGTAAATGTATCTCCGTTGAAATATACAAGATTCGTCACTCAAGAATACGACAGACATCCGGCAGAAGAAGAAATAAAATATTTATGCGGAGATGCATTTATTTCTAGAGGAAAGTAAATGTATCTCCGTTGAAATATACAAGATTCGTCACTCAAGAATACGACAGACATCCGGCAGAAGAAGAAATAAAATATTTATGCGGAGATGCATTTATTTCTGGAGGAAAGTAAATGTATCTCCGTTGAAATATACAAGATTAGTCACTCAAGAATACGTAAGACATCCGACAGAAGAATAAAATAAATATTTATGCGGAGATGCATTTATTTCTGGAGGAAAGTAAATGTATCTCCGTTGAAATATACAAGATTCGTCACTCAAGAATACGACAGACATCGGACAAAAGAAGAAATTATATATTTATGCGGAGATGCATTTATTTCTAGAAGAATGTAAATGTATCTCCGTTGAAATAACAAGATTCGTCTTTAAAGAATACGACAGACATCCGACAGAAGAAGAAATTAAATATTTATGCGGAGATGCATTTATTTCTCGAGGAAAGTAAATGTAACTCCGTTGAAATATACAAGATTCGTCTTTAAAGAATACGACAGACATCCGGCAGAAGAAGAAATTAAATATTTATGCGGAGATGCATTTATTTCTAGAGGAAAGTAAATGTATCTCCGTTGAAATAAACAAGATTCGTCTTTATAGAATACGACAGACAAACGTCAGAAGAATAAATTAAATATTTATGTGGAGATGCATTTATTACTCGAGGAAAGTAAATGTAACTCCGTTGAAATAAGAAGATTCGTCTTTAAAGAATACGACAGATATACGACACCAGAAGAAATTAAATATTTATGTGGAGATGCATTTATTTCTGGAGGAAAGTAAATGTAACTCCGTCGAAATAACAAGATTCGTCTTTAAAGAATACGACAGACATCCGACAAAAGAAGAAATTAAGTATTTATGCGGAGATGCATTTATTTCTAGAGGAAAGTAAATGTATCTCCGTTGAAATATACAAGATTCGTCACTCAAGAATACGACACACATCCGTCAGAAGAAGAAATTAAATATTTATGCGGAGATGCATTTATTTCTGGAGAAAAGTAAATGTATCTCCGTTGAAATATACAACATTCGTCACTCAAGAATACGACAGACATTCGACAGAAGAAGAAATAAAATATTTATGTGGAGATGCATTTATTTCTGGAGGAAAGTAAATGTAACTCCGTTGAAATAACAAGATTCGTCTTTAAAGAATACGACAGACATCCGACAAAAGAAGAAATTAAATATTTATGCGGAGATGCATTTATTTCTAGAGGAAAGTAAATGTATCTCCGTTGAAATATACAAGATTCGTCACTCAAGAATACGACAGACATCCGACAGAAGAAGAAATAAAATATTTATGCGGAGATGCATTTATTTCTGGAAGAAAGTAAATGTATCTCCGTTGAAATAAACAAGATTCGTCACTCAAGAATACGACAGACATTCGACAGAAGAAGAAATAAAATATTTATGTGGAGATGCATTTATTTCTGGAGGAAAGTAAATGTAACTCCGTTGAAATAACAAGATTCGTCTTTAAAGAATACGACAGACATCCGACAAAAGAAGAAATTATATATTTATGTGGAGATGCATTTAGTTCTCGAGGAAAGTAAATGTAACTCCGTTGAAATATACAAGATTCGCCTTTAAAGAATACGACAGACATCCGGCAGAAGAAGAAATTAAATATTTATGCGGAGATGCATTTTTTTCTAGAGGAGAGTAAATGTATCTCCGTTGAAATAAACAAGATTCATCTTTATAGAATACGACAGACATCCGTCAGAAGAAGAAAATAAATATTTATGCGGAGATGCATTTATTTCTGGAGGAAAGTAAATGTATCTCCGTTGAAATATACAAGATTCGTCACTCAAGAATACGACAGACATCCGGCAAAAGAAGAAATTATATATTTATGCGGAGATGCATTTATTTCTAGAGGAATGTAAATGTATCTCCGTTGAAATAACAAGATTGGTCTTTAAAGAACATGACAGACATCCGACAAAAGAAGAAATTAAATATTTATGCGGAGAGGCATTTATTTCTGGAGGAAAGTAAATGTATCTCCGTTGAAATATACAAGATTCGTCACTCAAGAATACGACACACATCCGTCAGAAGAAGAAATTAAATATTTATCCGGAGATGCATTTATTTCTGGAGAAAAGTAAATGTATCTCCGTTGAAATAACAAGATTCGTCTTTATAGAATACGACAGACATCCGACAGAAGAAGAAATTAAATATTTATGTGGAGATGCATTTATTTCTAGAGGAAAGTAAATGTATCTCCGTTGAAAAATACAACAACCGTCACTCAAGAATACGAGAGACATCCGAAAGAAGAATAAATTAAATATTTATGTGGAGATGCATTTTTTCTGGAGGAAAGTAAATGTATCTCCGTTGAAATATAGAACATTCGTCATTCAAGAATACGACAGACATCCGACAGAAGAAGAAATTAAATATTTATGCGGAGATGCATTGATTTCTGGAGGAAAGTAAATGTATCTCCGTTGAAATATACAAGATTCGTCACTCAAGAATACGTGTGACATCCGTCAAAAGAAGAATTTAAATATTTATGCGGAGATGCATTTATTTCTAGAGGAAAGTAAATGTATCTCCGTTGAAATATACAAGATTCGTCACTCAAGAATACGACAGACATCCGGCAGAAGAAGAAATAAAATATTTATGCGGAGATGCATTTACTTCTAGAGGAAAGTAAATGTATCTCCGTTGAAATATACAAGATTCGTCACTCAAGAATACGACAGACATCCGGCAGAAGAAGAAATAAAATATTTATGCGGAGATGCATTTATTTCTGGAGGAAAGTAAATGTATCTCCGTTGAAATATACAAGATTAGTCACTCAAGAATACGTAAGACATCCGACAGAAGAATAAAATAAATATTTATGCGGAGATGCATTTATTTCTGGAGGAAAGTAAATGTATCTCCGTTGAAATATACAAGATTCGTCACTCAAGAATACGACAGACATCGGACAAAAGAAGAAATTATATATTTATGCGGAGATGCATTTATTTCTAGAAGAATGTAAATGTATCTCCGTTGAAATAACAAGATTCGTCTTTAAAGAATACGACAGACATCCGACAGAAGAAGAAATTAAATATTTATGCGGAGATGCATTTATTTCTCGAGGAAAGTAAATGTAACTCCGTTGAAATATACAAGATTCGTCTTTAAAGAATACGACAGACATCCGGCAGAAGAAGAAATTAAATATTTATGCGGAGATGCATTTATTTCTAGAGGAAAGTAAATGTATCTCCGTTGAAATAAACAAGATTCGTCTTTATAGAATACGACAGACAAACGTCAGAAGAATAAATTAAATATTTATGTGGAGATGCATTTATTACTCGAGGAAAGTAAATGTAACTCCGTTGAAATAACAAGATTCGTCTTTAAAGAATACGACAGATATACGACACCAGAAGAAATTAAATATTTATGTGGAGATGCATTTATTTCTGGAGGAAAGTAAATGTAACTCCGTCGAAATAACAAGATTCGTCTTTAAAGAATACGACAGACATCCGACAAAAGAAGAAATTAAGTATTTATGCGGAGATGCATTTATTTCTAGAGGAAAGTAAATGTATCTCCGTTGAAATATACAAGATTCGTCACTCAAGAATACGACACACATCCGTCAGAAGAAGAAATTAAATATTTATGCGGAGATGCATTTATTTCTGGAGAAAAGTAAATGTATCTCCGTTGAAATATACAACATTCGTCACTCAAGAATACGACAGACATTCGACAGAAGAAGAAATAAAATATTTATGTGGAGATGCATTTATTTCTGGAGGAAAGTAAATGTAACTCCGTTGAAATAACAAGATTCGTCTTTAAAGAATACGACAGACATCCGACAAAAGAAGAAATTAAATATTTATGCGGAGATGCATTTATTTCTAGAGGAAAGTAAATGTATCTCCGTTGAAATATACAAGATTCGTCACTCAAGAATACGACAGACATCCGACAGAAGAAGAAATAAAATATTTATGCGGAGATGCATTTATTTCTGGAGGAAAGTAAATGTATCTCCGTTGAAATAAACAAGATTCGTCTTTATAGAATACGACAGACATCCGTCAGAAGAATAATTTAAATATTTATGAGGAGATGCATTTATTCCTCGAGGAAAGTAAATGTAACTCCGTTGAAATATACAAGATTCGTCTTTAAATAATACGACAGACATCCGACAAAAGAAGAAATTATATATTTATGTGGAGATGCATTTAGTTCTCGAGGAAAGTAAATGTAACTCCGTTGAAATATACAAGATTCGCCTTTAAAGAATACGACAGACATCCGGCAGAAGAAGAAATTAAATATTTATGCGGAGATGCATTTTTTTCTAGAGGAAAGTAAATGTATCTCCGTTGAAATAAACAAGATTCATCTTTATAGAATACGACAGACATCCGTCAGAAGAAGAAAATAAATATTTATGCGGAGATGCATTTATTTCTGGAGGAAAGTAAATGTATCTCCGTTGAAATATACAAGATTCGTCACTCAAGAATACGACAGACATCCGGCAAAAGAAGAAATTATATATTTATGCGGAGATGCATTTATTTCTAGAGGAATGTAAATGTATCTCCGTTGAAATAACAAGATTGGTCTTTAAAGAACATGACAGACATCCGGCAAAAGAAGAAATTAAATATTTATGCGGAGAGGCATTTATTTCTGGAGGAAAGTAAATGTATCTCCGTTGAAATATACAAGATTCGTCACTCAAGAATACGACACACATCCGTCATAAGAAGAAATTAAATATTTATCCGGAGATGCATTTATTTCTGGAGAAAAGTAAATGTATCTCCGTTGAAATAACAAGATTCGTCTTTATAGAATACGACAGACATCCGACAGAAGAAGAAATTAAATATTTATGTGGAGATGCATTTATTTCTAGAGGAAAGTAAATGTATCTCCGTTGAAAAATACAACAACCGTCACTCAAGAATACGAGAGACATCCGAAAGAAGAATAAATTAAATATTTATGTGGAGTTGCATTTTTTCTGGAGGAAAGTAAATGTATCTCCGTTGAAATATAGAACATTCGTCATTCAAGAATACGACAGACATCCGACAGAAGAAGAAATTAAATATTTATGCGGAGATGCATTGATTTCTGGAGGAAAGTAAATGTATCTCCGTTGAAATATACAAGATTCGTCACTCAAGAATACGTGTGACATCCGTCAAAAGAAGAATTTAAATATTTATGCGGAGATGCATTTATTTCTAGAGGAAAGTAAATGTATCTCCGTTGAAATATACAAGATTCGTCACTCAAGAATACGACAGACATCCGGCAGAAGAAGAAATAAAATATTTATGCGGTGATGCATTTATTTCTAGAGGAAAGTAAATGTATCTCCGTTGAAATATACAAGATTCGTCACTCAAGAATACGACAGACATCCGGCAGAAGAAGAAATAAAATATTTATGCGGAGATGCATTTATTTCTGGAGGAAAGTAAATGTATCTCCGTTGAAATATACAAGATTAGTCACTCAAGAATACGTAAGACATCCGACAGAAGAATAAAATAAATATTTATGCGGAGATGCATTTATTTCTGGAGGAAAGTAAATGTATCTCCGTTGAAATATAGAACATTCGTCATTCAAGAATACGACAGACATCCGACAGAAGAAGAAATTAAATATTTATGCGGAGATGCATTGATTTCTGGAGGAAAGTAAATGTATCTCCGTTGAAATATACAAGATTCGTCACTCAAGAATACGTGTGACATCCGTCAAAAGAAGAATTTAAATATTTATGCGGAGATGCATTTATTTCTAGAGGAAAGTAAATGTATCTCCGTTGAAATATACAAGATTCGTCACTCAAGAATACGACAGACATCCGGCAGAAGAAGAAATAAAATATTTATGCGGAGATGCATTTACTTCTAGAGGAAAGTAAATGTATCTCCGTTGAAATATACAAGATTCGTCACTCAAGAATACGACAGACATCCGGCAGAAGAAGAAATAAAATATTTATGCGGAGATGCATTTATTTCTGGAGGAAAGTAAATGTATCTCCGTTGAAATATACAAGATTAGTCACTCAAGAATACGTAAGACATCCGACAGAAGAATAAAATAAATATTTATGCGGAGATGCATTTATTTCTGGAGGAAAGTAAATGTATCTCCGTTGAAATATACAAGATTCGTCACTCAAGAATACGACAGACATCGGACAAAAGAAGAAATTATATATTTATGCGGAGATGCATTTATTTCTAGAAGAATGTAAATGTATCTCCGTTGAAATAACAAGATTCGTCTTTAAAGAATACGACAGACATCCGACAGAAGAAGAAATTAAATATTTATGCGGAGATGCATTTATTTCTCGAGGAAAGTAAATGTAACTCCGTTGAAATATACAAGATTCGTCTTTAAAGAATACGACAGACATCCGGCAGAAGAAGAAATTAAATATTTATGCGGAGATGCATTTATTTCTAGAGGAAAGTAAATGTATCTCCGTTGAAATAAACAAGATTCGTCTTTATAGAATACGACAGACAAACGTCAGAAGAATAAATTAAATATTTATGTGGAGATGCATTTATTACTCGAGGAAAGTAAATGTAACTCCGTTGAAATAACAAGATTCGTCTTTAAAGAATACGACAGATATACGACACCAGAAGAAATTAAATATTTATGTGGAGATGCATTTATTTCTGGAGGAAAGTAAATGTAACTCCGTCGAAATAACAAGATTCGTCTTTAAAGAATACGACAGACATCCGACAAAAGAAGAAATTAAGTATTTATGCGGAGATGCATTTATTTCTAGAGGAAAGTAAATGTATCTCCGTTGAAATATACAAGATTCGTCACTCAAGAATACGACACACATCCGTCAGAAGAAGAAATTAAATATTTATGCGGAGATGCATTTATTTCTGGAGAAAAGTAAATGTAACTCCGTTGAAATAACAAGATTCGTCTTTAAAGAATACGACAGACATCCGACAAAAGAAGAAATTAAATATTTATGCGGAGATGCATTTATTTCTAGAGGAAAGTAAATGTATCTCCGTTGAAATATACAAGATTCGTCACTCAAGAATACGACAGACATCCGACAGAAGAAGAAATAAAATATTTATGCGGAGATGCATTTATTTCTGGAGGAAAGTAAATGTATCTCCGTTGAAATAAACAAGATTCGTCTTTATAGAATACGACAGACATCCGTCAGAAGAATAATTTAAATATTTATGAGGAGATGCATTTATTCCTCGAGGAAAGTAAATGTAACTCCGTTGAAATATACAAGATTCGTCTTTAAATAATACGACAGACATCCGACAAAAGAAGAAATTATATATTTATGTGGAGATGCATTTAGTTCTCGAGGAAAGTAAATGTAACTCCGTTGAAATATACAAGATTCGCCTTTAAAGAATACGACAGACATCCGGCAGAAGAAGAAATTAAATATTTATGCGGAGATGCATTTTTTTCTAGAGGAAAGTAAATGTATCTCCGTTGAAATAAACAAGATTCATCTTTATAGAATACGACAGACATCCGTCAGAAGAAGAAAATAAATATTTATGCGGAGATGCATTTATTTCTGGAGGAAAGTAAATGTATCTCCGTTGAAATATACAAGATTCGTCACTCAAGAATACGACAGACATCCGGCAAAAGAAGAAATTATATATTTATGCGGAGATGCATTTATTTCTAGAGGAATGTAAATGTATCTCCGTTGAAATAACAAGATTGGTCTTTAAAGAACATGACAGACATCCGGCAAAAGAAGAAATTAAATATTTATGCGGAGAGGCATTTATTTCTGGAGGAAAGTAAATGTATCTCCGTTGAAATATACAAGATTCGTCACTCAAGAATACGACACACATCCGTCAGAAGAAGAAATTAAATATTTATCCGGAGATGCATTTATTTCTGGAGAAAAGTAAATGTATCTCCGTTGAAATAACAAGATTCGTCTTTATAGAATACGACAGACATCCGACAGAAGAAGAAATTAAATATTTATGTGGAGATGCATTTATTTCTAGAGGAAAGTAAATGTATCTCCGTTGAAAAATACAACAACCGTCACTCAAGAATACGAGAGACATCCGAAAGAAGAATAAATTAAATATTTATGTGGAGATGCATTTTTTCTGGAGGAAAGTAAATGTATCTCCGTTGAAATATAGAACATTCGTCATTCAAGAATACGACAGACATCCGACAGAAGAAGAAATTAAATATTTATGCGGAGATGCATTGATTTCTGGAGGAAAGTAAATGTATCTCCGTTGAAATATACAAGATTCGTCACTCAAGAATACGTGTGACATCCGTCAAAAGAAGAATTTAAATATTTATGCGGAGATGCATTTATTTCTAGAGGAAAGTAAATGTATCTCCGTTGAAATATACAAGATTCGTCACTCAAGAATACGACAGACATCCGGCAGAAGAAGAAATAAAATATTTATGCGGTGATGCATTTATTTCTAGAGGAAAGTAAATGTATCTCCGTTGAAATATACAAGATTCGTCACTCAAGAATACGACAGACATCCGGCAGAAGAAGAAATAAAATATTTATGCGGAGATGCATTTATTTCTGGAGGAAAGTAAATGTATCTCCGTTGAAATATACAAGATTAGTCACTCAAGAATACGTAAGACATCCGACAGAAGAATAAAATAAATATTTATGCGGAGATGCATTTATTTCTGGAGGAAAGTAAATGTATCTCCGTTGAAATATACAAGATTCGTCACTCAAGAATACGACAGACATCGGACAAAAGAAGAAATTATATATTTATGCGGAGATGCATTTATTTCTAGAAGAATGTAAATGTATCTCCGTTGAAATAACAAGATTCGTCTTTAAAGAATACGACAGACATCCGACAGAAGAAGAAATTAAATATTTATGCGGAGATGCATTTATTTCTAGAGGAAAGTAAATGTAACTCCGTTGAAATATACAAGATTCGTCTTTAAAGAATACGACAGACATCCGGCAGAAGAAGAAATTAAATATTTATGCGGAGATGCATTTATTTCTAGAGGAAAGTAAATGTATCTCCGTTGAAATAAACAAGATTCGTCTTTATAGAATACGACAGACAAACGTCAGAAGAATAAATTAAATATTTATGTGGAGATGCATTTATTACTCGAGGAAAGTAAATGTAACTCCGTTGAAATAACAAGATTCGTCTTTAAAGAATACGACAGACATCCGACAAGAGAAGAAATTATATATTTATGCGGAGATGCATTTATTTCTAGAGGAATGTAAATGTATCTCCGTTGAAATAACAAGATTGGTCTTTAAAGAATACGACAGACATCCGACAAAAGAAGAAATTAAATATTTATGCGGAGAGGCATTTATTTATAGAGGAAAGTAAATGTATCTCCGTTGAAATATACAAGATTATTTACTCAAGAATACGACACACATCCGTCAGAAGAAGAAATTAAATATTTATGCGGAGATGCATTTATTTCTGGAGGAAAGTAAATGTATCTCCGTTGAAATATACAAGATTCGTCATTCAAGAATACGACAGTTATCCGACAGAAGAAGAAATTAAATATTTATGCGGAGATGCATTTATTTCTGGAGGAAAGTAAATGTATCTCCGTTGAAATAAACAAGATTCGTCTTTATAGAATACGACAGACATTCGTCAGAAACAGAAAATAAATATTTATGCGGAGATGCATTTATTTATAGAGGAAATTAAATGTATCTCCGTTGAAATATACAATATTCGTCATTCACGAATACGACAGACATCCGACATAAGAGGAAATTAAATTATTATGCGGAGATGCATTTATTTCTGGACGAAAGTAAATGTATCTACGTTGAAATAAACAAGATTCGTCTTTATAGAATACGACAGACATCCGTCAGAAGAAGAAAATAAATATTTATGCGGAAATGCATTTATTTATTGAGGAAAGTAAATGTATCTCAGTTGAAATATACAAGATTCGTCACTCAAGAATATGACAGACATCCGACAAAAGAAGAAATTAAATATTTATGCGGAGATGCATTTATTTCTGGAGAAAAGTAAATGTATCTCCGTTGAAATATACAACATTCGTCACTCAAGAATACGACAGACATCCGACAGAAGAAGAGATAAAATATTTATGTGGAGATGCATTTATTTCTGGAGGAAAGTAAATGTAACTCCGTTGAAATATACAAGATTCTTCTTTAAAGAATACGACAGACATCCGGCAGAAGAAGAAATTAAATATTTATGCGGAGATGCATTTATTTCTAGAGGAAAGTAAATGTATCTCCGTTTGTAATATACAAGATTAGTCACTATAGAATACGTAAGACATCCGACAGAAGAATAAAATAAATATTTATGCGGAGATGCATTTATTTCTGGAGGAAAGTAAATGTATCTCCGTTGAAATATACAAGATTCGTCACTCAAGAATACGACACACATCCGTCAGAAGAAGAAATTACATATTTATGCGGAGATGCATTTATTTTTAGAGGAATGTAAATGTATCTCCGTTGAAAAATACAACAACCGTCACTCAAGAATACGACAGACATCCGAAAGAAGAAGAGATAAAATATTTATGTGGAGATGCATTTATTTCTGGAGGAAAGTAAATGTAACTCCGTTGAAATATACAAGATTCGTCTTTAAAGAATACGACAGACATCCGTCAGAAAAAGAAAATAAATATTTATGCGGAGATGCATTTATTTATAGAGGAAAGTAAATGTATCTCCGTTGAAATATACAATGTTCGTCATTCACGAATACGACAGACATCCGACAGAAGAAAAAATTTAATATTTATGCGGAGATGCATTTATTTCTGGAGGAAAGTAAATGTATCTCCGTTGAAATTTACAAGATTCGTCACTCAAGAATACGACAGACATCCGACAAAAGAAGAAATTAAATATTTATGCGGAGAGGCATTTATTTCTGGAGAAAAGTAAATGTATCTCCGTTGAAATAACAAGATTCGTCTTTAAAGAATACGACAGATATCCGAAAGAAGACGAAATTAAACATTTATGCGGAGATGCATTTATTTCTAGAGGAAAGTAAATGTATCTCCGTTGAAATATACAAGATTCGTCACTCAAGAATACGACACACATCCGTCAGAAGAAGAAATTAAATATTTATGCGGAGATGCATTTATTTCTGGAGAAAAGTTAATGTATCTCCGTTAAAATAACAAGATTCGTCTTTAAAGAATACGACAGGTATCCGACAGAAGAAGAAATTAAATATTTATGCGGAGATGCATTTATTTCTGGAGGAAAGTAAATGTATCTCCGTTGAAATAAACAAGATTCGTCTTTATAGAATACGACAGACATCCGTCAGAAGAAGAAAATAAATATTTATGCGGAGATGCATTTATTTCTAGAGGAAAGTAAATGTATCTCCGTTGAAATTTACAACATTCGTCACACAAGAATACGACAGACATCCGACAGAAGAAGAAATAAAATATTTATGTGGAGATGCATTTACTTCTCGAGGAAAGTAAATGTAACTCCGTTAAAATATACAAGATTCGTCTTTAAAGAATACGACAGACATCCGGCAGAAGAAGAAATTAAATATTTATGCGGAGATGCATTTATTTCTAGAGGAAAGTAAATGTATCTCCGTTGAAATAAACAAGATTCGTCTTTATAGAATACGACAGACATCCGTCAGAAGAAGAAAATAAATATTTATGCGGAGATGCATTTATTTCTGGAGGAAAGTAAATGTATCTCCGTTGAAATATACAAGATTCGTCACTCAAGAATACGACAGACATCCGACAAAAGAAGAAATTATATATTTATGCGGAGATGCATTTATTTCTAGAGGAATGTAAATGTATCTCCGTTGAAATAACAAGATTGGTCTTTAAAGAATACGACAGACATCCGACAAAAGAAGAAATTAAATATTTATGCGGAGAGGCATTTATTTCTGGAGGAAAGTAAATGTATCTCCGTTGAAATATACAAGATTCGTCACTCAAGAATACGACACACATCCGTCAGAAGAAGAAATTAAATATTTATGCGGAGATGCATTTATTTCTGGAGAAAAGTAAATGTATCTCCGTTGAAATAACAAGATTCGTCTTTATAGAATACGACAGACATCCGACAGAAGAAGAAATTAAATATTTATGTGGAGATGCATTTATTTCTAGAGGAAAGTAAATGTATCTCCGTTGAAAAATACAACAACCGTCACTCAAGAATACGACAGACATCCGAAAGAAGAAGAAATTAAATATTTATGTGGAGATGCATTTATTTCTAGAGGAAAGTAAATGTATCTCCGTTGAAATATACAACATTCGTCATTCAAGAATACGACAGACATCCGACAGAAGAAGAAATTAAATATTTATGCGGAGATGCATTTATTTCTGGAGGAAATTAAATGTATCTCCGTTGAAATATACAACATTCGTCATTCAAGAATACGACAGACATCCGACAGAAGAAGAAATTAAATATTTATGCGGAGATGCATTTATTTCTAGAGGAAAGTAAATGTATCTCCGTTGAAATATACAAGATTCGTCACTCAAGAATACGACAGACATCCGGCAGAAGAAGAAATAAAATATTTATGCGGAGATGCATTTATTTCTGGAGGAAAGTAAATGTATCTCCGTTGAAATATACAAGATTAGTCACTCAAGAATACGTAAGACATCCGACAGAAGAATAAAATAAATATTTATGCGGAGATGCATTTATTTCTGGAGGAAACTAAATGTATCTCCGTTGAAATATACAAGATTCGTCACTCAAGAATACGACAGACATCGGACAAAAGAAGAAATTATATATTTATGCGGAGATGCATTTATTTCTAGAAGAATGTAAATGTATCTCCGTTGAAATAACAAGATTCGTCTTTAAAGAATACGACACACATCCGACAGAAGAAGAAATTAAATATTTATGCGGAGATGCATTTATTTCTCGAGGAAAGTAAATGTAACTCCGTTGAAATATACAAGATTCGTCTTTAAAGAATACGACAGACATCCGGCAGAAGAAGAAATTAAATATTTATGCGGAGATGCATTTATTTCTAGAGGAAAGTAAATGTATCTCCGTTGAAATAAACAAGATTCGTCTTTATAGAATACGACAGACAAACGTCAGAAGAATAAATTAAATATTTATGTGGAGATGCATTTATTACTCGAGGAAAGTAAATGTAACTCCGTTGAAATAACAAGATTCGTCTTTAAAGAATACGACAGATATCCGACAAGAGAAGAAATTATATATTTATGCGGAGATGCATTTATTTCTAGAGGAATGTAAATGTATCTCCGTTGAAATAACAAGATTGGTCTTTAAAGAATACGACAGACATCCGACAAAAGAAGAAATTAAATATTTCTGCGAAGAGGGATTTATTTATAGAGGAAAGTAAATGTATCTCCGTTGAAATATACAAGATTCGTCATTCAAGAATACGACAGACATCCGACAGAAGAAGAAATTAAATATTTATGCGGAGATGCATTTATTTCTGGAGGAAAGTAAATGTATCTCCGTTGAAATAAACAAGATTCGTCTTTATAGAATACGACAGACATTCGTCAGAAACAGAAAATAAATATTTATGCGGAGATGCATTTATTTATAGAGGAAAGTAAATGTATCTCCGTTGAAATATACAATATTCGTCATTCACGAATACGACAGACATCCGACATAAGAGGAAATTAAATTATTATGCGGAGATGCATTTATTTCTGGACGAAAGTAAATGTATCTACGTTGAAATAAACAAGATTCGTCTTTATAGAATACGACAGACATCCGTCAGAAGAAGAAAATAAATATTTATGCGGAAATGCATTTATTTATTGAGGAAAGTAAATGTATCGCAGTTGAAATATACAAGATTCGTCACTCATGAATATGACAGACATCCGACAAAAGAAGAAATTAAATATTTATGCGGAGATGCATTTATTTCTGGAGAAAAGTAAATGTATCTCCGTTGAAATATACAACATTCGTCACTCAAGAATACGACAGACATCCGACAGAAGAAGAGATAAAATATTTATGTGGAGATGCATTTATTTCTGGAGGAAAGTAAATGTAACTCCGTTGAAATATACAAGATTCTTCTTTAAAGAATACGACAGACATCCGGCAGAAGAAGAAATTAAATATTTATGCGGAGATGCATTTATTTCTAGAGGAAAGTAAATGTATCTCCGTTGAAATATACAAGATTAGTCACTCAAGAATACGTAAGACATCCGACAGAAGAATAAAATAAATATTTATGCGGAGGTGCATTTATTTCTGGAGGAAAGTAAATGTATCTCCGTTGAAATATACAAGATTCGTCACTCAAGAATACGACAGACATCCGAAAGAAGAAGAGATAAAATATTTATGTGGAGATGCATTTATTTCTGGAGGAAAGTAAATGTAACTCCGTTGAAATATACAAGATTCGTCTTTAAAGAATACGACAGACATCCGTCAGAAAAAGAAAATAAATATTTATGCGGAGATGCATTTATTTATAGAGGAAAGTAAATGTATCTCCGTTGAAATATACAAGATTCGTCACTCAAGAATACGACACACATCCGTCAGAAGAAGAAATTAAATATTTATGCGGAGATGCATTTATTTCTGGAGAAAAGTAAATGTATCTCCGTTAAAATAACAAGATTCGTCTTTAAAGAATACGACAGGTATCCGACAGAAGAAGAACGGAGATGCATTTATTTCTGGAGGAAAGTAAATGTATCTCCGTTGAAATAAACAAGATTCGTCTTTATAGAATACGACAGACATCCGTCAGAAGAAGAAAATAAATATTTATGCGGAGATGCATTTATTTCTAGAGGAAAGTAAATGTATCTCCGTTGAAATTTACAACATTCGTCACTCAAGAATACGACAGACATCCGACAGAAGAAGAAATAAAATATTTATGTGGAGATGCATTTACTTCTCGAGGAAAGTAAATGTAACTCCGTTGAAATATACAAGATTCGACTTTAAAGAATACGACAGACATCCGGCAGAAGAAGAAATTAAATATTTAAGCGGAGATGCATTTATTTCTAGAGGAAAGTAAATGTATCTCCGTTGAAATAAACAAGATTCGTCTTTATAGAATACGACAGACATCCGTCAGAAGAAGAAAATAAATATTTATGCGGAGATGCATTTATTTCTGGAGGAAAGTAAATGTATCTCCGTTGAAATATACAAGATTCGTCACTCAAGAATACGACAGACATCCGACAAAAGAAGAAATTATATATTTATGCGGAGATGCATTTATTTCTAGAGGAATGTAAATGTATCTCCGTTGAAATAACAAGATTGGTCTTTAAAGAATACGACAGACATCCGACAAAAGAAGAAATTAAATATTTATGCGGAGAGGCATTTATTTCTGGAGGAAAGTAAATGTATCTCCGTTGAAATATACAAGATTCGTCACTCAAGAATACGACACACATCCGTCAGAAGAAGAAATTAAATATTTATGCGGAGATGCATTTATTTCTGGAGAAAAGTAAATGTATCTCCGTTGAAATAACAAGATTCGTCTTTATAGAATACGACAGACATCCGACAGAAGAAGAAATTAAATATTTATGTGGAGATGCATTTATTTCTAGAGGAAAGTAAATGTATCTCCGTTGAAAAATACAACAACCGTCACTCAAGAATACGACAGACATCCGAAAGAAGAAGAAATTAAATATTTATGTGGAGATGCATTTATTTCTAGAGGAAAGTAAATGTATCTCCGTTGAAATATACAACATTCGTCATTCAAGAATACGACAGACATCCGACAGAAGAAGAAATTAAATATTTATGCGGAGATGCATTTATTTCTGGAGGAAATTAAATGTATCTCCGTTGAAATATACAAGATTCGTCACTCAAGAATACGAGAGACATCCGTCAATAGAAGAATTTATATATTTATGCGGAGATGCATTTATTTCTAGAGGAAAGTAAATGTATCTCCGTTGAAATATATAAGATTCGTCACTCAAGAATACGACAGACATCCGGCAGAAGAAGAAATAAAATATTTATGCGGAGATGCATTTATTTCTGGAGGAAAGTAAATGTATCTCCGTTGAAATATACAAGATTAGTCACTCAAGAATACGTAAGACATCCGACAGAAGAATAAAATAAATATTTATGCGGAGATGCATTTATTTCTGGAGGAAACTAAATGTATCTCCGTTGAAATATACAAGATTCGTCACTCAAGAATACGACAGACATCGGACAAAAGAAGAAATTATATATTTATGCGGAGATGCATTTATTTCTAGAGGAATGTAAATGTATCTCCGTTGAAATAACAAGATTGGTCTTTAAAGAATACGACAGACATCCGACAAAAGAAGAAATTAAATATTTATGCGGAGAGGCATTTATTTCTGGAGGAAAGTAAATGTATCTCCGTTGAAATATACAAGATTCGTCACTCAAGAATACGACACACATCCGTCAGAAGAAGAAATTAAATATTTATGCGGAGATGCATTTATTTCTGGAGAAAAGTAAATGTATCTCCGTTGAAATAACAAGATTCGTCTTTATAGAATACGACAGACATCCGACAGAAGAAGAAATTAAATATTTATGTGGAGATGCATTTATTTCTAGAGGAAAGTAAATGTATCTCCGTTGAAAAATACAACAACCGTCACTCAAGAATACGACAGACATCCGAAAGAAGAAGAAATTAAATATTTATGTGGAGATGCATTTATTTCTAGAGGAAAGTAAATGTATCTCCGTTGAAATATACAACATTCGTCATTCAAGAATACGACAGACATCCGACAGAAGAAGAAATTAAATATTTATGCGGAGATGCATTTATTTCTGGAGGAAATTAAATGTATCTCCGTTGAAATATACAAGATTCGTCACTCAAGAATACGAGAGACATCCGTCAATAGAAGAATTTATATATTTATGCGGAGATGCATTTATTTCTAGAGGAAAGTAAATGTATCTCCGTTGAAATATACAAGATTAGTCACTCAAGAATACGTAAGACATCCGACAGAAGAATAAAATAAATATTTATGCGGAGATGCATTTATTTCTGGAGGAAACTAAATGTATCTCCGTTGAAATATACAAGATTCGTCACTCAAGAATACGACAGACATCGGACAAAAGAAGAAATTATATATTTATGCGGAGATGCATTTATTTCTAGAAGAATGTAAATGTATCTCCGTTGAAATAACAAGATTCGTCTTTAAAGAATACGACAGACATTCGACAGAAGAAGAAATTAAATATTTATGCGGAGATGCATTTATTTCTCGAGGAAAGTAAATGTAACTCCGTTGAAATATACAAGATTCGTCTTTAAAGAATACGACAGACATCCGGCAGAAGAAGAAATTAAATATTTATGCGGAGATGCATTTATTTCTAGAGGAAAGTAAATGTATCTCCGTTGAAATATACAAGATTCGTCATTCAAGAATACGACAGACATCCGACAGAAGAAGAAATTAAATATTTATGCGGAGATGCATTTATTTCTGGAGGAAAGTAAATGTATCTCCGTTGAAATAAACAAGATTCGTCTTTATAGAATACGACAGACAAACGTCAGAAGAATAAATTAAATATTTATGTGGAGATGCATTTATTACTCGAGGAAAGTAAATGTAACTCCGTTGAAATAACAAGATTCGTCTTTAAAGAATACGACAGACATCCGACAAGAGAAGAAATTATATATTTATGCGGAGATGCATTTATTTCTAGAGGAATGTAAATGTATCTCCGTTGAAATAACAAGATTGGTCTTTAAAGAATACGACAGACATCCGACAAAAGAAGAAATTAAATATTTATGCGAAGAGGCATTTATTTATAGAGGAAAGTAAATGTATCTCCGTTAAAATATACAAGATTATTTACTCAAGAATACGACACACATCCGTCAGAAGAAGAAATTAAATATTTATGCGGAGATGCATTTATTTCTGGAGGAAAGTAAATGTATCTCTGTTGAAATATACAAGATTCGTCATTCAAGAATACGACAGACATCCGACAGAAGAAGAAATTAAATATTTATGCGGGGATGCATTTATTTCTGGAGGAAAGTAAATGTATCTCCGTTGAAATAAACAAGATTCGTCTTTATAGAATACGACAGACATTCGTCAGAAACAGAAAATAAATATTTATGCGGAGATGCATTTATTTATAGAGGAAAGTAAATGTATCTCCGTTGAAATATACAATATTCGTCATTCACGAATACGACAGACATCCGACATAAGAGGAAATTAAATTATTATGCGGAGATGCATTTATTTCTGGAGAAAAGTAAATGTATCTCCGTTAAAATAACAAGATTCGTCTTTAAAGAATACGACAGGTATCCGACAGAAGAAGAAATTAAATATTTATGCGGAGATGCATTTATTTCTGGAGAAAAGTAAATGTATCTCCGTTGAAATAACAAGATTCGTCTTTATAGAATACGACAGACATCCGACAGAAGAAGAAATTAAATATTTATGTGGAGATGCATTTATTTCTAGAGGAAAGTAAATGTATCTCCGTTGAAAAATACAACAACCGTCACTCAAGAATACGACAGACATCCGAAAGAAGAAGAAATTAAATATTTATGTGGAGATGCATTTATTTCTAGAGGAAAGTAAATGTATCTCCGTTGAAATATACAACATTCGTCATTCAAGAATACGACAGACATCCGACAGAAGAAGAAATTAAATATTTATGCGGAGATGCATTTATTTCTGGAGGAAATTAAATGTATCTCCGTTGAAATATACAAGATTCGTCACTCAAGAATACGAGAGACATCCGTCAATAGAAGAATTTATATATTTATGCGGAGATGCATTTATTTCTAGAGGAAAGTAAATGTATCTCCGTTGAAATATACAAGATTCGTCACTCAAGAATACGACAGACATCCGGCAGAAGAAGAAATAAAATATTTATGCGGAGATGCATTTATTTCTGGAGGAAAGTAAATGTATCTCCGTTGAAATATACAAGATTAGTCACTCAAGAATACGTAAGACATCCGACAGAAGAATAAAATAAATATTTATGCGGAGATGCATTTATTTCTGGAGGAAACTAAATGTATCTCCGTTGAAATATACAAGATTCGTCACTCAAGAATACGACAGACATCGGACAAAAGAAGAAATTATATATTTATGCGGAGATGCATTTATTTCTAGAAGAATGTAAATGTATCTCCGTTGAAATAACAAGATTCGTCTTTAAAGAATACGACACACATCCGACAGAAGAAGAAATTAAATATTTATGCGGAGATGCATTTATTTCTCGAGGAAAGTAAATGTAACTCCGTTGAAATATACAAGATTCGTCTTTAAAGAATACGACAGACATCCGGCAGAAGAAGAAATTAAATATTTATGCGGAGATGCATTTATTTCTAGAGGAAAGTAAATGTATCTCCGTTGAAATAAACAAGATTCGTCTTTATAGAATACGACAGACAAACGTCAGAAGAATAAATTAAATATTTATGTGGAGATGCATTTATTACTCGAGGAAAGTAAATGTAACTCCGTTGAAATAACAAGATTCGTCTTTAAAGAATACGACAGACATCCGACAAGAGAAGAAATTATATATTTATGCGGAGATGCATTTATTTCTAGAGGAATGTAAATGTATCTCCGTTGAAATAACAAGATTGGTCTTTAAAGAATACGACAGACATCCGACAAAAGAAGAAATTAAATATTTCTGCGAAGAGGCATTTATTTATAGAGGAAAGTAAATGTATCTCCGTTGAAATATACAAGATTCGTCATTCAAGAATACGACAGACATCCGACAGAAGAAGAAATTAAATATTTATGCGGAGATGCATTTATTTCTGGAGGAAAGTAAATGTATCTCCGTTGAAATAAACAAGATTCGTCTTTATAGAATACGACAGACATTCGTCAGAAACAGAAAATAAATATTTATGCGGAGATGCATTTATTTATAGAGGAAAGTAAATGTATCTCCGTTGAAATATACAATATTCGTCATTCACGAATACGACAGACATCCGACATAAGAGGAAATTAAATTATTATGCGGAGATGCATTTATTTCTGGACGAAAGTAAATGTATCTACGTTGAAATAAACAAGATTCGTCTTTATAGAATACGACAGACATCCGTCAGAAGAAGAAAATAAATATTTATGCGGAAATGCATTTATTTCTAGAGGAATGTAAATGTATCTCCGTTGAAATGACAAGATTGGTCTTTAAAGAATACGACAGACATCCGACAAAAGAAGAAATTAAATATTTATGCGAAGAGGCATTTATTTATAGAGGAAAGTAAATGTATCTCCGTTAAAATATACAAGATTATTTACTCAAGAATACGACACACATCCGTCAGAAGAAGAAATTAAATATTTATGCGGAGATGCATTTATTTCTGGAGGAAAGTAAATGTATCTCTGTTGAAATATACAAGATTCGTCATTCAAGAATACGACAGACATCCGACAGAAGAAGAAATTAAATATTTATGCGGGGATGCATTTATTTCTGGAGGAAAGTAAATGTATCTCCGTTGAAATAAACAAGATTCGTCTTTATAGAATACGACAGACATTCGTCAGAAACAGAAAATAAATATTTATGCGGAGATGCATTTATTTATAGAGGAAAGTAAATGTATCTCCGTTGAAATATACAATATTCGTCATTCACGAATACGACAGACATCCGACATAAGAGGAAATTAAATTATTATGCGGAGATGCATTTATTTCTGGAGAAAAGTAAATGTATCTCCGTTAAAATAACAAGATTCGTCTTTAAAGAATACGACAGGTATCCGACAGAAGAAGAAATTAAATATTTATGCGGAGATGCATTTATTTCTGGAGAAAAGTAAATGTATCTCCGTTGAAATAACAAGATTCGTCTTTATAGAATACGACAGACATCCGACAGAAGAAGAAATTAAATATTTATGTGGAGATGCATTTATTTCTAGAGGAAAGTAAATGTATCTCCGTTGAAAAATACAACAACCGTCACTCAAGAATACGACAGACATCCGAAAGAAGAAGAAATTAAATATTTATGTGGAGATGCATTTATTTCTAGAGGAAAGTAAATGTATCTCCGTTGAAATATACAACATTCGTCATTCAAGAATACGACAGAAATCCGACAGAAGAAGAAATTAAATATTTATGCGGAGATGCATTTATTTCTGGAGGAAATTAAATGTATCTCCGTTGAAATATACAAGATTCGTCACTCAAGAAAACGAGAGACATCCGTCAATAGAAGAATTTATATATTTATGCGGAGATGCATTTATTTCTAGAGGAAAGTAAATGTATCTCCGTTGAAATATACAAGATTCGTCACTCAAGAATACGACAGACATCCGGCAGAAGAAGAAATAAAATATTTATGCGGAGATGCATTTATTTCTGGAGGAAAGTAAATGTATCTCCGTTGAAATATACAAGATTAGTCACTCAAGAATACGTAAGACATCCGACAGAAGAATAAAATAAATATTTATGCGGAGATGCATTTATTTCTGGAGGAAACTAAATGTATCTCCGTTGAAATATACAAGATTCGTCACTCAAGAATACGACAGACATCGAACAAAAGAAGAAATTATATATTTATGCGGAGATGCATTTATTTCTAGAAGAATGTAAATGTATCTCCGTTGAAATAACAAGATTCGTCTTTAAAGAATACGACACACATCCGACAGAAGAAGAAATTAAATATTTATGCGGAGATGCATTTATTTCTCGAGGAAAGTAAATGTAACTCCGTTGAAATATACAAGATTCGTCTTTAAAGAATACGACAGACATCCGGCAGAAGAAGAAATTAAATATTTATGCGGAGATGCATTTATTTCTAGAGGAAAGTAAATGTATCTCCGTTGAAATAAACAAGATTCGTCTTTATAGAATACGACAGACAAACGTCAGAAGAATAAATTAAATATTTATGTGGAGATGCATTTATTACTCGAGGAAAGTAAATGTAACTCCGTTGAAATAACAAGATTCGTCTTTAAAGAATACGACAGACATCCGACAAGAGAAGAAATTATATATTTATGCGGAGATGCATTTATTTCTAGAGGAATGTAAATGTATCTCCGTTGAAATAACAAGATTGGTCTTTAAAGAATACGACAGACATCCGACAAAAGAAGAAATTAAATATTTCTGCGAAGAGGCATTTATTTATAGAGGAAAGTAAATGTATCTCCGTTGAAATATACAAGATTCGTCATTCAAGAATACGACAGACATGCGACAGAAGAAGAAATTAAATATTTATGCGGAGATGCATTTATTTCTGGAGGAAAGTAAATGTATCTCCGTTGAAATAAACAAGATTCGTCTTTATAGAATACGACAGACATTCGTCAGAAACAGAAAATAAATATTTATGCGGAGATGCATTTATTTATAGAGGAAAGTAAATGTATCTCCGTTGAAATATACAATATTCGTCATTCACGAATACGACAGACATCCGACATAAGAGGAAATTAAATTATTATGCGGAGATGCATTTATTTCTGGACGAAAGTAAATGTATCTACGTTGAAATAAACAAGATTAGTCACTCAAGAATACGTAAGACATCCGACAGAAGAATAAAATAAATATTTATGCGGAGATGCATTTATTTATTGAGGAAAGTAAATGTATCTCCGTTGAAATATACAAGATTAGTCACTCAAGAATACGTAAGACATCCGACAGAAGAATAAAATAAATATTTATGCGGAGATGCATTTATTTCTGGAGGAAAGTAAATGTATCTCCGTTGAAATATACAAGATTCGTCACTCAAGAATACGACAGACATCCGAAAGAAGAAGAGATAAAATATTTATGTGGAGATGCATTTATTTCTGGAGGAAAGTAAATGTAACTCCGTTGAAATATACAAGATTCGTCTTTAAAGAATACGACAGACATCCGTCAGAAAAAGAAAATAAATATTTATGCGGAGATGCATTTATTTATAGAGGAAAGTAAATGTATCTCCGTTGAAATATACAAGATTCGTCACTCAAGAATGCGACACACATCCGTCAGAAGAAGAAATTAAATATTTATGCGGAGATGCATTTATTTCTGGAGAAAAGTAAATGTATCTCCGTTAAAATAACAAGATTCGTCTTTAAAGAATACGACAGGTATCCGACAGAAGAAGAACGGAGATGCATTTATTTCTGGAGGAAAGTAAATGTATCTCCGTTGAAATAAACAAGATTCGTCTTTATAGAATACGACAGACATCCGTCAGAAGAAGAAAATAAATATTTATGCGGAAATGCATTTATTTATTGAGGAAAGTAAATGTATCTCCGTTGAAATATACAAGATTAGTCACTCAAGAATACGTAAGACATCCGACAGAAGAATAAAATAAATATTTATGCGGAGATGCATTTATTTCTGGAGGAAAGTAAATGTATCTCCGTTGAAATATACAAGATTCGTCACTCAAGAATACGACAGACATCCGAAAGAAGAAGAGATAAAATATTTATGTGGAGATGCATTTATTTCTGGAGGAAAGTAAATGTAACTCCGTTGAAATATACAAGATTCGTCTTTAAAGAATACGACAGACATCCGTCAGAAAAAGAAAATAAATATTTATGCGGAGATGCATTTATTTATAGAGGAAAGTAAATGTATCTCCGTTGAAATATACAAGATTCGTCACTCAAGAATGCGACACACATCCGTCAGAAGAAGAAATTAAATATTTATGCGGAGATGCATTTATTTCTGGAGAAAAGTAAATGTATCTCCGTTAAAATAACAAGATTCGTCTTTAAAGAATACGACAGGTATCCGACAGAAGAAGAACGGAGATGCATTTATTTCTGGAGGAAAGTAAATGTATCTCCGTTGAAATAAACAAGATTCGTCTTTATAGAATACGACAGACATCCGTCAGAAGAAGAAAATAAATATTTATGCGGAGATGCATTTATTTCTAGAGGAAAGTAAATGTATCTCCGTTGAAATTTACAACATTCGTCACTCAAGAATACGACAGACATCCGACAGAAGAAGAAATAAAATATTTATGTGGAGATGCATTTACTTCTCGAGGAAAGTAAATGTAACTCCGTTGAAATATACAAGATTCGACTTTAAAGAATACGACAGACATCCGGCAGAAGAAGAAAATAAATATTTATGCGGAGATGCATTTATTTCTGGAGGAAAGTAAATGTATCTCCGTTGAAATATACAAGATTCGTCACTCAAGAATACGACAGACATCCGACAAAAGAAGAAATTATATATTTATGCGGAGATGCATTTATTTCTAGAGGAATGTAAATGTATCTCCGTTGAAATAACAAGATTGGTCTTTAAAGAATACGACAGACATCCGACAAAAGAAGAAATTAAATATTTATGCGGAGAGGCATTTATTTCTGGAGGAAAGTAAATGTATCTCCGTTGAAATATACAAGATTCGTCACTCAAGAATACGACACACATCCGTCAGAAGAAGAAATTAAATATTTTATGCGGAGATGCATTTATTTCTGGAGAAAAGTAAATGTATCTCCGTTGAAATAACAAGATTCGTCTTTATAGAATACGACAGACATCCGACAGAAGAAGAAATTAAATATTTATGTGGAGATGCATTTATTTCTAGAGGAAAGTAAATGTATCTCCGTTGAAAAATACAACAACCGTCACTCAAGAATACGACAGACATCCGAAAGAAGAAGAAATTAAATATTTATGTGGAGATGCATTTATTTCTAGAGGAAAGTAAATGTATCTCCGTTGAAATATACAACATTCGTCATTCAAGAATACGACAGACATCCGACAGAAGAAGAAATTAAATATTTATGCGGAGATGCATTTATTTCTGGAGGAAATTAAATGTATCTCCGTTGAAATATACAAGATTCGTCACTCAAGAATACGAGAGACATCCGTCAATAGAAGAATTTATATATTTATGCGGAGATGCATTTATTTCTAGAGGAAAGTAAATGTATCTCCGTTGAAATATACAAGATTCGTCACTCAAGAATACGACAGACATCCGGCAGAAGAAGAAATAAAATATTTATGCGGAGATGCATTTATTTCTGGAGGAAAGTAAATGTATCTCCGTTGAAATATACAAGATTAGTCACTCAAGAATACGTAAGACATCCGACAGAAGAATAAAATAAATATTTATGCGGAGATGCATTTATTTCTGGAGGAAACTAAATGTATCTCCGTTGAAATATACAAGATTCGTCACTCAAGAATACGACAGACATCGGACAAAAGAAGAAATTATATATTTATGCGGAGATGCATTTATTTCTAGAGGAATGTAAATGTATCTCCGTTGAAATAACAAGATTGGTCTTTAAAGAATACGACAGACATCCGACAAAAGAAGAAATTAAATATTTATGCGGAGAGGCATTTATTTCTGGAGGAAAGTAAATGTATCTCCGTTGAAATATACAAGATTCGTCACTCAAGAATACGACACACATCCGTCAGAAGAAGAAATTAAATATTTATGCGGAGATGCATTTATTTCTGGAGAAAAGTAAATGTATCTCCGTTGAAATAACAAGATTCGTCTTTATAGAATACGACAGACATCCGACAGAAGAAGAAATTAAATATTTATGTGGAGATGCATTTATTTCTAGAGGAAAGTAAATGTATCTCCGTTGAAAAATACAACAACCGTCACTCAAGAATACGACAGACATCCGAAAGAAGAAGAAATTAAATATTTATGTGGAGATGCATTTATTTCTAGAGGAAAGTAAATGTATCTCCGTTGAAATATACAACATTCGTCATTCAAGAATACGACAGACATCCGACAGAAGAAGAAATTAAATATTTATGCGGAGATGCATTTATTTCTGGAGGAAATTAAATGTATCTCCGTTGAAATATACAAGATTCGTCACTCAAGAATACGAGAGACATCCGTCAATAGAAGAATTTATATATTTATGCGGAGATGCATTTATTTCTAGAGGAAAGTAAATGTATCTCCGTTGAAATATACAAGATTCGTCACTCAAGAATACGACAGACATCCGGCAGAAGAAGAAATAAAATATTTATGCGGAGATGCATTTATTTCTGGAGGAAAGTAAATGTATCTCCGTTGAAATATACAAGATTAGTCACTCAAGAATACGTAAGACATCCGACAGAAGAATAAAATAAATATTTATGCGGAGATGCATTTATTTCTGGAGGAAACTAAATGTATCTCCGTTGAAATATACAAGATTCGTCACTCAAGAATACGACAGACATCGGACAAAAGAAGAAATTATATATTTATGCGGAGATGCATTTATTTCTAGAAGAATGTAAATGTATCTCCGTTGAAATAACAAGATTCGTCTTTAAAGAATACGACAGACATTCGACAGAAGAAGAAATTAAATATTTATGCGGAGATGCATTTATTTCTCGAGGAAAGTAAATGTAACTCCGTTGAAATATACAAGATTCGTCTTTAAAGAATACGACAGACATCCGGCAGAAGAAGAAATTAAATATTTATGCGGAGATGCATTTATTTCTAGAGGAAAGTAAATGTATCTCCGTTGAAATATACAAGATTCGTCATTCAAGAATACGACAGACATCCGACAGAAGAAGAAATTAAATATTTATGCGGAGATGCATTTATTTCTGGAGGAAAGTAAATGTATCTCCGTTGAAATAAACAAGATTCGTCTTTATAGAATACGACAGACAAACGTCAGAAGAATAAATTAAATATTTATGTGGAGATGCATTTATTACTCGAGGAAAGTAAATGTAACTCCGTTGAAATAACAAGATTCGTCTTTAAAGAATACGACAGACATCCGACAAGAGAAGAAATTATATATTTATGCGGAGATGCATTTATTTCTAGAGGAATGTAAATGTATCTCCGTTGAAATAACAAGATTGGTCTTTAAAGAATACGACAGACATCCGACAAAAGAAGAAATTAAATATTTATGCGAAGAGGCATTTATTTATAGAGGAAAGTAAATGTATCTCCGTTAAAATATACAAGATTATTTACTCAAGAATACGACACACATCCGTCAGAAGAAGAAATTAAATATTTATGCGGAGATGCATTTATTTCTGGAGGAAAGTAAATGTATCTCTGTTGAAATATACAAGATTCGTCATTCAAGAATACGACAGACATCCGACAGAAGAAGAAATTAAATATTTATGCGGGGATGCATTTATTTCTGGAGGAAAGTAAATGTATCTCCGTTGAAATAAACAAGATTCGTCTTTATAGAATACGACAGACATTCGTCAGAAACAGAAAATAAATATTTATGCGGAGATGCATTTATTTATAGAGGAAAGTAAATGTATCTCCGTTGAAATATACAATATTCGTCATTCACGAATACGACAGACATCCGACATAAGAGGAAATTAAATTATTATGCGGAGATGCATTTATTTCTGGAGAAAAGTAAATGTATCTCCGTTAAAATAACAAGATTCGTCTTTAAAGAATACGACAGGTATCCGTCAGAAGAAGAAAATAAATATTTATGCGGAGATGCATTTATTTCTAGAGGAAAGTAAATGTATCATCGTTGAAATATACAAGATTCGTCACTCAAGAATACGACAGACATCCGTCAGAAGAGAAAAATTAATATTTATGCGGAGATGCATTTATTTCTGGAGGAAAGTAAATGTAACTCCGTTGAAATATACAAGATTCCTCTTTAAAGAATACGACAGACATCCGGCAGAAGAAGAAATTAAATATTTATGCGGAGATGCATTTATTTCTAGAGGAAAGTAAATGTATCTCCGTTGAAATATACAAGATTAGTCACTCAAGTATACGTAAGACATCCGACAAAAGAAGAAATTATATATTTATGCGGAGATGCATTTATTTCTAGAGGAAAGTAAATGTATCTCCGTTGAAATATACAACATCCGTCACTGAAGAATACGACTGACATCCGTCACTAGAAGAATTTAAATATTTATGCGGAGATGCATTTATTTCTAGAGGAAAGTAAATGTATCTCCGTTGAAATTTACAACATTCGTCACTCAAGAATACGACAGACATCCGACAGAAGAAAAAATTTAATATTTATGCGGAGATGCATTTATTTCTGGAGGAAAGTAAATGTATCTCCGTTGAAATTTACAAGATTCGTCACTCAAGAATACGACAGACATCCGACAAAAGAAGAAATTAAATATTTATGCGGAGAGGCATTTATTTCTGGAGAAAAGTAAATGTATCTCCGTTGAAATAACAAGATTCGTCTTTAAAGAATACGACAGATATCCGAAAGAAGACGAAATTAAACATTTATGCGGAGATGCATTTATTTCTAGAGGAAAGTAAATGTATCTCCGTTGAAATATACAAGATTCGTCACTCAAGAATACGACACACATCCGTCAGAAGAAGAAATTAAATATTTATGCGGAGATGCATTTATTTCTGGAGAAAAGTAAATGTATCTCCGTTAAAATAACAAGATTCGTCTTTAAAGAATACGACAGGTATCCGACAGAAGAAGAAATTAAATATTTATGCGGAGATGCATTTATTTCTGGAGGAAAGTAAATGTATCTCCGTTGAAATAAACAAGATTCGTCTTTATAGAATACGACAGACATCCGTCAGAAGAAGAAAATAAATATTTATGCGGAGATGCATTTATTTCTAGAGGAAAGTAAATGTATCATCGTTGAAATATACAAGATTCGTCACTCAAGAATACGACAGACATCCGTCAGAAGAGAAAAATTAATATTTATGCGGAGATGCATTTATTTCTGGAGGAAAGTAAATGTAACTCCGTTGAAATATACAAGATTCCTCTTTAAAGAATACGACAGACATCCGGCAGAAGAAGAAATTAAATATTTATGCGGAGATGCATTTTTTTCTAGAGGAAAGTAAATGTATCTCCGTTGAAATAAACAAGATTCGTCTTTATAGAATACGACAGACATCCGTCAGAAGAAGAAAATAAATATTTATGCGGAGATGCATTTATTTCTGGAGGAAAGTAAATGTATCTCCGTTGAAATATACAAGATTCGTCACTCAAGAATACGACAGACATCCGACAAAAGAAGAAATTATATATTTATGCGGAGATGCATTTATTTCTAGAGGAATGTAAATGTATCTCCGTTGAAATAACAAGATTGGTCTTTAAAGAATACGACAGACATCCGACAAAAGAAGAAATTAAATATTTATGCGGAGAGGCATTTATTTCTGGAGGAAAGTAAATGTATCTCCGTTCAAATATACAAGATTCGTCACTCAAGAATACGACACACATCCGTCAGAAGAAGAAATTAAATATTTTATGCGGAGATGCATTTATTTCTGGAGAAAAGTAAATGTATCTCCGTTGAAATAACAAGATTCGTCTTTATAGAATACGACAGACATCCGACAGAAGAAGAAATTAAATATTTATGTGGAGATGCATTTATTTCTAGAGGAAAGTAAATGTATCTCCGTTGAAAAATACAACAACCGTCACTCAAGAATACGACAGACATCCGAAAGAAGAAGAAATTAAATATTTATGTGGAGATGCATTTATTTCTAGAGGAAAGTAAATGTATCTCCGTTGAAATATACAACATTCGTCATTCAAGAATACGACAGACATCCGACAGAAGAAGAAATTAAATATTTATGCGGAGATGCATTTATTTCTGGAGGAAATTAAATGTATCTCCGTTGAAATATACAAGATTCGTCACTCAAGAATACGAGAGACATCCGTCAATAGAAGAATTTATATATTTATGCGGAGATGCATTTATTTCTAGAGGAAAGTAAATGTATCTCCGTTGAAATATACAAGATTCGTCACTCAAGAATACGACAGACATCCGGCAGAAGAAGAAATAAAATATTTATGCGGAGATGCATTTATTTCTGGAGGAAAGTAAATGTATCTCCGTTGAAATATACAAGATTAGTCACTCAAGAATACGTAAGACATCCGACAGAAGAATAAAATAAATATTTATGCGGAGATGCATTTATTTCTGGAGGAAACTAAATGTATCTCCGTTGAAATATACAAGATTCGTCACTCAAGAATACGACAGACATCGGACAAAAGAAGAAATTATATATTTATGCGGAGATGCATTTATTTCTAGAGGAATGTAAATGTATCTCCGTTGAAATAACAAGATTGGTCTTTAAAGAATACGACAGACATCCGACAAAAGAAGAAATTAAATATTTATGCGGAGAGGCATTTATTTCTGGAGGAAAGTAAATGTATCTCCGTTGAAATATACAAGATTCGTCACTCAAGAATACGACACACATCCGTCAGAAGAAGAAATTAAATATTTATGCGGAGATGCATTTATTTCTGGAGAAAAGTAAATGTATCTCCGTTGAAATAACAAGATTCGTCTTTATAGAATACGACAGACATCCGACAGAAGAAGAAATTAAATATTTATGTGGAGATGCATTTATTTCTAGAGGAAAGTAAATGTATCTCCGTTGAAAAATACAACAACCGTCACTCAAGAATACGACAGACATCCGAAAGAAGAAGAAATTAAATATTTATGTGGAGATGCATTTATTTCTAGAGTAAAGTAAATGTATCTCCGTTGAAATATACAACATTCGTCATTCAAGAATACGACAGACATCCGACAGAAGAAGAAATTAAATATTTATGCGGAGATGCATTTATTTCTGGAGGAAATTAAATGTATCTCCGTTGAAATATACAAGATTCGTCACTCAAGAATACGAGAGACATCCGTCAATAGAAGAATTTATATATTTATGCGGAGATGCATTTATTTCTAGAGGAAAGTAAATGTATCTCCGTTGAAATATACAAGATTCGTCACTCAAGAATACGACAGACATCCGGCAGAAGAAGAAATAAAATATTTATGCGGAGATGCATTTATTTCTGGAGGAAAGTAAATGTATCTCCGTTGAAATATACAAGATTAGTCACTCAAGAATACGTAAGACATCCGACAGAAGAATAAAATAAATATTTATGCGGAGATGCATTTATTTCTGGAGGAAACTAAATGTATCTCCGTTGAAATATACAAGATTCGTCACTCAAGAATACGACAGATATCGGACAAAAGAAGAAATTATATATTTATGCGGAGATGCATTTATTTCTAGAAGAATGTAAATGTATCTCCGTTGAAATAACAAGATTCGTCTTTAAAGAATACGACAGACATTCGACAGAAGAAGAAATTAAATATTTATGCGGAGATGCATTTATTTCTCGAGGAAAGTAAATGTAACTCCGTTGAAATATACAAGATTCGTCTTTAAAGAATACGACAGACATCCGGCAGAAGAAGAAATTAAATATTTATGCGGAGATGCATTTATTTCTAGAGGAAAGTAAATGTATCTCCGTTGAAATATACAAGATTCGTCATTCAAGAATACGACAGACATCCGACAGAAGAAGAAATTAAATATTTATGCGGAGATGCATTTATTTCTGGAGGAAAGTAAATGTATCTCCGTTGAAATAAACAAGATTCGTCTTTATAGAATACGACAGACAAACGTCAGAAGAATAAATTAAATATTTATGTGGAGATGCATTTATTACTCGAGGAAAGTAAATGTAACTCCGTTGAAATAACAAGATTCGTCTTTAAAGAATACGACAGACATCCGACAAGAGAAGAAATTATATATTTATGCGGAGATGCATTTATTTCTAGAGGAATGTAAATGTATCTCCGTTGAAATAACAAGATTGGTCTTTAAAGAATACGACAGACATCCGACAAAAGAAGAAATTAAATATTTATGCGAAGAGGCATTTATTTATAGAGGAAAGTAAATGTATCTCCGTTAAAATATACAAGATTATTTACTCAAGAATACGACACACATCCGTCAGAAGAAGAAATTAAATATTTATGCGGAGATGCATTTATTTCTGGAGGAAAGTAAATGTATCTCTGTTGAAATATACAAGATTCGTCATTCAAGAATACGACAGACATCCGACAGAAGAAGAAATTAAATATTTATGCGGGGATGCATTTATTTCTGGAGGAAAGTAAATGTATCTCCGTTGAAATAAACAAGATTCGTCTTTATAGAATACGACAGACATTCGTCAGAAACAGAAAATAAATATTTATGCGGAGATGCATTTATTTATAGAGGAAAGTAAATGTATCTCCGTTGAAATATACAATATTCGTCATTCACGAATACGACAGACATCCGACATAAGAGGAAATTAAATTATTATGCGGAGATGCATTTATTTCTGGAGAAAAGTAAATGTATCTCCGTTAAAATAACAAGATTCGTCTTTAAAGAATACGACAGGTATCCGTCAGAAGAAGAAAATAAATATTTATGCGGAGATGCATTTATTTCTAGAGGAAAGTAAATGTATCATCGTTGAAATATACAAGATTCGTCACTCAAGAATACGACAGACATCCGTCAGAAGAGAAAAATTAATATTTATGCGGAGATGCATTTATTTCTGGAGGAAAGTAAATGTAACTCCGTTGAAATATACAAGATTCCTCTTTAAAGAATACGACAGACATCCGGCAGAAGAAGAAATTAAATATTTATGCGGAGATGCATTTATTTCTAGAGGAAAGTAAATGTATCTCCGTTGAAATATACAAGATTAGTCACTCAAGTATACGTAAGACATCCGACAAAAGAAGAAATTATATATTTATGCGGAGATGCATTTATTTCTAGAGGAAAGTAAATGTATCTCCGTTGAAATATACAACATCCGTCACTGAAGAATACGACTGACATCCGTCACTAGAAGAATTTAAATATTTATGCGGAGATGCATTTATTTCTAGAGGAAAGTAAATGTATCTCCGTTGAAATTTACAACATTCGTCACTCAAGAATACGACAGACATCCGACAGAAGAAAAAATTTAATATTTATGCGGAGATGCATTTATTTCTGGAGGAAAGTAAATGTATCTCCGTTGAAATTTACAAGATTCGTCACTCAAGAATACGACAGACATCCGACAAAAGAAGAAATTAAATATTTATGCGGAGAGGCATTTATTTCTGGAGAAAAGTAAATGTATCTCCGTTGAAATAACAAGATTCGTCTTTAAAGAATACGACAGATATCCGAAAGAAGACGAAATTAAACATTTATGCGGAGATGCATTTATTTCTAGAGGAAAGTAAATGTATCTCCGTTGAAATATACAAGATTCGTCACTCAAGAATACGACACACATCCGTCAGAAGAAGAAATTAAATATTTATGCGGAGATGCATTTATTTCTGGAGAAAAGTAAATGTATCTCCGTTAAAATAACAAGATTCGTCTTTAAAGAATACGACAGGTATCCGACAGAAGAAGAAATTAAATATTTATGCGGAGATGCATTTATTTCTGGAGGAAAGTAAATGTATCTCCGTTGAAATAAACAAGATTCGTCTTTATAGAATACGACAGACATCCGTCAGAAGAAGAAAATAAATATTTATGCGGAGATGCATTTATTTCTAGAGGAAAGTAAATGTATCATCGTTGAAATATACAAGATTCGTCACTCAAGAATACGACAGACATCCGTCAGAAGAGAAAAATTAATATTTATGCGGAGATGCATTTATTTCTGGAGGAAAGTAAATGTAACTCCGTTGAAATATACAAGATTCCTCTTTAAAGAATACGACAGACATCCGGCAGAAGAAGAAATTAAATATTTATGCGGAGATGCATTTATTTCTAGAGGAAAGTAAATGTATCTCCGTTGAAATATACAAGATTAGTCACTCAAGAATACGACTGACATCCGTCACTAGAAGAATTTAAATATTTATGCGGAGATGCATTTATTTCTAGAGGAAAGTAAATGTATCTCCGTTGAAATTTACAACATTCGTCACTCAAGAATACGACAGACATCCGACAGAAGAAGAAATAAAATATTTATGTGGAGATGCATTTACTTCTCGAGGAAAGTAAATGTAACTCCGTTGAAATATACAAGATTCGTCTTTAAAGAATACGACAGACATCCGGCAGAAGAAGAAATTAAATATTTATGCGGAGATGCATTTATTTCTCGAGGAAAGTAAATGTAACTCCGTTGAAATATACAAGATTCGTCTTTAAAGAATACGACAGACATCCGGCAGAAGAAGAAATTAAATATTTATGCGGAGATGCATTTATTTCTAGAGGAAAATAAATGTATCTCCGTTGAAATATACAAGATTCGTCATTCAAGAATACGACAGACATCCGACAGAAGAAGAAATTAAATATTTATGCGGAGATGCATTTATTTCTGGAGGAAAGTAAATGTATCTCCGTTGAAATAAACAAGATTCGTCTTTATAGAATACGACAGACAAACGTCAGAAGAATAAATTAAATATTTATGTGGAGATGCATTTATTACTCGAGGAAAGTAAATGTAACTCCGTTGAAATAACAAGATTCGTCTTTAAAGAATACGACAGACATCCGACAAGAGAAGAAATTATATATTTATGCGGAGATGCATTTATTTCTAGAGGAATGTAAATGTATCTCCGTTGAAATAACAAGATTGGTCTTTAAAGAATACGACAGACATCCGACAAAAGAAGAAATTAAATATTTATGCGAAGAGGCATTTATTTATAGAGGAAAGTAAATGTATCTCCGTTAAAATATACAAGATTATTTACTCAAGAATACGACACACATCCGTCAGAAGAAGAAATTAAATATTTATGCGGAGATGCATTTATTTCTGGAGGAAAGTAAATGTATCTCTGTTGAAATATACAAGATTCGTCATTCAAGAATACGACAGACATCCGACAGAAGAAGAAATTAAATATTTATGCGGGGATGCATTTATTTCTGGAGGAAAGTAAATGTATCTCCGTTGAAATAAACAAGATTCGTCTTTATAGAATACGACAGACATTCGTCAGAAACAGAAAATAAATATTTATGCGGAGATGCATTTATTTATAGAGGAAAGTAAATGTATCTCCGTTGAAATATACAATATTCGTCATTCACGAATACGACAGACATCCGACATAAGAGGAAATTAAATTATTATGCGGAGATGCATTTATTTCTGGACGAAAGTAAATGTATCTACGTTGAAATAAACAAGATTCGTCTTTATAGAATACGACAGACATCCGTCAGAAGAAGAAAATAAATATTTATGCGGAAATGCATTTATTTATTGAGGAAAGTAAATGTATCTCATTTGAAATATACAAGATTCGTCACTCATGAATATGACAGACATCCGACAAAAGAAGAAATTAAATATTTATGCGGAGATGCATTTATTTCTGGAGAAAAGTAAATGTATCTCCGTTGAAATATACAACATTCGTCACTCAAGAATACGACAGACATCCGACAGAAGAAGAGATAAAATATTTATGTGGAGATGCATTTATTTCTGGAGGAAAGTAAATGTATCTCCGTTGAAATATACAAGATTCGTCACTCAAGAATACGACACACATCCGTCAGAAGAAGAAATTACATATTTATGCGGAGATGCATTTATTTTTAGAGGAATGTAAATGTATCTCCGTTGAAAAATACAACAACCGTCACTCAAGAATACGACAGACATCCGAAAGAAGAAGAGATAAAATATTTATGTGGAGATGCATTTATTTCTGGAGGAAAGTAAATGTAACTCCGTTGAAATATACAAGATTCGTCTTTAAAGAATACGACAGACATCCGTCAGAAAAAGAAAATAAATATTTATGCGGAGATGCATTTATATATAGAGGAAAGTAAATGTATCTCCGTTGAAATATACAATGTTCGTCATTCACGAATACGACAGACATCCGACAGAAGAAAAAATTTAATATTTATGCGGAGATGCATTTATTTCTGGAGGAAAGTAAATGTATCTCCGTTGAAATTTACAAGATTCGTCACTCAAGAATACGACAGACATCCGACAAAAGAAGAAATTAAATATTTATGCGGAGATGCATTTATTTCTAGAGGAAAGTAAATGTATATCCGTTGAAATATACAAGATTCGTCACTCAAGAATACGACACACATCCGTCAGAAGAAGAAATTAAATATTTATGCGGAGATGCATTTATTTCTGGAGAAAAGTAAATGTATCTCCGTTAAAATAACAAGATTCGTCTTTAAAGAATACGACAGGTATCCGACAGAAGAAGAAACTAAATATTTATGCGGAGATGCATTTATTTCTGGAGGAAAGTAAATGTATCTCCGTTGAAATAAACAAGATTCGTCTTTATAGAATACGACAGACATCCGTCAGAAGAAGAAAATAAATATTTATGCGGAGATGCATTTATTTCTAGAGGAAAGTAAATGTATCATCGTTGAAATATACAAGATTCGTCACTCAAGAATACGACAGACATCCGTCAGAAGAGAAAAATTAATATTTATGCGGAGATGCATTTATTTCTAGAGGAAAGTAAATGTATCTCCGTTGAAATATACAACATCCGTCACTCAAGAATACGACTGACATCCGTCACTAGAAGAATTTAAATATTTATGCGGAGATGCATTTATTTCTAGAGGAAAGTAAATGTATCTCCGTTGAAATTTACAACATTCGTCACTCAAGAATACGACAGACATCCGACAGAAGAAAAAATTTAATATTTATGCGGAGATGCATTTATTTCTGGAGGAAAGTAAATGTATCTCCGTTGAAATTTACAAGATTCGTCACTCAAGAATACGACAGACATCCGACAAAAGAAGAAATTAAATATTTATGCGGAGAGGCATTTATTTCTGGAGAAAAGTAAATGTATCTCCGTTGAAATAACAAGATTCGTCTTTAAAGAATACGACAGATATCCGAAAGAAGACGAAATTAAACATTTATGCGGAGATGCATTTATTTCTAGAGGAAAGTAAATGTATCTCCGTTGAAATATACAAGATTCGTCACTCAAGAATACGACACACATCCGTCAGAAGAAGAAATTAAATATTTATGCGGAGATGCATTTATTTCTGGAGAAAAGTAAATGTATCTCCGTTAAAATAACAAGATTCGTCTTTAAAGAATACGACAGGTATCCGACAGAAGAAGAAATTAAATATTTATGCGGAGATGCATTTATTTCTGGAGGAAAGTAAATGTATCTCCGTTGAAATAAACAAGATTCGTCTTTATAGAATACGACAGACATCCGTCAGAAGAAGAAAATAAATATTTATGCGGAGATGCATTTATTTCTAGAGGAAAGTAAATGTATCATCGTTGAAATATACAAGATTCGTCACTCAAGAATACGACAGACATCCGTCAGAAGAGAAAAATTAATATTTATGCGGAGATGCATTAATTTCTGGAGGAAAGTAAATGTAACTCCGTTGAAATATACAAGATTCCTCTTTAAAGAATACGACAGACATCCGGCAGAAGAAGAAATTAAATATTTATGCGGAGATGCATTTATTTCTAGAGGAAAGTAAATGTATCTCCGTTGAAATATACAAGATTAGTCACTCAAGAATACGACTGACATCCGTCACTAGAAGAATTTAAATATTTATGCGGAGATGCATTTATTTCTAGAGGAAAGTAAATGTATCTCCGTTGAAATTTACAACATTCGTCACTCAAGAATACGACAGACATCCGACAGAAGAAGAAATAAAATATTTATGTGGAGATGCATTTACTTCTCGAGGAAAGTAAATGTAACTCCGTTGAAATATACAAGATTCGTCTTTAAAGAATACGACAGACATCCGGCAGAAGAAGAAATTAAATATTTATGCGGAGATGCATTTATTTCTCGAGGAAAGTAAATGTAACTCCGTTGAAATATACAAGATTCGTCTTTAAAGAATACGACAGACATCCGGCAGAAGAAGAAATTAAATATTTATGCGGAGATGCATTTATTTCTAGAGGAAAATAAATGTATCTCCGTTGAAATATACAAGATTCGTCATTCAAGAATACGACAGACATCCGACAGAAGAAGAAATTAAATATTTATGCGGAGATGCATTTATTTCTGGAGGAAAGTAAATGTATCTCCGTTGAAATAAACAAGATTCGTCTTTATAGAATACGACAGACAAACGTCAGAAGAATAAATTAAATATTTATGTGGAGATGCATTTATTACTCGAGGAAAGTAAATGTAACTCCGTTGAAATAACAAGATTCGTCTTTAAAGAATACGACAGACATCCGACAAGAGAAGAAATTATATATTTATGCGGAGATGCATTTATTTCTAGAGGAATGTAAATGTATCTCCGTTGAAATAACAAGATTGGTCTTTAAAGAATACGACAGACATCCGACAAAAGAAGAAATTAAATATTTATGCGAAGAGGCATTTATTTATAGAGGAAAGTAAATGTATCTCCGTTAAAATATACAAGATTATTTACTCAAGAATACGACACACATCCGTCAGAAGAAGAAATTAAATATTTATGCGGAGATGCATTTATTTCTGGAGGAAAGTAAATGTATCTCTGTTGAAATATACAAGATTCGTCATTCAAGAATACGACAGACATCCGACAGAAGAAGAAATTAAATATTTATGCGGGGATGCATTTATTTCTGGAGGAAAGTAAATGTATCTCCGTTGAAATAAACAAGATTCGTCTTTATAGAATACGACAGACATTCGTCAGAAACAGAAAATAAATATTTATGCGGAGATGCATTTATTTATAGAGGAAAGTAAATGTATCTCCGTTGAAATATACAATATTCGTCATTCACGAATACGACAGACATCCGACATAAGAGGAAATTAAATTATTATGCGGAGATGCATTTATTTCTGGACGAAAGTAAATGTATCTACGTTGAAATAAACAAGATTCGTCTTTATAGAATACGACAGACATCCGTCAGAAGAAGAAAATAAATATTTATGCGGAAATGCATTTATTTATTGAGGAAAGTAAATGTATCTCAGTTGAAATATACAAGATTCGTCACTCATGAATATGACAGACATCCGACAAAAGAAGAAATTAAATATTTATGCGGAGATGCATTTATTTCTGGAGAAAAGTAAATGTATCTCCGTTGAAATATACAACATTCGTCACTCAAGAATACGACAGACATCCGACAGAAGAAGAGATAAAATATTTATGTGGAGATGCATTTATTTCTGGAGGAAAGTAAATGTATCTCCGTTGAAATATACAAGATTCGTCACTCAAGAATACGACACACATCCGTCAGAAGAAGAAATTACATATTTATGCGGAGATGCATTTATTTTTAGAGGAATGTAAATGTATCTCCGTTGAAAAATACAACAACCGTCACTCAAGAATACGACAGACATCCGAAAGAAGAAGAGATAAAATATTTATGTGGAGATGCATTTATTTCTGGAGGAAAGTAAATGTAACTCCGTTGAAATATACAAGATTCGTCTTTAAAGAATACGACAGACATCCGTCAGAAAAAGAAAATAAATATTTATGCGGAGATGCATTTATATATAGAGGAAAGTAAATGTATCTCCGTTGAAATATACAATGTTCGTCATTCACGAATACGACAGACATCCGACAGAAGAAAAAATTTAATATTTATGCGGAGATGCATTTATTTCTGGAGGAAAGTAAATGTATCTCCGTTGAAATTTACAAGATTCGTCACTCAAGAATACGACAGACATCCGACAAAAGAAGAAATTAAATATTTATGCGGAGATGCATTTATTTCTAGAGGAAAGTAAATGTATCTCCGTTGAAATATACAAGATTCGTCACTCAAGAATACGACACACATCCGTCAGAAGAAGAAATTAAATATTTATGCGGAGATGCATTTATTTCTGGAGAAAAGTAAATGTATCTCCGTTAAAATAACAAGATTCGTCTTTAAAGAATACGACAGGTATCCGACAGAAGAAGAAACTAAATATTTATGCGGAGATGCATTTATTTCTGGAGGAAAGTAAATGTATCTCCGTTGAAATAAACAAGATTCGTCTTTATAGAATACGACAGACATCCGTCAGAAGAAGAAAATAAATATTTATGCGGAGATGCATTTATTTCTAGAGGAAAGTAAATGTATCATCGTTGAAATATACAAGATTCGTCACTCAAGAATACGACAGACATCCGTCAGAAGAGAAAAATTAATATTTATGCGGAGATGCATTTATTTCTGGAGGAAAGTAAATGTAACTCCGTTGAAATATACAAGATTCCTCTTTAAAGAATACGACAGACATCCGGCAGAAGAAGAAATTAAATATTTATGCGGAGATGCATTTATTTCTAGAGGAAAGTAAATGTATCTCCGTTGAAATATACAAGATTAGTCACTCAAGTATACGTAAGACATCCGACAAAAGAAGAAATTATATATTTATGCGGAGATGCATTTATTTCTAGAGGAAAGTAAATGTATCTCCGTTGAAATATACAACATACGTCACTCAAGAATACGACTGACATCCGTCACTAGAAGAATTTAAATATTTATGCGGAGATGCATTTATTTCTAGAGGAAAGTAAATGTATCTCCGTTGAAATTTACAACATTCGTCACTCAAGAATACGACAGACATCCGACAGAAGAAAAAATTTAATATTTATGCGGAGATGCATTTATTTCTGGAGGAAAGTAAATGTATCTCCGTTGAAATTTACAAGATTCGTCACTCAAGAATACGACAGACATCCGACAAAAGAAGAAATTAAATATTTATGCGGAGAGGCATTTATTTCTGGAGAAAAGTAAATGTATCTCCGTTAAAATAACAAGATTCGTTTTTAAAGAATACGACAGGTATCCGACAGAAGAAGAAATTAAATATTTATGCGGAGATGCATTTATTTCTGGAGGAAAGTAAATGTATCTCCGTTGAAATAAACAAGATTCGTCTTTATAGAATACGACAGACATCCGTCAGAAGAAGAAAATAAATATTTATGCGGAGATGCATTTATTTCTAGAGGAAAGTAAATGTATCATCGTTGAAATATACAAGATTCGTCACTCAAGAATACGACAGACATCCGTCAGAAGAGAAAAATTAATATTTATGCGGAGATGCATTTATTTCTGGAGGAAAGTAAATGTAACTCCGTTGAAATATACAAGATTCCTCTTTAAAGAATACGACAGACATCCGGCAGAAGAAGAAATTAAATATTTATGCGGAGATGCATTTATTTCTAGAGGAAAGTAAATGTATCTCCGTTGAAATATACAAGATTAGTCACTCAAGTATACGTAAGACATCCGACAAAAGAAGAAATTATATATTTATGCGGATATGCATTTATTTCTAGAGGAAAGTAAATGTATCTCCGTTGAAATATACAACATCCGTCACTCAAGAATACGACTGACATACGTCACTAGAAGAATTTAAATAATTATGCGGAGATGCATTTATTTCTAGAGGAAAGTAAATGTATCTCCGTTGAAATTTACAACATTCGTCACTCAAGAATACGACAGACATCCGACAGAAGAAGAAATAAAATATTTATGTGGAGATGCATTTACTTCTCGAGGAAAGTAAATGTAACTCCGTTGAAATATACAAGATTCGTCTTTAAAGAATACGACAGACATCCGTCAGAAGAAGAAAATAAATATTTATGCGGAGATGCATTTATTTCTGGAGGAAAGTAAATGTATCTCCGTTGAAATATACAAGATTCGTCACTCAAGAATACGACAGACATCCGACAAAAGAAGAAATTATATATTTATACGGAGATGCATTTATTTCTAGAGGAATGTAAATGTATCTCCGTTGAAATAACAAGATTGGTCTTTAAAGAATACGACAGACATCCGACAAAAGAAGAAATTAAATATTTATGCGGAGAGGCATTTATTTCTGGAGGAAAGTAAATGTATCTCCGTTGAAATATACAAGATTCGTCACTCAAGAATACGACACACATCCGTCAGAAGAAGAAATTAAATATTTATGCGGAGATGCATTTATTTCTGGAGAAAAGTAAATGTATCTCCGTTGAAATAACAAGATTCGTCTTTATAGAATACGACAGACATCCGACAGAAGAAGAAATTAAATATTTATGTGGAGATGCATTTATTTCTAGAGGAAAGTAAATGTATCTCCGTTGAAAAATACAACAACCGTCACTCAAGAATACGACAGACATCCGAAAGAAGAAGAAATTAAATATTTATGTGGAGATGCATTTATTTCTGGAGGAAAGTAAATGTATCTCCGTTGAAATATACAACATTCGTCATTCAAGAATACGACAGACATCCGACAGAAGAAGAAATTAAATATTTATGCGGAGATGCATTTATTTCTGGAGGAAATTAAATGTATCTCCGTTGAAATATACAAGATTCGTCACTCAAGAATACGAGAGACATCCGTCAATAGAAGAATTTATATATTTATACGGAGATGCAATTATTTCTAGAGGAAAGTAAATGTATCTCCGTTGAAATATACAAGATTCGTCACTCAAGAATACGACAGACATCCGGCAGAAGAAGAAATAAAATATTTATGCGGAGATGCATTTATTTCTGGAGGAAAGTAAATGTATCTCCGTTGAAATATACAAGATTAGTCACTCAAGAATACGTAAGACATCCGACAGAAGAATAAAATAAATATTTATGCGGAGATGCATTTATTTCTGGAGGAAAGTAAATGTATCTCCGTTGAAATATAGAAGATTCGTCACTCAAGAATACGACAGACATCGGACAAAAGAAGAAATTATATATTTATGCGGAGATGCATTTATTTCTAGAAGAATGTAAATGTATCTCCGTTGAAATAACAAGATTCGTCTTTAAAGAATACGACAGACATCCGACAGAAGAAGAAATTAAATATTTATGCGGAGATGCATTTATTTCTGGAGGAAAGTAAATGTATCTCCGTTGAAATATACAACATTCGTCATTCAAGAATACGACAGACATCCGACAGAAGAAGAAATTAAATATTTATGCGGAGATGCATTTATTTCTGGAGGAAAGTAAATGTATCTCTGTTGAAATATACCAGATTCGTCACTCAAGAATACGAAAGACATCCGTCAGAAGAAGAATTTAAATATTTATGCGGAGATGCATTTGTTTCTAAAGGAAAGAAAATGTATCTCCGTTGAAATTTACAACATTCGTCACTCAAGAATACAACAGACATCCGACAGAAGAAGAAATAAAATATTTATGTGGAGATGCATTTATTTCTCGAGGAAAGTAAATGTAACTCCGTTGAAATATACAAGATTCGTCTTTAAAGAATACGACAGACATCCGGCAGAAGAAGAAATTAAATATTTATGCGGAGATGCATTTATTTCTAGAGGAAAGTAAATGTATCTCCGTTGAAATAAACAAGATTCGTCTTTATAGAATACGACAGACATCCGTCAGAAGAATAAATTAAATATTTATGTGGAGATGCATTTATTACTCGAGGAAAGTAAATGTAACTCCGTTGAAATAACAAGATTCGTCTTTAAAGAATACGACAGACATCCGACAGAAGAAGAAATTAAATATATATGCGGAGATGCATTTATTTCTAGAGGAAAGTAAATGTATCTCCGTTTAAATATACAAGATTCGTCACTCAAGAATACGACACGCATCCGTCAGAAGAAGAAATTATATATTTATGCGGAGATGCATTTATTTCTGGAGAAAAGTAAATGTATCATCGTTGAAATATACAAGATTCGTCACTCAAGAATACGACAGACATCCGTCAGAAGAGAAAAATTAATATTTATGCGGAGATGCATTTATTTCTGGAGGAAAGTAAATGTAACTCCGTTGAAATATACAAGATTCCTCTTTAAAGAATACGACAGACATCCGGCAGAAGAAGAAATTAAATATTTATGCGGAGATGCATTTATTTCTAGAGGAAAGTAAATGTATCTCCGTTGAAATATACAAGATTAGTCACTCAAGTATACGTAAGACATCCGACAAAAGAAGAAATTATATATTTATGCGCAGATGCATTTATTTCTAGAGGAAAGTAAATGTATCTCCGTTGAAATATACAACATCCGTCACTCAAGAATACGACTGACATCCGTCACTAGAAGAATTTAAATATTTATGCGGAGATGCATTTATATCTAGAGGAAAGTAAATGTATCTCCGTTGAAATTTACAACATTCGTCACTCAAGAATACGACAGACATCCGACAGAAGAAGAAATAAAATATTTATGTGGAGATGCATTTACTTCTCGAGGAAAGTAAATGTAACTCCGTTGAAATATACAAGATTCGTCTTTAAAGTTTACGACAGACATCCGGCAGAAGAAGAAATTAAATATTTATGCGGAGATGCATTTATTTCTAGAGGAAAGTAAATGTATCTCCGTTGAAATAAACAAGATTCGTCTTTATAGAATACGACAGACATCCGTCAGAAGAAGAAAATAAATATTTATGCGGAGATGCATTTATTTCTGGAGGAAAGTAAATGTATCTCCGTTGAAATATACAAGATTCGTCACTCAAGAATACGACAGACATCCGACAAAAGAAGAAATTATATATTTATGCGGAGATGCATTTATTTCTAGAGGAATGTAAATGTATCTCCGTTGAAATAACAAGATTGGTCTTTAAAGAATACGACAGACATCCGACAAAAGAAGAAATTAAATATTTATGCGGAGAGGCATTTATTTCTGGAGGAAAGTAAATGTATCTCCGTTGAAATATACAAGATTCGTCACTCAAGAATACGACACACATCCGTCAGAAGAAGAAATTAAATATTTATGCGGAGATGCATTTATTTCTGGAGGAAAGTAAATGTATCTCCGTTAAAATAACAAGATTCGTCTTTAAAGAATACGACAGATATACGACACAAGAAGAAATTAAATATTTATGCGGAGATGCATTTATTTCTGGAGGAAAGTAAATGTATCTCCGTTGAAATATACCAGATTCGTCACTCAAGAATACGAAAGACATCCGTCAGAAGAAGAAATTAAATATTTATGCGGAGATGCATTTATTTCTGGAGAAAAGTAAATGTATCTCCGTTGAAATAACAAGATTCGTCTTTATAGTATACGACAGACATCCGACAGAAGAAGAAATTAAATATTTATGTGGAGATGCATTTATTTCTAGAGGAATGTAAATGTATCTCCGTTGAAATAACAAGATTGGTCTTTAAAGAATACGACAGACATCCGACAAAAGAAGAAATTAAATATTTATGCGAAGAGGCATTTATTTATAGAGGAAAGTAAATGTATCTCCGTTAAAATATACAAGATTATTTACTCAAGAATACGACACACATCCGTCAGAAGAAGAAATTAAATATTTATGCGGAGATGCATTTATTTCTGGAGGAAAGTAAATGTATCTCTGTTGAAATATACAAGATTCGTCATTCAAGAATACGACAGACATCCGACAGAAGAAGAAATTAAATATTTATGCGGGGATGCATTTATTTCTGGAGGAAAGTAAATGTATCTCCGTTGAAATAAACAAGATTCGTCTTTATAGAATACGACAGACATTCGTCAGAAACAGAAAATAAATATTTATGCGGAGATGCATTTATTTATAGAGGAAAGTAAATGTATCTCCGTTGAAATATACAATATTCGTCATTCACGAATACGACAGACATCCGACATAAGAGGAAATTAAATTATTATGCGGAGATGCATTTATTTCTGGACGAAAGTAAATGTATCTACGTTGAAATAAACAAGATTCGTCTTTATAGAATACGACAGACATCCGTCAGAAGAAGAAAATAAATATTTATGCGGAAATGCATTTATTTATTGAGGAAAGTAAATGTATCTCAGTTGAAATATACAAGATTCGTCACTCATGAATATGACAGACATCCGACAAAAGAAGAAATTAAATATTTATGCGGAGATGCATTTATTTCTGGAGAAAAGTAAATGTATCTCCGTTGAAATATACAACATTCGTCACTCAAGAATACGACAGACATCCGACAGAAGAAGAGATAAAATATTTATGTGGAGATGCATTTATTTCTGGAGGAAAGTAAATGTATCTCCGTTGAAATATACAAGATTCGTCACTCAAGAATACGACACACATCCGCCAGAAGAAGAAATTACATATTTATGCGGAGATGCATTTATTTTTAGAGGAATGTAAATGTATCTCCGTTGAAAAATACAACAACCGTCACTCAAGAATACGACAGACATCCGAAAGAAGAAGAGATAAAATATTTATGTGGAGATGCATTTATTTCTGGAGGAAAGTAAATGTAACTCCGTTGAAATATACAAGATTCGTCTTTAAAGAATACGACAGACATCCGTCAGAAAAAGAAAATAAATATTTATGCGGAGATGCATTTATATATAGAGGAAAGTAAATGTATCTCCGTTGAAATATACAATGTTCGTCATTCACGAATACGACAGACATCCGACAGAAGAAAAAATTTAATATTTATGCGGAGATGCATTTATTTCTGGAGGAAAGTAAATGTATCTCCGTTGAAATTTACAAGATTCGTCACTCAAGAATACGACAGACATCCGACAAAAGAAGAAATTAAATATTTATGCGGAGATGCATTTATTTCTAGAGGAAAGTAAATGTATCTCCGTTGAAATATACAAGATTCGTCACTCAAGAATACGACACACATCCGTCAGAAGAAGAAATTAAATATTTATGCGGAGATGCATTTATTTCTGGAGAAAAGTAAATGTATCTCCGTTAAAATAACAAGATTCGTCTTTAAAGAATACGACAGGTATCCGACAGAAGAAGAAATTAAATATTTATGCGGAGATGCATTTATTTCTGGAGGAAAGTAAATGTATCTCCGTTGAAATATACAAGATTAGTCACTCAAGTATACGTAAGACATCCGACAAAAGAAGAAATTATATATTTATGCGGAGATGCATTTATTTCTAGAGGAAAGTAAATGTATCTCCGTTGAAATATACAACATCCGTCACTCAAGAATACGACTGACATCCGTCACTAGAAGAATTTAAATATTTATGCGGAGATGCATTTATTTCTAGAGGAAAGTAAATGTATCATCGTTGAAATATACAAGATTCGTCACTCAAGAATACGACAGACATCCGTCAGAAGAGAAAAATTAATATTTATGCGGAGATGCATTTATTTCTGGAGGAAAGTAAATGTAACTCCGTTGAAATATACAAGATTCCTCTTTAAAGAATACGACAGACATCCGGCAGAAGAAGAAATTAAATATTTATGCGGAGATGCATTTATTTCTAGAGGAAAGTAAATGTATCTCCGTTGAAATATACAAGATTAGTCACTCAAGTATACGTAAGACATCCGACAAAAGAAGAAATTATATATTTATGCGGAGATGCATTTATTTCTAGAGGAAAGTAAATGTATCTCCGTTGAAATATACAACATCCGTCACTCAAGAATACGACTGACATCCGTCACTAGAAGAATTTAAATATTTATGCGGAGATGCATTTATTTCTAGAGGAAAGTAAATGTATCTCCGTTGAAATTTACAACATTCGTCACTCAAGAATACGACAGACATCCGACAGAAGAAAAAATTTAATATTTATGCGGAGATGCATTTATTTCTGGAGGAAAGTAAATGTATCTCCGTTGAAATTTACAAGATTCGTCACTCAAGAATACGACAGACATCCGACAAAAGAAGAAATTAAATATTTATGCGGAGAGGCATTTATTTCTGGAGAAAAGTAAATGTATCTCCGTTGAAATAACAAGATTCGTCTTTAAAGAATACGACAGATATCCGAAAGAAGACGAAATTAAACATTTATGCGGAGATGCATTTATTTCTAGAGGAAAGTAAATGTATCTCCGTTGAAATATACAAGATTCGTCACTCAAGAATACGACACACATCCGTCAGAAGAAGAAATTAAATATTTATGCGGAGATGCATTTATTTCTGGAGAAAAGTAAATGTATCTCCGTTAAAATAACAAGATTCGTCTTTAAAGAATACGACAGGTATCCGACAGAAGAAGAAATTAAATATTTATGCGGAGATGCATTTATTTCTGGAGGAAAGTAAATGTATCTCCGTTGAAATAAACAAGATTCGTCTTTATAGAATACGACAGACATCCGTCAGAAGAAGAAAATAAATATTTATGCGGAGATGCATTTATTTCTAGAGGAAAGTAAATGTATCATCGTTGAAATATACAAGATTCGTCACTCAAGAATACGACAGACATCCGTCAGAAGAGAAAAATTAATATTTATGTGGAGATGCATTTATTTCTGGAGGAAAGTAAATGTAACTCCGTTGAAATATACAAGATTCCTCTTTAAAGAATACGACAGACATCCGGCAGAAGAAGAAATTAAATATTTATGCGGAGATGCATTTATTTCTAGAGGAAAGTAAATGTATCTCCGTTGAAATATACAAGATTAGTCACTCAAGTATACGTAAGACATCCGACAAAAGAAGAAATTATATATTTATGCGGATATGCATTTATTTCTAGAGGAAAGTAAATGTATCTCCGTTGAAATATACAACATCCGTCACTCAAGAATACGACTGACATCCGTCACTAGAAGAATTTAAATATTTATGCGGATGATGCATTTATTTCTAGAGGAAAGTAAATGTATCTCCGTTGAAATTTACAACATTCGTCACTCAAGAATACGACAGACATCCGACAGAAGAAGAAATAAAATATTTATGTGGAGATGCATTTACTTCTCGAGGAAAGTAAATGTATCTCCGTTGAAATATACAAGATTAGTCACTCAAGTATACGTAAGACATCCGACAAAAGAAGAAATTATATATTTATGCGGATATGCATTTATTTCTAGAGGAAAGTAAATGTATCTCCGTTGAAATATACAACATCCGTCACTCAAGAATACGACTGACATCCGTCACTAGAAGAATTTAAATATTTATGCGGATGATGCATTTATTTCTAGAGGAAAGTAAATGTATCTCCGTTGAAATTTACAACATTCGTCACTCAAGAATACGACAGACATCCGACAGAAGAAGAAATAAAATATTTATGTGGAGATGCATTTACTTCTCGAGGAAAGTAAATGTAACTCCGTTGAAATATACAAGATTCGTCTTTAAAGAATACGACAGACATCCGGCAGAAGAAGAAATTAAATATTTATGCGGAGATGCATTTATTTCTAGAGGAAAGTAAATGTATCTCCGTTGAAATAAACAAGATTCGTCTTTATAGAATACGACAGACATCCGTCAGAAGAAGAAAATAAATATTTATGCGGAGATGCATTTATTTCTGGAGGAAAGTAAATGTATCTCCGTTGAAATATACAAGATTCGTCACTCAAGAATACGACAGACATCCGACAAAAGAAGAAATTATATATTTATGCGGAGATGCATTTATTTCTAGAGGAATGTAAATGTATCTCCGTTGAAATAACAAGATTGGTCTTTAAAGAATACGACAGACATCCGACAAAAGAAGAAATTAAATATTTATGCGGAGAGGCATTTATTTCTGGAGGAAAGTAAATGTATCTCCGTTGAAATATACAAGATTCGTCACTCAAGAATACGACACACATCCGTCAGAAGAAGAAATTAAATATTTATGCGGAGATGCATTTATTTCTGGAGAAAAGTAAATGTATCTCCGTTGAAATAACAAGATTCGTCTTTATAGAATACGACAGACATCCGACAGAAGAAGAAATTAAATATTTATGTGGAGATGCATTTATTTCTAGAGGAAAGTAAATGTATCTCCGTTGAAAAATACAACAACCGTCACTCAAGAATACGACAGACATCCGAAAGAAGAAGAAATTAAATATTTATGTGGAGATGCATTTATTTCTGGAGGAAAGTAAATGTATCTCCGTTGAAATATACAACATTCGTCATTCAAGAATACGACAGACATCCGACAGAAGAAGAAATTAAATATTTATGCGGAGATGCATTTATTTCTGGAGGAAATTAAATGTATCTCCGTTGAAATATACAAGATTCGTCAATCAAGAATACGAGAGACATCCGTCAATAGAAGAATTTATATATTTATGCGGAGATGCAATTATTTCTAGAGGAAAGTAAATGTATCTCCGTTGAAATATACAAGATTCGTCACTCAAGAATACGACAGACATCCGGCAGAAGAAGAAATAAAATATTTATGCGGAGATGCATTTATTTCTGGAGGAAAGTAAATGTATCTCCGTTGAAATATACAAGATTAGTCACTCAAGAATACGTAAGACATCCGACAGAAGAATAAAATAAATATTTATGCGGAGATGCATTTATTTCTGGAGGAAAGTAAATGTATCTCCGTTGAAATATAGAAGATTCGTCACTCAAGAATACGACAGACATCGGACAAAAGAAAAAATTATATATTTATGCGGAGATGCATTTATTTCTAGAAGAATGTAAATGTATCTCCGTTGAAATAACAAGATTCGTCTTTAAAGAATACGACAGACATCCGACAGAAGAAGAAATTAAATATTTATGCGGAGATGCATTTATTTCTGGAGGAAAGTAAATGTATCTCCGTTGAAATATACAACATTCGTCATTCAAGAATACGACAGACATCCGACAGAAGAAGAAATTAAATATTTATGCGGAGATGCATTTATTTCTGGAGGAAAGTAAATGTATCTCTGTTGAAATATACCAGATTCGTCACTCAAGAATACGAAAGACATCCGTCAGAAGAAGAATTTAAATATTTATGCGGAGATGCATTTGTTTCTAAAGGAAAGAAAATGTATCTCCGTTGAAATTTACAACATTCGTCACTCAAGAATACAACAGACATCCGACAGAAGAAGAAATAAAATATTTATGTGGAGATGCATTTATTTCTCGAGGAAAGTAAATGTAACTCCGTTGAAATATACAAGATTCGTCTTTAAAGAATACGACAGACATCCGGCAGAAGAAGAAATTAAATATTTATGCGGAGATGCATTTATTTCTAGAGGAAAGTAAATGTATCTCCGTTGAAATAAACAAGATTCGTCTTTATAGAATACGACAGACATCCGTCAGAAGAATAAATTAAATATTTATGTGGAGATGCATTTATTACTCGAGGAAAGTAAATGTAACTCCGTTGAAATAACAAGATTCGTCTTTAAAGAATACGACAGACATCCGACAGAAGAAGAAATTAAATATATATGCGGAGATGCATTTATTTCTAGAGGAAAGTAAATGTATCTCCGTTGAAATATACAAGATTCGTCACTCAAGAATACGACACGCATCCGTCAGAAGAAGAAATTATATATTTATGCGGAGATGCATTTATTTCTGGAGAAAAGTAAATGTATCATCGTTGAAATATACAAGATTCGTCACTCAAGAATACGACAGACATCCGTCAGAAGAGAAAAATTAATATTTATGCGGAGATGCATTTATTTCTGAAGGAAAGTAAATGTAACTCCGTTGAAATATACAAGATTCCTCTTTAAAGAATACGACAGACATCCGGCAGAAGAAGAAATTAAATATTTATGCGGAGATGCATTTATTTCTAGAGGAAAGTAAATGTATCTCCGTTGAAATATACAAGATTAGTCACTCAAGTATACGTAAGACATCCGACAAAAGAAGAAATTATATATTTATGCGCAGATGCATTTATTTCTAGAGGAAAGTAAATGTATCTCCGTTGAAATATACAACATCCGTCACTCAAGAATACGACTGACATCCGTCACTAGAAGAATTTAAATATTTATGCGGAGATGCATTTATATCTAGAGGAAAGTAAATGTATCTCCGTTGAAATTTACAACATTCGTCACTCAAGAATACGACAGACATCCGACAGAAGAAGAAATAAAATATTTATGTGGAGATGCATTTACTTCTCGAGGAAAGTAAATGTAACTCCGTTGAAATATACAAGATTCGTCTTTAAAGTTTACGACAGACATCCGGCAGAAGAAGAAATTAAATATTTATGCGGAGATGCATTTATTTCTAGAGGAAAGTAAATGTATCTCCGTTGAAATAAACAAGATTCGTCTTTATAGAATACGACAGACATCCGTCAGAAGAAGAAAATAAATATTTATGCGGAGATGCATTTATTTCTGGAGGAAAGTAAATGTATCTCCGTTGAAATATACAAGATTCGTCACTCAAGAATACGACAGACATCCGACAAAAGAAGAAATTATATATTTATGCGGAGATGCATTTATTTCTAGAGGAATGTAAATGTATCTCCGTTGAAATAACAAGATTGGTCTTTAAAGAATACGACAGACATCCGACAAAAGAAGAAATTAAATATTTATGCGGAGAGGCATTTATTTCTGGAGGAAAGTAAATGTATCTCCGTTGAAATATACAAGATTCGTCACTCAAGAATACGACACACATCCGTCAGAAGAAGAAATTAAATATTTATGCGGAGATGCATTTATTTCTGGAGGAAAGTAAATGTATCTCCGTTAAAATAACAAGATTCGTCTTTAAAGAATACGACAGATATACGACACAAGAAGAAATTAAATATTTATGCGGAGATGCATTTATTTCTGGAGGAAAGTAAATGTATCTCCGTTGAAATATACCAGATTCGTCACTCAAGAATACGAAAGACATCCGTCAGAAGAAGAAATTAAATATTTATGCGGAGATGCATTTATTTCTGGAGAAAAGTAAATGTATCTCCGTTGAAATAACAAGATTCGTCTTTATAGTATACGACAGACATCCGACAGAAGAAGAAATTAAATATTTATGTGGAGATGCATTTATTTCTAGAGGAAAGTAAATGTATCTCCGTTGAAAAATACAACAACCGTCACTCAAGAATACAACAGACATCCGAAAGAAGAAGAAATTAAATATTTATGTGGAGATGCATTTATTTCTAGAGGAAAGTAAATGTATCTCCGTTGAAATATACAACATTCGTCATTCAAGAATACGACAGACATCCGACAGAAGAAGAAATTAAATATTTATGCGGAGATGCATTTATTTCTGGAGGAAATTAAATGTATCTCCGTTGAAATATACAAGATTCGTCACTCAAGAATACGAGAGACATCCGTCAATAGAAGAATTTATATATTTATGCGGAGATGCAATTATTTCTAGAGGAAAGTAAATGTATCTCCGTTGAAATATACAAGATTCGTCACTCAAGAATACGACAGACATCCGGCAGAAGAAGAAATAAAATATTTATGCGGAGATGCATTTATTTCTGGAGGAAAGTAAATGTATCTCCGTTGAAATATACAAGATTAGTCACTCAAGAATACGACAGACATCGGACAAAAGAAGAAATTATATGTTTATGCGGAGATGCATTTATTTCTAGAAGAATGTAAATGTATCTCCGTTGAAATAACAAGATTCGTCTTTAAAGAATACGACAGACATCCGACAGAAGAAGAAATTAAATATTTATGCGGAGATGCATTTATTTCTGGAGGAAAGTAAATGTATCTCCGTTGAAATATACAACATTCGTCATTCAAGAATACGACAGACATCCGACAGAAGAAGAAATTAAATATTTATGCGGAGATGCATTTATTTCTGGAGGAAAGTAAATGTATCTCTGTTGAAATATACCAGATTCGTCACTCAAGAATACGAAAGACATCCGTCAGAAGAAGAATTTAAATATTTATGCGGAGATGCATTTATTTCTAGAGGAAAGAAAATGTATCTCCGTTGAAATTTACAACATTCGTCACTCAAGAATACAACAGACATCCGACAGAAGAAGAAATAAAATATTTATGTTGAGATGCATTTATTTCTCGAGGAAAGTAAATGTAACTCCGTTGAAATATACAAGATTCGTCTTTAAAGAATACGACAGACATCCGTCAGAAGAATAAATTAAATATTTATGTGGAGATGCATTTATTACTCGAGGAAAGTAAATGTAACTCCGTTGAAATAACAAGATTCGTCTTTAAAGAATACGACAGACATCCGACAGAAGAAGAAATTATATATTTATGCGGAGATGCATTTATTTCTAGAAGAATGTAAATGTATCTCCGTTGAAATAACAAGATTCGTCTTTAAAGAATACGACAGACATCCGACAGAAGAAGAAATTAAATATTTATGCGGAGATGCATTTATTTCTGGAGGAAAGTAAATGTATCATCGTTGAAATATACAAGATTCGTCACTCAAGAATACGACAGACATCCGTCAGAAGAGAAAAATTAATATTTATGCGGAGATGCATTTATTTCTGGAGGAAAGTAAATGTAACTCCGTTGAAATAAACAAGATTCGTCTTTATAGAATACGACAGACATCCGTCAGAAGAAGAAAATAAATATTTATGCGGAGATGCATTTATTTCTGGAGGAAAGTAAATGTATCTCCGTTGAAATATACAAGATTCGTCACTCAAGAATACGACAGACATCCGACAAAAGAAGAAATTATATATTTATGCGGAGATGCATTTATTTCTAGAGGAATGTAAATGTATCTCCGTTGAAATAACAAGATTGGTCTTTAAAGAATACGACAGACATCCGACAAAAGAAGAAATTAAATATTTATGCGGAGAGGCATTTATTTCTGGAGGAAAGTAAATGTATCTCCGTTGAAATATACAAGATTCGTCACTCAAGAATACGACACACATCCGTCAGAAGAAGAAATTAAATATTTATGCGGAGATGCATTTATTTCTGGAGGAAAGTAAATGTATCTCCGTTAAAATAACAAGATTCGTCTTTAAAGAATACGACAGATATACGACACAAGAAGAAATTAAATATTTATGCGGAGATGCATTTATTTCTGGAGGAAAGTAAATGTATCTCCGTTGAAATATACCAGATTCGTCACTCAAGAATACGAAAGACATCCGTCAGAAGAAGAAATTAAATATTTATGCGGAGATGCATTTATTTCTGGAGAAAAGTAAATGTATCTCCGTTGAAATAACAAGATTCGTCTTTATAGTATACGACAGACATCCGACAGAAGAAGAAATTAAATATTTATGTGGAGATGCATTTATTTCTAGAGGAATGTAAATGTATCTCCGTTGAAATAACAAGATTGGTCTTTAAAGAATACGACAGACATCCGACAAAAGAAGAAATTAAATATTTATGCGAAGAGGCATTTATTTATAGAGGAAAGTAAATGTATCTCCGTTAAAATATACAAGATTATTTACTCAAGAATACGACACACATCCGTCAGAAGAAGAAATTAAATATTTATGCGGAGATGCATTTATTTCTGGAGGAAAGTAAATGTATCTCTGTTGAAATATACAAGATTCGTCATTCAAGAATACGACAGACATCCGACAGAAGAAGAAATTAAATATTTATGCGGGGATGCATTTATTTCTGGAGGAAAGTAAATGTATCTCCGTTGAAATAAACAAGATTCGTCTTTATAGAATACGACAGACATTCGTCAGAAACAGAAAATAAATATTTATGCGGAGATGCATTTATTTATAGAGGAAAGTAAATGTATCTCCGTTGAAATATACAATATTCGTCATTCACGAATACGACAGACATCCGACATAAGAGGAAATTAAATTATTATGCGGAGATGCATTTATTTCTGGACGAAAGTAAATGTATCTACGTTGAAATAAACAAGATTCGTCTTTATAGAATACGACAGACATCCGTCAGAAGAAGAAAATAAATATTTATGCGGAAATGCATTTATTTATTGAGGAAAGTAAATGTATCTCAGTTGAAATATACAAGATTCGTCACTCATGAATATGACAGACATCCGACAAAAGAAGAAATTAAATATTTATGCGGAGATGCATTTATTTCTGGAGAAAAGTAAATGTATCTCCGTTGAAATATACAACATTCGTCACTCAAGAATACGACAGACATCCGACAGAAGAAGAGATAAAATATTTATGTGGAGATGCATTTATTTCTGGAGGAAAGTAAATGTATCTCCGTTGAAATATACAAGATTCGTCACTCAAGAATACGACACACATCCGCCAGAAGAAGAAATTACATATTTATGCGGAGATGCATTTATTTTTAGAGGAATGTAAATGTATCTCCGTTGAAAAATACAACAACCGTCACTCAAGAATACGACAGACATCCGAAAGAAGAAGAGATAAAATATTTATGTGGAGATGCATTTATTTCTGGAGGAAAGTAAATGTAATTCCGTTGAAATATACAAGATTCGTCTTTAAAGAATACGACAGACATCCGTCAGAAAAAGAAAATAAATATTTATGCGGAGATGCTTTTATATATAGAGGAAAGAAAATGTATCTCCGTTGAAATATACAATGTTCGTCATTCACGAATACGACAGACATCCGACAGAAGAAAAAATTTAATATTTATGCGGAGATGCATTTATTTCTGGAGGAAAGTAAATGTATCTCCGTTGAAATTTACAAGATTCGTCACTCAAGAATACGACAGACATCCGACAAAAGAAGAAATTAAATATTTATGCGGAGATGCATTTATTTCTAGAGGAAAGTAAATGTATCTCCGTTGAAATATACAAGATTCGTCACTCAAGAATACGACACACATCCGTCAGAAGAAGAAATTAAATATTTATGCGGAGATGCATTTATTTCTGGAGAAAAGTAAATGTATCTCCGTTAAAATAACAAGATTCGTCTTTAAAGAATACGACAGGTATCCGACAGAAGAAGAAATTAAATATTTATGCGGAGATGCATTTATTTCTGGAGGAAAGTAAATGTATCTCCGTTGAAATATACAAGATTAGTCACTCAAGTATACGTAAGACATCCGACAAAAGAAGAAATTATATATTTATGCGGAGATGCATTTATTTCTAGAGGAAAGTAAATGTATCTCCGTTGAAATATACAACATCCGTCACTCAAGAATACGACTGACATCCGTCACTAGAAGAATTTAAATATTTATGCGGAGATGCATTTATTTCTAGAGGAAAGTAAATGTATCATCGTTGAAATATACAAGATTCGTCACTCAAGAATACGACAGACATCCGTCAGAAGAGAAAAATTAATATTTATGCGGAGATGCATTTATTTCTGGAGGAAAGTAAATGTAACTCCGTTGAAATATACAAGATTCCTCTTTAAAGAATACGACAGAATTCCGGCAGAAGAAGAAATTAAATATTTATGCGGAGATGCATTTATTTCTAGAGGAAAGTAAATGTATCTCCGTTGAAATATACAAGATTAGTCACTCAAGTATACGTAAGACATCCGACAAAAGAAGAAATTATATATTTATGCGGAGATGCATTTATTTCTAGAGGAAAGTAAATGTATCTCCGTTGAAATATACAACATCCGTCACTCAAGAATACGACTGACATCCGTCACTAGAAGAATTTAAATATTTATGCGGAGATGCATTTATTTCTAGAGGAAAGTAAATGTATCTCCGTTGAAATTTACAACATTCGTCACTCAAGAATACGACAGACATCCGACAGAAGAAAAAATTTAATATTTATGCGGAGATGCATTTATTTCTGGAGGAAAGTAAATGTATCTCCGTTGAAATTTACAAGATTCGTCACTCAAGAATACGACAGACATCCGACAAAAGAAGAAATTAAATATTTATGCGGAGAGGCATTTATTTCTGGAGAAAAGTAAATGTATCTCCGTTGAAATAACAAGATTCGTCTTTAAAGAATACGACAGATATCCGAAAGAAGACGAAATTAAACATTTATGCGGAGATGCATTTATTTCTAGAGGAAAGTAAATGTATCTCCGTTGAAATATACAAGATTCGTCACTCAAGAATACGACACACATCCGTCAGAAGAAGAAAATAAATATTTATGCGGAGATGCATTTATTTCTGGAGAAAAGTAAATGTATCTCCGTTAAAATATTAAGATTCGTCTTTAAAGAATACGACAGGTATCCGACAGAAGAAGAAATTAAATATTTATGCGGAGATGCATTTATTTCTGGAGGAAAGTAAATGTATCTCCGTTGAAATAAACAAGATTCGTCTTTATAGAATACGACAGACATCCGTCAGAAGAAGAAAATAAATATTTATGCGGAGATGCATTTATTTCTAGAGGAAAGTAAATGTATCATCGTTGAAATATACAAGATTCGTCACTCAAGAATACGACAGACATCCGTCAGAAGAGAAAAATTAATATTTATGTGGAGATGCATTTATTTCTGGAGGAAAGTAAATGTAACTCCGTTGAAATATACAAGATTCCTCTTTAAAGAATACGACAGACATCCGGCAGAAGAAGAAATTAAATATTTATGCGGAGATGCATTTATTTCTAGAGGAAAGTAAATGTATCTCCGTTGAAATATACAAGATTAGTCACTCAAGTATACGTAAGACATCCGACAAAAGAAGAAATTATATATTTATGCGGATATGCATTTATTTCTAGAGGAAAGTAAATGTATCTCCGTTGAAATATACAACATCCGTCACTCAAGAATACGACTGACATCCGTCACTAGAAGAATTTAAATATTTATGCGGATGATGCATTTATTTCTAGAGGAAAGTAAATGTATCTCCGTTGAAATTTACAACATTCGTCACTCAAGAATACGACAGACATCCGACAGAAGAAGAAATAAAATATTTATGTGGAGATGCATTTACTTCTCGAGGAAAGTAAATGTATCTCCGTTGAAATATACAAGATTAGTCACTCAAGTATACGTAAGACATCCGACAAAAGAAGAAATTATATATTTATGCGGATATGCATTTATTTCTAGAGGAAAGTAAATGTATCTCCGTTGAAATATACAACATCCGTCACTCAAGAATACGACTGACATCCGTCACTAGAAGAATTTAAATATTTATGCGGATGATGCATTTATTTCTAGAGGAAAGTAAATGTATTTCCGTTGAAATTTACAACATTCGTCACTCAAGAATACGACAGACATCCGACAGAAGAAGAAATAAAATATTTATGTGGAGATGCATTTACTTCTCGAGGAAAGTAAATGTAACTCCGTTGAAATATACAAGATTCGTCTTTAAAGAATACGACAGACATCCGGCAGAAGAAGAAATTAAATATTTATGCGGAGATGCATTTATTTCTAGAGGAAAGTAAATGTATCTCCGTTGAAATAAACAAGATTCGTCTTTATAGAATACGACAGACATCCGTCAGAAGAAGAAAATAAATATTTATGCGGAGATGCATTTATTTCTGGAGGAAAGTAAATGTATCTCCGTTGAAATATACAAGATTCGTCACTCAAGAATACGACAGACATCCGACAAAAGAAGAAATTATATATTTATGCGGAGATGCATTTATTTCTAGAGGAATGTAAATGTATCTCCGTTGAAATAACAAGATTGGTCTTTAAAGAATACGACAGACATCCGACAAAAGAAGAAATTAAATATTTATGCGGAGAGGCATTTATTTCTGGAGGAAAGTAAATGTATCTCCGTTGAAATATACAAGATTCGTCACTCAAGAATACGACACACATCCGTCAGAAGAAGAAATTAAATATTTATGCGGAGATGCATTTATTTCTGGAGAAAAGTAAATGTATCTCCGTTGAAATAACAAGATTCGTCTTTATAGAATACGACAGACATCCGACAGAAGAAGAAATTAAATATTTATGTGGAGATGCATTTATTTCTAGAGGAAAGTAAATGTATCTCCGTTGAAAAATACAACAACCGTCACTCAAGAATACGACAGACATCCGAAAGAAGAAGAAATTAAATATTTATGTGGAGATGCATTTATTTCTGGAGGAAAGTAAATGTATCTCCGTTGAAATATACAACATTCGTCATTCAAGAATACGACAGACATCCGACAGAAGAAGAAATTAAATATTTATGCGGAGATGCATTTATTTCTGGAGGAAATTAAATGTATCTCCGTTGAAATATACAAGATTCGTCAATCAAGAATACGAGAGACATCCGTCAATAGAAGAATTTATATATTTATGCGGAGATGCAATTATTTCTAGAGGAAAGTAAATGTATCTCCGTTGAAATATACAAGATTCGTCACTCAAGAATACGACAGACATCCGGCAGAAGAAGAAATAAAATATTTATGCGGAGATGCATTTATTTCTGGAGGAAAGTAAATGTATCTCCGTTGAAATATACAAGATTAGTCACTCAAGAATACGTAAGACATCCGACAGAAGAATAAAATAAATATTTATGCGGAGATGCATTTATTTCTGGAGGAAAGTAAATGTATCTCCGTTGAAATATAGAAGATTCGTCACTCAAGAATACGACAGACATCGGACAAAAGAAGAAATTATATATTTATGCGGAGATGCATTTATTTCTAGAAGAATGTAAATGTATCTCCGTTGAAATAACAAGATTCGTCTTTAAAGAATACGACAGACATCCGACAGAAGAAGAAATTAAATATTTATGCGGAGATGCATTTATTTCTGGAGGAAAGTAAATGTATCTCCGTTGAAATATACAACATTCGTCATTCAAGAATACGACAGACATCCGACAGAAGAAGAAATTAAATATTTATGCGGAGATGCATTTATTTCTGGAGGAAAGTAAATGTATCTCTGTTGAAATATACCAGATTCGTCACTCAAGAATACGAAAGACATCCGTCAGAAGAAGAATTTAAATATTTATGCGGAGATGCATTTGTTTCTAAAGGAAAGAAAATGTATCTCCGTTGAAATTTACAACATTCGTCACTCAAGAATACAACAGACATCCGACAGAAGAAGAAATAAAATATTTATGTGGAGATGCATTTATTTCTCGAGGAAAGTAAATGTAACTCCGTTGAAATATACAAGATTCGTCTTTAAAGAATACGACAGACATCCGGCAGAAGAAGAAATTAAATATTTATGCGGAGATGCATTTATTTCTAGAGGAAAGTAAATGTATCTCCGTTGAAATAAACAAGATTCGTCTTTATAGAATACGACAGACATCCGTCAGAAGAATAAATTAAATATTTATGTGGAGATGCATTTATTACTCGAGGAAAGTAAATGTAACTCCGTTGAAATAACAAGATTCGTCTTTAAAGAATACGACAGACATCCGACAGAAGAAGAAATTAAATATATATGCGGAGATGCATTTATTTCTAGAGGAAAGTAAATGTATCTCCGTTGAAATATACAAGATTCGTCACTCAAGAATACGACACGCATCCGTCAGAAGAAGAAATTATATATTTATGCGGAGATGCATTTATTTCTGGAGAAAAGTAAATGTATCATCGTTGAAATATACAAGATTCGTCACTCAAGAATACGACAGACATCCGTCAGAAGAGAAAAATTAATATTTATGCGGAGATGCATTTATTTCTGAAGGAAAGTAAATGTAACTCCGTTGAAATATACAAGATTCCTCTTTAAAGAATACGACAGACATCCGGCAGAAGAAGAAATTAAATATTTATGCGGAGATGCATTTATTTCTAGAGGAAAGTAAATGTATCTCCGTTGAAATATACAAGATTAGTCACTCAAGTATACGTAAGACATCCGACAAAAGAAGAAATTATATATTTATGCGCAGATGCATTTATTTCTAGAGGAAAGTAAATGTATCTCCGTTGAAATATACAACATCCGTCACTCAAGAATACGACTGACATCCGTCACTAGAAGAATTTAAATATTTATGCGGAGATGCATTTATATCTAGAGGAAAGTAAATGTATCTCCGTTGAAATTTACAACATTCGTCACTCAAGAATACGACAGACATCCGACAGAAGAAGAAATAAAATATTTATGTGGAGATGCATTTACTTCTCGAGGAAAGTAAATGTAACTCCGTTGAAATATACAAGATTCGTCTTTAAAGTTTACGACAGACATCCGGCAGAAGAAGAAATTAAATATTTATGCGGAGATGCATTTATTTCTAGAGGAAAGTAAATGTATCTCCGTTGAAATAAACAAGATTCGTCTTTATAGAATACGACAGACATCCGTCAGAAGAAGAAAATAAATATTTATGCGGAGATGCATTTATTTCTGGAGGAAAGTAAATGTATCTCCGTTGAAATATACAAGATTCGTCACTCAAGAATACGACAGACATCCGACAAAAGAAGAAATTATATATTTATGCGGAGATGCATTTATTTCTAGAGGAATGTAAATGTATCTCCGTTGAAATAACAAGATTGGTCTTTAAAGAATACGACAGACATCCGACAAAAGAAGAAATTAAATATTTATGCGGAGAGGCATTTATTTCTGGAGGAAAGTAAATGTATCTCCGTTGAAATATACAAGATTCGTCACTCAAGAATACGACACACATCCGTCAGAAGAAGAAATTAAATATTTATGCGGAGATGCATTTATTTCTGGAGGAAAGTAAATGTATCTCCGTTAAAATAACAAGATTCGTCTTTAAAGAATACGACAGATATACGACACAAGAAGAAATTAAATATTTATGCGGAGATGCATTTATTTCTGGAGGAAAGTAAATGTATCTCCGTTGAAATATACCAGATTCGTCACTCAAGAATACGAAAGACATCCGTCAGAAGAAGAAATTAAATATTTATGCGGAGATGCATTTATTTCTGGAGAAAAGTAAATGTATCTCCGTTGAAATAACAAGATTCGTCTTTATAGTATACGACAGACATCCGACAGAAGAAGAAATTAAATATTTATGTGGAGATGCATTTATTTCTAGAGGAAAGTAAATGTATCTCCGTTGAAAAATACAACAACCGTCACTCAAGAATACGACAGACATCCGAAAGAAGAAGAAATTAAATATTTATGTGGAGATGCATTTATTTCTAGAGGAAAGTAAATGTATCTCCGTTGAAATATACAACATTCGTCATTCAAGAATACGACAGACATCCGACAGAAGAAGAAATTAAATATTTATGCGGAGATGCATTTATTTCTGGAGGAAATTAAATGTATCTCCGTTGAAATATACAAGATTCGTCACTCAAGAATACGAGAGACATCCGTCAATAGAAGAATTTATATATTTATGCGGAGATGCAATTATTTCTAGAGGAAAGTAAATGTATCTCCGTTGAAATATACAAGATTCGTCACTCAAGAATACGACAGACATCCGGCAGAAGAAGAAATAAAATATTTATGCGGAGATGCATTTATTTCTGGAGGAAAGTAAATGTATCTCCGTTGAAATATACAAGATTAGTCACTCAAGAATACGACAGACATCGGACAAAAGAAGAAATTATATGTTTATGCGGAGATGCATTTATTTCTAGAAGAATGTAAATGTATCTCCGTTGAAATAACAAGATTCGTCTTTAAAGAATACGACAGACATCCGACAGAAGAAGAAATTAAATATTTATGCGGAGATGCATTTATTTCTGGAGGAAAGTAAATGTATCTCCGTTGAAATATACAACATTCGTCATTCAAGAATACGACAGACATCCGACAGAAGAAGAAATTAAATATTTATGCGGAGATGCATTTATTTCTGGAGGAAAGTAAATGTATCTCTGTTGAAATATACCAGATTCGTCACTCAAGAATACGAAAGACATCCGTCAGAAGAAGAATTTAAATATTTATGCGGAGATGCATTTATTTCTAGAGGAAAGAAAATGTATCTCCGTTGAAATTTACAACATTCGTCACTCAAGAATACAACAGACATCCGACAGAAGAAGAAATAAAATATTTATGTTGAGATGCATTTATTTCTCGAGGAAAGTAAATGTAACTCCGTTGAAATATACAAGATTCGTCTTTAAAGAATACGACAGACATCCGTCAGAAGAATAAATTAAATATTTATGTGGAGATGCATTTATTACTCGAGGAAAGTAAATGTAACTCCGTTGAAATAACAAGATTCGTCTTTAAAGAATACGACAGACATCCGACAGAAGAAGAAATTATATATTTATGCGGAGATGCATTTATTTCTAGAAGAATGTAAATGTATCTCCGTTGAAATAACAAGATTCGTCTTTAAAGAATACGACAGACATCCGACAGAAGAAGAAATTAAATATTTATGCGGAGATGCATTTATTTCTGGAGGAAAGTAAATGTATCATCGTTGAAATATACAAGATTCGTCACTCAAGAATACGACAGACATCCGTCAGAAGAGAAAAATTAATATTTATGCGGAGATGCATTTATTTCTGGAGGAAAGTAAATGTAACTCCGTTGAAATATACAAGATTCCTCTTTAAAGAATACGACAGACATCCGGCAGAAGAAGAAATTAAATATTTATGCGGAGATGCATTTATTTCTAGAGGAAAGTAAATGTATCTCCGTTGAAATATACAAGATTAGTCACTCAAGTATACGTAAGACATCCGACAAAAGAAGAAATTATATATTTATGCGGAGATGCATTTATTTCTAAAGTAAATGTCTAAAGTAAATATATCTCCGTTGAAATATACAACATCCGTCACTCAAGAATACGACTGACATCCGTCACTAGAAGAATTTAAATATTTATGCGGAGATGCATTTATTTCTAGAGGAAAGTAAATGTATCTCCGTTGAAATTTACAACATTCGTCACTCAAGAATACGACAGACATCCGACAGAAGAAGAAATAAAATATTTATGTGGAGATGCATTTACTTCTCGAGGAAAGTAAATGTAACTCCGTTGAAATATACAAGATTCGTCTTTAAAGTTTACGACAGACATCCGGCAGAAGAAGAAATTAAATATTTATGCGGAGATGCATTTATTTCTAGAGGAAAGTAAATGTATCTCCGTTGAAATAAACAAGATTCGTCTTTATAGAATACGACAGACATCCGTCAGAAGAAGAAAATAAATATTTATGCGGAGATGCATTTATTTCTGGAGGAAAGTAAATGTATCTCCGTTGAAATATACAAGATTCGTCACTCAAGAATACGACAGACATCCGACAAAAGAAGAAATTATATATTTATGCGGAGATGCATTTATTTCTAGAGGAATGTAAATGTATCTCCGTTGAAATAACAAGATTGGTCTTTAAAGAATACGACAGACATCCGACAAAAGAAGAAATTAAATATTTATGCGGAGAGGCATTTATTTCTGGAGGAAAGTAAATGTATCTCCGTTGAAATATACAAGATTCGTCACTCAAGAATACGACACACATCCGTCAGAAGAAGAAATTAAATATTTATGCGGAGATGCATTTATTTCTGGAGAAAAGTAAATGTATCTCCGTTGAAATAACAAGATTCGTCTTTATAGAATACGACAGACATCCGACAGAAGAAGAAATTAAATATTTATGTGGAGATGCATTTATTTCTAGAGGAAAGTAAATGTATCTCCGTTGAAAAATACAACAACCGTCACTCAAGAATACGACAGACATCCGAAAGAAGAAGAAATTAAATATTTATGTGGAGATGCATTTATTTCTAGAGGAAAGTAAATGTATCTCCGTTGAAATATACAACATTCGTCATTCAAGAATACGACAGACATCCGACAGAAGAAGAAATTAAATATTTATGCGGAGATGCATTTATTTCTGGAGGAAATTAAATGTATCTCCGTTGAAATATACAAGATTCGTCACTCAAGAATACGAGAGACATCCGTCAATAGAAGAATTTATATATTTATGCGGAGATGCATTTATTTCTAGAGGAAAGTAAATGTATCTCCGTTGAAATATACAAGATTCGTCACTCAAGAATACAACAGACATCCGACAGAAGAAGAAATAAAATATTTATGTGGAGATGCATTTATTTCTCGAGGAAAGTAAATGTAACTCCGTTGAAATAAACAAGATTCGTCTTTATAGAATACGACAGACATCCGTCAGAAGAATAAATTAAATATTTATGTGGAGATGCATTTATTACTCGAGGAAAGTAAATGTAACTCCGTTGAAATAACAAGATTCGTCTTTAAAGAATACGACAGACATCCGACAGAAGAAGAAATTAAATATATATGCGGAGATGCATTTATTTCTAGAGGAAAGTAAATGTATCTCCGTTGAAATATACAAGATTCGTCACTCAAGAATACGACACGCATCCGTCAGAAGAAGAAATTATATATTTATGCGGAGATGCATTTATTTCTGGAGAAAAGTAAATGTATCATCGTTGAAATATACAAGATTCGTCACTCAAGAATACGACAGACATCCGTCAGAAGAGAAAAATTAATATTTATGCGGAGATGCATTTATTTCTGGAGGAAAGTAAATGTAACTCCGTTGAAATATACAAGATTCCTCTTTAAAGAATACGACAGACATCCGGCAGAAGACGAAATTAAATATTTATGCGGAGATGCATTTATTTCTAGAGGAAAGTAAATGTATCTCCGTTGAAATATACAAGATTAGTCACTCAAGTATACGTAAGACATCCGACAAAAGAAGAAATTATATATTTATGCGCAGATGCATTTATTTCTAGAGGAAAGTAAATGTATCTCCGTTGAAATATACAACATCCGTCACTCAAGAATACGACTGACATCCGTCACTAGAAGAATTTAAATATTTATGCGGAGATGCATTTATATCTAGAGGAAAGTAAATGTATCTCCGTTGAAATTTACAACATTCGTCACTCAAGAATACGACAGACATCCGACAGAAGAAGAAATAAAATATTTATGTGGAGATGCATTTACTTCTCGAGGAAAGTAAATGTAACTCCGTTGAAATATACAAGATTCGTCTTTAAAGTTTACGACAGACATCCGGCAGAAGAAGAAATTAAATATTTATGCGGAGATGCATTTATTTCTAGAGGAAAGTAAATGTATCTCCGTTGAAATAAACAAGATTCGTCTTTATAGAATACGACAGACATCCGTCAGAAGAAGAAAATAAATATTTATGCGGAGATGCATTTATTTCTGGAGGAAAGTAAATGTATCTCCGTTGAAATATACAAGATTCGTCACTCAAGAATACGACAGACATCCGACAAAAGAAGAAATTATATATTTATGCGGAGATGCATTTATTTCTAGAGGAATGTAAATGTATCTCCGTTGAAATAACAAGATTGGTCTTTAAAGAATACGACAGACATCCGACAAAAGAAGAAATTAAATATTTATGCGGAGAGGCATTTATTTCTGGAGGAAAGTAAATGTATCTCCGTTGAAATATACAAGATTCGTCACTCAAGAATACGACACACATCCGTCAGAAGAAGAAATTAAATATTTATGCGGAGATGCATTTATTTCTGGAGGAAAGTAAATGTATCTCCGTTAAAATAACAAGATTCGTCTTTAAAGAATACGACAGATATACGACACAAGAAGAAATTAAATATTTATGCGGAGATGCATTTATTTCTGGAGGAAAGTAAATGTATCTCCGTTGAAATATACCAGATTCGTCACTCAAGAATACGAAAGACATCCGTCAGAAGAAGAAATTAAATATTTATGCGGAGATGCATTTATTTCTGGAGAAAAGTAAATGTATCTCCGTTGAAATAACAAGATTCGTCTTTATAGTATACGACAGACATCCGACAGAAGAAGAAATTAAATATTTATGTGGAGATGCATTTATTTCTAGAGGAAAGTAAATGTATCTCCGTTGAAAAATACAACAACCGTCACTCAAGAATACGACAGACATCCGAAAGAAGAAGAAATTAAATATTTATGTGGAGATGCATTTATTTCTAGAGGAAAGTAAATGTATCTCCGTTGAAATATACAACATTCGTCATTCAAGAATACGACAGACATCCGACAGAAGAAGAAATTAAATATTTATGCGGAGATGCATTTATTTCTGGAGGAAATTAAATGTATCTCCGTTGAAATATACAAGATTCGTCACTCAAGAATACGAGAGACATCCGTCAATAGAAGAATTTATATATTTATGCGGAGATGCAATTATTTCTAGAGGAAAGTAAATGTATCTCCGTTGAAATATACAAGATTCGTCACTCAAGAATACGACAGACATCCGGCAGAAGAAGAAATAAAATATTTATGCGGAGATGCATTTATTTCTGGAGGAAAGTAAATGTATCTCCGTTGAAATATACAAGATTAGTCACTCAAGAATACGACAGACATCGGACAAAAGAAGAAATTATATATTTATGCGGAGATGCATTTATTTCTAGAAGAATGTAAATGTATCTCCGTTGAAATAACAAGATTCGTCATTCAAGAATACGACAGACATCCGACAGAAGAAGAAATTAAATATTTATGCGGAGATGCATTTATTTCTGGAGGAAAGTAAATGTATCTCTGTTGAAATATACCAGATTCGTCACTCAAGAATACGAAAGACATCCGTCAGAAGAAGAATTTAAATATTTATGCGGAGATGCATTTATTTCTAGAGGAAACAAAATGTATCTCCGTTGAAATTTACAACATTCGTCACTCAAGAATACAACAGACATCCGACAGAAGAAGAAATAAAATATTTATGTTGAGATGCATTTATTTCTCGAGGAAAGTAAATGTAACTCCGTTGAAATATACAAGATTCGTCTTTAAAGAATGCGACAGACATCCGTCAGAAGAATAAATTAAATATTTATGTGGAGATGCATTTATTACTCGAGGAAAGTAAATGTAACTCCGTTGAAATAACAAGATTCGTCTTTAAAGAATACGACAGACATCCGACAGAAGAAGAAATTATATATTTATGCGGAGATGCATTTATTTCTAGAAGAATGTAAATGTATCTCCGTTGAAATAACAAGATTCGTCTTTAAAGAATACGACAGACATCCGACAGAAGAAGAAATTAAATATTTATGCGGAGATGCATTTATTTCTAGAAGAATGTAAATGTATCTCCGTTGAAATAACAAGATTCGTCACTCAAGAATACGAAAGACATCCGTCAGAAGAAGAATTTAAATATTTATGCGGAGATGCATTTATTTCTGGAGGAAAGTAAATGTATCATCGTTGAAATATACAAGATTCGTCACTCAAGAATACGACAGACATCCGTCAGAAGAGAAAAATTAATATTTATGCGGAGATGCATTTATTTCTGGAGGAAAGTAAATGTAACTCCGTTGAAATATACAAGATTAGTCACTCAAGTATACGTAAGACATCCGACAAAAGAAGAAATTATATATTTATGCGGAGATGCATTTATTTCTAGAGGAAAGTAAATATATCTCCGTTGAAATATACAACATCCGTCACTCAAGAATACGACTGACATCCGTCACTAGAAGAATTTAAATATTTATGCGGAGATGCATTTATTTCTAGAGGAAAGTAAATGTATCTCCGTTGAAATTTACAACATTCGTCACTCAAGAATACGACAGACATCCGACAGAAGAAGAAATAAAATATTTATGTGGAGATGCATTTACTTCTCGAGGAAAGTAAATGTAACTCCGTTGAAATATACAAGATTCGTCTTTAAAGTTTACGACAGACATCCGGCAGAAGAAGAAATTAAATATTTATGCGGAGATGCATTTATTTCTAGAGGAAAGTAAATGTATCTCCGTTGAAATAAACAAGATTCGTCTTTATAGAATACGACAGACATCCGTCAGAAGAAGAAAATAAATATTTATGCGGAGATGCATTTATTTCTGGAGGAAAGTAAATGTATCTCCGTTGAAATATACAAGATTCGTCACTCAAGAATACGACAGACATCCGACAAAAGAAGAAATTATATATTTATGCGGAGATGCATTTATTTCTAGAGGAATGTAAATGTATCTCCGTTGAAATAACAAGATTGGTCTTTAAAGAATACGACAGACATCCGACAAAAGAAGAAATTAAATATTTATGCGGAGATGCATTTATTTCTGGAGGAAATTAAATGTATCTCCGTTGAAATATACAAGATTCGTCACTCAAGAATACGAGAGACATCCGTCAATAGAAGAATTTATATATTTATGCGGAGATGCATTTATTTCTAGAGGAAAGTAAATGTATCTCCGTTGAAATATACAAGATTCGTCACTCAAGAATACGACAGACATCCGGCAGAAGAAGAAATAAAATATTTATGCGGAGATGCATTTATTTCTGGAGGAAAGTAAATGTATCTCCGTTGAAATATACAAGATTCGTCACTCAAGAATACGACAGACATCGGACAAAAGAAGAAATTATATATTTATGCGGAGATGCATTTATTTCTAGAAGAATGTAAATGTATCTCCGTTGAAATAACAAGATTCGTCTTTAAAGAATACGACAGACATCCGACAGAAGAAGAAATTAAATATTTATGCGGAGATGCATTTATTTCTGGAAGAAAGTAAATGCATCTCCGTTGAAATGTACAAGATTCGTCTCTCAAGAATACGACAGACATCCGACAGGAGAAGAAAATAAATATTTATGCGGAGATGCATTTATTTCTGGAGGAAAGTAAATGTATCTCCGTTGAAATATACCAGATTCGTCACTCAAGAATACGAAAGACATCCGTCAGAAGAAGAATTTAAATATTTATGCGGAGATGCATTTATTTCTAGAGGAAAGAAAATGTATCTCCGTTGAAATTTACAGCATTCGTCACTCAAGAATACAACAGACATCCGACAGAAAAAGAAATTAAATATTTATGCGGAGATGCATTTATTTCTGGAGGAAAGTAAATGCATCTCCGTTGAAATGTACAAGATTTGTCTCTCAAGAATACGACAGACATCCGACAGGAGAAGAAAATAAATATTTATGCGGAGATGCATTTATTTCTGGAGGAAAGTAAATGTATCTCCGTTGAAATATACCAGATTCGTCACTCAAGAATACGAAAGACATCCGTCAGAAGAAGAATTTAAATATTTATGCGGAGATGCATTTATTTCTCGAGGAAATTAAATGTAACTCCGTTGATATATACAAGATTCGTCTTTAAAGAATACGACAGACATCCGGCAGAAGAAGAAATTAAATATTTATGCGGAGATGCATTTATTTCTAGAGGAAAGTAAATGTATCTCCGTTGAAATAAACAAGATTCGTCTTTATAGAATACGACAGACATCCGTCAGAAGAATAAATTAAATATTTATGTGGAGATGCATTTATTACTCGAGGAAAGTAAATGTAACTCCGTTGAAATAACAAGATTCGTCTTTAAAGAATACGACAGACATCCGACAAAAGAAGAAATTATATATTTATGCGGAGATGCATTTATTTCTAGAGGAATGTAAATGTATCTCCGTTGAAATAACAAGATTGGTCTTTAAAGAATACGACAGACATCCGACGAAAGAAGAAATTAAATATTTATGCGGAGAGGCATTTATTTATAGAGGAAAGTAAATGTATCTCCGTTGAAATATACAAGATTCGTCACTCAAGAATACGACACACATCCGTCAGAAGAAGAAATTAAATATTTATGCGGAGATGCATTTATTTCTGGAGGAAAGTAAATGTATCTCCGTTGAAATATACAAGATTCGTCATTCAAGAATACGACAAACATCCGACAGAAGAAGAAATTAAATATTTGTTAGGGTAGTTTTTTTCATTTATTCTAAATTTTCCATATTTTCTTTTTTTTTCTATATAAGTTGTAGCCCCCCCCCCCTCCTTTTATAATAATCGTAATGTTTTTCATTTAATATTCTCTTTATTTTAGTCTGAAATAATGGAGTTAAAATACCTTTTCTTTCTTTTAAATATCTAAGCTAAAACAAATTCATTGTCTCTTTTACTTAAAATCATAATTTTTATATTTCCCCTGTAAGTTATAATTTCACTGGGGTGGTCCTTGTTACCATGGGAAATTTTCAAATGCTCTCGGACACTTGGGCAATAAAAATCCATTTCCCAGACAACGTATATTAGCTTGTATTGTCAGGAGTTTTATGACTCCATTTTTGCTGTTTTTTCGTAAACAACTTTAGCGGTGTTGGTCGCCTTAATCTGCTCTGTAGATCTTTCGTGGAAAAAGCAGGACTCGGGCGGCAGATAGTGGCCCGTATTGTTAAAGTTTTATTATTCGTTTTTACGAGCCCAATTATTCCGTTTTATGTAAACAACAGTTCACGTGGGAGGTCGAAAGAAGGGAGCGAAAACGGAACAGCTGTACACATGCCATCTCCCCTATGCGAAGTAGTTCCACCCGCGAGAGAGAGCGACGACCAATGGTTTTACGTAACGTATTCGCGGGGAATGTTTTTTTTCCCTGGTATAGTTTAGCGCGGGAGATTGTAGCCTGGGAGATACGGTATATGAGTTTTTTAGGGGAAGGCTGGGGCCTTTCCTCTCTCCCCCCCCCCTGGAGTTTTCCTGGTGGTGGCCAGAGAATTTGAGAGGCATTCGATCGAAAAATGTGTAACTGGAAGGTCCGGTAAAGAAAAAAGGTATCTGGTTCCCCGAGATATAGTCGATGAAGAAATGAAGAGAGTAAAAATATACTTTACTCATAACTGATACTCTCAGCTAAGAGGAAAACTTTGTCTCAGATATGGAGTTTGGAATCACAGATGGTTAAATATATATAAACGTCGAGCAATCGTCTTTAAAAAAAAAAAAACCCGGAATAGAGAGCTGGTATCGTCAGCGCTGGTTGATGACGTCCTTTTGTTATGACAGTCACTTAAGACGGGAGGAAGGACCGGTCATTTTTCTACACCACCGAAATCCATTTTTCCACGTCGAGATTCCTGCGTTAAGATTCATCTTTAAGGAAAGAGCATATACTGCTTCCTAGATCCATATTGTGAAATGGAGGAGAAAAGGACCACCTAGATGTCCAGGGTTACCTGAAATTTCTTCAAATAATGCCCAATGTTTATAAAGATAAAACTATCAATCCAGTAATAACATTAATGATTTGTTCCTATAGTGGATACTTCGAGTGTCGAGTCTGCCAAGGAAGTCTCGGTAACTATTTCCTTTCTACTGATAAAAATGTTATTCTTGTGTTATTTCTATGTTTCTACAATGAGTAAATCTTGATATACATACGTGACGGTGTCTTAATTAATATACTTGTTAATTAATTAATAAACTCATATTCATGCTATTGGTTAGTCTCTCATCTGTTTGACTACTTTATGGAAGTTCATTCTCTATTTTACTAAACCTTTACTTAATTTTACTGTTTGAAGTATAATGAGTTTTGTTTAATTATTTAAATAATCAGAGCAAGTAATTATTTAATATTTAATTCTTTTCTAAGATGAATTTACTGAAATTGAAATTCCAAGTAACCTTCTTTTGTTAATAAAAATTTATATAAGTAAAATTTAAATTCTTTACTTGTTTTTGAGGATGTTGTATTATTCTTATTAAAAGAATTAAACTTAATGAAGTAAATTTAAATTCTGGATCTGTTTCTAAAAATGTTTATTAATTTGGTTTTCCTTAAATATTAAATTGCTTCTTTTAAATATTGTGAAGTACTTTTTATTTTCCTCTATAAAGAAAGAGATTTAATAAATAAAATAAAATTAACCTGCTTTTAATTGAAGTAAAAGAATTGTAGATAACTGTAAAAGAAAAATTTTACATTAACTATGTTTAATTCTTAAAGTTTATTTGCTGCATTTAAGGTAATTAAATCACACCAACTTCTTATTAAAAGAAAATTGATCTACCTTATTTTTTTTCTTGGTATGGTACTAACCACTATACAAAATCACTCGCATGGTTCTGGCAAATTGGTACATTGATATGATCATGTTTTGTAACTTTAATTAATTATCTATATCCTTATTTTAATTAACTTCTTTCCCCTTTTTTTTGTGCCTTTCAAATTCTGGAAGGATTGCAGGACCCTTTTTTATGTTTTTCTTATTCAAAATCTGTTCTATAAAGTTTTAATGAATTTCATTTAATTTACCATAACAATGTTCCAATTCGTCAAACCACTTGTTGGGTATAAGTGGTATGGTGATAAATGAGAATTTTATTGATACCTTTTGGCAAAGTTATTCATTTACTTAATTAATTTTTTTTTAGTTATTCAAAATGTATTTGGTTTGTTTTGTTTATAGCATCTCTCTGTTTTGATTTTTAATTAGCAATTGTGTAAAATTTGTTCCAATTTCTGAAATCAACAAAATTCATTCTTTTGGTTATTTATCACTTTATCAAATACCCCAACAAGAAAATGGTGCCGTGTAGAAACATTCCTGCGGTTACCAAGAATTAAAACTTTTGTTTTTGACTGTAAATTTTGTTTTACATTATATGATTGGAGCAACTGGGTATCGGTTTTTACTTATTATGAAATTGCTTACATATATTTGCCTAGTAAAAGTTTTCTCTATATATTTTTAAATATCTAGTCAACTAGAATATTGATATTTTTTAAAATTTGTATAATGAAACTGGTGATGTTCTTGTGCTACAGAGTTTTATAATCCCCATTTTTCCCCTTTTCTGCCTTCTATTTTTTATTTTTTTGGGAGTTCTGTGTATCTATCTGACTTTGTTATGGCCAAAGGAGATCCTACTAAGGAGCTGGTAGAGCTCCAGAAAAAAAATTCGTTAGTTGACAACTTGTGCAACATACCACCATTTAATGGAGAGGCTAGCTCAGTCTCATTTACTGACTTTTCAGAGAAACTGGATAGTCTCTTCACCCTTTTTGCTTGGAATGATAGTGAGAAAAAATTTGCCCTTCTTAACCGCTTAAATGGTACTGCAGCGAGATTAGTTAAGCCCCACAAAGATAAAACTAGTGCGGAATTATTAAGTATCTTAAAAAATAAATTTGTCCAAACACCTACTCCTGATGTTGCACTTGCCAAATTTCTCAACTTTAAGCAAACTCCAGGTATGTCAGTGCAAGAGTTTTTTGATGCTGCATCTGACCTCTCATCAAAGGCACTCGTTATTGATGGAGTAGCTGATGCCATTGTCAACAAAAGCCGTGAAGCCACGCTTCACTCTATGCTTTTAAACAACCTTGCACCTGAGATCAGAAAGGGTGTCATCACCAAAGATCCCAAAACCCCACAGCAAATTTTAACTTTTGCTCTCCTGGAGGAAAGAGCGTGCCGCAGTGTAAATCCTTTTTACACTTTACATGAGGAACCAAATCCCCTTCTATTTCAACAAAATTTCCCGCAGAATCTAGCTTGTGCAGCTACTCAGCCAACTAGGGACAACAATGCAGAAATAGAAACCCTTAGAATACAAATTGAGGCTCTAAATTCCAAACTTGACAACCTAATAAGTGATAAAAGCAGAGAGAGAGAGGTGCAGAGCCAGGAAAGAGTGCCCAGTAGAAGTATTACTTGTTTTTATTGTTCCCAACCCGGTCATTATGCTAGAGACTGCCCCCAGTATGTGTATAATTTTAATAGGAGCAGAGGCAATAATTTTAGGAGCAGGGGAGGATATGACAATAGTTACCGGGGAAGTTACAACAGGAGAGGAAACTTCAGGGGAAACAGAGGAAATAATTACAACAGCAACAGAAGTGGTAGGAACAGAGCACATAATTATGCGGAGGGTCAGCAAGCAAATGATGCAACTAATAATCCCACTGTTACTGAGAATGTTCATTTAAACGGGGATCGGCTGAATCAGAGGTAGTCGAACTGATTCCAAAAAAGGCCACCGACCCACCTGCGGTATATAGTGTTTTTTCTCCGCAGTCTTATAACTTGCCAACTGCCAGTATACTTATAGGTAATACTAACATAACTGCCCTCCGTGACTCGGGATCTGCAATTAATCTTTTGAGCAGTGTGATTTTGAACTCACTCACAGACTATAATGTGCAACAATGTTATACGCCTATTCTGACAGTAACTGGAGAACACTGAAAAAGTAGTTATGAATTTTAAATTCCATAACACCCACTGCCAAACTGTTTTTTTTTGTAGTGCAGGGCAAGTTGGCGAAGGAATTTGATGCCATTCTAGGTATGCCCTTTTTGAAACAATACAATGCAATCATTGATTGTGCCACAAATACTGTTTCTCTTCAGGCTTCGGATCAAACACTATGTAAACAAACCCTGCTTACCCCTCCTTGTACCAAAAACAGTAATGTGTGTTTAGAGGAAACAAAGGTAAACAAACAAGGTAAGAGTAGTGACCCATGCGTGCAATGTTATGAATTACCTGTATATAATAATCCTATTAATGTGTATAATTGTGCTAAATGTAAATGTATGTGTAATGTAAATAATAACAATTCTAGTGTAAATACTTGCAAAAATAACTATCCCATAGATCATAAAGTTGAAACTGAGGCTAAATTGATAGCAAAAAGTAGTACCCCTGACTCTTCGAAAGATATTGAAATAAGAAACTGTGCAGAGAAAATAAAATTAGGGAATAGTAGGGAGATAAGGAAGGTTCATCACAGTCAGAATAGTAGTGACGAAGAAAATAATGTTGATAAAAGGTGTAACAGGATATGTGATGAAAGTAATAGTGATTGCCAGGTTTTTATGATGGAAGAATTACCGGGTGGTACTACTGTTGATAAAATTGCTTCGGGAAATAGTAAACAATGTGAGGAAAATTTTAAAAATTTTGAACAATGTATTTCTCAAATCAAATCAGAATTTTATAGTGTAAATAATGTAAATGCAAATATTGGGGAGCAGTTTAGTGATAATTCTGAAAATTCTGAAATGGGTAGTTATGAATTTACTGAAAATGAGGAAATGCAAGCAGGTAATATTAGTGAAAATACAGGTAAACATGATGTTGAGAAAAAGGCGTGTAATATCAGTATGGCATCTTTGTGCAATAAACTTGAAATCCCAGCCCAGTCTAAAATTTTAGCTAAAGTCAGATGTACGAAGGAAAATTTCAATGACAAGGATAGTATTTTAATGTTAGAGCCCTTTGCTAAGAATTTACATGCAGGCCTCTTAATTTCTAGATCCATTTGTACCCAAGAACATGGCCTATTTCTATCCTTTGCTAACTTTTCTGATAACAATATAGTATTAAATAAGGGTACTTTAGTAGCAAAAGTTCAAAAATGTATTGATAATTCTAACGTAACCCCAGATAATTGTAATTTAACCTGTAATATCAATACTCCCCCTCCAATTGCAGATTTTGACCATGCTGACCTCAGTTGGAGTTCCGAAATTAATTTAGACCACTTAGAACCCCCCTTAAAATTAAAAATGCAAGAATTTTTACAAGAAAATAAAGATGTTTTTGCTGCGTCTGTCTTAGACTTACCCGGCTGTGATACCATCCCCCATTCAATTAATCTAACTTCAGAAAAACCGGTTAAATGTAAAGCATATAGAGTCCCCCATAACTTACGACAGGAAATGGAAGATCAATTAAATATTTTACTACAGGCCAATATAATTTCCCCATCTATTTCAGAATTTGCTTCGCCGGTCATTCTTGTGAAAAAATCAGACGGATCGTACAGACTGGCTGTTGACTTTCGAAAATTAAATAAAAATCTAATGAAAGATGCCTACCCCATACCAAACATCACAGACTCAGTTGACGCCTTATCAGGCTCAAATTTTTTTTCCACATTAGACTTAACTAGTGGGTTTTTTCAACAAACTATCCGTCCCGAGGATAAATATAAAACAGCTATTATTACTCACAAAGGGTTATTTGAGTGGAATCGAAACTGTTTCGGACTTTCGAATTCGGGAAACAGTTTTCAACGTCTTATGTCTGCAATTTTTGGTGACCTAGGAAATTTGGGAATTTTAGTATACATCGACGATATAGTAATAGCTTCTAAAGATGTCGAATCTCATATAAATAAACTTAAGCTTGTTTTTGAAAGGCTTCGGCAACACAAGCTTAAACTCAAACCCAGTAAGTGTACATTTTTATCCGACAAGATCCAATACTTGGGCTTTGAAATCCAAAAAGGACGAGTGTCACCAATCAACAAAAATATTGAAGTAATAAGGAAATTCCAACCTCCTAACACCCGAAAGGCTGTCAGATCCTTCATCGGTGCACTCTCCTTCTATAGGCGATTTTTGCCAGATTTTTCTAAAAGAGCGAGAAATCTTATCAACCTCACTAAAGATACGGGTCGATTCACTTGGAACCAAGCAGCACACGAGGAATTTGAGGATTTAAAATCTGCACTAATATCCAAACCTTGTCTTGCCCTTCCTAATTTTGATAAGGAGTTTTACCTTTATACTGATGCGAGTGGCGAAGCACTCGGGGCAGTACTATCACAACTGGATGAAAATGAGATGCTCCACCCTGTCGCATTTGCTAGTAGGAAACTCAAAGACGCTGAGACGAGATACTCCGCCACTGAGAGAGAGTTATTGGCATTAGTATGGGCCACTGCACACTTTAAGGGCTACCTTGCCAATACTCATTTTTATATATACACTGATCATGCGCCTCTTACGTACATGCTCAAAATTCAGGATCCCACATCACGTATGGCTAAGTGGATCTGTACACTTTCTGATTTTACATTTACCATCAGATATATTAAGGGAAAATGTAATAGCGTTGCAGACTTTCTTTCAAGGTTCACCACAGATAGCAAACCGGATAATGTCACCAATTGCAACTTTTCTATACAAGTAGCGAAGGAGACAACTTTTATGCCACATTCCAACCTTTTAGAAAAGATAGGTGAATTACAGAAAACAGATAAAAAGTGCTGTGAAATTGCTCGCAAAATTAGTGAAAATCTTGAGGTTGCACCCAAGTATTTGAGATTTTTCTTTAGGGATGATCTTCTTGTATGCGAGGATACAAGGGAGTCACCCCTATTGAATAATCCTATCAAACTTGTGGTGCCGAAGAAAATGGTTGAGCAAGTGTTTGCACTAACCCACGAATCCCTAGCTGCTTGTCACCAAGCTTTTCAAAAGACAATAGACCGCATTCGTGAGCACTTTTATTGGCCAGGAATGTCGGCAGATGTCAAGCACCTAGTGGAGTCGTGCGTTAGCTGTCAAGAAAAAAGAGTGCACAAAGCAAATCAACTTGCACCCCTCCAACGTGTACCCACACCTCATTTCCCTATGAATAAAGTGAACCTCGATGTTATAGGGCCTCTTCCTGTTACCTTTTCGGGTAACAAATTTATAATTACATACATTGAGGCATTTTCAAAGTGGCCTGAAGCTTATGCGGTATCCTCAATCACATCTGATGTGGTAGCCGATACTCTCGCAGACTTCATTTCACGTTATGGAGCTCCATGTTATATCTCAACCGACAGAGGACCCAATTTAATTTCTGCAGCTATCGAGCATGTGTACAAAATGTTTGGAATAAAACATCCCAAAACCACGGCATATCATCCAGCCGGAAATGCTCAGATAGAACGCCAGAACAGGACTTTAAAAAACGCCCTGTGTCATATTGTGAATGAGAATCAATCAGACTGGGACACCAAGCTTAAATTTGCACTTTTAGCCATGCGCACGGCTGTGCACTCTTCTACCAAACTAACTCCAGCAGCTGTAACGTATGGTAGAAACCTTAACCTACCCTATAATTTATTTTCTCAACCCCCCCAGTTTAGTTATAATGATGCCCCCTCTTTTTGTGAACTTTTGATACCAGCTCTGCAAAAGGTGTACGCTGAAGTGCACAATCATTTAATAAAAGTATCAGAGAATCAAGAAAAGTATAGAGAAAAGACAGCTGTTGACAAGAAACTAAAAGTTGGTGATCTGGTTTGGCTTTTCACTCCAGCAATTGCACCTGGTACAACAAAAAAATTAAGTAAGTTGAATAATGGCCCCTTCACTGTCTTGGAAAAATTAAATGAGGTAAATTTTAAAATCGCCGTTGTTGCAAATCCCAAAAACGTTCAAGTTGTCCATGTGGATCGCCTCTCTGCCTTTAAAAACAGACTCCCGATTTGGTCCGACGACCCACAACAACAACAGAGTGTCCCAGATTCGATTGACGATCCACCTATCGATGTGCAGCAATCGATTCCCCATGCAGAGCAATTCGCTCAGCGCAGACGCCATCGCGATTACTGTATTATACCAAGTTCTGACACTCAAGAGAGCAACCCTGGTACGATTACTCAAAATGAATTCAGCACTCACGGAAGCCAAGCGAATTCAGCTAGCGATCCAGCCGAGATCGACCCCCCTCCTCCTCACTCAAACAAAACTCCGGAGGTTGAAAATTCAGCTGATAACCATCAGCAGAAAAGTGAATCAGCGGAGGAAGCTCTATCGGAGGAGAACAATGAATCGGAAAGGGAAGTACAGGAGTGTGAAATAGCAGCAACGACCAGCGAAGCTAGTGTTGCCGAAAATTCGATTAACAAACCGAATAAGTCGAAATCATTGAATCGACCGCAGCCGACTTCGCAGGACGCTTACGGGCTACGTGAAAGACGAACTCGCCCTATTTATAAAATTTAGTTTATCTATATTCTTTTATCTATGTGTATTTATAGTTTTATTTCGTAATATTTATATGTGTTTATGTGTTGCAATGTATTTTATAGTAATTTTATATATTTTTCATCGTATATATTTTGAATTTTGAATGCCTAAGAGGGACTGCTCAGACTGGGAACCAGATCTGTAGAGCATAGTATATATTAGCGTTTTCTGACCCAAACATGGTTTGTTTTGGTTCACTTAGCGAAAATCGGAAACCCGATTTCGTGTTTTTTATACACCCTGTGTCGTGTATACATACATTTTTTAGTGGTATTTAGCTACTTGTATTAGTAAATACCCCTCCGCACACCTTTTTGTGCAGTTTTTCCTTCAAATTTAAGATGTATTCTGGGTACTTTGAAAATGGCAGATTTTTTTTTCCTCCTTGTTTTAACAGCAAGTGTTAGGCTGGGCCGGTTGGCACTTTTCATCGTATGCACGCAAGTACGATATTATAGATTCCTAATTATGTATATATATTTTTTTTTCATGTGTTTTTATACCACTTTTAGTCTAGGAATGTAGTTTGGCATATTATAGTTTTTATTTTGATACTTAGGTGTGACATACCAATTTACCCCTTTGGTTTCGTTCATGAAATTCCTTTTTGTTTTTCTTCTAGTGCAATGTCAGCAGAGTAGTATTTTATCTAATCATAGTTGGTAGTGATTTTTTTTTGTAAATATTTTTTTTTCTTCCTGAAAATTCTACCTTTTAAAATTTGTGATTATCTTAAATTTACTTTCTGCTTCTAAATTGTGTTTTTTTTTGTATGTTTGTCTTCAAAATTAGTAATTATATATACTCTATACACATAAGCCTTTTTATTTCTATGGGGATTATGACCTTGTTTTGTTGTGACTATGTGTTATGAGTCACATCTGTTTTTATTTGGTTTTGGGTAGGTAAATTGGGTAGTCTGATGATACTGCATCATCACTGTCTGGGTTTTCTTTGGAAAACAATGTTTCCAGTAAAAAAAAAAAAAAAAAAAAAAAAAAAAAAAAAAAAAAAAAAAAAAAAAATTTCTAGGCTGGTTCAGTCTACGTGTGGGTAGCACAAGAACATAACTACTCTTCCCATGCACAGTGTTTTCTTGTTGTAACTGCATTTATATACATTTATTCTACACCCCAAACACCAGGGGTTCATTTTGCATTTGTTATCCTATTTTAAACTTTGGTATATTGTTACTCGATTACTTTGATGAAATGCGTTGTGTCATAAATCCGTTACATGTGTAAATACCCAGTTGCTTATTTTTTTTTGTTATTGTGTGTGCCAGTAGTACTGATATGGGTAAATGTATGTTGTAATTTGATTTTGTTTTCACGTCAAACTGGCCAATTTATCATGATTTTATGCAAGTGTTGTATATATTATTATGAGTAATGTATTGTTTTTCAGTTGGCAGTCTCGGCACTCTTGCAGTCTTTTTCCAAAATTAAAAAAAAAAAAAAAAAAAAAAAAAAAAAAAAAACTTGTAAATAATTTAGTTTGTTTTTTGGCAAGGTTTTGGTTGTATAGGTAGATAGGTTAACGTATTATAAGTAGAACCTGCTAGGAGTTGCAATATACAGTGACAGTAATGGCATTCGGAGCAAGCACAGGTATGTTTATAGGTAGGATTCGGTATCAGGAGTTAGAAATGGTTATGCAGCGAAGGTGTCCTATGTAGAAACAAAATGCAGTTTTCCCCGCCTTAGAAGGCAGTACTCCTTAGGTGTCTTGTCACCCCCTTGTGGTTTTCCCAGTTCTAGTCGTCAGGTATTTCAGCAGTTACTTGGGAGTGGTTCATGGTGGGCAGCTCTTAGTGTACATTCCGGAGTGTATATCTGACAGCGGCGACTTCACTCTATAATTCATGATTGTTCTTCGGACCGATGTCTGGCCTGCTCGAACGGTTAGGTCTTATATTGTGGAATCTCCAGCGTACTGTGAACTACCTCTCAGCCCGGTAACCCTTGCGAAATTTTTTTTTCTGTTTCGGTCTGCACGTTTCAAAAAATTAAATTTTTTTTTATCAAAAAATTTTATTTTTTTGCGGTAAAGGGAGAGTTATGTTAGGGTAGTTTTTTTCATTTATTCTAAATTTTCCATATTTTCTTTTTTTTTCTATATAAGTTGTAGCCCCCCCCCCCCTCCTTTTATAATAATCGTAATGTTTTTCATTTAATATTCTCTTTATTTTAGTCTGAAATAATGGAGTTAAAATACCTTTTCTTTCTTTTAAATGTCTAAGCTAAAACAAATTCATTGTCTCTTTTACTTAAAATCATAATTTTTATATTTCTCCTGTAAGTTATAATTTCACTGGGGTGGTCCTTGTTACCATGGGAAATTTTCAAATGCTCTCGGACACTTGGGCAATAAAAATCCATTTCCCAGACAACGTATATTAGCTTGTATTGTCAGGAGTTTTATGACTCCATTTTTGCTGTTTTTTCGTAAACAACTTTAGCGGTGTTGGTCGCCTTAATCTGCTCTGTAGATCTTTCGTGGAAAAAGCAGGACTCGGGCGGCAGATAGTGGCCCGTATTGTTAAAGTTTTATTATTCGTTTTTACGAGCCCAATTATTCCGTTTTATGTAAACAACAGTTCACGTGGGAGGTCAAAAGAAGGGAGCGAAAACGGAACAGCTGTACACATGCCATCACCCCTATGCGAAGTAGTTCCACCCGCGAGAGAGAGCGACGACCAATGGTTTTACGTAACGTATTCGCGGGGAATGTTTTTTTCCCTGGTATAGTTTAGCGCGGGAGATTGTAGCCTGGGAGATACGGTATATGAGTTTTTTAGGGGAAGGCTGGGGCCTTTCCTCTCTCCCCCCCCCTGGAGTTTTCCTGGTGGTGGCCAGAGAATTTGAGAGGCATTCGATCGAAAAATGTGTAACTGGAAGGTCCGGTAAAGAAAAAAGGTATCTGGTTCCCCGAGATATAGTCGATGAAGAAATGAAGAGAGTAAAAATATACTTTACTCATAACTGATACTCTCAGCTAAGAGGAAAACTTTGTCTCAGATATGGAGTTTGGAATCACAGATGGTTAAATATATATAAACGTCGAGCAATCGTCTTTAAAAAAAAAAAACCCCGGAATAGAGAGCTGGTATCGTCAGCGCTGGTTGATGACGTCCTTTTGTTATGACAGTCACTTAAGACGGGAGGAAGGACCGGTCATTTTTCTACACCACCGAAATCCATTTTTCCACGTCGAGATTCCTGCGTTAAGATTCATCTTTAAGGAAAGAGCATATACTGCTTCCTAGATCCATATTGTGAAATGGAGGAGAAAAGGACCACCTAGATGTCCAGGGTTACCTGAAATTTCTTCAAATAATGCCCAATGTTTATAAAGATAAAACTATCAATCCAGTAATAACATTAATGATTTGTTCCTATAGTGGATACTTCGAGTGTCGAGTCTGCCAAGGAAGTCTCGGTAACTATTTCCTTTCTACTGATAAAAATGTTATTCTTGTGTTATTTCTATGTTTCTACAATGAGTAAATCTTGATATACATACGTGACGGTGTCTTAATTAATATACTTGTTAATTAATTAATAAACTCATATTCATGCTATTGGTTAGTCTCTCATCTGTTTGACTACTTTATGGAAGTTCATTCTTTATTTTACTAAACCTTTACTTAATTTTACTGTTTGAAGTATAATGAGTTTTGTTTAATTATTTAAATAATCAGAGCAAGTAATTATTTAATATTTAATTCTTTTCTAAGATGAATTTACTGAAATTGAAATTCCAAGTAACCTTCTTTTGTTAATAAAAATTTATATAAGTAAAATTTAAATTCTTTACTTGTTTTTGAGGATGTTGTATTATTCTTATTAAAAGAATTAAACTTAATGAAGTAAATTTAAATTCTGGATCTGTTTCTAAAAATGTTTATTAATTTGGTTTTCCTTAAATATTAAATTGCTTCTTTTAAATATTGTGAAGTACTTTTTATTTTCCTCTATAAAGAAAGAGATTTAATAAATAAAATAAAATTAACCTGCTTTTAATTGAAGTAAAAGAATTGTAGATAACTGTAAAAGAAAAATTTTACATTAACTATGTTTAATTCTTAAAGTTTATTTGCTGCATTTAAGGTAATTAAATCACACCAACTTCTTATTAAAAGAAAATTGATCTACCTTATTTTTTTTCTTGGTATGGTACTAACCACTATACAAAATCACTCGCAAGGTTCTGGCAAATTGGTACATTGATATGATCATGTTTTGTAACTTTAATTAATTATCCTTATCCTTATTTTAATTAACTTCTTTCCCCTTTTTTTGTGCCTTTCAAATTCTGGAAGGATTGCAGGACCCTTTTTTATGTTTTTCTTATTCAAAATCTGTTCTATAAAGTTTTAATGAATTTCATTTAATTTACCATAACAATGTTCCAATTCGTCAAACCACTTGTTGGGTATAAGTGGTATGGTGATAAATGAGAATTTTGTTGATAACTTTTGGCAAAGTTATTCATTTACTTAATTAATTTTTTTTTAGTTATTCAAAATGTATTTGGTTTGTTTTGTTTATAGCATCTCTCTGTTTTGATTTTTAATGATTTTTAATGCGGAGATGCATTTATTTATAGAGGAAAGTAAATGTATCTCAGTTGAAATATACAAGATTCGTCACTCAAGAATACGACAGACATCCGACAAAAGAAGAAATTAAATATTTATGCGGAGATGCATTTATTTCTGGAGAAAAGTAAATGTATCTCCGTTGAAATATACAACATTCGTCACTCAAGAATATGACAGACATCCGACAGAAGAAGAGATAAAATATTTATGTGGAGATGCATTTATTTCTGGAGGAAAGTAAATGTAACTCCGTTGAAATATACAAGATTCGTCTTTAAAGAATACGACAGACATCCGGCAGAAGAAGAAATTAAATATTTATGCGGAGATGCATTTATTTATAGAGGAAAGTAAATGTATCTCCGTTGAAATATACAAGATTAGTCACTCAAGAATACGTAAGACATCCGACAGAAGAATAAAATAAATATTTATGCGGAGATGCATTTATTTCTGGAGGAAAGTAAATGTATATCCGTTGAAATATACAAGATTCGTCACTCAAGAATACGACACACATCAGTCAGAAGAAGAAATTAAATATTTATGCGGAGATGCATTTATTTCTAGAGGAAAGTAAATGTATCTCCGTTGAAAAATACAACAACCGTCACTCAAGAATACGACAGACATCCGAAAGAATAATAAGTTAAATATTTATGTGGAGATGCATTTTTTTCTGGAGGAAAGTAAATGTATCTCCGTTGAAATAAACAAGATTCGTCATTGTAGAATACGACAGACATCCGTCAGAAAAAGAAAATAAATATTTATGCGGAGATGCATTTACTTATAGAGGAAAGTAAATGTTTCTCCGTTGAAATAAACAAGATTCGTCATTCACGAATACGACAGACATCCGACAGAAGAAAAAATTAAATATTTATGCGGAGATGCATTTATTTCTGGAGGAAAGTAAATGTATCTCCGTTGAAATATACAAAATTCGTCACTCAAGAATACGACAGACATCCGACAAAAGAAGAAATTAAATATTTATGCGGAGAGGCATTTATTTCTGGAGAAAAGTAAATGTATCTCCGTTGAAATAACAAGATTCGCCTTTAAAGAATACGACAGACATCCGAAAGAAGACGAAATTAAACATTTATGCGTAGATGCATTTATTTCTGGAGAAAAGTGAATGTATCTCCGTTGAAATAACACGATTCGTCACTCAAGAATACGAAAGACATCCGACAAAAGAAGAAATTAAATATTTATGCGGAGAGGCATTTATTTCTGGAGAAAAGTAAATGTATCTTCGTTGAAATAACAAGATTCGTCTTTAAAGAATACGACAGACATCCGAAAGAAGACGAAATTAAACATTTATGCGGAGATGCATTTATTTCTGGAGAAAAGTAAATGTATCTCCCTTGAAATGAACAAGATGCCACTCTATATAATACGACAGACATCCGGCAGAAAAAGAAAATAAATATTTATGCGGAGATGCATTTATTTCTAGAGGAAAGTAAATGTATCTCCGTTCAAATACACAACATTCGTCATTCAAGAATACGACAGACATCCGACAGAAGAAGAAATTAAATATTTATGCGGAGATGCATTTATTTCTGGAGAAAAGTAAATGTATCTCCGTTGAAATAACAAGATTCGTCTTTAAAGAATACGACAGACATCCGAAAGAAGACGAAATTAAACATTTATGCGGAGATGCATTTATTTCTGGAGAAAAGTAAATGTATCTCCGTTGAAATAAACAATATTCGTCTTTATAGAATACGACAGACATCCGTCAGAAGAATAAATTAAAAATTTATGCGGAGATGCATTTATTTCTGGAGAAAAGTAAATGTCTCTCCGTTGAAATGAACAAGATGCCACTCTATATAATACGACAGACATCCGGCAGAAAAAGAAAATAAATATTTATGCGGAGATGCATTTATTTCTGGAGGAAAGTAAATGTATCTCCGTTGAAATATACAACATTCGTCACTCAAGAATACGACAGACATCCGACAGAAGAAGAAATAAAATATTTATGCGGAGATGCATTTATTTCTAGAGGAAAGTAAATGTATCTCCGTTGAAATATACAAGATTAGTCACTCAAGAATACGTAAGACATCCGACAGAAGAATAAAATAAATATTTATGCGGAGATACATTTATTTCTGGAGGAAAGTAAATGTATCTCCGTTGAAATATACAAGATTCGTCATTCAAGAATACGACAGACATCCGACAGAAGAAGAAATTAAATATTTATGCGGAGATGTATTTATTTCTGGAGGAAAGTAAATGTATCTCCGTTGAAATAAACAAGATTCGTCTTTATAGAATACGACAGACATTCGTCAGAAACAGAAAATAAATATTTATGCGGAGATGCATTTATTTATAAAGGAAAGTAAATGTATCTCCGTTGAAATATACAATATTCGTCATTCACGAATACGACAGACATCCGACAGAAGAGGAAATTAAATATTTATGCGGAGATGCATTTATTTCTGGACGAAAGTAAATGTATCTTCGTTGAAATAAACAAGATTCATCTTTTAAGAATACGACAGACATCCGTCAGAAGAAGAAAAAAAAATTTATGCGGAGATGCATTTATTTCTGGAGGAAAGTAAATGTATCTCCGTTTAAATATACAACATTCGTCACTCAAGAATACGACAGACATCCGACAAAAGAAGAAATTAAATATTTATGCGGAGAGGCATTTATTTCTGGAGAAAAGTAAATGTATCTCCGTTGAAATAACAAGATTCGTCTTTAAAGAATACGACAGACATCCGAAAGAAGACGAAATTAAACATTTATGCGTAGATGCATTTATTTCTGGAGAAAAGTAAATGTATCTCCGTTGAAATAACACGATTCGTCACTCAAGAATACGAAAGACATCCGACAAAAGAAGAAATTAAATATTTATGCGGAGAGGCATTTATTTCTGGAGAAAAGTAAATGTATCTTCGTTGAAATAACAAGATTCGTCTTTAAAGAATACGACAGACATCCGAAAGAAGACGAAATTAAACATTTATGCGGAGATGCATTTATTTCTGGAGAAAAGTAAATGTATCTCCCTTGAAATGAACAAGATGCCACTCTATATAATACGACAGACATCCGGCAGAAAAAAAAAATAAATATTTATGCGGAGATGCATTTATTTCTAGAGGAAAGTAAATGTATCTCCGTTCAAATACACAACATTCGTCATTCAAGAATACGACAGACATCCGAAAGAAGACGAAATTAAACATTTATGCGGAGATGCATTTATTTCTGGAGAAAAGTAAATGTATCTCCGTTGAAATAAACAATATTCGTCTTTATAGAATACGACAGACATCCGTCAGAAGAATAAATTAAAAATTTATGCGGAGATGCATTTATTTCTGGAGAAAAGTAAATGTCTCTCCGTTGAAATGAACAAGATGCCACTCTATATAATACGACAGACATCCGGCAGAAAAAGAAAATAAATATTTATGCGGAGATGCATTTATTTCTAGAGGAAAGTAAATGTATCTCCGTTGAAATACACAACATTCGTCATTCAAGAATACGACAGACATCCGTCAGAAGAAGAAAAAAAAATTTATGCGGAGATGCATTTATTTCTGGAGGAAAGTAAATGTATCTCCGTTGAAATATACAACATTCGTCACTCAAGAATACGACAGACATCCGACAGAAGAAGAAATAAAATATTTATGCGGAGATGCATTTATTTCTAGAGGAAAGTAAATGTATCTCCGTTGAAATATACAACATTCGTCACTCAAGAATACGACAGACATCCGACAGAAGAAGAAATAAAATATTTATGCGGAGATGCATTTATTTCTGGAGGAAAGTAAATGTATCTCCGTTGAAATATACAACATTCGTCACTCAAGAATACGACAGACATCCGACAGAAGAAGAAATAAAATATTTATGCGGAGATGCATTTATTTCTAGAGGAAAGTAAATGTATCTCCGTTGAAATATACAAGATTAGTCACTCAAGAATACGTAAGACATCCGACAGAAGAATAAAATAAATATTTATGCGGAGATACATTTATTTCTGGAGGAAAGTAAATGTATCTCCGTTGAAATATACAAGATTCGTCATTCAAGAATACGACAGACATCCGACAGAAGAAGAAATTAAATATTTATGCGGAGATGTATTTATTTCTGGAGGAAAGTAAATGTATCTCCGTTGAAATAAACAAGATTCGTCTTTATAGAATACGACAGACATTCGTCAGAAACAGAAAATAAATATTTATGCGGAGATGCATTTATTTATAAAGGAAAGTAAATGTATCTCCGTTGAAATATACAATATTCGTCATTCACGAATACGACAGACATCCGACAGAAGAGGAAATTAAATATTTATGCGGAGATGCATTTATTTCTGGACGAAAGTAAATGTATCTTCGTTGAAATAAACAAGATTCATCTTTTAAGAATACGACAGACATCCGTCAGAAGAAGAAAAAAAAATTTATGCGGAGATGCATTTATTTCTGGAGGAAAGTAAATGTATCTCCGTTTAAATATACAACATTCGTCACTCAAGAATACGACAGACATCCGACAAAAGAAGAAATTAAATATTTATGCGGAGAGGCATTTATTTCTGGAGAAAAGTAAATGTATCTCCGTTGAAATAACAAGATTCGTCTTTAAAGAATACGACAGACATCCGAAAGAAGACGAAATTAAACATTTATGCGTAGATGCATTTATTTCTGGAGAAAAGTAAATGTATCTCCGTTGAAATAACACGATTCGTCACTCAAGAATACGACAGACATCCGACAAAAGAAGAAATTAAATATTTATGCGGAGAGGCATTTATTTCTGGAGAAAAGTAAATGTATCTCCGTTGAAATAACAAGATTCGTCTTTAAAGAATACGACAGACATCCGAAAGAAGACGAAATTAAACATTTATGCGTAGATGCATTTATTTCTGGAGAAAAGTAAATGTATCTCCGTTGAAATAACACGATTCGTCACTCAAGAATACGAAAGACATCCGACAAAAGAAGAAATTAAATATTTATGCGGAGAGGCATTTATTTCTGGAGAAAAGTAAATGTATCTTCGTTGAAATAACAAGATTCGTCTTTAAAGAATACGACAGACATCCGAAAGAAGACGAAATTAAACATTTATGCGGAGATGCATTTATTTCTGGAGAAAAGTAAATGTATCTCCCTTGAAATGAACAAGATGCCACTCTATATAATACGACAGACATCCGGCAGAAAAAAAAAATAAATATTTATGCGGAGATGCATTTATTTCTAGAGGAAAGTAAATGTATCTCCGTTCAAATACACAACATTCGTCATTCAAGAATACGACAGACATCCGAAAGAAGACGAAATTAAACATTTATGCGGAGATGCATTTATTTCTGGAGAAAAGTAAATGTATCTCCGTTGAAATAAACAATATTCGTCTTTATAGAATACGACAGACATCCGTCAGAAGAATAAATTAAAAATTTATGCGGAGATGCATTTATTTCTGGAGAAAAGTAAATGTCTCTCCGTTGAAATGAACAAGATGCCACTCTATATAATACGACAGACATCCGGCAGAAAAAGAAAATAAATATTTATGCGGAGATGCATTTATTTCTAGAGGAAAGTAAATGTATCTCCGTTGAAATACACAACATTCGTCATTCAAGAATACGACAGACATCCGTCAGAAGAAGAAAAAAAAATTTATGCGGAGATGCATTTATTTCTGGAGGAAAGTAAATGTATCTCCGTTGAAATATACAACATTCGTCACTCAAGAATACGACAGACATCCGACAGAAGAAGAAATAAAATATTTATGCGGAGATGCATTTATTTCTAGAGGAAAGTAAATGTATCTCCGTTGAAATATACAAGATTAGTCACTCAAGAATACGTAAGACATCCGACAGAAGAATAAAATAAATATTTATGCGGAGATACATTTATTTCTGGAGGAAAGTAAATGTATCTCCGTTGAAATATACAAGATTCGTCATTCAAGAATACGACAGACATCCGACAGAAGAAGAAATTAAATATTTATGCGGAGATGTATTTATTTCTGGAGGAAAGTAAATGTATCTCCGTTGAAATAAACAAGATTCGTCTTTATAGAATACGACAGACATTCGTCAGAAACAGAAAATAAATATTTATGCGGAGATGCATTTATTTATAAAGGAAAGTAAATGTATCTCCGTTGAAATATACAATATTCGTCATTCACGAATACGACAGACATCCGACAGAAGAGGAAATTAAATATTTATGCGGAGATGCATTTATTTCTGGACGAAAGTAAATGTATCTTCGTTGAAATAAACAAGATTCATCTTTTAAGAATACGACTGACATCCGTCAGAAGAAGAAAAAAAAATTTATGCGGAGATGCATTTATTTCTGGAGGAAAGTAAATGTATCTCCGTTGAAATATACAACATTCGTCACTCAAGAATACGACAGACATCCGACAGAAGAAGAAATAAAATATTTATGCGGAGATGCATTTATTTCTAGAGGAAAGTAAATGTATCTCCGTTGAAATATACAAGATTAGTCACTCAAGAATACGTAAGACATCCGACAGAAGAATAAAATAAATATTTATGCGGAGATACATTTATTTCTGGAGGAAAGTAAATGTATCTCCGTTGAAATATACAAGATTCGTCATTCAAGAATACGACAGACATCCGACAGAAGAAGAAATTAAATATTTATGCGGAGATGTATTTATTTCTGGAGGAAAGTAAATGTATCTCCGTTGAAATAAACAAGATTCGTCTTTATAGAATACGACAGACATTCGTCAGAAACAGAAAATAAATATTTATGCGGAGATGCATTTATTTATAAAGGAAAGTAAATGTATCTCCGTTGAAATATACAATATTCGTCATTCACGAATACGACAGACATCCGACAGAAGAGGAAATTAAATATTTATGCGGAGATGCATTTATTTCTGGACGAAAGTAAATGTATCTTCGTTGAAATAAACAAGATTCATCTTTTAAGAATACGACAGACATCCGTCAGAAGAAGAAAAAAAAATTTATGCGGAGATGCATTTATTTCTGGAGGAAAGTAAATGTATCTCCGTTTAAATATACAACATTCGTCACTCAAGAATACGACAGACATCCGACAAAAGAAGAAATTAAATATTTATGCGGAGAGGCATTTATTTCTGGAGAAAAGTAAATGTATCTCCGTTGAAATAACAAGATTCGTCTTTAAAGAATACGACAGACATCCGAAAGAAGACGAAATTAAACATTTATGCGTAGATGCATTTATTTCTGGAGAAAAGTAAATGTATCTCCGTTGAAATAACACGATTCGTCACTCAAGAATACGAAAGACATCCGACAAAAGAAGAAATTAAATATTTATGCGGAGAGGCATTTATTTCTGGAGAAAAGTAAATGTATCTTCGTTGAAATAACAAGATTCGTCTTTAAAGAATACGACAGACATCCGAAAGAAGACGAAATTAAACATTTATGCGGAGATGCATTTATTTCTGGAGAAAAGTAAATGTATCTCCCTTGAAATGAACAAGATGCCACTCTATATAATACGACAGACATCCGGCAGAAAAAAAAAATAAATATTTATGCGGAGATGCATTTATTTCTAGAGGAAAGTAAATGTATCTCCGTTCAAATACACAACATTCGTCATTCAAGAATACGACAGACATCCGAAAGAAGACGAAATTAAACATTTATGCGGAGATGCATTTATTTCTGGAGAAAAGTAAATGTATCTCCGTTGAAATAAACAATATTCGTCTTTATAGAATACGACAGACATCCGTCAGAAGAATAAATTAAAAATTTATGCGGAGATGCATTTATTTCTGGAGAAAAGTAAATGTCTCTCCGTTGAAATGAACAAGATGCCACTCTATATAATACGACAGACATCCGGCAGAAAAAGAAAATAAATATTTATGCGGAGATGCATTTATTTCTAGAGGAAAGTAAATGTATCTCCGTTGAAATACACAACATTCGTCATTCAAGAATACGACAGACATCCGTCAGAAGAAGAAAAAAAAATTTATGCGGAGATGCATTTATTTCTGGAGGAAAGTAAATGTATCTCCGTTGAAATATACAACATTCGTCACTCAAGAATACGACAGACATCCGACAGAAGAAGAAATAAAATATTTATGCGGAGATGCATTTATTTCTAGAGGAAAGTAAATGTATCTCCGTTGAAATATACAAGATTAGTCACTCAAGAATACGTAAGACATCCGACAGAAGAATAAAATAAATATTTATGCGGAGATACATTTATTTCTGGAGGAAAGTAAATGTATCTCCGTTGAAATATACAAGATTCGTCATTCAAGAATACGACAGACATCCGACAGAAGAAGAAATTAAATATTTATGCGGAGATGTATTTATTTCTGGAGGAAAGTAAATGTATCTCCGTTGAAATAAACAAGATTCGTCTTTATAGAATACGACAGACATTCGTCAGAAACAGAAAATAAATATTTATGCGGAGATGCATTTATTTATAAAGGAAAGTAAATGTATCTCCGTTGAAATATACAATATTCGTCATTCACGAATACGACAGACATCCGACAGAAGAGGAAATTAAATATTTATGCGGAGATGCATTTATTTCTGGACGAAAGTAAATGTATCTTCGTTGAAATAAACAAGATTCATCTTTTAAGAATACGACAGACATCCGTCAGAAGAAGAAAAAAAAATTTATGCGGAGATGCATTTATTTCTGGAGGAAAGTAAATGTATCTCCGTTTAAATATACAACATTCGTCACTCAAGAATACGACAGACATCCGACAAAAGAAGAAATTAAATATTTATGCGGAGAGGCATTTATTTCTGGAGAAAAGTAAATGTATCTCCGTTGAAATAACAAGATTCGTCTTTAAAGAATACGACAGACATCCGAAAGAAGACGAAATTAAACATTTATGCGGAGATGCATTTATTTCTGGAGAAAAGTAAATGTATCTCCGTTGAAATAAACAATATTCGTCTTTATAGAATACGACAGACATCCGTGAGAAGAATAAATTAAATATTTATGCGGAGATGCATTTATTTCTGGAGAAAAGTAAATGTCTCTCCGTTGAAATGAACAAGATGCCACTCTATATAATACGACAGACATCCGGCAGAAAAAGAAAATAAATATTTATGCGGAGATGCATTTATTTCTAGAGGAAAGTAAATGTATCTCCGTTCAAATACACAACATTCGTCATTCAAGAATACGACAGACATCCGACAGAAGAAGAAATTAAATATTTATGCGGAGATGCATTTATTTCTGGAGGAAAGTAAATGTATCTCCGTTGAAATAAACAAGATTCATCTTTTAAGAATACGACAGACATCCGTCAGGAGAAGAAAAAAAAATTTATGCGGAGATGCATTTATTTCTGGAGGAAAGTAAATGTATCTCCGTTGAAATATACAACATTCGTCACTCAAGAATACGACAGACATCCGACAGAAGAAGAAATAAAATATTTATGCAGAGATGCATTTATTTCTAGAGGAAAGTAAATGTAACTCCGTTGAAATATACAAGATGCGTCTTTAAAGTATACGACAGACATCCGGCAGAAGAAGAAATTAAATATTTATGCGGAGATGCATTTATTTCTAGAGGAAAGTAAATGTATCTCCGTTGAAATATACAAGATTAGTCACTCAAGAATACGTAAGACATGCGACAGAAGAATAAAATAAATATTTATGCGGAAATACATTTATTTCTGGAGGAAAGTAAATGTATCTCCGTTGAAATATACAAGATTCGTCATTCAAGAATACGACAGACATCCGACAGAAGAAGAAATTAAATATTTAAAAGGAGATGCATTTATTTCTGGAGGAAAGTAAATGTATCTCCGTTGAAATAAACAAGATTCGTCTTTATAGAATACGACAGATATTCGTCAGAAACAGAAAATAAATATTTATGCGGAGATGCATTTATTTATAAAGGAAAGTAAATGTATCTCCGTTGAAATATACAATATTCGTCATTCACGAATACGACAGACATCCGACAGAAGAGGAAATTAAATATTTATGCGGAGATGCATTTATTTCTGGACGAAAGTAAATGTATCTTCGTAGAAATAAACAAGATTCGTCTTTATAGAATACGACAGACATCCGTCAGAAGAAGAAAATAAATATTTATGCGGAGATGCATTTATTTATAGAGGAAAGTAAATGTATCTCCGTTGAAATATTCAATATTTGTCATTCTCGAATACGACAGACATCCGACAGAAGAAAAAATTAAATATTTATGCGGAGATGCATTTATTTCTGGAGGAAAGTAAATGTATCTCCGTTGAAATATACAAGATTCGTCACTCAAGAATACGACAGACATCCGACAAAAGAAGAAATTAAATATTTATGCGGAGAAGCATTTATTTCTGGAGGAAAGTAAATGTATCTCTGTTGAAATAACAAGATTCGTCTTTAAAGAATACGACAGACATCCGAAAGAAGACGAAATTAAACATTTATGCGGAGATGCATTTATTTCTGGAGGAAAGTAAATGTATCTCCGTTGAAATATACAAGATTCGTCACTCAAGAATACGACAGACATCCGACAAAAGAAGAAATTATATATTTATGCGGAGATGCATTTATTTCTAGAGGAATGTAAATGTATCTCCGTTGAAATAACAAGATTGGTCTTTAAAGAATACGACAGACATCCGACAAAAGAAGAAATTAAATATTTATGCGGAGATGCATTTATTTCTAGAAGAAAATAAATGTATCTCCGTAGAAATATACAACATTCGTCATTCAAGAATACGACAGACATCCGACAGAAGAAGAAATTAAATATTTATTCGGAGATGCATTTATTTCTGGAGAAAAGTAAATGTCTCTCCGTTGAAATGAACAAGATGCCACTCTATATAATACGACAGACATCCGGCAGAAAAAGAAAATAAATATTTATGCGGAGATGCATTTATTTCTAGAGGAAAGTAAATGTATCTCCGTTCAAATACACAACATTCGTCATTAAAGAATACGACAGACATCCGACAGAAGAAGAAATTAAATATTTATGCGGAGATGCATTTATTTCTGGAGGAAAGTAAATGTATCTCCGAACAAGATTCATCTTTTAAGAATACGACAGATATCCGTCAGAAGAAGAAAAAAAAAATTATGCGGAGAGGCATTTATTTCTGAAGAAAAGTATATGTATCTCTGTTGAAATAACAAGATTCGTCTTTAAAGAATACGACAGACATCCGAAAGAAGACGAAATTAAACATTTATGCGGACATGCATTTATTTCTGGAGAAAAGTAAATGTATATCCGTTGAAATAAACAAGATTCGTCTTTATAGAATACGACAGACATCCGTCAGAAAAAGAAAATAAATACTTATGCGGAGATGCATTTATTTCTAGAGGAAAGTAAATGTATCTCCGTTGAAATGAACAAGATGCCACTCTACATAATACGACAGACAAACGGCAGAAAAAGAAATTAAATATTTATCCGGAGATGCATTTATTTCTAGAAGAAAATAAATGTATCTCCGTAGAAATATACAACATTCGTCATTCAAGAATACGACAGACATCCGACAGAAGAAGAAATTAAATATTTATTCGGAGATGCATTTATTTCTGGAGAAAAGTAAATGTCTCTCTGTTGAAATGAACAAGATGCCACTCTATATAATACGACAGACATCCGGCAGAAAAAGAAAATAAATATTTATGCGGAGATGCATTTATTTCTAGAGGAAAGTAAATGTATCTCCGTTCAAATACACAACATTCTTCATTCAAGAATACGACAGACATCCGACAGAAGAAGAAATTAAATATTTATGCGGAGATGCATTTATTTCTGGAGGAAAGTAAATGTAACTCTGTTGAAATATACAAGATGCGTCTTTAAAGAATACGACAGACATCCGGCAGAAGAATAAAATAAATATTTATGCGGAGATACATTTATTTCTGGAGGAAAGTAAATGTATCTCCGTTGAAATAAACAAGATTCATCTTTTAAGAATACGACAGACATCCGTAAGAAGAAGAAAAAAAAATTTATGCGGAGATGCATTTACTTCTGGAGGAATGTAAATGTATCTCCGTTGAAATATACAAGATTCGTCATTCAAGAATACGACAGACATCCGACAGAAGAAGAAATTAAATATTTATGCGGAGATGCATTTATTTCTGGAGGAAAGTAAATGTATCTCCGTTGAAATAAACAAGATTCGTCTTTATAGAATACGACAGACATTCTTCAGAAACAGAAAATAAATATTTATGCGGAGATGCATTTATTTATAAAGGAAAATAAATGTATCTCCGTTGAAATATGCAATATTCGTCATTCACGAATACGACAGACATCCGACAGAAGAGGAAATTAAATATTTATGCGGAGATGCATTTATTTCTGGACGAACGTAAATGTATCTTCGTTGAAAGAAACAAGATTCGTCTTTATAGAATACGACAGACATCCGTCAGAAGAAGAAAATAAATATTTATACGGAGATGCATTTATTTATAGAGGAAAGTAAATGTATCTCCGTTGAAATATTCAATATTCGTCATTCACGAATACGACAGACATCCGACAGAAGAAAAAATTAAATATTTATGCGGAGATGCATTTATTTCTGGAGGAAAGTAAATGTATCTCCGTTGAAATATACAAGATTCGTCACTCAAGAATATGACAGACATCTGACAAAAGAAGAAATTAAATATTTATGCGGAGATGCATTTATTTCTGGAGGAAAGTAAATGTATCTCCGTTGAAATAAACAAGATTCGTCTTTATAGAATACGACAGACATCCGTCAGAAAAAGAAAATAAATATTTATGCGGAGATGCATCTATTTCTAGCGGAAAGTAAATGTATCTCCGTTCAAATATACAACATTCGTCATTCAAGAATATGACAGACATCCGATAGAAAAAGAAATAAAATATTTATGCGGAGATGCATTTATTTCTGGAGGAAAGTAAATGTATCTCCGTTGAAATAAACAAGATTCATCTTTTAAGAATACGACAGACATCCGTCATAAGAAGAAAAAAAATATTTATGCGGAGATTCATGATGTATTTATTTCTGGAGGAAAGTAAATGTATCTCCGTTGAAATAAACAAGATTCATCTTTTAAGAATACGACAGACATCCGTCAGAAGAAGAAAAAAAATTTATGCGGAGATGCATTTATTTCTGGAGGAAAGTAAATGTATCTCCGTTGAAATATACAACATTCGTCACTCAAGAATACGACAGACATCCGACAGAAGAAGAAATAAAATACTTATGCAGAGATGCATTTATTTCTGGAGGAAAGTAAATGTAACTCTGTTGAAATATACAAGATGCGTCTTTAAAGAATACGACAGACATCCGGCAGAAGAAGAAATATAAATATTTATGCGGAGATGCATTTATTTCTAGAGGAAAGTAAATGTATCTCCGTTGAGATATACAAGATTAGTCACTCAAGAATACGTAAGACATCCGACAGAAGAATAAAATAAATATTTATGCGGAGATACATTTATTTCTGGAGGAAAGTAAATGTATCTCCGTTGAAATATACAAGATTCGTCATTCAAGAATACGACAGACATCCGACACAAGAAGAAATTAAATATTTATGCGGAGATGCATTTATTTCTGGAGGAAAGTAAATGTATCTCCGTTGAAATAAACAAGATTCGTCTTTATAGAATACGACAGACATTCTTCAGAAACAGAAAATAAATATTTATGCGGAGATGCATTTATTTATAAAGGAAAGTAAATGTATCTCCGTTGAAATATACAATATTCGTCATTCACGAATACGACAGACATCCGACAGAAGAGGAAATTAAATATTTATGCGGAGATGCATTTATTTCTGGACGAAAGTAAATGTATCATCGTTGAAATAAACAAGATTCGTCTTTATAGAATACGACAGACATCCGTCAGAAGAAGAAAATAAATATTTATGCGGAGATGCATTTATTTATAGAGGAAAGTAAATGTATCTCCGTTGAAATATTCAATATTCGTCATTCACGAATACAACATACATCCGACAGAAGAAAAAATTAAATATTTATGCGGAGATGCATTTATTTCTGGAGGAAAGTAAATGTATCTCCGTTGAAATATACAAGATTCGTCACTCAAGAATACGACAGACATCCGACAAAAGAAGAAATTAAATATTTATGCGGAGATGCATTTATTTCTGGAGGAAAGTAAATGTATCTCCGTTGAAATAAACAAGATTCGTCTTTATAGAATACGACAGACATCCGTCAGAAAAAGAAAATAAATATTTATGCGGAGATGCATCTATTTCTAGCGGAAAGTAAATGTATCTCCGTTCAAATATACAACATTCGTCATTCAAGAATACGACAGACATCCGACAGAAGAAGAAATTAAATATTTATGCGGAGATGCATTTATTTCTGGAGGAAAGTAAATGTATCTCCGTTGAAATAAACAAGATTCGTCTTTATAGAATACGACAGACATCCGTCAGAAAAAGAAAATAAATATTTATGCGGAGATGCATCTATTTCTAGCGGAAAGTAAATGTATCTCCGTTCAAATATACAACATTCGTCATTCAAGAATACGACAGACATCCGATAGAAGAAGAAATTAAATATTTATGCGGAGATGCATTTATTTCTGGAGAAAAGTAAATGTATCTCCGTTGAAATAAACAAGATTCATCTTTTAAGAATACGACAGACATCCGTCATAAGAAAAAAAAAATATTTATGCGGAGATTCATGATGTATTTATTTCTGGAGGAAAGTAAATGTATCTCCGTTGAAATAAACAAGATTCATCACTCAAGAATACGACAGACATCCCACAGAAGAAGAAATAAAATATTTATGCAGAGATGCATTTATTTCTGGAGGAAAGTAAATGTAACTCTGTTGAAATATACAAGATGCGTCTTTAAAGAATACGACAGACATCCGGCAGAAGAAGAAATTAAATATTTATGCGGAGATGCATTTATTTCTAGAGGAAAGTAAATGTATCTCCGTTGAGATATACAAGATTAGTCACTCAAGAATACGTAAGACATCCGACAGAAGAATAAAATAAATATTTATGCGGAGATACATTTATTTCTGGAGGAAAGTAAATGTATCTCCGTTGAAATATACAAGATTCGTCATTCAAGAATACGACAGACATCCGACACAAGAAGAAATTAAATATTTATGCGGAGATGCATTTATTTCTGGAGGAAAGTAAATGTATCTCCGTTGAAATAAACAAGATTCGTCTTTATAGAATACGACAGACATTCTTCTGAAACAGAAAATAAATATTTATGCGGAGATGCATTTATTTATAAAGGAAAGTAAATGTATCTCCGTTGAAATATACAATATTCGTCATTCACGAATACGACAGACATCCGACAGAAGAGGAAATTAAATATTTATGCGGAGATGCATTTATTTCTGGACGAAAGTAAATGTATCTTCGTTGAAATAAACAAGATTCGTCTTTATAGAATACGACAGACATCCGTCAGAAGAAGAAAATAAATATTTATGCGGAGATGCATTTATTTATAGAGGAAAGTAAATGTATCTCCGTTGAAATATTCAATATTCGTCATTCACGAATACAACATACATCCGACAGAAGAAAAAATTAAATATTTATGCGGAGATGCATTTATTTCTGGAGGAAAGTAAATGTATCTCCGTTGAAATATACAAGATTCGTCACTCAAGAATACGACAGACATCCGACAAAAGAAGAAATTAAATATTTATGCGGAGATGCATTTATTTCTGGAGGAAAGTAAATGTATCTCCGTTGAAATAAACAAGATTCGTCTTTATAGAATACGACAGACATCCGTCAGAAAAAGAAAATAAATATTTATGCGGAGATGCATCTATTTCTAGCGGAAAGTAAATGTATCTCCGTTCAAATATACAACATTCGTCATTCAAGAATACGACAGACATCCGACAGAAGAAGAAATTAAATATTTATGCGGAGATGCATTTATTTCTGGAGGAAAGTAAATGTATCTCCGTTGAAATAAACAAGATTCGTCTTTATAGAATACGACAGACATCCGTCAGAAAAAGAAAATAAATATTTATGCGGAGATGCATCTATTTCTAGCGGAAAGTAAATGTATCTCCGTTCAAATATACAACATTCGTCATTCAAGAATACGACAGACATCCGATAGAAGAAGAAATTAAATATTTATGCGGAGATGCATTTATTTCTGGAGGAAAGTAAATGTATCTCCGTTGAAATAAACAAGATTCATCTTTTAAGAATACGACAGACATACGTCATAAGAAAAAAAAAAATATTTATGCGGAGATTCATGATGTATTTATTTCTGGAGGAAAGTAAATGTATCTCCGTTGAAATAAACAAGATTCATCTTTTAAGATTACGACAGACATCCGTCATAAGAAGAAAAAAAATATTTATGCGGAGATTCATTTATTTCTGGAGGAAAGTAAATTTATCTCCGTTGAAATATACAACATTCGTCACTCAAGAATACGACAGACATCCCACAGAAGAAGAAATAAAATATTTATGCAGAGATGCATTTATTTCTGGAGGAAAGTAAATGTAACTCTGTTGAAATATACAAGATGCGTCTTTAAAGAATACGACAGACATCCGGCAGAAGAAGAAATTAAATATTTATGCGGAGATGCATTTATTTCTAGAGGAAAGTAAATGTATCTCCGTTGAAATATACAAGATTCGTCACTCAAGAATACGACAGACATCCGACAAAAGAAGAAATTAAATATTTATGCGGAGATGCATTTATTTCTGGAGGAAAGTAAATGTATCTCCGTTGAAATAAACAAGATTCGTCTTTATAGAATACGACAGACATCCGTCAGAAAAAGAAAATAAATATTTATGCGGAGATGCATCTATTTCTAGCGGAAAGTAAATGTATCTCCGTTCAAATATACAACATTCGTCATTCAAGAATACGACAGACATCCGACAGAAGAAAAAATTAAATATTTATGCGGAGATGCATTTATTTCTGGAGGAAAGTAAATGTATCTCCGTTGAAATAAACAAGATTCGTCTTTATAGAATACGACAGACATCCGTCAGAAAAAGAAAATAAATATTTATGCGGAGATGCATCTATTTCTAGCGGAAAGTAAATGTATCTCCGTTCAAATATACAACATTCGTCATTCAAGAATACGACAGACATCCGATAGAAGAAGAAATTAAATATTTATGCGGAGATGCATTTATTTCTGGAGGAAAGTAAATGTATCTCCGTTGAAATAAACAAGATTCATCTTTTAAGAATACGACAGACATCCTTCATAAGAAAAAAAAAATATTTATGCGGAGATTCATGATGTATTTATTTCTGGAGGAAAGTAAATGTATCTCCGTTGAAATAAACAAGATTCATCTTTTAAGATTACGACAGACATCCGTCATAAGAAGAAAAAAAGTATTTATGCGGAGATTCATTTATTTCTGGAGGAAAGTAAATTTATCTCCGTTGAAATATACAACATTCGTCACTCAAGAATACGACAGACATCCCACAGAAGAAGAAATAAAATATTTATGCAGAGATGCATTTATTTCTGGAGGAAAGTAAATGTAACTCTGTTGAAATATACAAGATGCGTCTTTAAAGAATACGACAGACATCCGGCAGAAGAAGAAATTAAATATTTATGCGGAGATGCATTTATTTCTAGAGGAAAGTAAATGTATCTCCGTTGAGATATACAAGATTAGTCACTCAAGAATACGTAAGACATCCGACAGAAGAATAAAATAAATATTTATGCGGAGATACATTTATTTCTGGAGGAAAGTAAATGTATCTCCGTTGAAATATACAAGATTCGTCATTCAAGAATACGACAGACATCCGACACAAGAAGAAATTAAATATTTATGCGGAGATGCATTTATTTCTGGAGGAAAGTAAATGTATCTCCGTTGAAATAAACAAGATTCGTCTTTATAGAATTCGACAGACATTCTTCAGAAACAGAAAATAAATATTTATGCGGAGATGCATTTATTTATAAAGGAAAGTAAATGTATCTCCGTTGAAATATACAATATTCGTCATTCACGAATACGACAGACATCCGACAGAAGAGGAAATTAAATATTTATGCGGAGATGCATTTATTTCTGGACGAAAGTAAATGTATCTTCGTTGAAATAAACAAGATTCGTCTTTATAGAATACCACAGACAGCCGTCAGAAGAAGAAAATAAATATTTATGCGGAGATGCATTTATTTATAGAGGAAAGTAAATGTATCTCCGTTGAAATATTCAATATTCGTCATTCACGAATACGACAGACATCCGACAGAAGAAAAAATTAAATATTTATGCGGAGATGCATTTATTTCTGGAGGAAAGTAAATGTATCTCCGTTGAAATATACAAGATTCGTCACTCAAGAATACGACAGACATCCGACAAAAGAAGAAATTAAATATTTATGCGGAGATGCATTTATTTCTGGAGGAAAATAAATGTATCTCCGTTGAAATAAACAAGATTCGTCATTATAGAATACGACAGACATCCGTCAGAAAAAGAAAATAAATATTTATGCGGAGATGCATCTATTTCTAGCGGAAAGTAAATGTATCTTCGTTCAAATATACAACATTCGTCATTCAAGAATACGACAGACATCCGACAGAAGAAGAAATTAAATATTTATGCGGAGATGCATTTATTTCTGGAGGAAAGTAAATGTATCTCCGTTGAAATAAACAAGATTCATCTTTTAAGAATACGACAGACATCCGTCATAAGAAGAAAAAAAATATTTATGCGGAGATTCATGATGTATTTATTTCTGGAGGAAAGTAAATGTATCTCCGTTGAAATAAACAAGATTCATCTTTTAAGAATACGACAGACATCCGTCAGAAGAAGAAAAAAAAATTTATGCGGAGATGCATTTACTTCTGGAGGAAAGTAAATGTATCTCCGTTGAAATATACAAGATTCGTCATTCAAGAATACGACAGACATCCGACAGAAGAAGAAATTAAATATTTATGCGGAGATGCATTTATTTCTGGAGAAAAGTAAATGTATCTCCGTTGAAATAAACAAGATTCGTCTTTATAGAATACGACAGACATTCTTCAGGAACAGAAAATAAATATTTATGCGGAGATGCATTTATTTATAAAGGAAAATAAATGTATCTCCGTTGAAATATATAATATTCGTCATTCACGAATACGACAGACATCCGACAGAAGAGGAAATTAAATATTTATGCGGAGATGCATTTATTTCTGGACGAACGTAAATGTATCTTCGTTGAAATAAACAAGATTCGTCTTTATAGAATACGACAGACATCCGTCAGAAGAAGAAAATAAATATTTATGCGGAGATGCATCTATTTCTAGCGGAAAGTAAATGTATCTCCGTTCAAATATACAACATTCGTCATTCAAGAATACGACAGACATCCGATAGAAGAAGAAATTAAATATTTATGCGGAGATGCATTTATTTCTGGAGGAAAGTAAATGTATCTCCGTTGAAATAAACAAGATTCATCTTTTAAGAATACGACAGACATCCGTCATAAGAAGAAAAAAAATATTTATGCGGAGATTCATGATGTACTTATTTCTGGAGGAAAGTAAATGTATCTCCGTTGAAATAAACAAGATTCATCTTTTAAGAATACGACAGACATCCGTCAGAAGAAGAAAAAAAAATTTATGCGGAGATGCATTTATTTCTGGAGGAAAGTAAATGTATCTCCGTTGAAATATACAACATTCGTCACTCAAGAATACGACAGACATCCGACAGAAGAAGAAATAAAATACTTATGCAGAGATGCATTTATTTCTGGAGGAAAGTAAATGTAACTCTGTTGAAATATACAAGATGCGTCTTTAAAGAATACGACAGACATCCGGCAGAAGAAGAAATATAAATATTTATGTGGAGATGCATTTATTTCTAGAGGAAAGTAAATATATCTCCGTTGAGATATACAAGATTAGTCACTCAACAATACGACAGACATCCGACAAAAGAAGAAATTATATATTTATGCGGAGATGCATTTATTTCTAGAGGAATGTAAATGTATCTCCGTTGAAATAACAAGATTGGTCTTTAAAGAATACGACAGACATCCGACAGAAGAATAAAATAAATATTTATGCGGAGATACATTTATTTCTGGAGGAAAGTAAATGTATCTCCGTTGAGATAAACAAGATTCGTCTTTATAGAATACGACAGACATTCTTCAGAAACAGAAAATAAATATTTATGCGGAGATGCATTTATTTATAAAGGAAAGTAAATGTATCTCCGTTGAAATATACAATATTCGTCATTCACGAATACGACAGACATCCGACAGAAGAGGAAATTAAATATTTATGCGGAGATGCATTTATTTCTGGACGAAAGTAAATGTATCTTCGTTGAAATAAACAAGATTCGTCTTTATAGAATACGACAGACATCCGTCAGAAGAAGAAAATAAATATTTATGCGGAGATTCATGATGTATTTATTTCTGGAGGAAAGTAAATGTATCTCCGTTGAAATAAACAAGATTCATCTTTTAAGAATACGACAGACATCCGTCAGAAGAAGAAAAAAAAATTTATGCGGAGATGCATTTACTTCTGGAGGAAAGTAAATGTATCTCCGTTGAAATATACAAGATTCGTCATTCAAGAATACGACAGACATCCGACAGAAGAAGAAATTAAATATTTATGCGGAGATGCATTTATTTCTGGACGAACGTAAATGTATCTTCGTTGAAATAAACAAGATTCGTCTTTATAGAATACGACAGACATCCGTCAGAAGAAGAAAATAAATATTTATGCGGAGATGCATTTATTTATAGAGGAAAGTAAATGTATCTCCGTTGAAATATTCAATATTCGTCATTCACGAATACGACAGACATCCGACAGAAGAAAAAATTAAATATTTATGCGGAGATGCATTTATTTCTGGAGGAAAGTAAATGTATCTCCGTTGAAATAAACAAGATTCGTCTTCATAGAATACGACAGACATCCGTCAGAAAAAAAAAAAAAATATTTATGCGGAGATGCATCTATTTCTAGCGGAAAGTAAATGTATCTCCGTTCAAATATACAACATTCGTCATTCAAGAATACGACAGACATCCGATAGAAGAAGAAATTAAATATTTATGCGGAGATGCATTTATTTCTGGAGGAAAGTAAATGTATCTCCGTTGAAATAAACAAGATTCATCTTTTAAGAATACGACAGACATCCGTCATAAGAAGAAAAAAAATATTTATGCGGAGATTCATGATGTATTTATTTCTGGAGGAAAGTAAATGTATCTCCGTTGAAATAAACAAGATTCATCTTTTAAGAATACGACAGACATCCGTCAGAAGAAGAAAAAAAAAATTATGCGGAGATGCATTTATTTCTGGAGGAAAGTAAATGTATCTCCGTTGAAATATACAACATTCGTCACTCAAGAATACGACAGACATCCGACAGAAGAAGAAATAAAATACTTATGCAGAGATGCATTTATTTCTGGAGGAAAGTAAATGTAACTCTGTTGAAATATACAAGATGCGTCTTTAAAGAATACGACAGACATCCGGCAGAAGAAGAAATATAAATATTTATGTGGAGATGCATTTATTTCTAGAGGAAAGTAAATGTATCTCCGTTGAGATATACAAGATTAGTCACTCAAGAATACGTAAGACATCCGACAGAAGAATAAAATAAATATTTATGCGGAGATACATTTATTTCTGGAGAAAAGTAAATGTATCTCCGTTGAAATATACAAGATTCGTCATTCAAGAATACGACAGACATCCGACACAAGAAGAAATTAAATATTTATGCGGAGATGCATTTATTTCTGGACGAAAGTAAATGTATCTTCGTTGAAATAAACAAGATTCGTCTTTATAGAATACGACAGACATCCGTCAGAAGAAGAAAATAAATATTTATGCGGAGATGCATTTATTTATAGAGGAAAGTAAATGTATCTCCGTTGAAATATTCAATATTCGTCATTCACGAATACAACATACATCCGACAGAAGAAAAAATTAAATATTTATGCGGAGATGCATTTATTTCTGGAGGAAAGTAAATGTATCTCCGTTGAAATATACAAGATTCGTCACTCAAGAATACGACAGACATCCGACAAAAGAAGAAATTAAATATTTATGCGGAGATGCATTTATTTCTGGAGGAAAGTAAATGTATCTCCGTTGAAATAAACAAGATTCGTCTTTATAGAATACGACAGACATCCGTCAGAAAAAGAAAATAAATATTTATGCGGAGATGCATCTATTTCTAGCGGAAAGTAAATGTATCTCCGTTCAAATATACAACATTCGTCATTCAAGAATACGACAGACATCCGACAGAAGAAGAAATTAAATATTTATGCGGAGATGCATTTATTTCTGGAGGAAAGTAAATGTATCTCCGTTGAAATAAACAAGATTCATCTTTTAAGAATACGACAGACATCCGTCATAAGAAGAAAAAAAATATTTATGCGGAGATTCATGATGTATTTATTTCTGGAGGAAAGTAAATGTATCTCCGTTGAAATAAACAAGATTCATCTTTTAAGATTACGACAGACATCCGTCATAAGAAGAAAAAAAATATTTATGCGGAGATTCATTTATTTCTGGAGGAAAGTAAATTTATCTCCGTTGAAATATACATTATTCGTCACTCAAGAATACGACAGACATCCGACAGAAGAAGAAATAAAATATTTATGCGGAGATGCATTTATTTCTGGAGGAAAGTAAATGTAACTCCGTTGAAATATACAAGATTCGTCATTCAAGAATACGACAGACATCCGACAGAAGAAGAAATTAAATATTTATGCGGAGATGCATTTATTTCTGGAGGAAAGTAAATGTATCTCCGTTGAAATAAACAAGATTCATCTTTTAAGAATACGACAGACATCCGTCATAAGAAGAAAAAGAATATTTATGCGGAGATTCATGATGTATTTATTTCTGGAGGAAAGTAAATGTATCTCCGTTGAAATAAACAAGATTCATCTTTTAAGATTACGACAGACATCCGTCATAAGAAGAAAAAAAGTATTTATGCGGAGATTCATTTATTTCTGGAGGAAAGTAAATTTATCTCCGTTGAAATATACAACATTCGTCACTCAAGAATACGACAGACATCCGACAGAAGAAGAAATAAAATATTTATGCGGAGATGCATTTATTTCTGGAGGAAAGTAAATGTAACTCCGTTGAAATATACAAGATTCGTCTTTAAAGAATACGACAGACATCCGGCAGAAGAAGAAATTAAATATTTATGCGGGGATGCATTTTTTTCTAGAGGAAAGTAAATGTATCTTCGTTGAAATATACAAGATTCGTCACTCAAGAACACGACAGACATCCGTCAGAAGAAGAAATTAAATATTTATGCGGAGATGCATTTATTTCTGGAGAAAAGTAAATGTATCTCCGTTGAAATAAGAAGATTCGTCTTTAAAGAATACGACAGACATCCGACAGAAGAAGAAATTAAATATTTATGCGGAGATGCATTTATTTTTGGAGGAAAGTAAATGTATCTCCGTTAAAATAAACAAGATTCATCTTTTAAGAATACGACGGACATCCGACAGAAGAAGAAATTAAATATTTATGCGGAGATGCATTTATTTCTGGAGGAAAGTAAATGCATCGCCTTTGAAATATACAAGATTCGTCTCTGAAGAATACGACAGACATCCGACAGGAGAAGAAAATAAATATTTATGCGGAGATGCATTTATTTCTGGAGGAAAGTAAATGTATCTCCGTTGAAATATACAAGCTTCGTCACTCAAGAATACGACAGACATCCGTCAGAAGAAGAATTTAAATATTTATGCGGAGATGCATTTATTTCTAGAAGAAAGTAAATGTATCTCCGTTGAAATATACAACATTCGTCATTCAAGAATACGACAGACATCCGACAGAAGAAGAAATTGAATATTTATGCGGATATGCATTTATTTCTAGAGGAAAGTAAATGTATCTCCGTTGAAATATACAACATTCGTCACTCAAGAATACGACTGACATCCTACAGAAGAAGAAATTAAATATTTATGCGGAGATGCATTTATTTCTAGAGGAAAGTAAATGTATCTCCGTTGAAATATACAACATTCGTCGCTCAAGAATACGACTGACATCCTACAGAAGAAGAAATTAAATATTTATGCGGAGATGCATTTATTTCTAGAGGAAAGTAAATGTATCTCCGTTGAAATAAACAAGATTCGTCTTTATAGAATACGACAGACATCCGTCAGAAAAAGAAAATAAATATTTATGCGGAGATGCATTTATTTCTATAGGAAAGTAAATTTATCTCCGTTTAAATATACAACCCAACGAACACAGAACTTTCGGGCCACTGATGGCTAAGTTAGCTTTGGCCCAAACTGTCAGATGGAGGCCGCTATCATTGGCCGTAATGGCAACTTAAAAAAACTGTCACGCTGGCCATAATGAGGCCGCAACAGTATTGGCCAGAAATACAATAAGATCCCCATATTTAGGCCACTAACGGTTAAACATAAATGATAGATTGCCTAAAACTGGCCACAATTATACTTTAAATGGCAATTATTAATAGAAACTAGCCATAGCTAGGCCATTAAAAATCATAATGAATAAAAGCTAGCCAGAAACTTGCCGTAGCAACGCCATTTGTGGTTTTCAAGAATTAAATCCAGCCCAAAACTGCCCACAAAAATGCCTTTTTTGGGTATTATAAATGTAAGCTAGCCAAAACCCAGCCATTGTCGCCCAATAAAGATTATTTAGGCATAAATCAAAATTTATTCTATAAAAGAAAATATTTTTTAGGAGTTTATTTAAATGATAAAGTGTTTTTGCGTGCAATAAAGTACTAATAATCATTTATGTACACTTTTCAAGAAAATTTTAAATTCAATTACCTTGATTTTTTTTGTCAAAAATTTGAGAAACACAATGTTTGACATAGTGAATTAATTTTATTTTTTCAATTATATATATTTAAAATTTTTATCCAATGCCATTTTTAAATAATCATATTTCATATAAATTTTAAAAGTACATGATTAAAAAAAAGTAATTAATTCACTATGTCAAGTATTTTGTTTTGAAAAAAAAAAAAAAAAAAAAAAAAAAAGGAAAAAAAAAAAAAAACAAGGTAACTTGAACTTATAGTTTTCTTGAAAAGTGAACCTAAATGATTATTAATTAGCACTTACTTTCACGCAAAAACACTTTATAATTTAAATAATTTTCTAAAAAACATTTTTTTAACAGAATAAAATTTGAATTGGTGCTTAAATAATCTTTTATGTGTATGTATGTCTAATGTTAGTTTTTTCTTTCTTTTTTTTTCACAATGGTTTTAAATTAAATTATTGTTAAGTATGTTACCAGTAGAAGATGTCTATTCATTAAATCATTATTGATAATAAAAAAAAAATTTTTTTTTGCATCATTTTAATTTTATGAATATTAATTTTCACCTAAGTAATAAAATAAATAAATAAAAGAAAATTGCAATACATTTTTATTTTATATAGTCCATGAATGACCAGTTTTTTATGATTATTTATCTTTTAAAGTTTAATAGCCAAATATTAAAATAATAATAATAATATTCTAATCTTTTCACATGAAAATTCAGTAATTTGAAATTGTCATGAAATTTTTAATGTTTTTTTCTTATTCTAGTTTTTTAAATTGTATTAAAATTTACAATTTTTTTTTAGAACAATTATTTTCCACACTCAGAAAAAGAGAGGAAAAAACTTCTTTAAAAATTATTATATAATGCTAAAATAATTATTTTAAATAAATTACAGTTTATTATATATTGTAGTTTATTATTATATTTTATTTTTATAGATTATTTTTATAGTTTATTATTATAGATTATTTTTAAATCATATGCATTATCGGAAAATATTATTTAATAGATTTAAAAAGCGTTAAAGAAAAAAAAATTGACAGAAAATTAAATCTCAATATTTTCTATTTTAAGGTGGTTCTCAAATTGCCTGCTCGACAACATGGAACTTTCTGACACATCTTAAAACGTAAAGGAATAAAATTGGTATGCCTGACTGTTGAAGTGATTTGAAATCGAATTGAGTTTTCCATTTTCTGATAAATAAAATGCTTATCGAATTATAAGGATTTTTGACGACAATTTTATTCCCTTTCTCAAGCAGCCGCTTTGGGAATTCGGTTCAAAATGCCTACTTTGACAGTATTTTACGAAATATCTTCTGCCTTTAACAAAAAAATGAAAAACGTCTTTCAATTACATAGTTTCTGAATGACAACACCTGCACGTTTTATGTGTTTCTAAACAAAAATTAATTGAGAAATGGGTCAGGGTTTGAGAACGTCCTTAAGCAATAAAGTACAGTATCAGTGAATCTCATGAAATAAGCAATTGTAAAATAAATATCATTCTACATTTTGAAAAGAAAAGCACGTTAAAAATTTCGTGCGGTTTTATAAAAAATAATTCTATCGTGAATCAAATGATGCAAAAAAGATTATCACAACATATATATTTAATGAATAGACAAACTGATAAAACCTTACCAATGTTTAAGAAGTTACTGGTTCGCTTCTCTCATACAAGATATAAACAGGCAACATCTCTTAAGCGCTCTCTCTAATTAAATGAGAATGACTAAAAAAACACTTTTAGTCATATTTCTGTAAAATCGTAACTTCCTTCACAGTAGATAGTATACATAATAGGTATACAGAAAACAACTTATTCTTTTGATCTGTCACTTAAAATTTCTTCAAAAAAGTTTCTGTTTTTAAAACGTTTCTGAATTTTTGACTACGAAATATTTACATTTTATTACTCAAAGAATAAAATTTTGCTTAGATAGGAGGTTATTTTAATTTGACAATATTTGTTTAATAAAGCAATAAAGCAGCGGGGAAGACCGAGCTATGCTTTTGAACACTTCCCAACCTAATGTGTTTATGACTTCGGTCTGTCTGTGCTCTAACTCGTGTAAATATACTCGGATTGCCCTGAAACTTTTGTATGTTATTGTCGTTTATTATAGCATGTTCCCTATTGAAAATCAAGTGTGTAGCACTTATAGTTTTGTTTTACAGGGACAATCAAAAGTATTCCGTTTCATGACAGTCAATGGAAAATAATCGTTTCACGTATGCATTTTGGTGACACTACGCCAAACAGGCATTTTGTAGAATAGGGAGTGCGAAGCATTTATTATTCATTTACAGAGTCAAACAAAAGAACTCTGTTACACATTGTTCTACGGGGAAAAATCGTTTGTAGTGAAATTTAATGATGTTTCACTATTTTAAAGATAATGAAAATTATATGCATTACTGAGGTGCTGTATAATTGGCTCACTTAAAATTAGGGTGTGCATTGTGTTTATCGTTTATTTACAGGAACACACAAAAGATATCGGTTACAGTATACGTGCGATAATTACAATCTATGTGTGATAAGTGCATTTACAAGTGTGGTTTGCGTAACTAAGTTTAACTAATTTTTTTCATATTACACAGTGTGTATAAATTCGGTTGATCCTATACAGGGAAATTCGTAAGTATTACAGACTAGAGGAGTGAATTGCTTAAGACTAGATTTTGTGAATGCATGTATGTAAGTAGTATATGCGCTGTTCAGAGATATATGCTAATCATAGGTAAACATGTACAAATATATAGGTGTTGGGGATAGCAAAAGTGTCCGCTAAATAGAAGTGTACGCTATTTGTGAATGTCCGTTATGGAGGTTTTACTATATTTTATTATTTAAGAGGGTCTTGTATTTTTAATTGATCAAGAACAGAAAAACGTTTTTTCATTCATTGATATTAAAACTCGCGTAAATATACTCGCATGATATACTCCTTATATATTCGCATTATATACTCGCTACCGTGCATGCGCGGCAGCGTATTACTGCTTATTTTACTGTTTATGACGGTTAATTTTACGGTATAATACTAGCAGCTGGGATGCCAGTATTATACTGTAAAATCATCACTTTTTTTTGCAGTGTAGAACTGTTGCTAATCCTCAATTCGCAATAATTCAGTTCGGTACAGCTTCATTATTTTAGAATTAACTTTACACCATACATCATACTTTCGTAATAATATTTTATGTGTACAGATATGCATCATCTGTGAGAAAAAAACAGAAGAAAGGTGACACGTTATATAAAATGTCATGCATTATAGGCACAATATTTGATCTCGAGCGAATTCATAAGAATGCAAAAAAGCCTTCTGGTGCGGTTGAAAGAATAAATTGTTGTTTTTTTTTCCCCAAGGGATAACATCTGTAGGCGCAGCACACACTTTTATTCCTTTGCAGGGAAGTGAGCTCATCTAAAACACTTGGAAGTGGAACTTTTTTTTGTGCAACAAAACGCAGATGCAAACAGTTACTTTTCCTGGTTCAACCACCACGTTTGAATGTGAAACTCTTATTTATGCAAGAAAATATACGACATCAAATAAAACTTTCGAAGATTTTATTTATGTACAATAATACTACATATGTTTTGACATGCATTCACATACACGCATGTACAAATGCTCACCTGCTCCACATCATCACCGAACGTGGCGATATTTGGCTAAATACCAATTTGGCGATAAAAATAACTTGTCATGGGGATAAGTGGCTATTTCGTGAAATGTACATTCCAATCCGCTTTTGACCACGGACAAGAGTCAGTCGCCCTGGCCTATTAAATTTTCCTATTGTTGAAAAATAACCCAGTTTTGCTGTCTTCAAATAGGTCATTTGCCCTGTCAAAAGTGGTTATGAATTTACACCAGACGTTGAAAACCTAGAGAAAACACATGAAAGATTTGACAGTTATCTTTAACAGTAAGTTAAGGTATTCGCCTACGTTTAAAACGTCAATTTCGATGAAAATACGCAATTTTTTTTATTTGATTTTCTTATAGAATGAACATTTCTGTTTCTAAATCTGTTTTTATTTTTCCTGTACGCCTATTAGAAATGAAATTAGAGACCTTTAAAAAACAGCTGACGTCGTTAATTTATACCGGAAGTGGAGATATCTAAGCCGGAAGTGGATTGAAAATTGAGGTTTATTAAACTGTGTTCGCGTATTTTTTAGTTTTTACAGTTAATATTATATTTTAGCTTTATCTATAGCACTGCCTCAAAGGGTTTATTTGTTTTTGTTTTTACTACTTTATCAAGTTAAATTAGGATTTTCTGCAAAATTTGATTTTTATCAAGAAAAGTTGAATACTATTGCTCTAACTCAAAATTTTATTATTCTATAACCATGATATTTTTTGAGTAGCTATTTGATAATGTCTAGAGCGTAATGATGTAAAAAATTGATTATAGATAAATAATTTGTTAATATGTAGCTACTTTTATGAAGAATTACACGTAAAATTACAGAAATTTTCTATGTAATTGTATATAATTAGCTGTATCTCTTTTAGATTTCAGCATATTGGCTAGTTTTTAGTTCATTACACTCAAGAGTGTCTTATATGCATATGATAAAAAAAATATTTGTGTTATATGGAATATTTTTTTTTCAAGTCGAAGATGTTTTAATAAAATTATGCTAAAAAATGATTAAATTCTTCAATTTTTTTAAAAGTTGCATAAATATTTTATATTTTTCCATTATTTTTCTTATTTTGTATTATACTATACTTAAAAGTGCTAAAACAATACCAAAATTACAGTTTATTTTTAAAAAATGGCTTTTTAAATAGTCGGATAGCAATAAATATTAACATAACGACTTACAGTAGTAAAGTCGAAAATGCTCACAAAAAAAATTAAATGCATAAAAATATAGAAATATGTGTAAAATAAGCAATATACTATAGTTATAAATTTAGAGGTTTTTAAAGTGTTTTTTTAATTTAAAAAGTTCTTTTAAACTCATATGAAAACTTTAAATGCGTTTTCTGAAAAATTAGATTTTCATCGGAAAAGGTAAACTATTGCTCTAACTCAAAATTTTATCATCCTATAACCAGGTAATTTTTTGTGTAGCTTTTCGATAATGTCTACAGTGTAATGAACTAAAGAATTAGCTCTAAGTGACTTATTTTTTTATATATAGCTATTTTTACACAGAGTTACACGTAAAATTACTGAAATTTTCTATGTAATTGTATATAATCAGCTGTATCTCTTTTAGATTTCCATATATTGACTAGTTTTTAGTTCATTACACTAAAGAGTGTCTAATATACATATGATAAAAAAATATTTGTGTTATATGCATTTTTTTTTTTTTTTTTTTTTTTTTTTTTTTTTTAGAGCCGGAGCCATTTTTATAAAAAAAAAATGCTAAAAAATGACTAAAATTCTTGAAAATGTTTAAAAGTTGCATAGATATTATATACTTTTTTATAATTTTCTTTATTCTGTGTTAGATTACACTAAAAAATACCAAAAAATGTGTCAAAAGTAAAGTTTAGAAAAAAATGTCTCCGTACGTAGTCGGATACCTTAAGTGGCAACATAATAAAAGTTACCTTGGCAACAGAGTTATAATTTTAGACAAGAAGAAACAATAACGAAAAATCATGTGTCAAGCATAGATTATATAACAGTTTCCAACACTTCCAAAATAATTTCACAAATTTTTACCGTTTAATACGATGAAAGATGATATCTAAATAAACAAAGTCGAAGTCAAACCGGGCGGGGAGGCCTACCTTTCGGCTTAAGCTCAACTAGACCCGACCAGCAGGTTTGTTTACTATGCGGCAAAGCCTTATAAGATAATTATTAAAATTGAGAGAAAACAATAAATACAAAGCAATACTTAATATTTCACTTATTGAACGATAAACAATTAAAAATGTCTAAGGAAATATTCATAGTTTGAATAGTAGCATCGAATGTATAAAAAGACTTATTTGGAGAAAAATTTTAATAATTAGATAAGGGTATCTACAGTAAACAGTTAACACAATTTAAGTACAGCAATGTACTAGTGTTAAGAATATTAGGAAATAACATAAGTGATTGTATAAGAATATGTACATGTATAGTGAAAACAATAAACACAAATTAAATACCACCAAGACTAGAGAGGTAGTACTGAAACACAAATTTCAAAAATTCAAATTTTGATGATATAATAACTGAGAAAACAATTTACTAATTATACTGAGCAATACTAAATAATACTTTGTGATATTGAGCAATAATTATTTTATGTAATACTGAAATTCAAATTCTGTAATTACAAATTTCCAAAAATACAAATTTAGAAAACACAATGTACCAACCATATTGAGCAGTACTAAGTAATACTATAATACTATGTGATACAGCAATAATACTACCATGTATATTCTCTTCAAATTGGCCGCTCGCTGGTGTGTTAAGTTTCTTTTTAAAGGACTTCATTTTATTTTATTATTATTGAAACAACAGTTTTTTCCCAGAGCTTCTTTAGTGTGGTTAAAGATGTTAAAATATGTCATACATATACATACAGCATGATGCTGGAGTGGATAATAATATTGGATAAAAGTCTGAAAAATAATGAATAAATAATAATACTAGAGTAAACAAATAGAAAATATAAGCAAATTAAAATGTACAAGAAATTTGAATCCATCTGGGACCAGATTTAATACTTAAAAGACATTTAATATGAATACGTGAACAAAGTGAAAACAAATTGGAAAAGATGCTAACTTAATATAAGATTTAAAGAAAATTATATATGCTATTGAAGGGCCCAGCTGGAAAGATATGTAATTACAGAATAACAAAAGGAAATATTTAAATGCAAACAAAATAGTTTCAATACAAAATGAATTTACACAAATTTAAACATATATAATAATAAATTATCAAATTGTATAAGTACTTTTAGACCTGTTACTGATGTTAAATTTCAATTTAGACCTACTAAATCTTTCTGAATTGCTTATTCTTACAAATTTGTAGGTTACAATAAATATGTATTTAATTTAATAACTGATATATTTAAAGTTCTATCACAAGAAAAGGTGACGTGATAGAGCACTTTTTATTACATTTTATGAATCAGCATTAAAAATACGACATAAGTTCCGTAATTCGTGTAGACTGCTGTATTTGGCTACTACTATTATCGAATCAATAACACACTATATTAATGTAACATCTCTGTTTAGTGAACTGCATTTATAGATTCATACGATTTCTTAGTATCTATCTACTGTTTGAAATTAATTAGCGTCTCTACATTACTTTAAAATTTTAATTTCAAAAATATATTTCAGAGAAATATATTTCACTAAAAAGTATCATTATGTGTAAGACAGGATTACTGACCTAAAAAACATTTTAGACTGTCAGTGTAATTATTCTTGGTACAGCTGTCACAGACGCACCGGGTTTTGGTGTCAAAAGGGCGATTTTATGCATGAGCAACCCAGCGACATTAACGAGATTTTGTTTTGTACTTGTACGGTAACCCGGTAGAACGTGTGTTTTATATTAAATTAAACATTGTGCATTTTATAATAAATGAATTAATGTGTGTGTTTTATAATGAAATAATTTGTGTGTGTTTATAATAAAATTGTGTTTTTTATAATAAAATACACTGTTTCATATTAAAATAAAACTCCCGAAAACGGGGTTTTATCGCCAAAATGGCACAAAACAAAAATCGCGCCAACCCCGGTGCGTCTGCGACAGCTTTTCATTATTCTTCTATAAAATGTTCTTGTGGCATACTTTTAAATATTTGATAATATAGATGGATATAGTACGCCGTTTTAATTGAAATAGAATATATTAAAGCAAAATTGACTCAATAAAAAAAAAAATCTAAAATATAAACATGAATTATATAACTATTTAAATAGCACGTTTACGCTTATTTGCTTATTGTTCGAAAATAATATGTTCTATTCAGCTTGAATATTTCATGTCATTAAGTAGGGTTTTGTTCCACATCCTTCGTCACTTTTTTTTGGGAAATCATCCAAACATCTGTGCCGCTAAGTGATGACTTTAGCTGTGTGTGGGGGGAGAAGGGGTCTCTCAGGGCTACATTACTATCATGTATCCGTAATGTATCCCTTCGCGGAGACAAATACCAGACTTGAATACTCGTACAGAAAAAGAAGTAAAAATAAATTTCAAAGACAACAATAGAAACATTTTTATTTATTCATATATTCAAGCTGAAATATAAAGCAAACATTGAAGATGATTGCATTTTATGCAAGCGAATACTCAAATGTTTCTAAGTAGCTTTCTTTAAATAAGCGTATAAAACACAACCTAAAGTAATTTTCTAAAATTGCCATTTAAGTAACTTTACCATTTGTTTAAGTATTAGCATTACACGAAAAACTAAATATCAAGTTTTAAATTTTTTCGGAACGCTTGTCACGCTATGTTACGATAGAGTATAATGCGAGTTAAAAACAAAAAAGTCTATAAAGCTATAATATTCTGAAAATACTTTCTCAAATTGTGAATCTAATTTATAAATGGGATTGAAAACTGTCGTTTTTATAGACATGATTTAATATCGATTTGTAAAATAAAAATTGAAATTGCAAATCGTTACATTGAGATGAAGAATTAGTATTTTACTGTGAAAAGGAGCATGCCACTGTGTTTTTGTACGCGGTATGGTAGCAAACAGGTTTCTTGAACAGAAAAAAGATGACATTAACTTTTTCTTAAAATATTATATGTATATATATAACATACATAAATATGTATGTTATCGACGTTATTCAACTCTGATTATTTTCTGAGCAATTTGGAAGTAGAAAAACTATGTTTCAAATTGTTAAAATCATATTTTCGCAAAATTTTATTTACGTGCACGTATGACTCCTTATTGGGACTCTTTATTACTCTACAACACATATTGTGTATAAAAGATGTATACCGTACTGGAAGGTAAATGGATGCTTTCATCTCAAGCTTCTTTTTTATTTTTTTATTTTTTTATAAAAATATCTACAAATCTTTGAAAGATGGTACTTAAAAAAAAATGAACTAATTTGATTTATATTTTATTGAACTGAAATTAAGGAAATGGGTGAATAATTTTATACTTAAATTCAAAATTTATTTTGTAATATTTTGAAATTCTTTATGCATCATTATTGTTCCTGTTTATCTTCAATCATTAATCACAAACGAAAGTTGGTTTAGATTATATTCTATTAGTTTTAGCAAAGTGACTTTTTCAATAGAATGAAAAATGTTTTAAAAACAACTTTATAAATATAATTATCCTTTAAAAAATCTGGAATATCAGATGATAGATATGTATAATAAGGATAATATTACACGCAAGAATCGCTTTCGTATTTTAGTTTCGTTAAAAACATTGAATGTTTTTAATTTATTAAGACAGATTTTTATGCATCCATCATTGCGATAAATTTTTAGTTAATAATACATTGTTCTACAAACATAAAATAAAGCTAAAGAGGAGACAATTTTATTCAATCATTAGTTTTCAAGTAAGAATAAAAAGTACAAATAAGCATTGTGTTTCTTTAATGACATTTGAAAATTATTGATTCTGATTCATATTTTAAATATTATAAATATTAAAATGTATTTTTATTAAAATTTTTTCAAAGTAACATTTTCTGGAATAATAATGAATTAGATGAAAAAGGATATGGAATCCCAGAAAACAATAATGCTTTCATACGATAGACCATACTTTCCTTATTTACTCCCTCCAAATGCAACTTATGATGAGACGATAGCATTTTTGTCATCGAAATTAAACCCATTCGGTCGATTACTACTTGCACTCATGCAGTACCTTCAACAGTATACAGACTATTTTGACAGAATTAATTTTGTTATGGTTTATAAAGATGATATTTTTTGTCGTAATGGTGCTTTGAAAAAAATAAACTGTTCACAAATTGATGTTGGAGTCATTCCACAGTATATGAATAACTATGTTTTAGAGAAAATGGATTTCTCTTACCCGTACAAGTTGGAAGATTACACATTTACTACTCGAAAACCGGTATATAAACCACACGTTTTCGGCATTTTTCAAACGTTTTCGTTGTCTGTATGGCTAACCATAATAGCGGTTTTAATTGCGATGCCAATAGTAAGTTATGGCCTATTGAGAAGGAAGTACACATTCAACACGATTTGTTTGCACGTTTTTGCGACATTGATGAAGCAAAATTCACCTATAAGACCTTCGTCGTTTGTGGAGAAACTCCTCGTTTATTCGTGGGTTGTAGGCGCTATGATTCTTTGCTTGTCTCACGATTCCGTATTTTTATCTTTTCTTTCAATTCCACCTGTCATTAAAATTAAGCACCTTTCAGAGTTGGCTTTAGCTGTAGAAAGTGGAGATTATCATTGCATTGCCAATCTGAATACAGGTTTCGTAGATTACTGGAAGAACTCAAAGCACGAACATTTACGAGCCATCGCAACAGACATTTATAATAATAAGTTATCTTACGGGAAACCTTTCGGAAATTTTCTTCACGAGAGTAAAATGCAAAATCTGGCGTATCTCCTACAGACGAAGTTTCTTAACATGCTGGACGATAGAAAATTCTTTTTCTCCGAAGACCGTTTTCATGAAGCAATGCATGGAATGGTGATCCGAAAAGACTTCTGTTATAAAAATCTGCTGGATTCATTCGTACACAAAATAATGGCGTCAGGCATTTACTTTAAGTATGCTAGCGATGGAGATTTTTTGACCAAAAGTGAATTGTCCTCATTAGACCCGGTATATGAAACTACTGAAAGAAAACTGACGCTTACAGATCTTGCCCCCGCATTTATGTTCCTATTATGTGGTTATTTCATATCATTTTTTGTTCTTATAGTCGAAATATATTCAAGCCGAAAGAAAATTAATTATATGAAGAAAAATCGAAAGAAAAAAAAAAGAAAAGTCTTTGCTGATACTCGTGTATAATTAATTTGGCACAAAATGTTCCTCTTATAAAAATTATTATAGCTTTACCCATTTATATACGAATAATACATATTTTTTCGGAAATCTAAGTTTATTAAAATTATTAAATTTAGAAAATGTTTCTAACAACGGCCTTTTCGTGAAATTTGGATGTGCTAAAGCTTTTTTTTTATTCTAGATCCAAAATGCCAACAACTGTGCCAACTATTATCCGCAAATAAATTTGTTTCTTTAAAGAGACGGGATGAAAGCGCTTCGCCACAGTTTCACCACTAAATTATAATAGTAATCTACATTTTATTTAAGGGAAGAACATCTGAGACTTAGTAAAGCAAAGAATACTATTGGAATTTTGTGTCCAACTACAGCGCAGCGCTTTCATCACTGAAAAAAATTGAAACTATTTATTCTCTAAATAATATAGAGAATAAATAGAATCTTAACTTTATCTATTATCAATTTTTTTTATTCACATAGAATTTACAAAAAAGAGAGAGAGAGAAAAGAAATAAACAAAAATAAAAAAATTTTCAAGAAAGAAACATTTTTTCTTTATGTTACTATCCCCGTATTTATATTTTTTATAGGAGTTTTTTTATATATTTTTTGGTTCTTATTGTCGAAATTTGATCAAATCGCAAGAATATGAACTATACGAAGAAAAGTCAAAAAATTAAAAGCAGATGAATAAATTACTGTTTAATGTGTCTGGTTAAGAATTACATATATATTTTTTTATTATAGAATTTTTTTAGCTTAACTTTTAATACAATAATTATACAATTTTTTTATGAAATGTAATTTAATTTCAAATAGTAAATTTCGTAATATATATATATATATATATATATATATATATATTATTGTAGTAACGGCGTTTTTGTGAAATTTATATTTTATAAAGATTTTTTATTTGATTTGCAAAATGTCAACTGTGTACAGTTTCCTATTATCAAAAAATGTATATTTGTTTCCGTAAAAATTGAATTCAAGCTTAGATTCATGCCTTAATACAATGCCAATTTTTTGTATAAATGACGATAATAAAAATATTTTTCACTCTGTAAAGTAGGTTTTTGATCTTGATAATAAATCTTGACTCTAAAGAAAATATGGAAGTTTACATAAAATATACAAAACAATGTATATTTATGTATGAAAAACGAAAAATAAACTGGGATGAATATTTTCAAGAAATAAAACAATGTGTTGAAGAGGAATATTTTACAAAATATTTAAGAAAAAAAAACATTTACTGCGAAAATCAATAAGAGTAAGTGAAAAGGGGATACAATGCTGCACACCGATACGACAATTGGAAAACTTTATACAAGTTTCTGAAATGTCAATCTTTTTATAGTACTACCGGTACATTATTTGAAGTAGGAAATATATGAAAAACACAATTTCTTCAAAAGCATAAGTGGCAGTGCAAAGATAATTCATTAAAAAAAAAAAAAAAAAAAAAAAAAAAAAAAAAAAAAAAAAAGATGAATGCTTTTAAGAAACATAAAATCTCTTTCATTTAAAAATTCGGAAAAGAATGGAAGAGGAATAAATATACATTGATGGTTTTTTAAAGAAAGCGCCATGATGAATGTGTTTCACAAATTGTTTCAAAATAAAGTGAATTACAGCACAAAACATATTAGTTATTGCTCTTATCTAAAAAAGAGAAATAACTCCACATTCCGATACCACAACTTGGTTACTTTTCTTGAATTTGTGAAATGTGAACCGACTTGTAAAACATTCTGTACATTATTTACAATTGGGATTTTTTTTTGATAATTTTTTCATCGAAATTTAGTTGTTTCTTCTGATGTTCTTCAAACTGCTGTTTTACCTCTTACGAAATTTTAAGTGACTCCTTCAGGAGAGAAAGATAACTTTAATTCAGGAATTCTTCATTATTTCTGTCCTATAAAAAAATGAGAGCAGAAGAAAATTTTGGATTGACCATACTTGCGTTGTATTTTTTGGTGTTTTCACTCTTGACTGGCCCTTTTACTGTGAGATTTATGTGGTGCGAATTAGGTTTAAATATATATTAAAAACATGTTGTTCTTACCTGTCCTTCCTAACTAAAATGCAGATAATTAAAATAATGTTAGACTTGTTTGTAACATCCTGTTGACGTTCGCAGGAGCGAAACGAAACGTAGATTTTTAAATGTGTTTGTAAATTCACGATTTTAATGTGTGTACCATTTAGCAAATGTTGTATTTGATTTTAATACATTATTTTAATTATAGAAATTATGGTGCAATTGTTCTGTTTTTAATTATAAAATGCAGATCTTGGTCATGACAAATATGCCCCCAATCTACACGTAGCTCTCATGCACTCCGTATCATGTGGCAACAAAATAACGTTCTGAACATGAATAAGAGCTATAACGAGCTTCTCCTCAAACTGTGAATGAAATAATACAGCGCCTAAAGACATTATTTCCTTTTCGCATCACTGGCAATACTATAGGAATACAATAATATTAGGAAGTATACTAAAGTGTTCCATGCCTTTTCCAAGATGCATCACCAATTACTACAAAAGATAACAAGAAGGAACACATTTAGGAGACTAAGCGAATTTGGTGTACTTAACTCTAATCTTTGGTCTTCAAACGGCCAGAGGAAGGAGCATTCCCCTTTGCATGCGTTGTGAGAGTGACTGAAAATAGAATTTTATAAATTGAACATGAAAATTTGTAACAAAACAAAGATTATCAGACAAATATAAAGGTAGATATTCTTTTTCTGGCAAATGATGAGTAAAAAGAGAAGAGTATAGTTTCAGGGAAAATCCTTAACATACCTTATCATCGGGTAACTTACTTCCTGTATTTGTGAAAGTTTCCTTCTTATATAGTAGTGAAAGTGCCTGAAAACAAAATTTAGATTTGATTCTGTTCTAGAAAAAAGGATAGCTAACGAATCTAAAATAGTTGTTTTTAACAGGATTAAAATTAGCACTGTATTTTTAAAGCACGGTTTATGTATTCTATAATTCGTCACTCTTTATAGAGTCAGTGATAAAAATGTTTGTAAAACACCTGGACGAAAAAACTTTGAGTTGTAATTAATGTAACATAATTAGAAGCAAAGGATTGACAGATTTTACATTCTGTATCTTGTAAATATAGTAATCAGGGTGTGGAATTCCCATTTTTATTTTCCTATCGATTCACATACCACCTGATATCTGGCAATCTGAAATTTATATAGTGGAAGTTACATGTGTAATGGGCATGTAAAGTCTCTAAAAGTTTCAGGTAATATAACTTTTAGAAACTGTAAATGGCGTTAAATATTTAACGCTATTTCATACAGCGGTGTTCTTTAAAGGATAACCTTATAATTGTTCTAAAAAAATTACATTACACCAAAGCAAGACTCCCCCCACCAAGTTTTCTGGCTAACTTTACGTTTGCAATTCTTTACATTTATTATATTTGTTTATTGTAGTATGTGGTTCGGTTTGACTTACAATGTGTTTTTATTGGGATGAGCATCTCACTGTATAGGGATTTTATCGCAATATCATTAATATCCTAATAGCAATACTTACACACCTGTCAACTAAAAAACATCTGCTGCTCATTTAAAAAGTAGATATTGCGTAAATACATCCTAATCTACTTTGATTGAATAAAGAGTCCTAAATAATTCAAGAATTGTTTTTTTTAATGAAATAGTGTAATTTCAGTTGATTTTCCCACCTGGAGTTCATTGATCCTGAAATGAATTCTATGCCATTGTCAAATAAAGACAAACCGCTAGAGATGGCGTGAGCATTTCATATATTTTTTGTGGTAAATGTACCTCAACTTTCCAGTATATAGTTTGATAACACTCCTTATTTGACTCACTTCGATAGTTATGCTTCAGAATATCCACTTGTCATTCAAATTGCAACACAGTCACTTTTGTGTAGAAAATTAAATCTATTGAGTAATCATCCGTAATCGGATCAATGTCAACTGATGTATTTAGCAAGAGTGATTTGGCTATATAAAGTTTTTTTTTGTTTTAGAAAAACTTATGTGTGTAATTCTACTATACTATATATCAACATTCAATTTAACCGGTATTGTTTCTAAAATCCATTATGTTTGGCATTAACATTGGTTCAGGATCCGATTATGGAAGAGTAGGTAATCTGTTTTCTATTTTATCTAAACTTTTTTTAATATTTCATAATCGGAATTATTTTAATGTGTTTATATGCTATAAATTACAGTTGATAAGCAGTTGTTAATGGAAAAAGAAAAGTTTCATTATATGCGGTGACAAATTTGTAATTTTGACACAGTGTGTATTTTTTGAAAAACTACAATAAAATTACACCGAACTATTTTTTTTAACCTAGTTGCAGTGCTTTTTCAAATGACACTTTCAGTTTGGGAACCCGTTCTAAAAGAGAACTTTTGATAGAATTCTGAAAGATTTTGATAGAATTAACTTTCAATTACAATTGGTAAGCTAAATTTAACCTTTTTTGTACAAATTACCATTCTTTACAAATGAGTCCTTTCATACGGAGTAAAACAAATTTCTTTAATTTGATTTAAGTATTACGTAATGTATCTTTAAATAAAAAAGTAAAAAACAAAGAAATGAACATAATCTTACGGCTGAGTCAAAATAACTTTTTATGTTCTTGATGTAAAAGTCCTAAATTGGAAAACAGACGAAAGATGCTTACTCATTTAATGACCCCATACAGCAATCTTACTAATTTTTATTGTAATTTTTTTATTATTATCAATTTTAAGTACGCATATTATTCTGTATCAAACACACTAAAACAAGTGTTTATCCTATTAAAATTAGTGTCTATCAATTACAATTTTTGTGTACTTTTTAAAAATTTGTGTTATTTTATTGTATATATGTATTATAATGTGTAAATTTTTCTTTTAATCAATTTGCACGTATGCATAGCTATCAGAGTATCTCAGTATCTCACTGAACCATAAAACATGTTTGGAAATAGAAGCTGGCACAAGAAGCTACAAGTGGAAAAAAAGTAGATTCATTACTTGTTGAGAAAATTTATTATAGTCACTTAACAAAACATACATGTCCAGAGAGCTTTCTAGCATCAACTGTGCGGAAGACCTCATGCTTATACATGTCTCTTGATTGGCTGAGGAATACATATTGCTATAAGGGAGAGAAAAAGAAAAGAAAGGAAGGACTTAGGTGAACCTTTTTCCAGAGAAAGGCTCGATAGGAATATATTCCCATACCCCCCCCTCCCCTCCCTAAGTTATATGACGTAAAGTTTAAGAAAAAAAGGTGAGAAAAAAAAGAAAGATTATACGTTGATTTTATATTTACTTTTTCTCCAAGACTCGGGAAAGATGCCTTGGATTTACGCGTTTGGATCTCATGCTTGACTCTCCCTGATGCAAGGTTCGATCGTGCACCCGAAACTGAAGTCCGACTGAGGTATCTGCAGTCCGAATTTTCCACCTTGCTCGCACAAGCAAATATGTATGACAATCTCGGAGGAAACCTATCGATGTTCGTAGATGCAGTGTTGAGTTATTCGTAATTTGAGTTATTCGAGACATTACCAATTCACAAAGGTCATTGAAGCCTAATATACATCCATATTGCATTCCTAAGTCTGACAGCTCCCAGGCAGTATTCAAATGCATTTTAATGAGATCAGTTTTTTAATTGCAATACTCTAGGGCTATGCCTTTTTTCTTAAGTGTGTATGATAAAATATATATATATGTTGCTCATGTACAAATGGTGTATATTTAGTAATAAAAATAAAAATTGATTTTTGGTAAATTTGTCTAGCACTTATATTGTGCTGCGATGTCCTATCAATTTAGATAAATAATAATAATAATTAAAAAACACGATGTATGTAAATCAAGCATGCTTTCTACGAAATAAATATTGCTACGTTAAAATGCATGAATTTTGCCTTGTGTTTATTTTATTCTATCTTTATTGTATTTATTTAATTGTTTTCAAATTAGCGATCACTGTTGTTATGACTTTAAATTATGATTTGAACTTTCAGTTCTACTCAATTTTATTTGCACAAAAATATTACTTTTCATCTAAATTAAATTTTCTTTGATGTAATTTTTTATAGACTTTAAATTGCTATTTATCCCAACTATTTGGATTTTAATCTTTATATATAACAAGAACGAAAAATCATGTGTCAAGCATAGATTATATAGCACTTTCCAACGCTTCCAAAATAATTTTACAAATCATACCGTTTAATAAGCTAAAAGCTAACATCTAGGTAAACAATTTAGAAAACGCATAACATATTTAAAAACATAATTTCAGGAATTTCCAACCTATACAATATTCGGAAAAATATCCGAATACTTTTATTCAGCCCTGTATAGGATCTATCGATTTGTATATATACTACATAGGATGATAATTTTAGTTCAGTTAGGAAACGCGTAGCACAGTTTAAAATTCTCCGTCTGGAGTTTGTCAATAAACAGAAATGTGTTCGCGAACTTTTGTGCTGCCCTGTATAGGATCTACAGAATTTATACACACCACGTAATAGACAAAAAGCAAGTAAAAATTAAAATCGCGTTCAATAACTTAAAACGCACTTCCAGGAATTATTGTTAACAGACAGTAGAGAATTCTTTTGCGTGTCCCTGAAAATGAACGATGACCGCTATATACACTTCCGTAGTAAGTCTCTTGTAATGCACCTTAGTGATCTATATAAATTTCAATGCGTTTAAAATAATGAAACATTATTTAAATAAACCGCAGACGATTTTTCTCCATAGGCGTAATGTAACGGAATTATTTTTACTGTCCCTGTAAAGTAACTATAAGTGCTATGCACACCCTGTTCCATATTAAGCTTCTTCTAATGCACCTTAGTAATATATATAAATTACAGTGCGTTTAAATTAGTGAAACATTATTTAAATAAACCGCAAATGATTTTTCCCCATAGACCGCAATGTAACGGAATTCTTTTGAGTGTCCTTGTAAAAAAACTATAAGTGCTACACACTTCCGTTGAAATAGGGAACATGCTATAGATAACGACAATAACATATAAAAATTGCAGAGCAATCCGAGCATATTTACGGGAGTTAGAGCACGGCCAGACGGCCAGACGGCCAGACGGCAGACGGCCAGACAAACCGAAGTCATAAGCACTTTTCAACTAGGTTGGAAAGTGCTAATAAAAAAGAAAACATAAAACAAAATCCTGAAAAAAGTATTGTTATTATCTTATCAACGTTCATGCTCAAATATGAGTCGCAGAAACATAAGATTCTAATTGGGGATTATGTATCAGTAAACATGTATTTCACAGGGCTACAGATAAACATTCTTTTCGATATACATAGTACCTTTTTTATGTACCACCACTCTCTTCAGCAAATATATATATATATATATATTAATTTGGAAAGTGGGGGATTACTTTTAGTTTATAAAATAAAAGTAGGTATATCCAAATTTCAAAAATATGATTTACTGAATTTCTTTGATTGTGTCTGTAGTTATCCTTCGTACTATTAATTTGATATCCTTCCATATTATATTTTCATAAGTTCGGAAAATGTATTATTACTACCAATAAGAACTGAAAAAGAAATAACAACTCTCAGATATTTTTTCTTTTATCACAAATGATTGGTTTGAGCTCTTAGTTAAAATTTTTAAATTTAAAGAATGAAACATGCGTTTGAAGTAAAAATCCGAGCAACGTTTTATAGAGGACTAGCAAGCTACGCCCGCTACGCTGGTCAATTTCTTTTAGCGAACCTTTAATCAAACAAAATATTGACATTTCACAAATAACTTTTATATTTTAACAGAATAATAAGGCTACTATAATTTGTGACTCGTGATATAGCCAATATACACGTCAGGACACGTCGCCCTTATCATTATCTTTTTATGCATGAAGGTATGGTACTCCATTGGAAAATTTGGTAATTTTTGAAATTCAATATTTGAAAAACGGCATAATCATTAGATTTGAAATTTATATCAAGAAAAATACAATTTTTTACCTTTCAAACGCAGTTTGTCTAACAATTTTCTGACAAATACTTTTTGAGCTATCATTTTTTTCAGTAACTTCAAATGTTTCATTTTCCGAGTTAATCTGGTGCAACAATTAGCAAAAAACCCCGTCGTCAGCAACGCATAGTTTTTTATTAAAGAGGCTGTTGGAGCAGGGATTGTCGCCACCAATTTGCCACCATCACTTTTGAAATCGGTTCCGTGGTTCCAGAGATTCCATAGAAATTGTAATTTAGAATGACTTCAGAACGCTTTTCGCTCATTTCACCCATTTAAATTTAATTTCTTTTTTATTTTGTTCTTAGAGAGCATTTACATCTTATAAGTAACTACAATGACAAATTTCAAATTTCTAGCTCCTTCAGTATAAAAAACAAAAATAAAACTGCCCAGTTAAACTGAGGGCATTGAGTTCACAGGCTATTCACACTAATTGTGTATTATACTCTTATTTCAAAGAATTTGAAATAAGCCCATTAAAAATAAAGAAATAAAAAATATATTAAGGGGGGGGGGGTCATCCCCCCGTTACCCATAGTTAACTAATACCCATAGTTAACTAATGAACCCCTTAAACTAATCAGGTAAATCTCTAATTACAATGAATATATATACAAAATTTGAAGAAAATCGGATAATTCTGCATGAAAAACCCATTTATATAAATTAAGGCGGGATTAGCCCCCTACGTCCCCCCCCCTTTATACTTAACCAATCAATCCCGAAAACTAATCAGGGAAGCGTCTTAACCCAATGAACCTATAAACAAATTTTGAAGCAAATAGAATAATTCTGCATGAAAAACCCATTTATATAAATTAAGGGGATTATCCTCCCGTTCCCCCCCTTTATACTTAACTAATCAATCCCGAAAAACTAATCAGGGAAGCGCCTTAACACAGTGAACCTATAAATAAAATTTGAAGGAAATGGGATAATTCTGCATGAAAAACCCATTTATATAAATTAAGGGGGTATTAGCCCCCCGTTCCCCCCCTTTATACTTAACTAATCAATCCCGAAAACTAATCAGGGAAGCGCCTTAACACAGTGAACCTATAAACAAAATTTGAAGGAAAACGGAATAATTCTGCATGAAAAACCCATTTATATAAATTAAGGAGGGATTAGCCCCCCGTTCCCCCCTTTATACTTAACCAATCAATCCCGAAAAGTAATCAGGGAAGTATAAGGGGTAAGTATAAGGGGGGATTATCCCCCCGTTCCCCCCTTTATACTTAACCAATCAATCCCGAAAACTAATTAGGGAAGCGTTTTAACACAGTGAACCTTTAACCAAAATTTGAAGGAAATGGGATAATTCTGCATGAAAAACCCATTTATATAAATTAAGAGGGGGATTAGCCCCCCGATCCCCCCCTTTATACTTAACCAATCAATCCCGAAAAACTAATCAGGGAAGCGCCTTAACACAGTGAACCTATAAACAAAATTTGAAGGAAAACGGAATAATTCTGCATGAAAAACCCATTTATATAAATTAAGGAGGGATTAGCCCCCCGTTCCCCCCTTTATACTTAACCAATCAATCCCGAAAAGTAATCAGGGAAGCGTCTTAACCCAATGAACCTATAAACAAAATTTGAAGGAAATGGGATAATTCTGCATGAAAAACCCATTTATATAAATTAAGGTGTGGGGATTAGCCCCCCGATCCCCTCCCCTTTATACTTAACTAATCAATCCCGAAAACTAATCAGGGAAGCGCCTTAACTCAGTGAACCTATAAACAAAATTTGAAGGAAAACGGAATAATTCTGCATGAAAAACCCATTTATATAAATTAAGGGGGGAAATTAGCCCCCCGTTCCCCCCTTTGTACTAAACCAATCAATCCCGAAAACTAATCACGGAAGCGCCTTAACACAGTGAACCTATAAACAAAATTTGAAGGAAAACGGATATTTCTATGAAGAGTTATCGCATTACGTACGTACATACATACATACAGAACCGGCTGGCAAGCTCTCAGGGCTTGACAGCCAGTTTGATAGCTAAATAAAAAAAAGAAAACTGCCCAGTTAAACTGAGGGCATTGAGCTCACAGGCTATTCACACTAATTGTATATTATACTCGTATTTCAAAGAATTTGAAAAAAGCCCCTTGAAAAATAAAGAAATCGACAATATATTAAGGGGGGGTTATCCCCCCGTTACCCCCTCATAGTTAACTAATGAACCCCTTAAACTAATCAGGGAAGCCTCTTATTACAATGAATATATATATACAAAATTTGAAGAAAATCGGATAATGCTGCTTGAAAAACCCATTTACATAAATTAAGGGGGGATTGGCCCCCCCGTCCCCCCCCTTTATACTTAACCAATCAATCCATAAAACTAATCAGGGAAGCGTCTTAACCCAATGAACTTATAAAGAAATTTTGAAGCAAATGAGATAATTCTGCATGAAAAACCCATTTATATAAATTAAGGGGGGATAACCCCCCCCCGTTCCCTCCCTTTATACTTAACCAATCAATCCCGAAAACTAATCAGGGAAGCGCCTTAACACAGTGAACCTTTAAACAAAATTTGAAGGAAAACGGAATAATTCTGCAGGAAAAACCCATTTATATAAATTAAGGGGGGGATTAGCCCCCGTCCCCCCCTCCTTTATACTTAACCAATCAATACCAACAAAAACTAGTCAGGGAAGCCTCTTATTACAATGAATATATATATAAAAATTTGAAGAAAATCGGATAATGCTGCATGAAAAACCCATTTATCTAAATTAAGGGGGATTAGCCCCCGTCCCCCCCTTTATACTTAACCAATCAATCCCGAAAACGAATCAGGGAAGCGTCTTAACCCAATGAACCTATAAACAAACTTTGAAGCAAATGGGATTATTCTGCATGAAAAACCCATTTATATAAATTAAGGGGGGTTTAGCACCCCCCCGTTCCCCCCCCCCTTTATACTTAACCAATCAATCCCGAAAACTAATCAGGGAAGCGTCTTAACCCAATGAACATATAAACAAATTTTGAAGCAAATGGGATAATTCTGCATGAAAAACCCATTTATATAAATTAAGGGGGGATTAGCCCCCCCGTTCCCCCCTTTTATACTTAATCAGTCAATCCCGAAAACTAATCAGGGAAGCGTCTTAACCCAATGAACTTATAAACAAATTTTGAAGCAAATGAGATAATTCTGCATGAAAAACCCATTTATATAAATTAAGGGGGGGATTAGCCCCCCGTTCCCCCCCTTTATACTCAATCAATCAATCCCGAAAACTAATCAAGGAAGCGCCTTAACACAGTGAACCTATAAACAAAATTTGAAGGAAAAAGGAATAATTCTGCAGGGAAAACCCATTTATATAAATTAAGGGGGGGACTAGCCCCCCCGTTCCCCCCCCTTTATACTTAACCAATCAATCCCAAAAACTAATCAGGGAAGCGCCTTAACGCAGTGAACCTATAAACAAAATTTGAAGGAAAACGGAATAATTCTGCATGAAAAACCCATTTATATAAATTAAGGGGGGGGATTAGCCCCCCCATTCCCCCCTTTATACTTAACGAATCAATCCCGAAAACTAATCAGGGAAGCGCCTTAACACAGTGAACCTATAAACAAAATTTGAAGGAAAACGGAATAATTCTGTATTAAAACTCCATTTATATAAATTAGGTGGGGGGGGGATTAGCCCCCCTGTTACCCCCTTTATATTTAACCAATCAATCCCGAAAACTAATCAGGGAAGCGCCTTAACACAGTCAACCTATAAACAAAATTTGAAGGAAAACGGAATAATTCTGTATTAAAACTCCATTTATATAAATTAGGTGGGGGGGATTAGCCCCCCTGTTCCCCCCTTTATATTTAACCAATCAATCCCGAAAACTAATCAGGGAAGCGCCTTAACACAGTCAACCTATAAACAAAATTTGAAGGAAAACGGAATAATTCTGTATTAAAACCCTATTTATATAAATTAGGGGGGGATTAGCCCCCCTATTCCCCCCTTTATATTTAACCAATCAATCCCGAAAACTAATCAGGGAAGCGCCTTAACACAGTCAACCTATAAACAAAATTTGAAGAAAATCGGATATTTCTATGAAGAGTTATCGCGTTACGTACGTACATACGTACATACATACGTACATACATACATACATACATACATACATACAGAAACGGCTGGTAAGCTCTCAGGGCTTGACAGCCAGTTTGATAGCTAAAATCGCAATTTTAGAACGTTTTTTGCTTCTGCACCCCCTGGGGTTAGTGGCACCGATATAAAATATAGCTTATGTTGGAGCAGGTGTTGTCACCATCAATTTGCCACCTTCACTTTTGAAATCGGTTCGGTAGTTCCAGAGATTACCCCCTACAAACAAACAATCTTTACTCCTTTATAATATTAGTATAGATTAAGTTAATATTTTAAAATTTTATTACTAATATAAATGAAGTAATGATGGTAAGTATAAAGAAATATAGGATCGTCACTACATATAAAAAACAAGAAAACGTCGTTGTAAAGGACAAAATAATAGTAAATGTAACATGTATTGTATTGCTGGAATGCATTTGTGTATTTAAAACATCTCCTCAGAAAATTAATATTTTTGACTCCTGTTTTCTGTATCCTTTCTTTGTAATACGTCTCTTTTTTTTTTCTTAGTTATCAAAATATTTCTAAAATGTATACTTAATTTTATTTCAAGTGCTAGCGTCTTACCCATACTTCGCCAGCTTTTAACACACAACACATTAAATTAAGCGTATATTTTAGAAATATTTTGACTAGTAAGAAAAAAAGAGATTACAAAGAAAAAAATAAATTAAAATAGGTAATTGAACGAGGAGATATTTTAAATACACGAATGTTACATGTCCTTTTTTTACAAATGATTACAAGCAAAAAAAAAACTGGCATTGGTCGTTAAACAAAAAAGTTTCTGTTACGACCCTATAGGAGTAAAAGTCTACAACGGCAGATTTTCGCTTTTTTTTTTCTTCTTAAGTTAATCTAAATTCCTCCTCCTCCCAAATTTTACTCTCAGCATACAAAGTTTGATTATGATATATATTTAAAAATAATAATAAAATATCAGATTTTTTTTGTTTCCTTCTAATGATTTTAGCACTCATCTTTGACAGAAACATTTTCCATGTAAACCGCAATTTCAATGATAGAGACATTTTGTCTGGAACAGGAAGAAATGATTCCATAATAGACAAATTTATAAAATTCAATATTAAAAAAAGTTACGGGCCGATTTTCAACATTTTTACACCAAAAATTTTGTTTTAAGACGAGGGGGGGGGGGGGGGGGAAAGAGCCATGGTTCTTGTCACTCGGACACCCAGAAGTGCTAAATTCGCTCCGTCGCTAAAGGGTTTAATATTCTGGGACTTTCGGCAGGAATCTTGTGTGTAGTATTACCTTCTTCACGTCCCAGATTCGAAAAAAAGAGTGAACAGTTTTCCATTCGTAAAAGCAAAGGGGTTGGTGTTTTCAGTGGCGCAGCCAGAATTTGGTTCTAAGGGGTCGCCGGTTATATGAATCACCGGTTAATGGAATCAGTCTTTTAACTGAATGAAATCATAATGCTTTTCTCCGCAATTGCGTTAGTTATGATTCATTTAAACAGCGTTTACAAACTATAAAATGCACCAATGAAATAACACAAAACTAGATTAGATTTATAGTTTAAAAATGATGGGGGGCAAACTTTAAGAAGGAAGAGCACAGTAAAGCAAATTTTTACATAGAAAATAACAGAGTTGTTCAATCAAAAATACACAAGGAATTACAAGAATTACAGAAAATTACAAGAGAATCACGAATTTTTATTCCTAACTTCAATAATAATGAAGCAATTTTAACAAAATTTTCATTAGACTTACTTACCTTGGTTTTTGCCAAATGTAACAATTAAGTTAGGTAATCGATGTTTTGGAATGTAGTTGATACGGTATTGTAGAATAAATTACTGTGCCCTTCCAGTACCTTACATGACATTGAATTTTCGCATTAAGTAATGTAAATCGGATAAAAATTTCGTTAAAATATATTTATTATTGTTAAATTTCTCTAAAAATATCCGAGTTTGAATTGAAGTCGTATCTATACTAATATTATAAAACAGCAGCGTTTGTTCTTTTTGCAGGGGTTAGTTCTGGAACTACAGAACGGATTTTAAAAAGTTATTGGTCATATGCGAGTTTTATTTGCGTACAAAGGGTTCCACACAAAATATCAGAATTGTTCAAAGACAATATACTTACATAGTCACATACCTAAAACAAAACCACATGCCATAATTTAATATTATTGGTATTGGAATGAAAAACAATGAATGCATCTCCCTCTAAAACAAAGACCTTGCACAAGGTTTAAACTTGGCAGAGAACCAATCACGCTTCGGAAGAAGTCGCTGAGTTTCACACGAAAAGTTACTTGTCAATCATATTTGACGAAATAGTAGACAATTTTAAAGCATTTTAAAAAAAGTATGCTGAGCAACGCGTAAATTTCCGATTTATTTTAAAAATGAAAGCAAGTGATTTATTATCGAAAAGTTTTTTCATTATAACTGAATTATATATTGAATTATAAGCGATTGTTATCTAAAAATTACTGACTCTTAATGTCTTTGGAATTATTTCATGAATTATTTTTCAATATTTGACTTCACTAAGTGAATTCAGTTGGAATGAAAAATGTGGAGTATCACTATGATTCGTCTTACATAAAGCAAGGATCTTGTACAAAGTTTAATCTTAGTACTGTGCAAAGAGCATTTCAAAAGGATGTCGCAGCACTGTTTTGATCCATGCCTTTGTCTTCTAGATGAGTTTTTAATTAACATCTCAGCTAATTACAGGCACATTTTTTCGACAATTATTACTAACAATCCTTAGATGATTCTGCATCGATAACCCTCAACTCCCTGCTGAGTGCCAGAAAAATAATGCATGAGTGATCTTATAATAGTTCCGTTTTCACTTTTTAAGTATGGAAGAAGAGGCATTTACTTTTCTCCATAAATTAATGCATCTCCGCATAAATATTAAATTTATTCTTCTGTCAGATGTCTGACGTATTCTTTAGTGACGAATCTTGTTTATTTCAACGAAGAGGCACTTACTTGTCTCCAGAAATAAATGCATCTCCGCATAAATATTTAATTTCTTCTTCTGTCGATTGGCTGCAAAAGTATATAGAGACGAATCTTCTTTATTTAAACGGAGAGCAATTCACTTTTCCAAAAAAATTAATGCATATCCGCATTAATATTTAATTTTTTCTTCTTTCGGATATCTGTACAATTATTTAGAGACGAACCATGTTTATTTCAACGAAGAGGCTTGTCTCCAGAAATAAATGCATCTCCGCATAAATATTTAATTTCTTCTTCTGTCGATTGGCTACAGAAGTATATAGAGACGAATCTTCTTTATTCCAACAGAGAGTCATTTAATTTTCCCCAGAAATTAACGCATATCCGCATTAATATTTAATTTTTTCTTCTTTCGGATATCTGTAGAATTATTTAGAAACGAATCAAGTTTATTTCAACTAAGAGGCTTGTCTCCAGAAATAAATGCATCTCCGCATAAATATTTAATTTCTTCTTCTGTCGATTGGCTGCAAAAGTATATAGAGACGAATCTTCTTTATTTAAACGGAGAGCAATTCACTTTTCCCCAAAAATTAATGCATATCCGCATTAATATTTAATTTTTTCTTATTTCGGATATCTGTAGAATTATTTAGAGACAAATCATGTTTATTTCAACGAAGAGGCTTGTCTCCAGAAATAAATGCATCTCCGCATAAATATTTAATTTCTTCTTCTGTCGATTGGCTACAGAAGTATATAGAGACGAATCTTCTTTATTCCAACAGAGAGTCATTTAATTTTCCCCAGAAATTAACGCATATCCGCATTAATATTTAATTTTTTCTTCTTTCGGATATCTGTAGAATTATTTAGAAACGAATCAAGTTTATTTCAACTAAGAGGCATTTACTTTTCTCCAGAAATAAATGCATCTCCGCTTAAATATTTAATTTCTTCTTCTGTCGGATGTCTGTCGTATTCTTTATTGAGGAATCTTGTTTATTTCAACAATTCTCCAGAAATAAATGCATCTCCGCATAAATATTTAATTTTTTCTTCTGTCGGAAGTCTGTCGTATTCTTCAGGGGCGAATCTTGTTTATTTTAACGGAGATAAATTTACTTTTCTCCAGAAATAAATGCATCTCCGCATAAATATTTAATTTCTTCTTCTGTGGGAAATCTGTCGTATTATTTAGGGACCTATCTTGTTTATTTTAACGGAGAAACATTTTTTTTTCTCCAGAAATAAATCCATCCCCGCTTAAATATGTAATGTCTTCTTCTGTCGGAAGTCTGTCGTATTATTTAATAATGAATATTGTTTATTTTAACGGATATACATTTACTTTTCTCCAGAAATAAATGCATCTCCGCCTAAATATTTAATTTCTTCTTCTGTTGGAAATCTGTCGTAATGTTTAGGGACCTATCTTGTTTATTTTAACGGAGAGGCACTTAATAGTCTCCAGAAATAAATGCATCTCGGTATAAATATTTAATTTCTTCTTCTGTCGATTGGCTGCAAAAGTATATAGAGACGAATCGTCTTTATTTAAACGGAGAGCAATTCATTTTTCCCCAAAAATTAATGCATATCCGCATTAAAATTTAATTTTTTCTTCTTTCGGATATCTGTAGATTTATTTAGAGACGAATCATGTTTATTTCAACGAAGAAGCATTTACTTGTCTCCAGAAATAAATCCATCTCCGCATAAATATAAAATTTATTCTTCTGTCAGATGTCTGATGTATTCTTTAGTGACGAATCTTGTCTATTTCAACGAAGAGGCACTTACTTGTCTCCATAAATAAATGCATCTCCACATAAATATTTAATCTCTCATTCTGTCGTATGTCTGTAGTATTATGTAGAGAGGGATATTGTTCATTTCAACGGAGAGGGATTTACTTTTCTCCAGAAATAAATGCAAATCCGCATAAATATGTAATTTCTTCTTCTGTCGGAAGTCTGTGGTATTCTTTATTGACGAATCTTGTTTATTTCAACAAAGAAGCATTTACTTTTCTCCACAAATAAATGCATCTCCGCATAAATATTTAATTTCTTCATCTGTCGGATGTCTGTCGTATTCTATAGTGACGAATCTTGTTTATTTCAACAGCGAGGCATTTACTTTTCTTCAGAAATAAATGCATCTCCGCATAAATATTTAATTTCTTCTTCTGTCGGATGTCTGTAGTATAATGTAGAGTGTTATCTTGTTCATTTCAACGGAGAGGCATTTACTTTTCTCCAGAAATAAATGCATCTCCGCATAAATATTTAATTTCTTCTTCTGTCGTAATTCTGTAGTATTATGTAGAGTGTGATCTTGTTTATTTCAACGGCGAGGCATTTACTTTTCATCAGAAATAAATGCATCTCCGCATAAATATTTAATTTCTTCTTCTGTCGTAATTCTGTAGTATTATGTAGAGTGGTATCTTGTTCATTTCAACGGAGAGACATTTACTTTTCTGCAGAAATAAATGTATCTCCGCATAAATATTTCATTTCTTCATCTGTCGGATGTCTGTAGTATAACGTAGAGTGTTATCTTGTTCATTTCAACGGAGAGGCATTTACTTTTCTCCAGAAACAAATGCATCTCCGCATAAATATAAAAGTTCTTTTTCTATCGGATATCTGTAGTGTTATGTAGAGTGGAATCTTGTTCATTTCAACGGAGAGGCATTTACTTTTCTCCAGAAATAAATGCATCTCCGCATAAATATTTAATTTCTTCTTCTGTGGAAGTCTGTCGTATTATTTAATGATGAATATTGATTATTTCAACGAAGAGGCATTTACTTTTCTCCAGAAATAAATGCATCTCCGCATAAATATTTAATTTCTTCATCTGTCGGATGTCTGTCGTATTCTATAGTGACGAATCTTGTTCATTTCAACGGAGAGGCATTTACTTTTCTCCAGAAATAAATGCATCTCCGCATAAATATTTAATTTCTTCTTCTGTCGTAATTCTGTAGTATTATGTAGAGTGTGATCTTGTTCATTTCAACGGAGAGACATTTACTTTTCTCCAGAAATAAATGCATCTCCGCATAAATAAGTAATTTCTGCTTCTGTCGGAAGTCTGTCGTATTCTTTAGTGACGAATCTTGTTTATTTCAACGGCGAGGCATTTACTTTTCATCAGAAATAAATGCATCTCCGCATAAATATTTAATTTCTTCTTCTGTCGTAATTCTGTAGTATTATGTAGAGTGGTATCTTGTTCATTTCAACGGAGAGACATTTACTTTTCTCCAGAAATAAATGTATCTCCGCATAAATATTTCATTTCTTCATCTGTCGGATGTCTGTAGTATAATGTAGAGTGTTATCTTGTTCATTTCAGTGGAGAGGCATTTACTTTTCTCCAGAAACAAATGCATCTCCGCATAAATATTTAATTTCTTCTTCTGTCAAATTTTTTTCGTATTCTGTAGTGACGAATCTTGTTTATTTCAACGGAGATACATTTACTTTTCTCCAGAAATAAATGCATCTCCGCATAAATAAGTAATTTCTTCTTCTGTCGGAAGTCTGTCGTATTCTTTAGTGACGAATCTTGTTTATTTCAACGGCGAGGCATTTATTTTTCATCAAAAATAAATGCATCTCCGCATAAATATTTAATTTTTTCTTCTGTCGGATATCCGTAGTATTATGTAAAGTGGTATCTTGTTCATTTCAACGGAGAGACATTTACTTTTCTACACAAATAAATGCATCTCCGCATAAATATTTAATTTTTTCTTCTGTCGGAAGTCTGTCGTATTCTTTAGTGACGAATCTTGTTCATTTCAACGGCGAGGCATTTACTTTTCTTCAGAAATAAATGCATCTCCGTATAAATATTTAATTTCTTCTTCTGTCAAATTTTTGTCGTATTCTGTAGTATTCTTTCGTATTTTTTAGGGACGGATCTTATTTATTTTAACGGAGATACATTTACTTTTCTCCAGAAATAAATGCATCTCCGCATAAATATTTAATTTCTTCTTCTGTCACATTTTTGTCGTATTCTGTAGTGACGAATCTTGTTTATTTCAACGCAGATACATTTACTTTTCTCCAGAAATAAATGCATCTCCGCATAAATATTTAATTTCTTCTTCTGTCGTAATTCTGTAGTAATATTTAGAGTGGTATCTTGTTCATTTCAACGGAGAGACATTTACTTTTCTCCAGAAATAAATGCATCTCCGCATAGATATTTAACTTTTTCATCTGTAGGATGTCTGTTATATTCTTGAGTGACGAATCTTGTTCATTTGAACGGAGAGGCATTTACTTTTCGCCAGGAATAAATGCATATACGCATAAAAATTTAATTTTTTCTTCTGTCGTAATTCTGTCGTATTCTTTAGTGATGAATCTTGTTCATTTCAACGGAGAGGCATTTACTTTTCTCCAGAAATAAATGCATCTCCGCATAAATATTTAATTTCTTCTTCTGTCAAATTTTTGTCGTATTCTGTAGTGACGAATCTTGTTTATTTCAACGCAGATACATTTACTTTTTTCCAGAAATAAATGCTTCTCCGCATAAATATGTAATTTCTTCTTCTGTCGGATGTCTGTTATATTCTTGAGTGACGAATCTTGTTCTTTTGAACGGAGAGGCATTTACTTTTCTTCAGAAATAAATGCATCTCAGCATAAATATTTAATTTCTTCTTCTGTCGTATTCTTTAGGGACGAATCTTATTTATTTTAACGGAGATACATTTACTTTTCACCAGAAATAAATGCATCTCCGCATAAATATTTAATTTCTTCATCTGTCGGATGTCTGTTATATTCTTGAGTGACGAATATTGTTCATTTGAACGCAGAAGCATTTACTTTTCTCCAGAAATAAATGCATCTCCGCATACATATTTAATTTCTTCTTCTGTGGGAAATCTGTCGTATTATTTAGGGACCTATCTTGTTTATTTTAACGGAGAAACATTTTTTTTCTCCAGAAATAAAGCCATCCCCGCTTCTTCTGTCGGAAGTCTGTCGTATTATTTAATAATGAATTTTGTTTATTTTAACGGATATACATTTACTTTTCTCCAGAAATAAATGCATCTCCGCCTAAATATTTAATTTCTTCTTCTGTTGGAAATCTGTCGTAATGTTTAGGGACCTATCTGGTTTATTTTAACGGAGAGGCACTTAATAGTCTCCAGAAATAAATGCATCTCCGCATAAATATTTAATTTCTTCTTCTGTCGATTGGCTGCAAAAGTATATAGAGACGAATCGTCGTTATTTAAACGGAGAGCAATTCATTTTTCCCCAAAAATTAATGCATATCCGCATTAAAATTTAATTTTTTCTTCTTTCGGATATCTGTAGAATTATTTAGAGACGAATCATGTTTATTTCAACGAAGAAGCATTTACTTGTCTCCAGAAATAAATCCATCTCCGCATAAATATAAAATTTATTCTTCTGTCAGATGTCTGACCTATTCTTTAGCGACGAATCTTGTTTATTTCAACGAAGAGGCACTTACTTGTCTCCATAAATAAATGCATCTCCACATAAATATTTAATTTCTCATTCTGTCGTATGTCTGTAGTATTATGTAGAGAGGGATATTGTTCATTTCAACGGAGAGGGATTAACTTTTCGCCAGAAATAAATGCAAATCCGCATAAATATGTAATTTCTTCTTCTGTCGGAAGTCTATCGTGTTCTATAGTGACGAATCTTGTTTATTTCAACGGCGAAGCATTTACTTTTCTTCAGAAATAAATGCATCTCCGCATAAATATTTAATTTCTTCTTCTGTGGAAGTCTGTCGTATTATTTAATGATGAATATTGTTTATTTCAACGAAGAGGCATTTACTTTTCTCCAGAAATAAATGCATCTCCGCATAAATATTTAATTTCTTCTTCTTTGGAAGTCTGTCGTATAATTTAATGATGAATGTTGTTTATTTCAACGAAGAAGCATTGACTTTTCTCCAGAAATAAATACATCTCCGCATAAATATTTAATTTCTTCATCTGTCGGATGTCTGTCGTATTCGTCAGAGACGAATCTTGTTCATTTCAACGGCGAGGCATTTACTTTTCTTCAGAAATAAATGCATCTCCGCATAATTATTTAATTTCTTCTTCTGTCGTATTCTTTAGGGACGAATCTTATTTATTTTAACGGAGATACATTTACATTTATCCAGAAATAAATGCATCTCCGCATAAATATTTAATTTCATCTTCTGTCGCAATTCTGTCGTATTCTTTAGTGCCGAATCTTGTTCATTTCAACGGAGAGGCATTTACTTTTCTCCAGAAATAAATGCATCGCCGCATAAATATTTAATTTTTTATTCTGTCGGATATGTGTATTATTATGTAGAGTGAGATCTTGTTCATTTGAACGGAGAGGCATTTACTTTTCTCCACAAATAAATGCATCTCCGCATAAATATTTAATTTCTTCATCTGTCGGATGTCTGTCGTATTCTTCAGAGACGAGTGTTTTTTATTTCAACGGAGATACATTTACTTTTCTCCAGAAATAAATGCATATCCGCATAAATATTTCATTTGTTCTTTTGTGGAAGTCTGTCGTATAATTTACTGATGAATATTGTTTATTTCAACGAAGAGGCATTTAATTTCTCCAGAAATAAATGCATCTCCGCATAAATATTTAGTTTCTTCTTCTGTCGTAATTCAGTAGTATACTTTAGTGACGAATCTTGTTCATATCAACGGAGAGACATTTACTTTTCTCTAGAAATAAATGGATCTCCGCATAAATATTAATTTTTTATTCTGTCGGATATCTGTCGTATTCTTCAGAGACGAATGTTTTTTATTTCAACGAAGATTCATTTACTTTTCTCCAGAAATAAATGCATCTCCGCATAAATATGTAATTTCTTCTTCTGTCGTCAGTCTGTCGTATTCTTTAGTGACCAATCTTGTTCATTCCAACGGCGAGGCTTTTAATTTTCATCAGAAATAAATGCATCTCCGCATAAATATTTAATTTCTTCTTCTGTCGTATTCTTTAGGGACGAATCTTATTTATTTTAACGGAGATACATTTACTTTTCACCAGAAATAAATGCATCTCCACATAAATATTTATTTTCTTCATCTGTCGGATGTCTGTCGTATTCTTTAGGGACGAATCTTGTTTATTTCAACGCAGATACATTTACTTTTCTCCAGAAATAAATGCATCTCCGCATAAATATTTAATTTCTTCTTCTGTGGAAGTCTGTCGTATTATTTAATGATGAATATTGTTTATTTCAACGAAGAGGCATTTACTTTTCTCCAGAAATAAATGCATCTCCGCATAAATATTTAGTTTCTTCTTCTGTCGTAATTCAGTAGTATTCTTTAGTGACGAATCTTGTTCATTTCAACGGAGAGACATTTACTTTTCTCTAGAAATAAATGCATTCCCGCATAAATAAGTAATTTCTTCTTCTGTCGGAAGTCTGTCATATTCTTTAGTGACGAATCTTGTTTATTTCAACGGCGAGGCATTTACTTTTCATCAGAAATAAATGCATCTCCGCATGAATATTTAATTTCTTCTTCTGTCGTAAATCTGTAGTATTATGTAGAGTGGTATCTTGTTCATTTCAACGGAGAGACATTTACTTTTCTCCAGAAATAATTGCATCTCCGCATAAATATTCATTTTTTATTCTGTCGGATATCTGTCGTATTCTTCAAAGACGAATGTTTTTTATTTCAACGAAGATTCATTTACTTTTCTCCAGAAATAAATGCATCTCCGCATAAATATGTAATTTCTTCTTCTGTCGTCAGTCTGTCGATTCTTTAGTGACCAATCTTGTTCATTCCAACGGCGAGGCTTTTAATTTTCATCAGAAATAAATGCATCTCCGCATAAATATTTAATTTCTTCTTCTGTCGTATTCTTTAGGGACGAATCTTATTTATTTTAACGGAGATACATTTACTTTTCACCAGAAATAAATGCATCTCCACATAAATATTTATTTTCTTCATCTGTCGGATGTCTGTCGTATTCTTTAGGGACGAATCTTGTTTATTTCAACGCAGATACATTTACTTTTCTCCAGAAATAAATGCATCTCCGCATAAATATTTAATTTCTTCTTCTGTGGAGGTCTGTCGTATTATTTAATGATGAATGTTGTTTATTTCAACAAAGAGGCATTTACTTTTCTCCAGAAATAAATGCATCTCCGCATAAATATTTAATTTCTTCTTCTGTCAAATTTCTGTCGTATTCTGTAGTGACGAATCTTGTTTATTTCAACGCAGATACATTTACTTTTCTCCAGAAATAAATGCATCTCCGCATAAATATTTAATTTTTTATTCGGTCGGATATCTGTATTATTATGTAGAGTGGAATCTTGTTCATTTCATCGGAGAGGCATTTACTTTTCTCCAGAAATAAATGCATCGCCGCATAAATATTTAATTTTTTATTCTGTCGGATATCTGTATTATTATGTAGAGTGAGATCTTGTTCATTTCAACGGAGAGGCATTTACTTTTCTCCACAAATAAATGCATCTCCGCATGAATATTTAATTTCTTCATCTGTCGGATTTCTGTCGTATTCTTCAGAGACGAATGTTTTTCATTTCAACGGAGATACATTTACTTTTCTCCAGAAATAAATGCATATCCGCATAAATATTTCATTTGTTCTTCTGTGGAAGTCTGTCGTATAATTTACTGATGAATATTGTTTATTTCAACGAAGAGGCATTTACTTTTCTCCAGAAATAAATGCATCTCCGCATAAATATTTAGTTTCTTCTTCTGTCGTAATTCTGTAGTATTCTTTAGTGACGAATCTTGTTCATTTCAACGGAGAGACATTTACTTTTCTCCAGAAATAAATGCATCTCTGCATAAATAAGTAATTTCTTCTTCTGTTGGAAGTCTGTCGTATTCTTTAGTGACGAATCTTGTTTATTTCAACGACGAGGCATTTACTTTTCATCAGAAATAAATACATCTCCACATGAATATTTAATTTCTTCTTCTGTCGTAATTCTGTAGTATTATGTAGAGTGGTATCTTGTTCATTTCAACGGAGAGACATTCACTTTTCTCCAGAAATAAATGCATCTCCGCATAAATATTCATTTTTTATTCTGTCGGATGTCTGTCGTATTCTTCAGAGACGAATGTTTTTTATTTCAACGAAGAGGCATTTACTTTTCTCCAGAAATAAATGCATCGCCACATAAATATTTAATTTCTTCTTCTGCGGAAGTCTGTCGTATTATTTAATGATGAATGTTGTTTATTTCAACGAAGAGGCATTTACTTTTCTCCAGAAATAAATGCATCTCCGCATAAATTTTTAATTTCTTCTTCTGTCAAATTTTTGTCGTATTCTGTAGTGACGAATCTTGTTTATTTAAACTTAGATACAGTTACTTTTCTCCAGAAATAAATGCATCTCCGCATAAATATGTAATTTCTTCTTCTGTCGTCAGTCTGTCGTATTCTTTAGTGACCAATCTTGTTCATTCCAACGGCGAGGCTTTTAATTTTCATCAGAAATAAATGCATCTCCGCATAAATATTTAATTTCTTCTTCTGTCGTATTCTTTAGGGACGAATCTTATTTATTTTAACGGAGATACATTTACTTTTCACCAGAAATAAATGCATCTCCACATAAATATTTATTTTCTTCATCTGTCGGATGTCTGTCGTATTCTTTAGGGACGAATCTTGTTTATTTCAACGCAGATACATTTACTTTTCTCCAGAAATAAACGCATCTCCGCATAAATATTTATTTTTTTATTCTGTCGGATATCTGTATTATTATGTAGAGTGGAATCTTGTTCATTTCAACGGAGAGGCATTTACTTTTCTCCAGGAATAAATGCATCTCCGCATTAGGGCTGGACGATATCAGAAATTTAATATCGCAATATATCAACGAATTAATATTGATATTGGTGATATATCGCGATAACTACCTTAAAGTGTATGGGAATAGAAAAATTGTTAATTTCCATAGATAAATGATATGGTAGCAGCAATTTAAGTACAAACATGTGTAGAAAGCAACGAATCAATTCTGTATACCTATTTGCTCACACAGCATCCTTTAAATATTATAGTTTCATATTTATACAAAACAGAAATATTTTAGGGAAAAAACGCGTTGTTCAATATCTATTTGGGTTTATACCATTGATTGGATAGTGTTTTTTTTTTTTTTTAATAGTATGTTGCCTATTCTTCCTATTTTATGCACTATTTTCACCATTGCCTCTTTATAACTGAGGATATTAAGAAAAAGAAACTAAAATAAAAGTTCTTAAATTTAGGACGTTGCTCATTTTAATATGATTAAAATAAGTAAAAAGCAACAACAAAAACTGAAATTGGTTTATTACCATATGTAATGCTAATATATTTGTGAATAACAAGCTTTCAATGGATGACAGATGCAGCAGAAATGTTGGTTTTCAATCTTTCTCTAAGGTATCAATGCATTCTTAATAGAATTTCTAAAATGTAAAAATTCACCTTCCTATCTATTTACTATACATAAATACAAAATTGAAATCTTTTTTGAAATATATCACATTTTGAAATAGTTTTATAATACTTATATTTTTCTTTTTTAGTTTATTTTAAGCTGAAATAACAATACAACATATATTAAATTCACTGGGATTCATGCTCTCACTACCGATAAAACACAGAGGGAAGCAGGAATGAGTCTCTTGGCCCATATTCAGCGTACGCACTACTAGACGTTAATAGCTAGTAAGACCCGCTCAAAGATAACCAATCACAGTGAAAAAGTGGCGAGGCTTCCCTTCACGAACGTGGCGAAATACAAAATTTAACCCGCACTGTGATTGGTTGCTCGCGAACCGAGCTTCCCAGCTGCTAAGTTCTAGTAATATTATCGACTACACAATAACTCGTACATATTTGAGCGCTTATTTATTCGTCATGACTTATCAATATGTGTGAACTATTGCAATATGTCTAGTCTAGAGGAATAGCAGCGACGGTAGTGAAACACAGACGATAGGTTCAGTAAGGAACGGAGAGTGGAAAATGCGGTTGGATGGAAATAAAAAATAAAGCGAAGAATGTATGGGGATATAATGAGATAACAACGAAAAAGAGATAATCGTTGGAAGGGATAGCCGGCTTTGAATAAATGCGTGGGGAGAAAGGATTATTCAGATATTAGTACAGGATTTTCAGCGCTTTTTCTAGGATTTCGAGGTTGCGCTGCGGGAAAAAAAATGATACTGGCATATATCGGTAGAGTTAGAACTTAGCTATCGTTATTGGGATATATTGTCAAAATCGAAGCTTTGTTATCGTTATTGCGATAATTAAAAAATATCAATATTTCATTGATTTATTGATAAATAATCCAGCCCTACTCCGCATAAATATGTAATTTCTTCTTCTGTCGGATGTTTGTCGTATTCTTTAGTGACGAATCTTGTTCATTTCAACGGCGAGGCATTTACTTTTTTCCAGAAATAAATGCATCTCCGCATAAATATTTAATTTCTTCATCTGTCGGATGTCTGTCGTATTCTTCAGAGACGAATGTTTTTTATTTCAACGGAGATACATTTACTTTTCTCCAGAAATAAATGCATCTCCGCATAAATATTTCATTTCTACTTCTGTGGAAGTCTGTCGTATTATTTAATGATGAATGTTGTTTATTTCAACGAAGAGGCATTTACTTTTCTCCAGAAATAAATGCATCTCTGCATAAATATTTCATTTTTTATTCTGTCGGATGTCTGTCGTATTCTTCAGAGACGAATGTTTTTTATTTCAACGGAGATACATTTACTTTTCTCCAGAAATAAATGCATCTCCACAAAAATAATTAATTTCTTCTTCTGTCAAATTTCTGTCGTATTCTGTAGGGACGAATCTTGTTTATTTCAAAGGAGATACATTTACTTTTCTCCAGAAATAAATGCATCTCCGCATAAATATTTAATTTCTTCATCTGTCGGATGTCTATTATATTCTTGAGTGACGAATCTTGTTCATTTGAACGGAGAGGCATTTACTTTTCTCCAGGAATAAATGCATCTCCGCATAAAAATTTAATTTCTTCTTCTGTGGAAGTCTGTCGTATTCTGTAGTGACGAATCTTGTTTATTTTAACGGAGATACATTTACTTTTCTCCAGAAATAAATGCATCTCCGCATAAATATGTAATTTCTTCTTCTGTCGTCAGTCTGTCGTATTCTTTAGTGAGCAATCTTGTTCATTCCAACGGCGAGGCTTTTATTTTCTTCAGAAATAAATGCATCTCCGCATAAATATTTAATTTCTTCTTCTGTCGTATTCTTTAGGGACGAATCTTATTTATTTTAACGGAGATACATTTACTTTTCACCAGAAATAAATGCATCTCCACATAAATATTTATTTTCTTCATTTGTCGGATGTCTGTCGTATTCTTTAGGGACGAATGTTTTTTATTTCAACGGAGATACATTTACTTTTCTTCAGAAATAAATGCATCTCCGCATAAATATTTAATTTCTTCTTCTGTCGTAATTCTGTAGTATTATGTAGAGTGGTATCTTGTTCATTTCAACGGAGAGACATTTACTTTTCTCCAGAAATAAATGCATCTCCGCATAAATATTCAATTTCTTCATCTGTCGGATGTCTGTCGTATTCTTCAGAGACGAATGTTGTTTATTTCAACGAAGAGGCATTTACTTTTCTCCAGAAATAAATGCATCGCAGCATAAATATATAATTTCTTCTTCTGTCGTAATTCTGTCGTATTCTTTAGTGATGAATCTTGTTCATTTCAACGGCGAGGCATTTACTTTTCTCCAGAAATAAATGCATCTCCGAATAAATATATAATTTTTTCTTCTGTCGGAAGTCTGTCGTATTCTTTAGTAATGAATCTTGTTCATTTCAACGGCGAGGCATTTACTTTTCTTCAGAAATAAATGCATCTCCGCATAAATATTTAATTTCTTCTGCTGTCGTATTCTTTAGGGACGAATCTTATTTATTTTAACGGAGATACATTTACTTTTCTCCAGCAATAAATGCATCTCCGCATAAATATTTAATTTCTTCTTCTGTCGTATTCTTTAGGGACGAATCTGAATGAGGTTTTTTATGAGTATGAAGTTCACAATTTTTTATGTAACTATTACCTGTGAGAATATTCTGAGAGAATATTTTATCGAACACTTAGCAATTTTCTACTCAATTAGCAATCTTTTCTTTTCATTTAAATCATCCTACTTGGTAAACTTTTTATATATATTTTTTGAAAAAAAAAGATGATGAAGGTTTTCTTGAGAGGTAAGACGCTTTTCTTATCAGAATTTAAGAGGATGTTTCATTTAGATAATTCTTCGAAAACCGACGAGAATACGCATGGAAACTGCAGTGCAAGAGCAAATCTTTACACGGTGTGGTGACTCCCTGCGAGACGATTCATGGGAGCACATCTGAACAACAAGCACTCTTTTAGTTTCTTTTCGCCATTTCCCGCCAGATTTCATACTGAAGTTAAACTTTATAATCAACCGTATTATTTTCTTTGTAATTTTTGCGTGATTTTATAGGAAGAGGGAGATTTATTTCATGTTATATCTTTGGGAGGTTTTTTATGAGTATGAAGTTCACAATCTTTTACTTTATATTCTCATAGAATATTTTTTCGAACACTTAGCAATTTTCTACTCAATTAGCAAACTTTTCTTTTCATTTAAATTATCCTACTTGGTGAAATTTTTATACATATTTTTTGAAAAAAAAAAAATATGGTTGAAGATTTTTTTAAAAGGTAAGACGCTTTTCTTATCAGAATTTAAGAGGATGTTTAATTTAGATAATTCTTCGAAAACCGACGAGAATACGCATGGAAACTGCAGTGCAAGAGCAAATCTTTACACGGTGTGGTGACTCCCTGCGAGACGCTTCCTGGGAGCAGATCTGAACAACAAGCACTCTTTTAGTTTCTTTTCGCCATTTCCCGCCAGATTTCATACTGAAGTTAAACTTTATAATCAACCGTATTATTTTCTTTGTAATTTTTGCGTGATTTTATAGGAAGAGGGAGATTTATTTCATGTTATATCTGGGGGAGGTTTTTTATGAGTATGAAGTTCACAATCTTTTACTTTATATTCTCATAGAATATTTTTTCGAACACTTAGCAATTTTCTACTCAATTAGCAAACTTTTCTTTTCATTTAAATTATCCTACTTGGTGAAATTTTTATACATATTTTTTGAAAAAAAAAAATATGGTTGAAGATTTTTTTAAAAGGTAAGACGCTTTTCCTATCAGAATTTAAGAGGATGTTTAATTTAGATAATTCTTCGAAAACCGACGAGAATACGCATGGAAACTGCAGTGCAAGAGCAAATCTTTACACGGTGTGGTGACTCCCTGCGAGACGCTTCCTGGGAGCAGATCTGAACAACAAGCACTCTTTTAGTTTCTTTTCGCCATTTCCCGCCAGAGTTCATACCTGAAGTTATACTTTATAATCAACCGTATTATTTTCTTTGTAATTTTTGCGTGATTTTATAGGAAGAGGGAGATTTATTTCATGTTATATCTGTGGGAGGTTTTTTATGAGTATGAAGTTCACAATCTTTTACTTTATATTCTCATAGAATATTTTTTCGAACACTTAGCAATTTTCTACTCAATTAGCAAACTTTTCTTTTCATTTAAATTATCCTACTTGGTGAAATTTTTATACATATTTTTTGAAAAAAAAAAATATGGTTGAAGATTTTTTTAAAAGGTAAGACGCTTTTCTTATCAGAATTTAAGAGGATGTTTAATTTAGATAATTCTTCGAAAACCGACGAGAATACGCATGGAAACTGCAGTGCAAGAGCAAATCTTTACACGGTGTGGTGACTCCCTGCGAGACGCTTCCTGGGAGCAGATCTGAACAACAAGCACTCTTTTAGTTTCTTTTCGCCATTTCCCGCCAGATTTCATACTGAAGTTAAACTTTATAATCAACCGTATTATTTTCTTTGTAATTTTTGCGTGATTTTATAGGGAGAGGGATATTTATTTCATATTATATCTTTGGGAGGTTTTTTATGAGTATGAAGTTCACAATATTTTACGTAACTGTTACCTGTGAGAATATTCTCATAGAATATTTTATCGAACACTTAGCAATTTTCTACTCAATTAGCAAACTTTTCTTTTCATTTAAATTATCCTACTTGGTGAAATTTTTATACATATTTTTTGAAAAAAAAAATGGTTGAAAATTTTTTTAAAAGGTAAGACGCTTTTCTTTTCAGAATTTAAGAGGATGTTTAATTTAGATAATTCTTCGAAAACCGACGAGAATACACATGGAAACTGCAGTGCAAGAGCAAATCTTTACACGGTGTGGTGACTCCCTGAGAGACGCTTCCTGGGAGCAGATCTGAACAACAAGCACTCTTTTAGTTTCTTTCGCCATTTCCCGCCAGAGTTCATACCTGAAGTTATACTTTATAATCAACCGTATTATTTTCTTTGTAATTTTTGCGTGATTTTATAGGAAGAGGGAGATTTATTTCATGTTATATCTTTGGGAGGTTTTTTATGAGTATGAAGTTCACAATCTTTTACTTTATATTCTCATAGAATATTTTTTCGAACACTTAGCAATTTTCTACTCAATTAGCAAACTTTTCTTTTCATTTAAATTATCCTACTTGGTGAAATTTTTATACATATTTTTTGAAAAAAAAAAAAAAAAAGTTGAAGATTTTTTTAAAAGGTAAGACGCTTTTCTTATCAGAATTTAAGAGGATGTTTAATTTAGATAATTCTTCAAAAACCGACGAGAATACGCATGGAAACTGCAGTGCAAGAGCAAATCTTTACACGGTGTGGTGACCCCCTGCGAGACGCTTCCTGGGAGCAGATCTGAACAACAAGCACTCTTTTAGTTTCTTTTCGCCATTTCCCGCCAGATTTCATACTGAAGTTATACTTTATAATCAACCGTATTAGTTTCTTTGTAATTTTTGCGTGATTTTATAGGAAGAGGGAGATTTATTTCATGTTATATCTTTGGGAGGTTTTTTATGAGTATGAAGTTCACAATCTTTTACTTTATATTCTCATGGAATATTTTTTCGAACACTTAGCAATTTTCTACTCAATTAGCAAACTTTTCTTTTCATTTAAATTATCCTACTTGGTGAAATTTTTATACATATTTTTTGAAAAAAAAAATCGTTGAAGATTTTTTTAAAAGGTAAGACGCTTTTCTTATCAGAATTTAAGAGGATGTTTAATTTAGATAATTCTTCAAAAACCGACGAGAATACACATGGAAACTGCAGTGCAAGAGCAAATCTTTACACGGTGTGGTGACTCCCTGCGAGACGCTTCCTGGGAGCAGATCTGAACAACAAGCACTCTTTTAGTTTCTTTTCGCCATTTCCCGCCAGATTTCATACTGAAGTTAAACTTTATAATCAACCGTATTATTTTCTTTGTAATTTTTGCGTGATTTTATAGGGAGAGGGATATTTATTTCATATTATATCTTTGGGAGGTTTTTTATGAGTATGAAGTTCACAATATTTTACGTAACTATTACCTGTGAGAATATTCTCATAGAATATTTTATCGAACACTTAGCAATTTTCTACTCAATTAGCAAACTTTTCTTTTCATTTAAATTATCCTACTTGGTAAACTTTTTATATATATTTTTTGAAAAAAAAAAGATGATGAAGATTTTTTTGAGAGGTAAGTCGCTTTTCTTATCAGAATTTAAGAGGATGTTTAATTTAGATAATTCTTCGAAAACCGACGAGAATACGCATGGAAACTGCAGTGCAAGAGCAAATCTTTACACGGTGTGGTGACCCCCTGCGAGACGCTTCCTGGGAGCAGATCTGAACAACAAGCACTCTTTTAGTTTCTTTTCGCCATTTCCCGCCAGATTTCATACTGAAGTTATACTTTATAATCAACCGTATTAGTTTCTTTGTAATTTTTGCGTGATTTTATAGGAAGAGGGAGATTTATTTCATGTTATATCTTTGGGAGGTTTTTTATGAGTATGAAGTTCACAATCTTTTACTTTATATTCTCATGGAATATTTTTTCGAACACTTAGCAATTTTCTACTCAATTAGCAAACTTTTCTTTTCATTTAAATTATCCTACTTGGTGAAATTTTTATACATATTTTTTGAAAAAAAAAATCGTTGAAGATTTTTTTAAAAGGTAAGACGCTTTTCTTATCAGAATTTAAGAGGATGTTTAATTTAGATAATTCTTCAAAAACCGACGAGAATACACATGGAAACTGCAGTGCAAGAGCAAATCTTTACACGGTGTGGTGACTCCCTGCGAGACGCTTCCTGGGAGCAGATCTGAACAACAAGCACTCTTTTAGTTTCTTTTCGCCATTTCCCGCCAGATTTCATACTGAAGTTAAACTTTATAATCAACCGTATTATTTTCTTTGTAATTTTTGCGTGATTTTATAGGGAGAGGGATATTTATTTCATATTATATCTTTGGGAGGTTTTTTATGAGTATGAAGTTCACAATATTTTACGTAACTATTACCTGTGAGAATATTCTCATAGAATATTTTATCGAACACTTAGCAATTTTCTACTCAATTAGCAAACTTTTCTTTTCATTTAAATTATCCTACTTGGTAAACTTTTTATATATATTTTTTGAAAAAAAAAAGATGATGAAGATTTTTTTGAGAGGTAAGTCGCTTTTCTTATCAGAATTTAAGAGGATGTTTAATTTAGATAATTCTTCGAAAACCGACGAGAATACGCATGGAAACTGCAGTGCAAGAGCAAATCTTTACACGGTGTGGTGACCCCCTGCGAGACGCTTCCTGGGAGCAGATCTGAACAACAAGCACTCTTTTAGTTTCTTTTCGCCATTTCCCGCCAGATTTCATACTGAAGTTATACTTTATAATCAACCATATTATTTTCTTTGTAATTTTTGCGTGATTTTATAGGAAGAGGGAGATTTATTTCATGTTATATCTTTGGGAGGTTTTTTATGAGTATGAAGTTCACAATCTTTTACTTTATATTCTCATGGAATATTTTTTCGAACACTTAGCAATTTTCTACTCAATTAGCAAACTTTTCTTTTCATTTAAATTATCCTACTTGGTGAAATTTTTATACATATTTTTTGAAAAAAAAAATGGTTGAAGATTTTTTTAAAAGGTAAGACGCTTTTCTTATCAGAATTTAAGAGGATGTTTAATTTAGATAATTCTTCGAAAACCGACGAGAATACACATGGAAACTGCAGTGCAAGAGCAAATCTTTACACGGTGTGGTGACTCCCTGCGAGACGCTTCCTGGGAGCAGATCTGAACAACAAGCACTCTTTTAGTTTCTTTTCGCCATTTCCCGCCAGATTTCATACTGAAGTTAAACTTTATAATCAACCGTATTATTTTCTTTGTAATTTTTGCGTGATTTTATAGGGAGAGGGATATTTATTTCATATTATATCTTTGGGAGGTTTTTTATGAGTATGAAGTTCACAATATTTTACGTAACTATTACCTGTGAGAATAGTCTCATAGAATATTTTATGGAACACTTAGCAATTTTCTACTCAATTAGCAAACTTTTCTTTTCATTTAAATTATCCTACTTGGTGAAATTTTTATACATATTTTTTGAAAAAAAAATGGTTGAAGATTTTTTTAAAAGGTAAGACGCTTTTCTTATCAGAATTTAAGAGGATGTTTAATTTAGATAATTCTTCGAAAACCGACGAGAATACGCATGGAAACTGCAGTGCAAGAGCAAATCTTTACACGGTGTGGTGACCCCCTGCGAGACGCTTCCTGGGAGCAGATCTGAACAACAAGCACTCTTTTAGGTTCTTTTCGCCATTTCCCGCCAGATTTCATACTGAAGTTAAACTTTATAATCAACCGTATTATTTTCTTTGTAATTTTTGCGTGATTTTATAGGAAGAGGGAGATTTATTTCATGTTATATCTTTGGGAGGTTTTTTATGAGTATGAAGTTAACAATCTTTTACTTTATATTCTCATAGAATATTTTTTCGAACACTTAGCAATTTTCTACTCAATTAGCAAACTTTTCTTTTCATTTAAATTATCCTGGTGAAATTTTTATACATATTTTTTGAAAAAAAAAAATGGTTGAAGATTTTTTTAAAAGGTAAGACGCTTTTCTTATCAGAATTTAAGAGGATGTTTAATCCTGCGAGACGCTTCCTGGGAGCAGATCTGAACAACAAGCACTCTTTTAGTTTCTTTTCGCCGTTTCCCGCCAGATTTCATACTGAAGTTAAACTTTATAATCAACCGTATTATTTTTTTTGTAATTTTTGCGTGATTTTATAGGGAGAGGGATATTTATTTCATATTATATCTTTGGGAGGTTTTTTATGAGTATGAAGTTCACAATATTTTACGAAACTATTACCTGTGAGATTATTCTCATAGAATATTTTATCGAACACTTAGCAATTTTCTACTCAATTAGCAAACTTTTCTTTTCATTTAAATTATCCTACTTGGTGAAATTTTTATACATATTTTTTGAAAAAAAAAAATGGTTGAAAATTTTTTTAAAAGGTAAGACGCTTTTCTTTTCAGAATTTAAGAGGATGTTTAATTTAGATAATTCTTCGAAAACCGACGAGAATACGCATGGAAACTGCAGTGCAAGAGCAAATCTTTACACGGTGTGGTGACTCCCTGCGAGACGCTTCCTGGGAGCAGATCTGAACAACAAGCACTCTTTTAGTTTCTTTTCGCCATTTCCCGCCAGATTTCATACTGAAGTTAAACTTTATAATCAACCGTATTATTTTCTTTGTAATTTTTGCGTGATTTTATAGGGAGAGGGATATTTATTTCATATTATATCTTTGGGAGGTTTTTTATGAGTATGAAGTTCACAATATTTTACGTAACTGTTACCTGTGAGAATATTCTCATAGAATATTTTATCGAACACTTAGCAATTTTCTACTCAATTAGCAAACTTTTCTTTTCATTTAAATTATCCTACTTGGTGAAATTTTTATACATATTTTTTGAAAAAAAAAAATGGTTGAAAATTTTTTTAAAAGGTAAGACGCTTTTCTTTTCAGAATTTAAGAGGATGTTTAATTTAGATAATTCTTCGAAAACCGACGAGAATACACATGGAAACTGCAGTGCAAGAGCAAATCTTTACACGGTGTGGTGACTCCCTGAGAGACGCTTCCTGGGAGCAGATCTGAACAACAAGCACTCTTTTAGTTTCTTTCGCCATTTCCCGCCAGAGTTCATACCTGAAGTTATACTTTATAATCAACCGTATTATTTTCTTTGTAATTTTTGCGTGATTTTATAGGAAGAGGGAGATTTATTTCATGTTATATCTTTGGGAGGTTTTTTATGAGTATGAAGTTCACAATCTTTTACTTTATATTCTCATAGAATATTTTTTCGAACGCTTAGCAATTTTCTACTCAATTAGCAAACTTTTCTTTTCATTTAAATTATCCTACTTGGTGAAATTTTTATACATATTTTTTGAAAAAAAAAAAAAAAAGTTGAAGATTTTTTTAAAAGGTAAGACGCTTTTCTTATCAGAATTTAAGAGGATGTTTAATTTAGATAATTCTTCAAAAACCGACGAGAATACGCATGGAAACTGCAGTGCAAGAGCAAATCTTTACACGGTGTGGTGACTCCCTGCGAGACGCTTCCTGGGAGCAGATCTGAACAACAAGCACTCTTTTAGTTTCTTTTCGCCATTTCCCGCCAGATTTCATACTGAAGTTAAACTTTATAATCAACCGTATTATTTTCTTTGTAATTTTTGCGTGATTTTATAGGGAGAGGGATATTTATTTCATATTATATCTTTGGGAGGTTTTTTATGAGTATGAAGTTCACAATATTTTACGTAACTATTACCTGTGAGAATATTCTCATAGAATATTTTATCGAACACTTAGCAATTTTCTACTCAATTAGCAAACTTTTCTTTTCATTTAAATTATCCTACTTGGTAAACTTTTTATATATATTTTTTGAAAAAAAAAAGATGATGAAGATTTTTTTGAGAGGTAAGTCGCTTTTCTTATCAGAATTTAAGAGGATGTTTAATTTAGATAATTCTTCGAAAACCGACGAGAATACGCATGGAAACTGCAGTGCAAGAGCAAATCTTTACACGGTGTGGTGACCCCCTGCGAGACGCTTCCTGGGAGCAGATCTGAACAACAAGCACTCTTTTAGTTTCTTTTCGCCATTTCCCGCCAGATTTCATACTGAAGTTATACTTTATAATCAACCGTATTAGTTTCTTTGTAATTTTTGCGTGATTTTATAGGAAGAGGGAGATTTATTTCATGTTATATCTTTGGGAGGTTTTTTATGAGTATGAAGTTCACAATCTTTTACTTTATATTCTCATGGAATATTTTTTCGAACACTTAGCAATTTTCTACTCAATTAGCAAACTTTTCTTTTCATTTAAATTATCCTACTTGGTGAAATTTTTATACATATTTTTTGAAAAAAAAAATCGTTGAAGATTTTTTTAAAAGGTAAGACGCTTTTCTTATCAGAATTTAAGAGGATGTTTAATTTAGATAATTCTTCAAAAACCGACGAGAATACACATGGAAACTGCAGTGCAAGAGCAAATCTTTACACGGTGTGGTGACTCCCTGCGAGACGCTTCCTGGGAGCAGATCTGAACAACAAGCACTCTTTTAGTTTCTTTTCGCCATTTCCCGCCAGATTTCATACTGAAGTTAAACTTTATAATCAACCGTATTATTTTCTTTGTAATTTTTGCGTGATTTTATAGGGAGAGGGATATTTATTTCATATTATATCTTTGGGAGGTTTTTTATGAGTATGAAGTTCACAATATTTTACGTAACTATTACCTGTGAGAATATTCTCATAGAATATTTTATCGAACACTTAGCAATTTTCTACTCAATTAGCAAACTTTTCTTTTCATTTAAATTATCCTACTTGGTAAACTTTTTATATATATTTTTTGAAAAAAAAAAGATGATGAAGATTTTTTTGAGAGGTAAGTCGCTTTTCTTATCAGAATTTAAGAGGATGTTTAATTTAGATAATTCTTCGAAAACCGACGAGAATACGCATGGAAACTGCAGTGCAAGAGCAAATCTTTACACGGTGTGGTGACCCCCTGCGAGACGCTTCCTGGGAGCAGATCTGAACAACAAGCACTCTTTTAGTTTCTTTTCGCCATTTCCCGCCAGATTTCATACTGAAGTTATACTTTATAATCAACCATATTATTTTCTTTGTAATTTTTGCGTGATTTTATAGGAAGAGGGAGATTTATTTCATGTTATATCTTTGGGAGGTTTTTTATGAGTATGAAGTTCACAATCTTTTACTTTATATTCTCATGGAATATTTTTTCGAACACTTAGCAATTTTCTACTCAATTAGCAAACTTTTCTTTTCATTTAAATTATCCTACTTGGTGAAATTTTTATACATATTTTTTGAAAAAAAAAATGGTTGAAGATTTTTTTAAAAGGTAAGACGCTTTTCTTATCAGAATTTAAGAGGATGTTTAATTTAGATAATTCTTCGAAAACCGACGAGAATACACATGGAAACTGCAGTGCAAGAGCAAATCTTTACACGGTGTGGTGACTCCCTGCGAGACGCTTCCTGGGAGCAGATCTGAACAACAAGCACTCTTTTAGTTTCTTTTCGCCATTTCCCGCCAGATTTCATACTGAAGTTAAACTTTATAATCAACCGTATTATTTTCTTTGTAATTTTTGCGTGATTTTATAGGGAGAGGGATATTTATTTCATATTATATCTTTGGGAGGTTTTTTATGAGTATGAAGTTCACAATATTTTACGTAACTATTACCTGTGAGAATAGTCTCATAGAATATTTTATGGAACACTTAGCAATTTTCTACTCAATTAGCAAACTTTTCTTTTCATTTAAATTATCCTACTTGGTGAAATTTTTATACATATTTTTTGAAAAAAAAATGGTTGAAGATTTTTTTAAAAGGTAAGACGCTTTTCTTATCAGAATTTAAGAGGATGTTTAATTTAGATAATTCTTCGAAAACCGACGAGAATACGCATGGAAACTGCAGTGCAAGAGCAAATCTTTACACGGTGTGGTGACCCCCTGCGAGACGCTTCCTGGGAGCAGATCTGAACAACAAGCACTCTTTTAGGTTCTTTTCGCCATTTCCCGCCAGATTTCATACTGAAGTTAAACTTTATAATCAACCGTATTATTTTCTTTGTAATTTTTGCGTGATTTTATAGGAAGAGGGAGATTTATTTCATGTTATATCTTTGGGAGGTTTTTTATGAGTATGAAGTTAACAATCTTTTACTTTATATTCTCATAGAATATTTTTTCGAACACTTAGCAATTTTCTACTCAATTAGCAAACTTTTCTTTTCATTTAAATTATCCTGGTGAAATTTTTATACATATTTTTTGAAAAAAAAAAATGGTTGAAGATTTTTTTAAAAGGTAAGACGCTTTTCTTATCAGAATTTAAGAGGATGTTTAATCCTGCGAGACGCTTCCTGGGAGCAGATCTGAACAACAAGCACTCTTTTAGTTTCTTTTCGCCGTTTCCCGCCAGATTTCATACTGAAGTTAAACTTTATAATCAACCGTATTATTTTTTTTGTAATTTTTGCGTGATTTTATAGGGAGAGGGATATTTATTTCATATTATATCTTTGGGAGGTTTTTTATGAGTATGAAGTTCACAATATTTTACGAAACTATTACCTGTGAGATTATTCTCATAGAATATTTTATCGAACACTTAGCAATTTTCTACTCAATTAGCAAACTTTTCTTTTCATTTAAATTATCCTACTTGGTGAAATTTTTATACATATTTTTTGAAAAAAAAAAATGGTTGAAAATTTTTTTAAAAGGTAAGACGCTTTTCTTTTCAGAATTTAAGAGGATGTTTAATTTAGATAATTCTTCGAAAACCGACGAGAATACGCATGGAAACTGCAGTGCAAGAGCAAATCTTTACACGGTGTGGTGACTCCCTGCGAGACGCTTCCTGGGAGCAGATCTGAACAACAAGCACTCTTTTAGTTTCTTTTCGCCATTTCCCGCCAGATTTCATACTGAAGTTAAACTTTATAATCAACCGTATTATTTTCTTTGTAATTTTTGCGTGATTTTATAGGGAGAGGGATATTTATTTCATATTATATCTTTGGGAGGTTTTTTATGAGTATGAAGTTCACAATATTTTACGTAACTGTTACCTGTGAGAATATTCTCATAGAATATTTTATCGAACACTTAGCAATTTTCTACTCAATTAGCAAACTTTTCTTTTCATTTAAATTATCCTACTTGGTGAAATTTTTATACATATTTTTTGAAAAAAAAAAATGGTTGAAAATTTTTTTAAAAGGTAAGACGCTTTTCTTTTCAGAATTTAAGAGGATGTTTAATTTAGATAATTCTTCGAAAACCGACGAGAATACACATGGAAACTGCAGTGCAAGAGCAAATCTTTACACGGTGTGGTGACTCCCTGAGAGACGCTTCCTGGGAGCAGATCTGAACAACAAGCACTCTTTTAGTTTCTTTCGCCATTTCCCGCCAGAGTTCATACCTGAAGTTATACTTTATAATCAACCGTATTATTTTCTTTGTAATTTTTGCGTGATTTTATAGGAAGAGGGAGATTTATTTCATGTTATATCTTTGGGAGGTTTTTTATGAGTATGAAGTTCACAATCTTTTACTTTATATTCTCATAGAATATTTTTTCGAACACTTAGCAATTTTCTACTCAATTAGCAAACTTTTCTTTTCATTTAAATTATCCTACTTGGTGAAATTTTTATACATATTTTTTGAAAAAAAAAAAAAAAAGTTGAAGATTTTTTTAAAAGGTAAGACGCTTTTCTTATCAGAATTTAAGAGGATGTTTAATTTAGATAATTCTTCAAAAACCGACGAGAATACGCATGGAAACTGCAGTGCAAGAGCAAATCTTTACACGGTGTGGTGACTCCCTGCGAGACGCTTCCTGGGAGCAGATCTGAACAACAAGCACTCTTTTAGTTTCTTTTCGCCATTTCCCGCCAGATTTCATACTGAAGTTAAACTTTATAATCAACCGTATTATTTTCTTTGTAATTTTTGCGTGATTTTATAGGGAGAGGGATATTTATTTCATATTATATCTTTGGGAGGTTTTTTATGAGTATGAAGTTCACAATATTTTACGTAACTATTACCTGTGAGAATATTCTCATAGAATATTTTATCGAACACTTAGCAATTTTCTACTCAATTAGCAAACTTTTCTTTTCATTTAAATTATCCTACTTGGTAAACTTTTTATATATATTTTTTGAAAAAAAAAAGATGATGAAGATTTTTTTGAGAGGTAAGTCGCTTTTCTTATCAGAATTTAAGAGGATGTTTAATTTAGATAATTCTTCGAAAACCGACGAGAATACGCATGGAAACTGCAGTGCAAGAGCAAATCTTTACACGGTGTGGTGACCCCCTGCGAGACGCTTCCTGGGAGCAGATCTGAACAACAAGCACTCTTTTAGTTTCTTTTCGCCATTTCCCGCCAGATTTCATACTGAAGTTATACTTTATAATCAACCGTATTAGTTTCTTTGTAATTTTTGCGTGATTTTATAGGAAGAGGGAGATTTATTTCATGTTATATCTTTGGGAGGTTTTTTATGAGTATGAAGTTCACAATCTTTTACTTTATATTCTCATGGAATATTTTTTCGAACACTTAGCAATTTTCTACTCAATTAGCAAACTTTTCTTTTCATTTAAATTATCCTACTTGGTGAAATTTTTATACATATTTTTTGAAAAAAAAAATGGTTGAAGATTTTTTTAAAAGGTAAGACGCTTTTCTTATCAGAATTTAAGAGGATGTTTAATTTAGATAATTCTTCGAAAACCGACGAGAATACACATGGAAACTGCAGTGCAAGAGCAAATCTTTACACGGTGTGGTGACTCCCTGCGAGACGCTTCCTGGGAGCAGATCTGAACAACAAGCACTCTTTTAGTTTCTTTTCGCCATTTCCCGCCAGATTTCATACTGAAGTTAAACTTTATAATCAACCGTATTATTTTCTTTGTAATTTTTGCGTGATTTTATAGGGAGAGGGATATTTATTTCATATTATATCTTTGGGAGGTTTTTTATGAGTATGAAGTTCACAATATTTTACGTAACTATTACCTGTGAGAATAGTCTCATAGAATATTTTATGGAACACTTAGCAATTTTCTACTCAATTAGCAAACTTTTCTTTTCATTTAAATTATCCTACTTGGTGAAATTTTTATACATATTTTTTGAAAAAAAAATGGTTGAAGATTTTTTTAAAAGGTAAGACGCTTTTCTTATCAGAATTTAAGAGGATGTTTAATTTAGATAATTCTTCGAAAACCGACGAGAATACGCATGGAAACTGCAGTGCAAGAGCAAATCTTTACACGGTGTGGTGACCCCCTGCGAGACGCTTCCTGGGAGCAGATCTGAACAACAAGCACTCTTTTAGGTTCTTTTCGCCATTTCCCGCCAGATTTCATACTGAAGTTAAACTTTATAATCAACCGTATTATTTTCTTTGTAATTTTTGCGTGATTTTATAGGAAGAGGGAGATTTATTTCATGTTATATCTTTGGGAGGTTTTTTATGAGTATGAAGTTAACAATCTTTTACTTTATATTCTCATAGAATATTTTTTCGAACACTTAGCAATTTTCTACTCAATTAGCAAACTTTTCTTTTCATTTAAATTATCCTGGTGAAATTTTTATACATATTTTTTGAAAAAAAAAATGGTTGAAGATTTTTTTAAAAGGTAAGACGCTTTTCTTATCAGAATTTAAGAGGATGTTTAATCCTGCGAGACGCTTCCTGGGAGCAGATCTGAACAACAAGCACTCTTTTAGTTTCTTTTCGCCGTTTCCCGCCAGATTTCATACTGAAGTTAAACTTTATAATCAACCGTATTATTTTTTTTGTAATTTTTGCGTGATTTTATAGGGAGAGGGATATTTATTTCATATTATATCTTTGGGAGGTTTTTTATGAGTATGAAGTTCACAATATTTTACGAAACTATTACCTGTGAGATTATTCTCATAGAATATTTTATCGAACACTTAGCAATTTTCTACTCAATTAGCAAACTTTTCTTTTCATTTAAATTATCCTACTTGGTAAACTTTTTATATATTTTTTTTGAAAAAAAAAAGATGATGAAGATTTTTTTGAGAGGTAAGTCGCTTTTCTTATCAGAATTTAAGAGGATGTTTCATTTAGATAATTCTTCGAAAACCGACGAGAATACGCATGGAAACTGCAGTGCAAGAGCAAATCTTTACACGGTGTGGTGACTCCCTGCGAGACGCTTCCTGGGAGCAGATCTGAACAACAAGCACTCTTTTAGTTTCTTTTCGCCATTTCCCGCCAGATTTCATACTGAAGTTAAACTTTATAATCAACCTTATTATTTTCTTTGTAATTTTTGCGTGATTTTATAGGAAGAGGGAGATTTATTTCATGTTATATCTTTGGGAGGTTTTTTATGAGTATGAAGTTCAGAATCTTTTACTTTATATTCTCATAGAATATTTTTTCGAACACTTAGCAATTTTCTACTCAATTAGCAAACTTTTCTTTTCATTTAAATTATCCTACTTGGTGAAATTTTTATACATATTTTTTGAAAAAAAAAAAATATGGTTGAAGATTTTTTTAAAAGGTAAGACGCTTTTCTTATCAGAATTTAAGAGGATGTTTAATTTAGATAATTCTTCGAAAACCGACGAGAATACGCATGGAAACTGCAGTGCAAGAGCAAATCTTTACACGGTGTGGTGACTCCCTGCGAGACGCTTCCTGGGAGCAGATCTGAACAACAAGCACTCTTTTAGTTTCTTTTCGCCATTTCCCGCCAGATTTCATACTGAAGTTAAACTTTATAATCAACCGTATTATTTTCTTTGTAATTTTTGCGTGATTTTATAGGGAGAGGGATATTTATTTCATATTATATCTTTGGGAGGTTTTTTATGAGTATGAAGTTCACAATATTTTACGTAACTGTTACCTGTGAGAATATTCTCATAGAATATTTTATCGAACACTTAGCAATTTTCTACTCAATTAGCAAACTTTTCTTTTCATTTAAATTATCCTACTTGGTAAACTTTTTATATATTTTTTTTTGAAAAAAAAAGATGATGAAGATTTTTTTGAGAGGTAAGTCGCTTTTCTTATCAGAATTTAAGAGGATGTTTAATTTAGATAATTCTTCGAAAACCGACGAGAATACGCATGGAAACTGCAGTGCAAGAGCAAATCTTTACACGGTGTGGTGACTCCCTGCGAGACGCTTCCTGGGAGCAGATCTGAACAACAAGCACTCTTTTAGTTTCTTTTCGCCATTTCCCGCCAGATTTCATACTGAAGTTAAATTTTATAATCAACCGTATTATTTTCTTTGTAACTTTTGCATGATTTTATAGGAAGAGGGAGATTTATTTCATGTTATATCTTTGGGAGGTTTTTTATGAGTATGAAGTTCACAATCTTTTACTTTATATTCTCATAGAATATTTTTTCGAACACTTAGCAATTTTCTACTCAATTAGCAAACTTTTCCTTTCATTTAAATTATCCTACTTGGTGAAATTTTTATACATATTTTTTGAAAAAAAAAATGGTTGAAAATTTTTTTAAAAGGTAAGACGCTTTTCTTATCAGAATTTAAGAGGATGTTTAATTTAGATAATTCTTCGAAAACCGACGAGAATACACATGGAAACTGCAGTGCAAGAGCAAATCTTTACACGGTGTGGTGACTCCCTGAGAGACGCTTCCTGGGAGCAGATCTGAACAACAAGCACTCTTTTAGTTTCTTTTCGCCATTTCCCGCCAGAGTTCATAACTGAAGTTATACTTTATAATCAACCGTATTATTTTCTTTGTAATTTTTGCGTGATTTTATAGGAAGAGGGAGATTTATTTCATGTTATATCTTTGGGAGGTTTTTTATGAGTATGAAGTTCACAATCTTTTACTTTATATTCTCATAGAATATTTTTTCGAACACTTAGCAATTTTCTACTCAATTAGCAAACTTTTCTTTTCATTTAAATTATCCTACTTGGTAAACTTTTTATATATATTTTTTGAAAAAAAAAGATGATGAAGATTTTTTTGAGAGGTAAGTCGCTTTTCTTATCAGAATTCAAGAGGATGTTTAATTTAGATTATTCTTCGAAAACCGACGAGAATACACATGGAAACTGCAGTGCAAGAGCAAATCTTTACACGGTGTGGTGACTCCCTGCGAGACGCTTCCTGGGAGCAGATCTGAACAACAAGCACTCTTTTAGTTTCTTTTCGCCATTTCCCGCCAGATTTCATACTGAAGTTAAACTTTATAATTAACCGTATTATTTTCTTTGTAATTTTTGCGTGATTTTATAGGGAGAGGGATATTTATTTCATATTATATCTTTGGGAGGTTTTTTATGAGTATGAAGTTCACAATATTTTACGTAACTATTACCTGTGAGAATATTCTCATAGAATATTTTATCGAACACTTAGCAATTTTCTACTCAATTAGCAAACTTTTCTTTTCATTTAAATTATCCTACTTGGTAAACTTTTTATACATATTTTTTGAAAAAAAAAATGGTTGAAGATTTTTTTAAAAGGTAAGACGCTTTTCTTATCAGAATTTAAGAGGATGTTTAATTTAGATAATTCTTCGAAAACCGACGAGAATACGCATGGAAACTGCAGTGCAAGAGCAAATCTTTACACGGTGTGGTGACTCCCTGCGAGACGCTTCCCGGGAGCAGATCTGAACAACAAGCACTCTTTTAGTTTCTTTTCGCCATTTCCCGCCAGATTTCATACTGAAGTTAAACTTTATAATCAACCGTATTATTTTCTTTGTAATTTTTGCGTGATTTTATAGGGAGAGGGATATTTATTTCATATTATATCTTTGGGAGGTTTTTTATGAGTATGAAGTTCACAATATTTTACGTAACTGTTACCTGTGAGAATATTCTCATAGAATATTTTATCGAACACTTAGCAATTTTCTACTCAATTAGCAAACTTTTCTTTTCATTTAAATTATCCTACTTGGTGAAATTTTTATACATATTTTTTGAAAAAAAAAATGGTGGAAGATTTTTTTAAAAGGTAAGACGCTTTTCTTATCAGAATTTAAGAGGATGTTTAATTTAGATAATTCTTCGAACACCGACGAGAATACGCATGGAAACTGCAGTGCAAGAGCAAATTTTTACACGGTGTGGTGACTCCCTGCGAGACGCTTCCTGGGAGCAGATCTGAACAACAAGCACTCTTTTAGGTCCTTTTCGCCATTTCCCGCCAGATTTCATACTGAAGTTAAACTTTATAATCAACCGTATTATTTTCTTTGTAATTTTTGCGTGATTTTATAGGAAGAGGGAGATTTATTTCATGTTATATCTTTGGGAGGTTTTTTATGAGTATGAAGTTCACAATCTTTTACTTTATATTCTCATGGAATATTTTTTCGAACACTTAGCAATTTTCTACTCAATTAGCAAACTTTTCTTTTCATTTAAATTATCCTACTTGGTGAAATTTTTATACATATTTTTTGAAAAAAAAAAATGGTTGAAGATTTTTTTAAAAAGTAAGACGCTTTTCTTATCAGAATTTAAGAGGATGTTTAATTTAGATAATTCTTCGAAAACCGACGAGAATACACATGGAAACTGCAGTGCAAGAGCAAATCTTTACACGGTGTGGTGACTCCCTGCGAGACGCTTCCTGGGAGCAGATCTGAACAACAAGCACTCTTTTAGTTTCTTTTCGCCATTTCCCGCCAGATTTCATACTGAAGTTAAACTTTATAATCAACCGTATTATTTTCTTTGTAATTTTTGCGTGATTTTATAGGGAGAGGGATATTTATTTCATATTATATCTTTGGGAGGTTTTTTATGAGTATGAAGTTCACAATATTTTACGTAACTATTACCTGTGAGAATATTCTCATAGAATATTTTATGGAACACTTAGCAATTTTCTACTCAATTAGCAAACTTTTCTTTTCATTTAAATTACCCTACTTGGTGAAATTTTTATACATATTTTTTGAAAAAAAAATGGTTGAAGATTTTTTTAAAAGGTAAGACGCTTTTCTTATCAGAATTTAAGAGGATGTTTAATTTAGATAATTCTTCGAAAACCGACGAGAATACGCATGGAAACTGCAGTGCAAGAGCAAATCTTTACACGGTGTGGTGACCCCCTGCGAGACGCTTCCTGGGAGCAGATCTGAACAACAAGCACTCTTTTAGTTTCTTTTCGCCATTTCCCGCCAGATTTCATACTGAAGTTAAACTTTATAATTAACCGTATTATTTTCTTTGTAATTTTTGCGTGATTTTATAGGAAGAGGGAGATTTATTTCATGTTATATCTTTGGGAGGTTTTTTATGAGTATGAAGTTCACAATCTTTTACTTTATATTCTCATAGAATATTTTTTCGAACACTTAGCAATTTTCTACTCAATTAGCAAACTTTTCTTTTCATTTAAATTATCCTGGTGAAATTTTTATACATATTTTTTGTAAAAAAAAATGGTTGAAGATTTTTTTAAAAGGTAAGACGCTTTTCTTATCAGAATTTAAGAGGATGTTTAATTTAGATAATTCTTCGAAAACCGACGAGAATACGCATGGAAACTGCAGTGCAAGAGCAAATCTTTACACGGTGTGGTGACCCCCTGCGAGACGCTTCCTGGGAGCAGATCTGAACAACAAGCACTCTTTTAATTTCTTTTCGCCGTTTCCCGCCAGATTTCATACTGAAGTTAAACTTTATAATCAACCGTATTATTTTCTTTGTAATTTTTGCGTGATTTTATAGGGAGAGGGATATTTATTTCATATTATATCTTTGGGAGGTTTTTTATGAGTATGAAGTTCACAATATTTTACGTAACTATTACCTGTGAGATTATTCTCATAGAATATTTTATGGAACACTTAGCAATTTTCTACTCAATTAGCAAACTTTTCTTTTCATTTAAATTATCCTACTTGGTAAACTTTTTATATATTTTTTTTGAAAAAAAAAGATGATGAAGATTTTTTTGAGAGGTAAGTCGCTTTTCTTATCAGAATTTAAGAGGATGTTTAATTTAGATAATTCTTCGAAAACCGACGAGAATACGCATGGAAACTGCAGTGCAAGAGCAAATCTTTACACGGTGTGGTGACTCCCTGCGAGACGCTTCCTGGGAGCAGATCTGAACAACAAGCACTCTTTTAGTTTCTTTTCGCCATTTCCCGCCAGATTTCATACTGAAGTTAAACTTTATAATCAACCTTATTATTTTCTTTGTAATTTTTGCGTGATTTTATAGGAAGAGGGAGATTTATTTCATGTTATATCTTTGGGAGGTTTTTTATGAGTATGAAGTTCACAATCTTTTACTTTATATTCTCATAGAATATTTTTTCGAACACTTAGCAATTTTCTACTCAATTAGCAAACTTTTCTTTTCATTTAAATTATCCTACTTGGTGAAATTTTTATACATATTTTTTGAAAAAAAAAATGGTTGAAGATTTTTTTTAAAAGGTAAGACGCTTTTCTTATCAGAATTTAAGAGGATGTTTAATTTAGATAATTCTTCGAAAACCGACGAGAATACGCATGGAAACTGCAGTGCAAGAGCAAATCTTTACACGGTGTGGTGACTCCCTGCGAGACGCTTCCTGGGAGCAGATCTGAACAACAAGCACTCTTTTAGTTTCTTTTCGCCATTTCCCGCCAGATTTCATACTGAAGTTAAACTTTATAATCAACCATATTATTTTCTTTGTAATTTTTGCGTGATTTTATAGGGAGAGGGATATTTATTTCATATTATATCTTTGGGAGGTTTTTTATGAGTATGAAGTTCACAATATTTTACGTAACTATTACCTGTGAGAATATTCTCATAGAATATTTTATCGAACACTTAGCAATTTTCTACTCAATTAGCAAACTTTTCTTTTCATTTAAATTATCCTACTTGGTAAACTTTTTATATATATTTTTTGAAAAAAAAAGATGATGAAGATTTTTTTGAGAGGTAAGTCGCTTTTCTTATCAGAATTTAAGAGGATGTTTAATTTAGATAATTCTTCGAAAACCGACGAGAATACGCATGGAAACTGCAGTGCAAGAGCAAATCTTTACACGGTGTGGTGACTCCCTGCGAGACGCTTCCTGGGAGCAGATCTGAACAACAAGCACTCTTTTAGTTTCTTTTCGCCATTTCCCGCCAGATTTCATACTGAAGTTATACTTTATAATCAACCGTATTAGTTTCTTTGTAATTTTTGCGTGATTTTATAGGAAGAGGGAGATTTATTTCATGTTATATCTTTGGGAGGTTTTTTATGAGTATGAAGTTCACAATCTTTTACTTTATATTCTCATGGAATATTTTTTCGAACACTTAGCAATTTTCTACTCAATTAGCAAACTTTTCTTTTCATTTAAATTATCCTACTTGGTGAAATTTTTATACATATTTTTTGAAAAAAAAAATCGTTGAAGATTTTTTTAAAAGGTAAGACGCTTTTCTTATCAGAATTTAAGAGGATGTTTAATTTAGATAATTCTTCAAAAACCGACGAGAATACACATGGAAACTGCAGTGCAAGAGCAAATCTTTACACGGTGTGGTGACTCCCTGCGAGACGCTTCCTGGGAGCAGATCTGAACAACAAGCACTCTTTTAGTTTCTTTTCGCCATTTCCTGCCAGATTTCATACTGAAGTTAAACTTTATAATCAACCGTATTATTTTCTTTGTAATTTTTGCGTGATTTTATAGGGAGAGGGATATTTATTTCATATTATATCTTTGGGAGGTTTTTTATGAGTATGAAGTTCACAATATTTTACGTAACTATTACCTGTGAGAATATTCTCATAGAATATTTTATCGAACACTTAGCAATTTTCTACTCAATTAGCAAACTTTTCTTTTCATTTAAATTATCCTACTTGGTAAACTTTTTATATATATTTTTTGAAAAAAAAAAGATGATGAAGATTTTTTTGAGAGGTAAGTCGCTTTTCTTATCAGAATTTAAGAGGATGTTTAATTTAGATAATTCTTCGAAAACCGACGAGAATACGCATGGAAACTGCAGTGCAAGAGCAAATCTTTACACGGTGTGGTGACCCCCTGCGAGACGCTTCCTGGGAGCAGATCTGAACAACAAGCACTCTTTTAGTTTCTTTTCGCCATTTCCCGCCAGATTTCATACTGAAGTTAAATTTTATAATCAACCGTATTATTTTCTTTGTAACTTTTGCATGATTTTATAGGAAGAGGGAGATTTATTTCATGTTATATCTTTGGGAGGTTTTTTATGAGTATGAAGTTCACAATCTTTTACTTTATATTCTCATAGAATATTTTTTCGAACACTTAGCAATTTTCTACTCAATTAGCAAACTTTTCCTTTCATTTAAATTATCCTACTTGGTGAAATTTTTATACATATTTTTTGAAAAAAAAAATGGTTGAAAATTTTTTTAAAAGGTAAGACGCTTTTCTTATCAGAATTTAAGAGGATGTTTAATTTAGATAATTCTTCGAAAACCGACGAGAATACACATGGAAACTGCAGTGCAAGAGCAAATCTTTACACGGTGTGGTGACTCCCTGAGAGACGCTTCCTGGGAGCAGATCTGAACAACAAGCACTCTTTTAGTTTCTTTTCGCCATTTCCCGCCAGAGTTCATAACTGAAGTTATACTTTATAATCAACCGTATTATTTTCTTTGTAATTTTTGCGTGATTTTATAGGAAGAGGGAGATTTATTTCATGTTATATCTTTGGGAGGTTTTTTATGAGTATGAAGTTCACAATCTTTTACTTTATATTCTCATAGAATATTTTTTCGAACACTTAGCAATTTTCTACTCAATTAGCAAACTTTTCTTTTCATTTAAATTATCCTACTTGGTAAACTTTTTATATATATTTTTTGAAAAAAAAAGATGATGAAGATTTTTTTGAGAGGTAAGTCGCTTTTCTTATCAGAATTCAAGAGGATGTTTAATTTAGATTATTCTTCGAAAACCGACGAGAATACACATGGAAACTGCAGTGCAAGAGCAAATCTTTACACGGTGTGGTGACTCCCTGCGAGACGCTTCCTGGGAGCAGATCTGAACAACAAGCACTCTTTTAGTTTCTTTTCGCCATTTCCCGCCAGATTTCATACTGAAGTTAAACTTTATAATTAACCGTATTATTTTCTTTGTAATTTTTGCGTGATTTTATAGGGAGAGGGATATTTATTTCATATTATATCTTTGGGAGGTTTTTTATGAGTATGAAGTTCACAATATTTTACGTAACTATTACCTGTGAGAATATTCTCATAGAATATTTTATCGAACACTTAGCAATTTTCTACTCAATTAGCAAACTTTTCTTTTCATTTAAATTATCCTACTTGGTAAACTTTTTATACATATTTTTTGAAAAAAAAAATGGTTGAAGATTTTTTTAAAAGGTAAGACGCTTTTCTTATCAGAATTTAAGAGGATGTTTAATTTAGATAATTCTTCGAAAACCGACGAGAATACGCATGGAAACTGCAGTGCAAGAGCAAATCTTTACACGGTGTGGTGACTCCCTGCGAGACGCTTCCCGGGAGCAGATCTGAACAACAAGCACTCTTTTAGTTTCTTTTCGCCATTTCCCGCCAGATTTCATACTGAAGTTAAACTTTATAATCAACCGTATTATTTTCTTTGTAATTTTTGCGTGATTTTATAGGGAGAGGGATATTTATTTCATATTATATCTTTGGGAGGTTTTTTATGAGTATGAAGTTCACAATATTTTACGTAACTGTTACCTGTGAGAATATTCTCATAGAATATTTTATCGAACACTTAGCAATTTTCTACTCAATTAGCAAACTTTTCTTTTCATTTAAATTATCCTACTTGGTGAAATTTTTATACATATTTTTTGAAAAAAAAAATGGTGGAAGATTTTTTTAAAAGGTAAGACGCTTTTCTTATCAGAATTTAAGAGGATGTTTAATTTAGATAATTCTTCGAAAACCGACGAGAATACGCATGGAAACTGCAGTGCAAGAGCAAATTTTTACACGGTGTGGTGACTCCCTGCGAGACGCTTCCTGGGAGCAGATCTGAACAACAAGCACTCTTTTAGGTCCTTTTCGCCATTTCCCGCCAGATTTCATACTGAAGTTAAACTTTATAATCAACCGTATTATTTTCTTTGTAATTTTTGCGTGATTTTATAGGAAGAGGGAGATTTATTTCATGTTATATCTTTGGGAGGTTTTTTATGAGTATGAAGTTCACAATCTTTTACTTTATATTCTCATGGAATATTTTTTCGAACACTTAGCAATTTTCTACTCAATTAGCAAACTTTTCTTTTCATTTAAATTATCCTGGTGAAATTTTTATACATATTTTTTGTAAAAAAAAATGGTTGAAGATTTTTTTAAAAGGTAAGACGCTTTTCTTATCAGAATTTAAGAGGATGTTTAATTTAGATAATTCTTCGAAAACCGACGAGAATACGCATGGAAACTGCAGTGCAAGAGCAAATCTTTACACGGTGTGGTGACCCCCTGCGAGACGCTTCCTGGGAGCAGATCTGAACAACAAGCACTCTTTTAATTTCTTTTCGCCGTTTCCCGCCAGATTTCATACTGAAGTTAAACTTTATAATCAACCGTATTATTTTCTTTGTAATTTTTGCGTGATTTTATAGGGAGAGGGATATTTATTTCATATTATATCTTTGGGAGGTTTTTTATGAGTATGAAGTTCACAATATTTTACGTAACTATTACCTGTGAGATTATTCTCATAGAATATTTTATGGAACACTTAGCAATTTTCTACTCAATTAGCAAACTTTTCTTTTCATTTAAATTATCCTACTTGGTAAACTTTTTATATATTTTTTTTGAAAAAAAAAGATGATGAAGATTTTTTTGAGAGGTAAGTCGCTTTTCTTATCAGAATTTAAGAGGATGTTTAATTTAGATAATTCTTCGAAAACCGACGAGAATACGCATGGAAACTGCAGTGCAAGAGCAAATCTTTACACGGTGTGGTGACTCCCTGCGAGACGCTTCCTGGGAGCAGATCTGAACAACAAGCACTCTTTTAGTTTCTTTTCGCCATTTCCCGCCAGATTTCATACTGAAGTTAAACTTTATAATCAACCTTATTATTTTCTTTGTAATTTTTGCGTGATTTTATAGGAAGAGGGAGATTTATTTCATGTTATATCTTTGGGAGGTTTTTTATGAGTATGAAGTTCACAATCTTTTACTTTATATTCTCATAGAATATTTTTTCGAACACTTAGCAATTTTCTACTCAATTAGCAAACTTTTCTTTTCATTTAAATTATCCTACTTGGTGAAATTTTTATACATATTTTTTGAAAAAAAAAATGGTTGAAGATTTTTTTTAAAAGGTAAGACGCTTTTCTTATCAGAATTTAAGAGGATGTTTAATTTAGATAATTCTTCGAAAACCGACGAGAATACGCATGGAAACTGCAGTGCAAGAGCAAATCTTTACACGGTGTGGTGACTCCCTGCGAGACGCTTCCTGGGAGCAGATCTGAACAACAAGCACTCTTTTAGTTTCTTTTCGCCATTTCCCGCCAGATTTCATACTGAAGTTAAACTTTATAATCAACCATATTATTTTCTTTGTAATTTTTGCGTGATTTTATAGGGAGAGGGATATTTATTTCATATTATATCTTTGGGAGGTTTTTTATGAGTATGAAGTTCACAATATTTTACGTAACTATTACCTGTGAGAATATTCTCATAGAATATTTTATCGAACACTTAGCAATTTTCTACTCAATTAGCAAACTTTTCTTTTCATTTAAATTATCCTACTTGGTAAACTTTTTATATATATTTTTTGAAAAAAAAAGATGATGAAGATTTTTTTGAGAGGTAAGTCGCTTTTCTTATCAGAATTTAAGAGGATGTTTAATTTAGATAATTCTTCGAAAACCGACGAGAATACGCATGGAAACTGCAGTGCAAGAGCAAATCTTTACACGGTGTGGTGACTCCCTGCGAGACGCTTCCTGGGAGCAGATCTGAACAACAAGCACTCTTTTAGTTTCTTTTCGCCATTTCCCGCCAGATTTCATACTGAAGTTATACTTTATAATCAACCGTATTAGTTTCTTTGTAATTTTTGCGTGATTTTATAGGAAGAGGGAGATTTATTTCATGTTATATCTTTGGGAGGTTTTTTATGAGTATGAAGTTCACAATCTTTTACTTTATATTCTCATGGAATATTTTTTCGAACACTTAGCAATTTTCTACTCAATTAGCAAACTTTTCTTTTCATTTAAATTATCCTACTTGGTGAAATTTTTATACATATTTTTTGAAAAAAAAAATCGTTGAAGATTTTTTTAAAAGGTAAGACGCTTTTCTTATCAGAATTTAAGAGGATGTTTAATTTAGATAATTCTTCAAAAACCGACGAGAATACACATGGAAACTGCAGTGCAAGAGCAAATCTTTACACGGTGTGGTGACTCCCTGCGAGACGCTTCCTGGGAGCAGATCTGAACAACAAGCACTCTTTTAGTTTCTTTTCGCCATTTCCTGCCAGATTTCATACTGAAGTTAAACTTTATAATCAACCGTATTATTTTCTTTGTAATTTTTGCGTGATTTTATAGGGAGAGGGATATTTATTTCATATTATATCTTTGGGAGGTTTTTTATGAGTATGAAGTTCACAATATTTTACGTAACTATTACCTGTGAGAATATTCTCATAGAATATTTTATCGAACACTTAGCAATTTTCTACTCAATTAGCAAACTTTTCTTTTCATTTAAATTATCCTACTTGGTAAACTTTTTATATATATTTTTTGAAAAAAAAAAGATGATGAAGATTTTTTTGAGAGGTAAGTCGCTTTTCTTATCAGAATTTAAGAGGATGTTTAATTTAGATAATTCTTCGAAAACCGACGAGAATACGCATGGAAACTGCAGTGCAAGAGCAAATCTTTACACGGTGTGGTGACCCCCTGCGAGACGCTTCCTGGGAGCAGATCTGAACAACAAGCACTCTTTTAGTTTCTTTTCGCCATTTCCCGCCAGATTTCATACTGAAGTTATACTTTATAATCAACCATATTATTTTCTTTGTAATTTTTGCGTGATTTTATAGGAAGAGGGAGATTTATTTCATGTTATATCTTTGGGAGGTTTTTTATGAGTATGAAGTTCACAATCTTTTACTTTATATTCTCATGGAATATTTTTTCGAACACTTAGCAATTTTCTACTCAATTAGCAAACTTTTCTTTTCATTTAAATTATCCTACTTGGTGAAATTTTTATACATATTTTTTGAAAAAAAAAATGGTTGAAGATTTTTTTAAAAGGTAAGACGCTTTTCTTATCAGAATTTAAGAGGATGTTTAATTTAGATAATTCTTCGAAAACCGACGAGAATACACATGGAAACTGCAGTGCAAGAGCAAATCTTTACACGGTGTGGTGACTCCCTGCGAGACGCTTCCTGGGAGCAGATCTGAACAACAAGCACTCTTTTAGTTTCTTTTCGCCATTTCCCGCCAGATTTCATACTGAAGTTAAACTTTATAATCAACCGTATTATTTTCTTTGTAATTTTTGCGTGATTTTATAGGGAGAGGGATATTTATTTCATATTATATCTTTGGGAGGTTTTTTATGAGTATGAAGTTCACAATATTTTACGTAACTATTACCTGTGAGAATAGTCTCATAGAATATTTTATGGAACACTTAGCAATTTTCTACTCAATTAGCAAACTTTTCTTTTCATTTAAATTATCCTACTTGGTGAAATTTTTATACATATTTTTTGAAAAAAAAATGGTTGAAGATTTTTTTAAAAGGTAAGACGCTTTTCTTATCAGAATTTAAGAGGATGTTTAATTTAGATAATTCTTCGAAAACCGACGAGAATACGCATGGAAACTGCAGTGCAAGAGCAAATCTTTACACGGTGTGGTGACCCCCTGCGAGACGCTTCCTGGGAGCAGATCTGAACAACAAGCACTCTTTTAGGTTCTTTTCGCCATTTCCCGCCAGATTTCATACTGAAGTTAAACTTTATAATCAACCGTATTATTTTCTTTGTAATTTTTGCGTGATTTTATAGGAAGAGGGAGATTTATTTCATGTTATATCTTTGGGAGGTTTTTTATGAGTATGAAGTTAACAATCTTTTACTTTATATTCTCATAGAATATTTTTTCGAACACTTAGCAATTTTCTACTCAATTAGCAAACTTTTCTTTTCATTTAAATTATCCTGGTGAAATTTTTATACATATTTTTTGAAAAAAAAAATGGTTGAAGATTTTTTTAAAAGGTAAGACGCTTTTCTTATCAGAATTTAAGAGGATGTTTAATCCTGCGAGACGCTTCCTGGGAGCAGATCTGAACAACAAGCACTCTTTTAGTTTCTTTTCGCCGTTTCCCGCCAGATTTCATACTGAAGTTAAACTTTATAATCAACCGTATTATTTTTTTTGTAATTTTTGCGTGATTTTATAGGGAGAGGGATATTTATTTCATATTATATCTTTGGGAGGTTTTTTATGAGTATGAAGTTCACAATATTTTACGAAACTATTACCTGTGAGATTATTCTCATAGAATATTTTATCGAACACTTAGCAATTTTCTACTCAATTAGCAAACTTTTCTTTTCATTTAAATTATCCTACTTGGTAAACTTTTTATATATTTTTTTTGAAAAAAAAAAGATGATGAAGATTTTTTTGAGAGGTAAGTCGCTTTTCTTATCAGAATTTAAGAGGATGTTTCATTTAGATAATTCTTCGAAAACCGACGAGAATACGCATGGAAACTGCAGTGCAAGAGCAAATCTTTACACGGTGTGGTGACTCCCTGCGAGACGCTTCCTGGGAGCAGATCTGAACAACAAGCACTCTTTTAGTTTCTTTTCGCCATTTCCCGCCAGATTTCATACTGAAGTTAAACTTTATAATCAACCTTATTATTTTCTTTGTAATTTTTGCGTGATTTTATAGGAAGAGGGAGATTTATTTCATGTTATATCTTTGGGAGGTTTTTTATGAGTATGAAGTTCAGAATCTTTTACTTTATATTCTCATAGAATATTTTTTCGAACACTTAGCAATTTTCTACTCAATTAGCAAACTTTTCTTTTCATTTAAATTATCCTACTTGGTGAAATTTTTATACATATTTTTTGAAAAAAAAAAAATATGGTTGAAGATTTTTTTAAAAGGTAAGACGCTTTTCTTATCAGAATTTAAGAGGATGTTTAATTTAGATAATTCTTCGAAAACCGACGAGAATACGCATGGAAACTGCAGTGCAAGAGCAAATCTTTACACGGTGTGGTGACTCCCTGAGAGACGCTTCCTGGGAGCAGATCTGAACAACAAGCACTCTTTTAGTTTCTTTTCGCCATTTCCCGCCAGAGTTCATAACTGAAGTTATACTTTATAATCAACCGTATTATTTTCTTTGTAATTTTTGCGTGATTTTATAGGAAGAGGGAGATTTATTTCATGTTATATCTTTGGGAGGTTTTTTATGAGTATGAAGTTCACAATCTTTTACTTTATATTCTCATAGAATATTTTTTCGAACACTTAGCAATTTTCTACTCAATTAGCAAACTTTTCTTTTCATTTAAATTATCCTACTTGGTAAACTTTTTATATATATTTTTTGAAAAAAAAAGATGATGAAGATTTTTTTGAGAGGTAAGTCGCTTTTCTTATCAGAATTCAAGAGGATGTTTAATTTAGATTATTCTTCGAAAACCGACGAGAATACACATGGAAACTGCAGTGCAAGAGCAAATCTTTACACGGTGTGGTGACTCCCTGCGAGACGCTTCCTGGGAGCAGATCTGAACAACAAGCACTCTTTTAGTTTCTTTTCGCCATTTCCCGCCAGATTTCATACTGAAGTTAAACTTTATAATTAACCGTATTATTTTCTTTGTAATTTTTGCGTGATTTTATAGGGAGAGGGATATTTATTTCATATTATATCTTTGGGAGGTTTTTTATGAGTATGAAGTTCACAATATTTTACGTAACTATTACCTGTGAGAATATTCTCATAGAATATTTTATCGAACACTTAGCAATTTTCTACTCAATTAGCAAACTTTTCTTTTCATTTAAATTATCCTACTTGGTAAAATTTTTATACATATTTTTTGAAAAAAAAAATGGTTGAAGATTTTTTTAAAAGGTAAGACGCTTTTCTTATCAGAATTTAAGAGGATGTTTAATTTAGATAATTCTTCGAAAACCGACGAGAATACGCATGGAAACTGCAGTGCAAGAGCAAATCTTTACACGGTGTGGTGACTCCCTGCGAGACGCTTCCCGGGAGCAGATCTGAACAACAAGCACTCTTTTAGTTTCTTTTCGCCATTTCCCGCCAGATTTCATACTGAAGTTAAACTTTATAATCAACCGTATTATTTTCTTTGTAATTTTTGCGTGATTTTATAGGGAGAGGGATATTTATTTCATATTATATCTTTGGGAGGTTTTTTATGAGTATGAAGTTCACAATATTTTACGTAACTGTTACCTGTGAGAATATTCTCATAGAATATTTTATCGAACACTTAGCAATTTTCTACTCAATTAGCAAACTTTTCTTTTCATTTAAATTATCCTACTTGGTGAAATTTTTATACATATTTTTTGAAAAAAAAAATGGTGGAAGATTTTTTTAAAAGGTAAGACGCTTTTCTTATCAGAATTTAAGAGGATGTTTAATTTAGATAATTCTTCGAAAACCGACGAGAATACGCATGGAAACTGCAGTGCAAGAGCAAATTTTTACACGGTGTGGTGACTCCCTGCGAGACGCTTCCTGGGAGCAGATCTGAACAACAAGCACTCTTTTAGGTCCTTTTCGCCATTTCCCGCCAGATTTCATACTGAAGTTAAACTTTATAATCAACCGTATTATTTTCTTTGTAATTTTTGCGTGATTTTATAGGAAGAGGGAGATTTATTTCATGTTATATCTTTGGGAGGTTTTTTATGAGTATGAAGTTCACAATCTTTTACTTTATATTCTCATGGAATATTTTTTCGAACACTTAGCAATTTTCTACTCAATTAGCAAACTTTTCTTTTCATTTAAATTATCCTACTTGGTGAAATTTTTATACATATTTTTTGAAAAAAAAAAATGGTTGAAGATTTTTTTAAAAAGTAAGACGCTTTTCTTATCAGAATTTAAGAGGATGTTTAATTTAGATAATTCTTCGAAAACCGACGAGAATACACATGGAAACTGCAGTGCAAGAGCAAATCTTTACACGGTGTGGTGACTCCCTGCGAGACGCTTCCTGGGAGCAGATCTGAACAACAAGCACTCTTTTAGTTTCTTTTCGCCATTTCCCGCCAGATTTCATACTGAAGTTAAACTTTATAATCAACCGTATTATTTTCTTTGTAATTTTTGCGTGATTTTATAGGGAGAGGGATATTTATTTCATATTATATCTTTGGGAGGTTTTTTATGAGTATGAAGTTCACAATATTTTACGTAACTATTACCTGTGAGAATATTCTCATAGAATATTTTATGGAACACTTAGCAATTTTCTACTCAATTAGCAAACTTTTCTTTTCATTTAAATTACCCTACTTGGTGAAATTTTTATACATATTTTTTGAAAAAAAAATGGTTGAAGATTTTTTTAAAAGGTAAGACGCTTTTCTTATCAGAATTTAAGAGGATGTTTAATTTAGATAATTCTTCGAAAACCGACGAGAATACGCATGGAAACTGCAGTGCAAGAGCAAATCTTTACACGGTGTGGTGACCCCCTGCGAGACGCTTCCTGGGAGCAGATCTGAACAACAAGCACTCTTTTAGTTTCTTTTCGCCATTTCCCGCCAGATTTCATACTGAAGTTAAACTTTATAATTAACCGTATTATTTTCTTTGTAATTTTTGCGTGATTTTATAGGAAGAGGGAGATTTATTTCATGTTATATCTTTGGGAGGTTTTTTATGAGTATGAAGTTCACAATCTTTTACTTTATATTCTCATAGAATATTTTTTCGAACACTTAGCAATTTTCTACTCAATTAGCAAACTTTTCTTTTCATTTAAATTATCCTGGTGAAATTTTTATACATATTTTTTGTAAAAAAAAATGGTTGAAGATTTTTTTAAAAGGTAAGACGCTTTTCTTATCAGAATTTAAGAGGATGTTTAATTTAGATAATTCTTCGAAAACCGACGAGAATACGCATGGAAACTGCAGTGCAAGAGCAAATCTTTACACGGTGTGGTGACCCCCTGCGAGACGCTTCCTGGGAGCAGATCTGAACAACAAGCACTCTTTTAATTTCTTTTCGCCGTTTCCCGCCAGATTTCATACTGAAGTTAAACTTTATAATCAACCGTATTATTTTCTTTGTAATTTTTGCGTGATTTTATAGGGAGAGGGATATTTATTTCATATTATATCTTTGGGAGGTTTTTTATGAGTATGAAGTTCACAATATTTTACGTAACTATTACCTGTGAGATTATTCTCATAGAATATTTTATGGAACACTTAGCAATTTTCTACTCAATTAGCAAACTTTTCTTTTCATTTAAATTATCCTACTTGGTAAACTTTTTATATATTTTTTTTGAAAAAAAAAGATGATGAAGATTTTTTTGAGAGGTAAGTCGCTTTTCTTATCAGAATTTAAGAGGATGTTTAATTTAGATAATTCTTCGAAAACCGACGAGAATACGCATGGAAACTGCAGTGCAAGAGCAAATCTTTACACGGTGTGGTGACTCCCTGCGAGACGCTTCCTGGGAGCAGATCTGAACAACAAGCACTCTTTTAGTTTCTTTTCGCCATTTCCCGCCAGATTTCATACTGAAGTTAAACTTTATAATCAACCTTATTATTTTCTTTGTAATTTTTGCGTGATTTTATAGGAAGAGGGAGATTTATTTCATGTTATATCTTTGGGAGGTTTTTTATGAGTATGAAGTTCACAATCTTTTACTTTATATTCTCATAGAATATTTTTTCGAACACTTAGCAATTTTCTACTCAATTAGCAAACTTTTCTTTTCATTTAAATTATCCTACTTGGTGAAATTTTTATACATATTTTTTGAAAAAAAAAATGGTTGAAGATTTTTTTTAAAAGGTAAGACGCTTTTCTTATCAGAATTTAAGAGGATGTTTAATTTAGATAATTCTTCGAAAACCGACGAGAATACGCATGGAAACTGCAGTGCAAGAGCAAATCTTTACACGGTGTGGTGACTCCCTGCGAGACGCTTCCTGGGAGCAGATCTGAACAACAAGCACTCTTTTAGTTTCTTTTCGCCATTTCCCGCCAGATTTCATACTGAAGTTAAACTTTATAATCAACCATATTATTTTCTTTGTAATTTTTGCGTGATTTTATAGGGAGAGGGATATTTATTTCATATTATATCTTTGGGAGGTTTTTTATGAGTATGAAGTTCACAATATTTTACGTAACTATTACCTGTGAGAATATTCTCATAGAATATTTTATCGAACACTTAGCAATTTTCTACTCAATTAGCAAACTTTTCTTTTCATTTAAATTATCCTACTTGGTAAACTTTTTATATATATTTTTTGAAAAAAAAAGATGATGAAGATTTTTTTGAGAGGTAAGTCGCTTTTCTTATCAGAATTTAAGAGGATGTTTAATTTAGATAATTCTTCGAAAACCGACGAGAATACGCATGGAAACTGCAGTGCAAGAGCAAATCTTTACACGGTGTGGTGACTCCCTGCGAGACGCTTCCTGGGAGCAGATCTGAACAACAAGCACTCTTTTAGTTTCTTTTCGCCATTTCCCGCCAGATTTCATACTGAAGTTATACTTTATAATCAACCGTATTAGTTTCTTTGTAATTTTTGCGTGATTTTATAGGAAGAGGGAGATTTATTTCATGTTATATCTTTGGGAGGTTTTTTATGAGTATGAAGTTCACAATCTTTTACTTTATATTCTCATGGAATATTTTTTCGAACACTTAGCAATTTTCTACTCAATTAGCAAACTTTTCTTTTCATTTAAATTATCCTACTTGGTGAAATTTTTATACATATTTTTTGAAAAAAAAAATCGTTGAAGATTTTTTTAAAAGGTAAGACGCTTTTCTTATCAGAATTTAAGAGGATGTTTAATTTAGATAATTCTTCAAAAACCGACGAGAATACACATGGAAACTGCAGTGCAAGAGCAAATCTTTACACGGTGTGGTGACTCCCTGCGAGACGCTTCCTGGGAGCAGATCTGAACAACAAGCACTCTTTTAGTTTCTTTTCGCCATTTCCTGCCAGATTTCATACTGAAGTTAAACTTTATAATCAACCGTATTATTTTCTTTGTAATTTTTGCGTGATTTTATAGGGAGAGGGATATTTATTTCATATTATATCTTTGGGAGGTTTTTTATGAGTATGAAGTTCACAATATTTTACGTAACTATTACCTGTGAGAATATTCTCATAGAATATTTTATCGAACACTTAGCAATTTTCTACTCAATTAGCAAACTTTTCTTTTCATTTAAATTATCCTACTTGGTAAACTTTTTATATATATTTTTTGAAAAAAAAAAGATGATGAAGATTTTTTTGAGAGGTAAGTCGCTTTTCTTATCAGAATTTAAGAGGATGTTTAATTTAGATAATTCTTCGAAAACCGACGAGAATACGCATGGAAACTGCAGTGCAAGAGCAAATCTTTACACGGTGTGGTGACCCCCTGCGAGACGCTTCCTGGGAGCAGATCTGAACAACAAGCACTCTTTTAGTTTCTTTTCGCCATTTCCCGCCAGATTTCATACTGAAGTTATACTTTATAATCAACCATATTATTTTCTTTGTAATTTTTGCGTGATTTTATAGGAAGAGGGAGATTTATTTCATGTTATATCTTTGGGAGGTTTTTTATGAGTATGAAGTTCACAATCTTTTACTTTATATTCTCATGGAATATTTTTTCGAACACTTAGCAATTTTCTACTCAATTAGCAAACTTTTCTTTTCATTTAAATTATCCTACTTGGTGAAATTTTTATACATATTTTTTGAAAAAAAAAATGGTTGAAGATTTTTTTAAAAGGTAAGACGCTTTTCTTATCAGAATTTAAGAGGATGTTTAATTTAGATAATTCTTCGAAAACCGACGAGAATACACATGGAAACTGCAGTGCAAGAGCAAATCTTTACACGGTGTGGTGACTCCCTGCGAGACGCTTCCTGGGAGCAGATCTGAACAACAAGCACTCTTTTAGTTTCTTTTCGCCATTTCCCGCCAGATTTCATACTGAAGTTAAACTTTATAATCAACCGTATTATTTTCTTTGTAATTTTTGCGTGATTTTATAGGGAGAGGGATATTTATTTCATATTATATCTTTGGGAGGTTTTTTATGAGTATGAAGTTCACAATATTTTACGTAACTATTACCTGTGAGAATAGTCTCATAGAATATTTTATGGAACACTTAGCAATTTTCTACTCAATTAGCAAACTTTTCTTTTCATTTAAATTATCCTACTTGGTGAAATTTTTATACATATTTTTTGAAAAAAAAATGGTTGAAGATTTTTTTAAAAGGTAAGACGCTTTTCTTATCAGAATTTAAGAGGATGTTTAATTTAGATAATTCTTCGAAAACCGACGAGAATACGCATGGAAACTGCAGTGCAAGAGCAAATCTTTACACGGTGTGGTGACCCCCTGCGAGACGCTTCCTGGGAGCAGATCTGAACAACAAGCACTCTTTTAGGTTCTTTTCGCCATTTCCCGCCAGATTTCATACTGAAGTTAAACTTTATAATCAACCGTATTATTTTCTTTGTAATTTTTGCGTGATTTTATAGGAAGAGGGAGATTTATTTCATGTTATATCTTTGGGAGGTTTTTTATGAGTATGAAGTTAACAATCTTTTACTTTATATTCTCATAGAATATTTTTTCGAACACTTAGCAATTTTCTACTCAATTAGCAAACTTTTCTTTTCATTTAAATTATCCTGGTGAAATTTTTATACATATTTTTTGAAAAAAAAAATGGTTGAAGATTTTTTTAAAAGGTAAGACGCTTTTCTTATCAGAATTTAAGAGGATGTTTAATCCTGCGAGACGCTTCCTGGGAGCAGATCTGAACAACAAGCACTCTTTTAGTTTCTTTTCGCCGTTTCCCGCCAGATTTCATACTGAAGTTAAACTTTATAATCAACCGTATTATTTTTTTTGTAATTTTTGCGTGATTTTATAGGGAGAGGGATATTTATTTCATATTATATCTTTGGGAGGTTTTTTATGAGTATGAAGTTCACAATATTTTACGAAACTATTACCTGTGAGATTATTCTCATAGAATATTTTATCGAACACTTAGCAATTTTCTACTCAATTAGCAAACTTTTCTTTTCATTTAAATTATCCTACTTGGTAAACTTTTTATATATTTTTTTTGAAAAAAAAAAGATGATGAAGATTTTTTTGAGAGGTAAGTCGCTTTTCTTATCAGAATTTAAGAGGATGTTTCATTTAGATAATTCTTCGAAAACCGACGAGAATACGCATGGAAACTGCAGTGCAAGAGCAAATCTTTACACGGTGTGGTGACTCCCTGCGAGACGCTTCCTGGGAGCAGATCTGAACAACAAGCACTCTTTTAGTTTCTTTTCGCCATTTCCCGCCAGATTTCATACTGAAGTTAAACTTTATAATCAACCTTATTATTTTCTTTGTAATTTTTGCGTGATTTTATAGGAAGAGGGAGATTTATTTCATGTTATATCTTTGGGAGGTTTTTTATGAGTATGAAGTTCAGAATCTTTTACTTTATATTCTCATAGAATATTTTTTCGAACACTTAGCAATTTTCTACTCAATTAGCAAACTTTTCTTTTCATTTAAATTATCCTACTTGGTGAAATTTTTATACATATTTTTTGAAAAAAAAAAAATATGGTTGAAGATTTTTTTAAAAGGTAAGACGCTTTTCTTATCAGAATTTAAGAGGATGTTTAATTTAGATAATTCTTCGAAAACCGACGAGAATACGCATGGAAACTGCAGTGCAAGAGCAAATCTTTACACGGTGTGGTGACTCCCTGCGAGACGCTTCCTGGGAGCAGATCTGAACAACAAGCACTCTTTTAGTTTCTTTTCGCCATTTCCCGCCAGATTTCATACTGAAGTTAAACTTTATAATCAACCGTATTATTTTCTTTGTAATTTTTGCGTGATTTTATAGGGAGAGGGATATTTATTTCATATTATATCTTTGGGAGGTTTTTTATGAGTATGAAGTTCACAATATTTTACGTAACTGTTACCTGTGAGAATATTCTCATAGAATATTTTATCGAACACTTAGCAATTTTCTACTCAATTAGCAAACTTTTCTTTTCATTTAAATTATCCTACTTGGTAAACTTTTTATATATTTTTTTTTGAAAAAAAAAGATGATGAAGATTTTTTTGAGAGGTAAGTCGCTTTTCTTATCAGAATTTAAGAGGATGTTTAATTTAGATAATTCTTCGAAAACCGACGAGAATACGCATGGAAACTGCAGTGCAAGAGCAAATCTTTACACGGTGTGGTGACTCCCTGCGAGACGCTTCCTGGGAGCAGATCTGAACAACAAGCACTCTTTTAGTTTCTTTTCGCCATTTCCCGCCAGATTTCATACTGAAGTTAAACTTTATAATCAACCGTATTATTTTCTTTGTAATTTTTGCATGATTTTATAGGAAGAGGGAGATTTATTTCATGTTATATCTTTGGGAGGTTTTTTATGAGTATGAAGTTCACAATCTTTTACTTTATATTCTCATAGAATATTTTTTCGAACACTTAGCAATTTTCTACTCAATTAGCAAACTTTTCCTTTCATTTAAATTATCCTACTTGGTGAAATTTTTATACATATTTTTTGAAAAAAAAAATGGTTGAAAATTTTTTTAAAAGGTAAGACGCTTTTCTTATCAGAATTTAAGAGGATGTTTAATTTAGATAATTCTTCGAAAACCGACGAGAATACACATGGAAACTGCAGTGCAAGAGCAAATCTTTACACGGTGTGGTGACTCCCTGAGAGACGCTTCCTGGGAGCAGATCTGAACAACAAGCACTCTTTTAGTTTCTTTTCGCCATTTCCCGCCAGAGTTCATACCTGAAGTTATACTTTATAATCAACCGTATTATTTTCTTTGTAATTTTTGCGTGATTTTATAGGAAGAGGGAGATTTATTTCATGTTATATCTTTGGGAGGTTTTTTATGAGTATGAAGTTCACAATCTTTTACTTTATATTCTCATAGAATATTTTTTCGAACACTTAGCAATTTTCTACTCAATTAGCAAACTTTTCTTTTCATTTAAATTATCCTACTTGGTAAACTTTTTATATATATTTTTTGAAAAAAAAAGATGATGAAGATTTTTTTGAGAGGTAAGTCGCTTTTCTTATCAGAATTCAAGAGGATGTTTAATTTAGATTATTCTTCGAAAACCGACGAGAATACACATGGAAACTGCAGTGCAAGAGCAAATCTTTACACGGTGTGGTGACTCCCTGCGAGACGCTTCCTGGGAGCAGATCTGAACAACAAGCACTCTTTTAGTTTCTTTTCGCCATTTCCCGCCAGATTTCATACTGAAGTTAAACTTTATAATTAACCGTATTATTTTCTTTGTAATTTTTGCGTGATTTTATAGGGAGAGGGATATTTATTTCATATTATATCTTTGGGAGGTTTTTTATGAGTATGAAGTTCACAATATTTTACGTAACTATTACCTGTGAGAATATTCTCATAGAATATTTTATCGAACACTTAGCAATTTTCTACTCAATTAGCAAACTTTTCTTTTCATTTAAATTATCCTACTTGGTAAACTTTTTATACATATTTTTTGAAAAAAAAAATGGTTGAAGATTTTTTTAAAAGGTAAGACGCTTTTCTTATCAGAATTTAAGAGGATGTTTAATTTAGATAATTCTTCGAAAACCGACGAGAATACGCATGGAAACTGCAGTGCAAGAGCAAATCTTTACACGGTGTGGTGACTCCCTGCGAGACGCTTCCCGGGAGCAGATCTGAACAACAAGCACTCTTTTAGTTTCTTTTCGCCATTTCCCGCCAGATTTCATACTGAAGTTAAACTTTATAATCAACCGTATTATTTTCTTTGTAATTTTTGCGTGATTTTATAGGGAGAGGGATATTTATTTCATATTATATCTTTGGGAGGTTTTTTATGAGTATGAAGTTCACAATATTTTACGTAACTGTTACCTGTGAGAATATTCTCATAGAATATTTTATCGAACACTTAGCAATTTTCTACTCAATTAGCAAACTTTTCTTTTCATTTAAATTATCCTACTTGGTGAAATTTTTATACATATTTTTTGAAAAAAAAAATGGTGGAAGATTTTTTTAAAAGGTAAGACGCTTTTCTTATCAGAATTTAAGAGGATGTTTAATTTAGATAATTCTTCGAAAACCGACGAGAATACGCATGGAAACTGCAGTGCAAGAGCAAATTTTTACACGGTGTGGTGACTCCCTGCGAGACGCTTCCTGGGAGCAGATCTGAACAACAAGCACTCTTTTAGGTCCTTTTCGCCATTTCCCGCCAGATTTCATACTGAAGTTAAACTTTATAATCAACCGTATTATTTTCTTTGTAATTTTTGCGTGATTTTATAGGAAGAGGGAGATTTATTTCATGTTATATCTTTGGGAGGTTTTTTATGAGTATGAAGTTCACAATCTTTTACTTTATATTCTCATGGAATATTTTTTCGAACACTTAGCAATTTTCTACTCAATTAGCAAACTTTTCTTTTCATTTAAATTATCCTACTTGGTGAAATTTTTATACATATTTTTTGAAAAAAAAAAATGGTTGAAGATTTTTTTAAAAAGTAAGACGCTTTTCTTATCAGAATTTAAGAGGATGTTTAATTTAGATAATTCTTCGAAAACCGACGAGAATACACATGGAAACTGCAGTGCAAGAGCAAATCTTTACACGGTGTGGTGACTCCCTGCGAGACGCTTCCTGGGAGCAGATCTGAACAACAAGCACTCTTTTAGTTTCTTTTCGCCATTTCCCGCCAGATTTCATACTGAAGTTAAACTTTATAATCAACCGTATTATTTTCTTTGTAATTTTTGCGTGATTTTATAGGGAGAGGGATATTTATTTCATATTATATCTTTGGGAGGTTTTTTATGAGTATGAAGTTCACAATATTTTACGTAACTATTACCTGTGAGAATATTCTCATAGAATATTTTATGGAACACTTAGCAATTTTCTACTCAATTAGCAAACTTTTCTTTTCATTTAAATTACCCTACTTGGTGAAATTTTTATACATATTTTTTGAAAAAAAAATGGTTGAAGATTTTTTTAAAAGGTAAGACGCTTTTCTTATCAGAATTTAAGAGGATGTTTAATTTAGATAATTCTTCGAAAACCGACGAGAATACGCATGGAAACTGCAGTGCAAGAGCAAATCTTTACACGGTGTGGTGACTCCCTGCGAGACGCTTCCTGGGAGCAGATCTGAACAACAAGCACTCTTTTAGTTTCTTTTCGCCATTTCCCGCCAGATTTCATACTGAAGTTAAACTTTATAATCAACCGTATTATTTTCTTTGTAATTTTTGCGTGATTTTATAGGGAGAGGGATATTTATTTCATATTATATCTTTGGGAGGTTTTTTATGAGTATGAAGTTCACAATATTTTACGTAACTGTTACCTGTGAGAATATTCTCATAGAATATTTTATCGAACACTTAGCAATTTTCTACTCAATTAGCAAACTTTTCTTTTCATTTAAATTATCCTACTTGGTAAACTTTTTATATATTTTTTTTTGAAAAAAAAAGATGATGAAGATTTTTTTGAGAGGTAAGTCGCTTTTCTTATCAGAATTTAAGAGGATGTTTAATTTAGATAATTCTTCGAAAACCGACGAGAATACGCATGGAAACTGCAGTGCAAGAGCAAATCTTTACACGGTGTGGTGACTCCCTGCGAGACGCTTCCTGGGAGCAGATCTGAACAACAAGCACTCTTTTAGTTTCTTTTCGCCATTTCCCGCCAGATTTCATACTGAAGTTAAACTTTATAATCAACCGTATTATTTTCTTTGTAATTTTTGCATGATTTTATAGGAAGAGGGAGATTTATTTCATGTTATATCTTTGGGAGGTTTTTTATGAGTATGAAGTTCACAATCTTTTACTTTATATTCTCATAGAATATTTTTTCGAACACTTAGCAATTTTCTACTCAATTAGCAAACTTTTCCTTTCATTTAAATTATCCTACTTGGTGAAATTTTTATACATATTTTTTGAAAAAAAAAATGGTTGAAAATTTTTTTAAAAGGTAAGACGCTTTTCTTATCAGAATTTAAGAGGATGTTTAATTTAGATAATTCTTCGAAAACCGACGAGAATACACATGGAAACTGCAGTGCAAGAGCAAATCTTTACACGGTGTGGTGACTCCCTGAGAGACGCTTCCTGGGAGCAGATCTGAACAACAAGCACTCTTTTAGTTTCTTTTCGCCATTTCCCGCCAGAGTTCATACCTGAAGTTATACTTTATAATCAACCGTATTATTTTCTTTGTAATTTTTGCGTGATTTTATAGGAAGAGGGAGATTTATTTCATGTTATATCTTTGGGAGGTTTTTTATGAGTATGAAGTTCACAATCTTTTACTTTATATTCTCATAGAATATTTTTTCGAACACTTAGCAATTTTCTACTCAATTAGCAAACTTTTCTTTTCATTTAAATTATCCTACTTGGTAAACTTTTTATATATATTTTTTGAAAAAAAAAGATGATGAAGATTTTTTTGAGAGGTAAGTCGCTTTTCTTATCAGAATTCAAGAGGATGTTTAATTTAGATTATTCTTCGAAAACCGACGAGAATACACATGGAAACTGCAGTGCAAGAGCAAATCTTTACACGGTGTGGTGACTCCCTGCGAGACGCTTCCTGGGAGCAGATCTGAACAACAAGCACTCTTTTAGTTTCTTTTCGCCATTTCCCGCCAGATTTCATACTGAAGTTAAACTTTATAATTAACCGTATTATTTTCTTTGTAATTTTTGCGTGATTTTATAGGGAGAGGGATATTTATTTCATATTATATCTTTGGGAGGTTTTTTATGAGTATGAAGTTCACAATATTTTACGTAACTATTACCTGTGAGAATATTCTCATAGAATATTTTATCGAACACTTAGCAATTTTCTACTCAATTAGCAAACTTTTCTTTTCATTTAAATTATCCTACTTGGTAAACTTTTTATACATATTTTTTGAAAAAAAAAATGGTTGAAGATTTTTTTAAAAGGTAAGACGCTTTTCTTATCAGAATTTAAGAGGATGTTTAATTTAGATAATTCTTCGAAAACCGACGAGAATACGCATGGAAACTGCAGTGCAAGAGCAAATCTTTACACGGTGTGGTGACTCCCTGCGAGACGCTTCCCGGGAGCAGATCTGAACAACAAGCACTCTTTTAGTTTCTTTTCGCCATTTCCCGCCAGATTTCATACTGAAGTTAAACTTTATAATCAACCGTATTATTTTCTTTGTAATTTTTGCGTGATTTTATAGGGAGAGGGATATTTATTTCATATTATATCTTTGGGAGGTTTTTTATGAGTATGAAGTTCACAATATTTTACGTAACTGTTACCTGTGAGAATATTCTCATAGAATATTTTATCGAACACTTAGCAATTTTCTACTCAATTAGCAAACTTTTCTTTTCATTTAAATTATCCTACTTGGTGAAATTTTTATACATATTTTTTGAAAAAAAAAATGGTGGAAGATTTTTTTAAAAGGTAAGACGCTTTTCTTATCAGAATTTAAGAGGATGTTTAATTTAGATAATTCTTCGAAAACCGACGAGAATACGCATGGAAACTGCAGTGCAAGAGCAAATTTTTACACGGTGTGGTGACTCCCTGCGAGACGCTTCCTGGGAGCAGATCTGAACAACAAGCACTCTTTTAGGTCCTTTTCGCCATTTCCCGCCAGATTTCATACTGAAGTTAAACTTTATAATCAACCGTATTATTTTCTTTGTAATTTTTGCGTGATTTTATAGGAAGAGGGAGATTTATTTCATGTTATATCTTTGGGAGGTTTTTTATGAGTATGAAGTTCACAATCTTTTACTTTATATTCTCATGGAATATTTTTTCGAACACTTAGCAATTTTCTACTCAATTAGCAAACTTTTCTTTTCATTTAAATTATCCTACTTGGTGAAATTTTTATACATATTTTTTGAAAAAAAAAAATGGTTGAAGATTTTTTTAAAAAGTAAGACGCTTTTCTTATCAGAATTTAAGAGGATGTTTAATTTAGATAATTCTTCGAAAACCGACGAGAATACACATGGAAACTGCAGTGCAAGAGCAAATCTTTACACGGTGTGGTGACTCCCTGCGAGACGCTTCCTGGGAGCAGATCTGAACAACAAGCACTCTTTTAGTTTCTTTTCGCCATTTCCCGCCAGATTTCATACTGAAGTTAAACTTTATAATCAACCGTATTATTTTCTTTGTAATTTTTGCGTGATTTTATAGGGAGAGGGATATTTATTTCATATTATATCTTTGGGAGGTTTTTTATGAGTATGAAGTTCACAATATTTTACGTAACTATTACCTGTGAGAATATTCTCATAGAATATTTTATGGAACACTTAGCAATTTTCTACTCAATTAGCAAACTTTTCTTTTCATTTAAATTACCCTACTTGGTGAAATTTTTATACATATTTTTTGAAAAAAAAATGGTTGAAGATTTTTTTAAAAGGTAAGACGCTTTTCTTATCAGAATTTAAGAGGATGTTTAATTTAGATAATTCTTCGAAAACCGACGAGAATACGCATGGAAACTGCAGTGCAAGAGCAAATCTTTACACGGTGTGGTGACCCCCTGCGAGACGCTTCCTGGGAGCAGATCTGAACAACAAGCACTCTTTTAGTTTCTTTTCGCCATTTCCCGCCAGATTTCATACTGAAGTTAAACTTTATAATTAACCGTATTATTTTCTTTGTAATTTTTGCGTGATTTTATAGGAAGAGGGAGATTTATTTCATGTTATATCTTTGGGAGGTTTTTTATGAGTATGAAGTTCACAATCTTTTACTTTATATTCTCATAGAATATTTTTTCGAACACTTAGCAATTTTCTACTCAATTAGCAAACTTTTCTTTTCATTTAAATTATCCTGGTGAAATTTTTATACATATTTTTTGTAAAAAAAAATGGTTGAAGATTTTTTTAAAAGGTAAGACGCTTTTCTTATCAGAATTTAAGAGGATGTTTAATTTAGATAATTCTTCGAAAACCGACGAGAATACGCATGGAAACTGCAGTGCAAGAGCAAATCTTTACACGGTGTGGTGACCCCCTGCGAGACGCTTCCTGGGAGCAGATCTGAACAACAAGCACTCTTTTAATTTCTTTTCGCCGTTTCCCGCCAGATTTCATACTGAAGTTAAACTTTATAATCAACCGTATTATTTTCTTTGTAATTTTTGCGTGATTTTATAGGGAGAGGGATATTTATTTCATATTATATCTTTGGGAGGTTTTTTATGAGTATGAAGTTCACAATATTTTACGTAACTATTACCTGTGAGATTATTCTGATAGAATATTTTATGGAACACTTAGCAATTTTCTACTCAATTAGCAAACTTTTCTTTTCATTTAAATTATCCTACTTGGTAAACTTTTTATATATTTTTTTTGAAAAAAAAAGATGATGAAGATTTTTTTGAGAGGTAAGTCGCTTTTCTTATCAGAATTTAAGAGGATGTTTAATTTAGATAATTCTTCGAAAACCGACGAGAATACGCATGGAAACTGCAGTGCAAGAGCAAATCTTTACACGGTGTGGTGACTCCCTGCGAGACGCTTCCTGGGAGCAGATCTGAACAACAAGCACTCTTTTAGTTTCTTTTCGCCATTTCCCGCCAGATTTCATACTGAAGTTAAACTTTATAATCAACCTTATTATTTTCTTTGTAATTTTTGCGTGATTTTATAGGAAGAGGGAGATTTATTTCATGTTATATCTTTGGGAGGTTTTTTATGAGTATGAAGTTCACAATCTTTTACTTTATATTCTCATAGAATATTTTTTCGAACACTTAGCAATTTTCTACTCAATTAGCAAACTTTTCTTTTCATTTAAATTATCCTACTTGGTGAAATTTTTATACATATTTTTTGAAAAAAAAAATGGTTGAAGATTTTTTTTAAAAGGTAAGACGCTTTTCTTATCAGAATTTAAGAGGATGTTTAATTTAGATAATTCTTCGAAAACCGACGAGAATACGCATGGAAACTGCAGTGCAAGAGCAAATCTTTACACGGTGTGGTGACTCCCTGCGAGACGCTTCCTGGGAGCAGATCTGAACAACAAGCACTCTTTTAGTTTCTTTTCGCCATTTCCCGCCAGATTTCATACTGAAGTTAAACTTTATAATCAACCATATTATTTTCTTTGTAATTTTTGCGTGATTTTATAGGGAGAGGGATATTTATTTCATATTATATCTTTGGGAGGTTTTTTATGAGTATGAAGTTCACAATATTTTACGTAACTATTACCTGTGAGAATATTCTCATAGAATATTTTATCGAACACTTAGCAATTTTCTACTCAATTAGCAAACTTTTCTTTTCATTTAAATTATCCTACTTGGTAAACTTTTTATATATATTTTTTGAAAAAAAAAGATGATGAAGATTTTTTTGAGAGGTAAGTCGCTTTTCTTATCAGAATTTAAGAGGATGTTTAATTTAGATAATTCTTCGAAAACCGACGAGAATACGCATGGAAACTGCAGTGCAAGAGCAAATCTTTACACGGTGTGGTGACTCCCTGCGAGACGCTTCCTGGGAGCAGATCTGAACAACAAGCACTCTTTTAGTTTCTTTTCGCCATTTCCCGCCAGATTTCATACTGAAGTTATACTTTATAATCAACCGTATTAGTTTCTTTGTAATTTTTGCGTGAATTTATACGAAGAGGGAGATTTATTTCATGTTATATCTTTGGGAGGTTTTTTATGAGTATGAAGTTCACAATCTTTTACTTTATATTCTCATAGAATATTTTTTCGAACACTTAGCAATTTTCTACTCAATTAGCAAACTTTTCTTTTCATTTAAATTATCCTACTTGGTGAAATTTTTATACATATTTTTTGAAAAAAAAAATGGTTGAAGATTTTTTTTAAAAGGTAAGACGCTTTTCTTATCAGAATTTAAGAGGATGTTTAATTTAGATAATTCTTCGAAAACCGACGAGAATACGCATGGAAACTGCAGTGCAAGAGCAAATCTTTACACGGTGTGGTGACTCCCTGCGAGACGCTTCCTGGGAGCAGATCTGAACAACAAGCACTCTTTTAGTTTCTTTTCGCCATTTCCCGCCAGATTTCATACTGAAGTTAAACTTTATAATCAACCATATTATTTTCTTTGTAATTTTTGCGTGATTTTATAGGGAGAGGGATATTTATTTCATATTATATCTTTGGGAGGTTTTTTATGAGTATGAAGTTCACAATATTTTACGTAACTATTACCTGTGAGAATATTCTCATAGAATATTTTATCGAACACTTAGCAATTTTCTACTCAATTAGCAAACTTTTCTTTTCATTTAAATTATCCTACTTGGTAAACTTTTTATATATATTTTTTGAAAAAAAAAGATGATGAAGATTTTTTTGAGAGGTAAGTCGCTTTTCTTATCAGAATTTAAGAGGATGTTTAATTTAGATAATTCTTCGAAAACCGACGAGAACACGCATGGAAACTGCAGTGCAAGAGCAAATCTTTACACGGTGTGGTGACTCCCTGCGAGACGCTTCCTGGGAGCAGATCTGAACAACAAGCACTCTTTTAGTTTCTTTTCGCCATTTCCCGCCAGATTTCATACTGAAGTTATACTTTATAATCAACCGTATTAGTTTCTTTGTAATTTTTGCGTGATTTTATACGAAGAGGGAGATTTATTTCATGTTATATCTTTGGGAGGTTTTTTATGAGTATGAAGTTCACAATCTTTTACTTTATATTCTCATAGAGTATTTTTTCGAACACTTAGCAATTTTCTACTCAATTAGCAAACTTTTCTTTTCATTTAAATTATCCTACTTGGTGAAATTTTTATACATATTTTTTGAAAAAAAAAAAATATGGTTGAAGATTTTTTTAAAAGGTAAGACGCTTTTCTTATCAGAATTTAAGAGGATGTTTAATTTAGATAATTCTTCGAAAACCGACGAGAATACGCATGGAAACTGCAGTGCAAGAGCAAATCTTTACACGGTGTGGTGACTCCCTGCGAGACGCTTCCTGGGAGCAGATCTGAACAACAAGCACTCTTTTAGTTTCTTTTCGCCATTTCCCACCAGATTTCATACTGAAGTTAAACTTTATAATCAACCGTATTATTTTCTTTGTAATTTTTGCGTGATTTTATAGGGAGAGGGATATTAATTTCATATTATATCTTTGGGAGGTTTTTTATGAGTATGAAGTTCACAATATTTTACATAACTGTTACCTGTGAGAATATTCTCATAGAATATTTTATCGAACACTTAGCAATTTTCTACTCAATTAGCAAACTTTTCTTTTCATTTAAATTATCCTACTTGGTAAACTTTTTATATATATTTTTTGAAAAAAAAAGATGATGAAGATTTTTTTTGAGAGGTAAGTCGCTTTTCTTATCAGAATTTAAGAGGATGTTTAATTTAGATAATTCTTCGAAAACCGACGAGAATACGCATGGAAACTGCAGTGCAAGAGCAAATCTTTACACGTTGTGGTGACTCCCTGCGAGACGCTTCCTGGGAGCAGATCTGAACAACAAGCACTCTTTTAGTTTCTTTTCGCCATTTCCCGCCAGATTTCATACTGAAGTTAAACTTTATAATCAACCGTATTATTTTCTTTGTAATTTTTGCGTGATTTTATAGGAAGAGGGAGATTTATTTCATGTTATATCTTTGGGAGGTTTTTTATGAGTATGAAGTTCACAATCTTTTACTTTATATTCTCATAGAATATTTTATCGAACACTTAGCAATTTTCTACTCAATTAGCAAACTTTTCTTTTCATTTAAATTATCCTACTTGGTAAACTTTTTATATATATTTTTTGAAAAAAAAAGATGATGAAGATTTTTTTGAGAGGTAAGTCGCTTTTCTTATCAGAATTTAAGAGGATGTTTAATTTAGATAATTCTTCGAAAACCGACGAGAACACGCATGGAAACTGCAGTGCAAGAGCAAATCTTTACACGGTGTGGTGACTCCCTGCTAGACGCTTCCTGGGAGCAGATCTGAACAACAAGCACTCTTTTAGTTTCTTTTCGCCATTTCCCGCCAGATTTCATACTGAAGTTATACTTTATAATCAACCGTATTAGTTTCTTTGTAATTTTTGCGTGATTTTATACGAAGAGGGAGATTTATTTCATGTTATATCTTTGGGAGGTTTTTTATGAGTATGAAGTTCACAATCTTTTACTTTATATTCACATAGAATATTTTTTCGAACACTTAGCAATTTTCTACTCAATTAGCAAACTTTTCTTTTCATTTAAATTATCCTACTTGGTGAAATTTTTATACATATTTTTTGAAAAAAAAAAAATATGGTTGAAGATTTTTTTAAAAGGTAAGACGCTTTTCTTATCAGAATTTAAGAGGATGTTTAATTTAGATAATTCTTCGAAAACCGACGAGAATACGCATGGAAACTGCAGTGCAAGAGCAAATCTTTACACGGTGTGGTGACTCCCTGCGAGACGCTTCCTGGGAGCAGATCGGAACAACAAGCACTCTTTTAGTTTCTTTTCGCCATTTCCCACCAGATTTCATACTGAAGTTAAACTTTATAATCAACCGTATTATTTTCTTTGTAATTTTTGCGTGATTTTATAGGGAGAGGGATATTTATTTCATATTATATCTTTGGGAGGTTTTTTATGAGTATGAAGTTCACAATATTTTACGTAACTGTTACCTGTGAGAATATTCTCATAGAATATTTTATCGAACACTTAGCAATTTTCTACTCAATTAGCAAACTTTTCTTTTCATTTAAATTATCCTACTTGGTAAACTTTTTATATATATTTTTTGAAAAAAAAAGATCATGAAGATTTTTTTTGAGAGGTAAGTCGCTTTTCTTATCAGAATTTAAGAGGATGTTTAATTTAGATAATTCTTCGAAAACCGACGAGAATACGCATGGAAACTGCAGTGCAAGAGCAAATCTTTACACGGTGTGGTGACTCCCTGCGAGACGCTTCCTGGGAGCAGATCTGAAAAACAAGCACTCTTTTAGTTTCTTTTCGCCATTTCCCGCCAGATTTCATACTGAAGTTAAACTTTATAATCAACCGTATTATTTTCTTTGTAATTTTTGCGTGATTTTATAGGAAGAGGGAGATTTATTTCATGTTATATCTTTGGGAGGTTTTTTATGAGTATGAAGTTCACAATCTTTTACTTTATATTCTCATAGAATATTTTTTCGAACACTTAGCAATTTTCTACTCAATTAGCAAACTTTTCTTTTCATTTAAATTATCCTACTTGGTGAAATTTTTATACATATTTTTTGAAAAAAAAAATGGTTGAAAATTTTTTTAAAAGGTAAGACGCTTTTCTTATCAGAATTTAAGAGGATGTTTAATTTAGATAATTCTTCGAAAACCGACGAGAATACACATGGAAACTGCAGTGCAAGAGCAAATCTTTACACGGTGTGGTGACTCCCTGAGAGACGCTTCCTGGGAGCAGATCTGAACAACAAGCACTCTTTTAGTTTCTTTTCGCCATTTCCCGCCAGAGTTCATACCTGAAGTTATACTTTATAATCAACCGTATTATTTTCTTTGTAATTTTTGCGTGATTTTATAGGAAGAGGGAGATTTATTTCATGTTATATCTTTGGGAGGTTTTTTATGAGTATGAAGTTCACAATCTTTTACTTTATATTCTCATAGAATATTTTTTCGAACACTTAGCAATTTTCTACTCAATTAGCAAACTTTTCTTTTCATTTAAATTATCCTACTTGGTAAACTTTTTATATATATTTTTTGAAAAAAAAAGATGATGAAGATTTTTTTGAGAGGTAAGTCGCTTTTCTTATCAGAATTTAAGAGGATGTTTAATTTAGATAATTCTTCGAAAACCGACGAGAATACACATGGAAACTGCAGTGCAAGAGCAAATCTTTACACGGTGTGGTGACTCCCTGCGAGACGCTTCCTGGGAGCAGATCTGAACAACAAGCACTCTTTTAGTTTCTTTTCGCCATTTCCCGCCAGATTTCATACTGAAGTTAAACTTTATAATTAACCGTATTATTTTCTTTGTAATTTTTGCGTGATTTTATGGGGAGAGGGATATTTATTTCATATTATATCTTTGGGAGGTTTTTTATGAGTATGAAGTTCACAATATTTTACGTAACTATTACCTGTGAGAATATTCTCATAGAATATTTTATCGAACACTTAGCAATTTTCTACTCAATTAGCAAACTTTTCTTTTCATTTAAATTATCCTACTTGGTAAACTTTTTATATATATTTTTTGAAAAAAAAAAGATGATGAAGATTTTTTTGAGAGGTAAGTCGCTTTTCTTATCAGAATTTAAGAGGATGTTTAATTTAGATAATTCTTCGAAAACCGACGAGAATACGCATGGAAACTGCAGTGCAAGAGCAAATCTTTACACGGTGTGGTGACCCCCTGCGAGACGCTTCCTGGGAGCAGATCTGAACAACAAGCACTCTTTTAGTTTCTTTTCGCCATTTCCCGCCAGATTTCATACTGAAGTTATACTTTATAATCAACCGTATTAGTTTCTTTGTAATTTTTGCGTGATTTTATAGGAAGAGGGAGATTTATTTCATGTTATATCTTTGGGAGGTTTTTTATGAGTATGAAGTTCACAATCTTTTACTTTATATTCTCATAGAATATTTTTTCGAACACTTAGCAATTTTCTACTCAATTAGCAAACTTTTCTTTTCATTTAAATTATCCTACTTGGTGAAATTTTTATACATATTTTTTGAAAAAAAAAAAAATATGGTTGAAGATTTTTTTAAAAGGTAAGACGCTTTTCTTATCAGAATTTAAGAGGATGTTTAATTTAGATAATTCTTCGAAAACCGACGAGAATACGCATGGAAACTGCAGTGCAAGAGCAAATCTTTACACGGTGTGGTGACTCCCTGCGAGACGCTTCCTGGGAGCAGATCTGAACAACAAGCACTCTTTTAGTTTCTTTTCGCCATTTCCCACCAGATTTCATACTGAAGTTAAACTTTATAATCAACCGTATTATTTTCTTTGTAATTTTTGCGTGATTTTATAGGGAGAGGGATATTTATTTCATATTATATCTTTGGGAGGTTTTTTATGAGTATGAAGTTCACAATATTTTACGTAACTGTTACCTGTGAGAATATTCTCATAGAATATTTTATCGAACACTTAGCAATTTTCTACTCAATTAGCAAACTTTTCTTTTCATTTAAATTATCCTACTTGGTAAACTTTTTATATATATTTTTTGAAAAAAAAAAGATGATGAAGATTTTTTTTGAGAGGTAAGTCGCTTTTCTTATCAGAATTTAAGAGGATGTTTAATTTAGATAATTCTTCGAAAACCGACGAGAATACGCATGGAAACTGCAGTGCAAGAGCAAATCTTTACACGGTGTGGTGACTGCCTGCGAGACGCTTCCTGGGAGCAGATCTGAACAACAAGCACTCTTTTAGTTTCTTTTCGCCATTTCCCGCCAGATTTCATACTGAAGTTAAACTTTATAATCAACCGTATTATTTTCTTTGTAATTTTTGCGTGATTTTATAGGAAGAGGGAGATTTATTTCATGTTATATCTTTGGGAGGTTTTTTATGAGTATGAAGTTCACAATCTTATACTTTATATTCTCATAGAATATTTTTTCGAACACTTAGCAATTTTCTACTCAATTAGCAAACTTTTCTTTTCATTTAAATTATCCTACTTGGTAAACTTTTTATATATATTTTTTTGAAAAAAAAAGATGATGAAGATTTTTTTGAGAGGTAAGTCGCTTTTCTTATCAGAATTTAAGAGGATGTTTAATTTAGATAATTCTTCGAAAACCGACGAGAATACACATGGAAACTGCAGTGCAAGAGCAAATCTTTACACGGTGTGGTGACTCCCTGCGAGACGCTTCCTGGGAGCAGATCTGAACAACAAGCACTCTTTTAGTTTCTTTTCGCCATTTCCCGCCAGATTTCATACTGAAGTTAAACTTTATAATTAACCGTATTATTTTCTTTGTAATTTTTGCGTGATTTTATAGGGAGAGGGATATTTATTTCATATTATATCTTTGGGAGGTTTTTTATGAGTATGAAGTTCACAATATTTTACGTAACTATTACCTGTGAGAATATTCTCATAGAATATTTTATCGAACACTTAGCATTTTTCTACTCAATTAGCAAACTTTTCTTTTCATTTAAATTATCCTACTTGGTAAACTTTTTATATATATTTTTTGAAAAAAAAAAGATGATGAAGATTTTTTTGAGAGGTAAGTCGCTTTTCTTATCAGAATTTAAGAGGATGTTTAATTTAGATAATTCTTCGAAAACCGACGAGAATACGCATGGAAACTGCAGTGCAAGAGCAAATCTTTACACGGTGTGGTGACCCCCTGCGAGACGCTTCCTGGGAGCAGATCTGAACAACAAGCACTCTTTTAGTTTCTTTTCGCCATTTCCCGCCAGATTTCATACTGAAGTTATACTTTATAATCAACCGTATTAGTTTCTTTGTAATGTTTGCGTGATTTTATAGGAAGAGGGAGATTTATTTCATGTTATATCTTTGGGAGGTTTTTTATGAGTATGAAGTTCACAATCTTTTACTTTATATTCTCATAGAATATTTTTTCGAACACTTAGCAATTTTCTACTCAATTAGCAAACTTTTCTTTTCATTTAAATTATCCTACTTGGTGAAATTTTTATACATATTTTTTGAAAAAAAAAAAATATGGTTGAAGAATTTTTTAAAAGGTAAGACGCTTTTCTTATCAGAATTTAAGAGGATGTTTAATTTAGATAATTCTTCGAAAACCGACGAGAATACGCATGGAAACTGCAGTGCAAGAGCAAATCTTTACACGGTGCGGTGACTCCCTGCGAGACGCTTCCTGGGAGCAGATCTGAACAACAAGCACTCTTTTAGTTTCTTTTCGCCATTTCCCACCAGATTTCATACTGAAGTTAAACTTTATAATCAACCGTATTATTTGCTTTGTAATTTTTGCGTGATTTTATAGGGAGAGGGATATTTATTTCATATTATATCTTTGGGAGGTTTTTTATGAGTATGAAGTTCACAATATTTTACGTAACTGTTACCTGTGAGAATATTCTCATAGAATATTTTATCGAACACTTAGCAATTTTCTACTCAATTAGCAAACTTTTCTTTTCATTTAAATTATCCTACTTGGTAAACTTTTTATATATATTTTTTGAAAAAAAAAGATGATGAAGATTTTTTTGAGAGGTAAGTCGCTTTTCTTATCAGAATTTAAGAGGATGTTTAATTTAGATAATTCTTCGAAAACCGACGAGAATACGCATGGAAACTGCAGTGCAAGAGCAAATCTTTACACGGTGTGGTGACCCCCTGCGAGACGCTTCCTGGGAGCAGATCTGAACAACAAGCACTCTTTTAGTTTCTTTTCGCCATTTCCCGCCAGATTTCATACTGAAGTTATACTTTATAATCAACCGTATTAGTTTCTTTGTAATGTTTGCGTGATTTTATAGGAAGAGGGAGATTTATTTCATGTTATATCTTTGGGAGGTTTTTTATGAGTATGAAGTTCACAATCTTTTACTTTATATTCTCATAGAATATTTTTTCGAACACTTAGCAATTTTCTACTCAATTAGCAAACTTTTCTTTTCATTTAAATTATCCTACTTGGTGAAATTTTTATACATATTTTTTGAAAAAAAAAAAATATGGTTGAAGATTTTTTTAAAAGGTAAGACGCTTTTCTTATCAGAATTTAAGAGGATGTTTAATTTAGATAATTCTTCGAAAACCGACGAGAATACGCATGGAAACTGCAGTGCAAGAGCAAATCTTTACACGGTGCGGTGACTCCCTGCGAGACGCTTCCTGGGAGCAGATCTGAACAACAAGCACTCTTTTAGTTTCTTTTCGCCATTTCCCACCAGATTTCATACTGAAGTTAAACTTTATAATCAACCGTATTATTTTCTTTGTAATTTTTGCGTGATTTTATAGGGAGAGGGATATTTATTTCATATTATATCTTTGGGAGGTTTTTTATGAGTATGAAGTTCACAATATTTTACGTAACTGTTACCTGTGAGAATATTCTCATAGAATATTTTATCGAACACTTAGCAATTTTCTACTCAATTAGCAAACTTTTCTTTTCATTTAAATTATCCTACTTGGTAAACTTTTTATATATATTTTTTGAAAAAAAAAGATGATGAAGATTTTTTTTGAGAGGTAAGTCGCTTTTCTTATCAGAATTTAAGAAGATGTTTAATTTAGATAATTCTTCGAAAACCGACGAGAATACACATGGAAACTGCAGTGCAAGAGCAAATCTTTACACGGTGTGGTGACTCCCTGCGAGACGCTTCCTGGGAGCAGATCTGAACAACACGCACTCTTTTAGTTTCTTTTCGCCATTTCCCGCCAGATTTCATACTGAAGTTAAACTTTATAATTAACCGTATTATTTTCTTTGTAATTTTTGCGTGATTTTATAGGGAGAGGGATATTTATTTCATATTATATCTTTGGGAGGTTTTTTATGAGTATGAAGTTCACAATATTTTACGTAACTATTACCTGTGAGAATATTCTCATAGAATATTTTATCGAACACTTAGCAATTTTCTACTCAATTAGCAAACTTTTCTTTTCATTTAAATTATCCTACTTGGTAAACTTTTTATATATATTTTTTGAAAAAAAAAAAAGATGATGAAGATTTTTTTGAGAGGTAAGTCGCTTTTCTTATCAGAATTTAAGAGGATGTTTAATTTAGATAATTCTTCGAAAACCGACGAGAATACGCATGGAAACTGCAGTGCAAGAGCAAATCTTTACACGGTGTGGTGACCCCCTGCGAGACGTTTCCTGGGAGCAGATCTGAACAACAAGCACTCTTTTAGTTTCTTTTCGCCATTTCCCGCCAGATTTCATACTGAAGTTATACTTTATAATCAACCGTATTAGTTTCTTTGTAATTTTTGCGTGATTTTATAGGAAGAGGGAGATTTATTTCATGTTATATCTTTGGGAGGTTTTTTATGAGTATGAAGTTCACAATCTTTTACTTTATATTCTCATAGAATATTTTTTCGAACACTTAGCAATTTTCTACTCAATTAGCAAACTTTTCTTTTCATTTAAATTATCCTACTTGGTGAAATTTTTATACATATTTTTTGAAAAAAAAAAAATATGGTTGAAGATTTTTTTAAAAGGTAAGACGCTTTTCTTATCAGAATTTAAGAGGATGTTTAATTTAGATAATTCTTCGAAAACCGACGAGAATACGCATGGAAACTGCAGTGCAAGAGCAAATCTTTACACGGTGCGGTGACTCCCTGCGAGACGCTTCCTGGGAGCAGATCTGAACAACAAGCACTCTTTTAGTTTCTTTTCGCCATTTCCCACCAGATTTCATACTGAAGTTAAACTTTATAATCAACCGTATTATTTTCTTTGTAATTTTTGCGTGATTTTATAGGGAGAGGGATATTTATTTCATATTATATCTTTGGGAGGTTTTTTATGAGTATGAAGTTCACAATATTTTACGTAACTGTTACCTGTGAGAATATTCTCATAGAATATTTTATCGAACACTTAGCAATTTTCTACTCAATTAGCAAACTTTTCATTTCATTTAAATTATCCTACTTGGTAAACTTTTTATATATATTTTTTGAAAAAAAAAGATGATGAAGATTTTTTTGAGAGGTAAGTCGCTTTTCTTATCAGAATTTAAGAGGATGTTTAATTTAGATAATTCTTCGAAAACCGACGAGAATACGCATGGAAACTGCAGTGCAAGAGCAAATCTTTACACGGTGTGGTGACCCCCTGCGAGACGCTTCCTGGGAGCAGATCTGAACAACAAGCACTCTTTTAGTTTCTTTTCGCCATTTCCCGCCAGATTTCATACTGAAGTTATACTTTATAATCAACCGTATTAGTTTCTTTGTAATGTTTGCGTGATTTTATAGGAAGAGGGAGATTTATTTCATGTTATATCTTTGGGAGGTTTTTTATGAGTATGAAGTTCACAATCTTTTACTTTATATTCTCATAGAATATTTTTTCGAACACTTAGCAATTTTCTACTCAATTAGCAAACTTTTCTTTTCATTTAAATTATCCTACTTGGTGAAATTTTTATACATATTTTTTGAAAAAAAAAAAATATGGTTGAAGATTTTTTTAAAAGGTAAGACGCTTTTCTTATCAGAATTTAAGAGGATGTTTAATTTAGATAATTCTTCGAAAACCGACGAGAATACGCATGGAAACTGCAGTGCAAGAGCAAATCTTTACACGGTGCGGTGACTCCCTGCGAGACGCTTCCTGGGAGCAGATCTGAACAACAAGCACTCTTTTAGTTTCTTTTCGCCATTTCCCACCAGATTTCATACTGAAGTTAAACTTTATAATCAACCGTATTATTTTCTTTGTAATTTTTGCGTGATTTTATAGGGAGAGGGATATTTATTTCATATTATATCTTTGGGAGGTTTTTTATGAGTATGAAGTTCACAATATTTTACGTAACTGTTACCTGTGAGAATATTCTCATAGAATATTTTATCGAACACTTAGCAATTTTCTACTCAATTAGCAAACTTTTCTTTTCATTTAAATTATCCTACTTGGTAAACTTTTTATATATATTTTTTGAAAAAAAAAGATGATGAAGATTTTTTTTGAGAGGTAAGTCGCTTTTCTTATCAGAATTTAAGAAGATGTTTAATTTAGATAATTCTTCGAAAACCGACGAGAATACACATGGAAACTGCAGTGCAAGAGCAAATCTTTACACGGTGTGGTGACTCCCTGCGAGACGCTTCCTGGGAGCAGATCTGAACAACACGCACTCTTTTAGTTTCTTTTCGCCATTTCCCGCCAGATTTCATACTGAAGTTAAACTTTATAATTAACCGTATTATTTTCTTTGTAATTTTTGCGTGATTTTATAGGGAGAGGGATATTTATTTCATATTATATCTTTGGGAGGTTTTTTATGAGTATGAAGTTCACAATATTTTACGTAACTATTACCTGTGAGAATATTCTCATAGAATATTTTATCGAACACTTAGCAATTTTCTACTCAATTAGCAAACTTTTCTTTTCATTTAAATTATCCTACTTGGTAAACTTTTTATATATATTTTTTGAAAAAAAAAAAAGATGATGAAGATTTTTTTGAGAGGTAAGTCGCTTTTCTTATCAGAATTTAAGAGGATGTTTAATTTAGATAATTCTTCGAAAACCGACGAGAATACGCATGGAAACTGCAGTGCAAGAGCAAACCTTTACACGGTGTGGTGACCCCCTGCGAGACGTTTCCTGGGAGCAGATCTGAACAACAAGCACTCTTTTAGTTTCTTTTCGCCATTTCCCGCCAGATTTCATACTGAAGTTATACTTTATAATCAACCGTATTAGTTTCTTTGTAATTTTTGCGTGATTTTATAGGAAGAGGGAGATTTATTTCATGTTATATCTTTGGGAGGTTTTTTATGAGTATGAAGTTCACAATCTTTTACTTTATATTCTCATAGAATATTTTTTCGAACACTTAGCAATTTTCTACTCAATTAGCAAACTTTTCTTTTCATTTAAATTATCCTACTTGGTGAAATTTTTATACATATTTTTTGAAAAAAAAAAAAATATGGTTGAAGATTTTTTTAAAAGGTAAGACGCTTTTCTTATCAGAATTTAAGAGGATGTTTAATTTAGATAATTCTTCGAAAACCGACGAGAATACGCATGGAAACTGCAGTGCAAGAGCAAATCTTTACACGGTGTGGTGACTCCCTGCGAGACGCTTCCTGGGAGCAGATCTGAACAACAAGCACTCTTTTAGTTTCTTTTCGCCATTTCCCACCAGATTTCATACTGAAGTTAAACTTTATAATCAACCGTATTATTTTCTTTGTAATTTTTGCGTGATTTTATAGGGAGAGGGATATTTATTTCATATTATATCTTTGGGAGGTTTTTTATGAGTATGAAGTTCACAATATTTTACGTAACTGTTACCTGTGAGAATATTCTCATAGAATATTTTATCGAACACTTAGCAATTTTCTACTCAATTAGCAAACTTTTCTTTTCATTTAAATTATCCTACTTGGTAAACTTTTTATATATATTTTTTGAAAAAAAAAAGATGATGAAGATTTTTTTTGAGAGGTAAGTCGCTTTTCTTATCAGAATTTAAGAGGATGTTTAATTTAGATAATTCTTCGAAAACCGACGAGAATACGCATGGAAACTGCAGTGCAAGAGCAAATCTTTACACGGTGTGGTGACTGCCTGCGAGACGCTTCCTGGGAGCAGATCTGAACAACAAGCACTCTTTTAGTTTCTTTTCGCCATTTCCCGCCAGATTTCATACTGAAGTTAAACTTTATAATCAACCGTATTATTTTCTTTGTAATTTTTGCGTGATTTTATAGGAAGAGGGAGATTTATTTCATGTTATATCTTTGGGAGGTTTTTTATGAGTATGAAGTTCACAATCTTATACTTTATATTCTCATAGAATATTTTTTCGAACACTTAGCAATTTTCTACTCAATTAGCAAACTTTTCTTTTCATTTAAATTATCCTACTTGGTGAAATTTTTATACATATTTTTTGAAAAAAAAAAAAATATGGTTGAAGATTTTTTTAAAAGGTAAGACGCTTTTCTTATCAGAATTTAAGAGGATGTTTAATTTAGATAATTCTTCGAAAACCGACGAGAATACGCATGGAAACTGCAGTGCAAGAGCAAATCTTTACACGGTGTGGTGACTCCCTGCGAGACGCTTCCTGGGAGCAGATCTGAACAACAAGCACTCTTTCAGTTTCTTTTCGCCATTTCCCACCAGATTTCATACTGAAGTTAAACTTTATAATCAACCGTATTATTTTCTTTGTAATTTTTGCGTGATTTTATAGGGAGAGGGATATTTATTTCATATTATATCTTTGGGAGGTTTTTTATGAGTATGAAGTTCACAATATTTTACGTAACTGTTACCTGTGAGAATATTCTCATAGAATATTTTATCGAACACTTAGCAATTTTCTACTCAATTAGCAAACTTTTCTTTTCATTTAAATTATCCTACTTGGTAAACTTTTTATATATATTTTTTGAAAAAAAAAGATGATGAAGATTTTTTTTGAGAGGTAAGTCGCTTTTCTTATCAGAATTTAAGAAGATGTTTAATTTAGATAATTCTTCGAAAACCGACGAGAATACACATGGAAACTGCAGTGCAAGAGCAAATCTTTACACGGTGTGGTGACTCCCTGCGAGACGCTTCCTGGGAGCAGATCTGAACAACACGCACTCTTTTAGTTTCTTTTCGCCATTTCCCGCCAGATTTCATACTGAAGTTAAACTTTATAATTAACCGTATTATTTTCTTTGTAATTTTTGCGTGATTTTATAGGGAGAGGGATATTTATTTCATATTATATCTTTGGGAGGTTTTTTATGAGTATGAAGTTCACAATATTTTACGTAACTATTACCTGTGAGAATATTCTCATAGAATATTTTATCGAACACTTAGCAATTTTCTACTCAATTAGCAAACTTTTCTTTTCATTTAAATTATCCTACTTGGTAAACTTTTTATATATATTTTTTGTAAAAAAAAAAGATGATGAAGATTTTTTTGAGAGGTAAGTCGCTTTTCTTATCAGAATTTAAGAGGATGTTTAATTTAGATAATTCTTCGAAAACCGACGAGAATACGCATGGAAACTGCAGTGCAAGAGCAAATCTTTACACGGTGTGGTGACCCCCTGCGAGACGTTTCCTGGGAGCAGATCTGAACAACAAGCACTCTTTTAGTTTCTTTTCGCCATTTCCCGCCAGATTTCATACTGAAGTTATACTTTATAATCAACCGTATTAGTTTCTTTGTAATTTTTGCGTGATTTTATAGGAAGAGGGAGATTTATTTCATGTTATATCTTTGGGAGGTTTTTTATGAGTATGAAGTTCACAATCTTTTACTTTATATTCTCATAGAATATTTTTTCGAACACTTAGCAATTTTCTACTCAATTAGCAAACTTTTCTTTTCATTTAAATTATCCTACTTGGTAAACTTTTTATATATATTTTTTGAAAAAAAAAGATGATGAAGATTTTTTTGAGAGGTAAGTCGCTTTTCTTATCAGAATTTAAGAGGATGTTTAATTTAGATAATTCTTCGAAAACCGACGAGAATACACATGGAAACTGCAGTGCAAGAGCAAATCTTTACACGGTGTGGTGACTCCCTGCGAGACGCTTCCTGGGAGCAGATCTGAACAACAAGCACTCTTTTAGTTTCTTTTCGCCATTTCCCGCCAGATTTCATACTGAAGTTAAACTTTATAATTAACCGTATTATTTTCTTTGTAATTTTTGCGTGATTTTATAGGGAGAGGGATATTTATTTCATATTATATCTTTGGGAGGTTTTTTATGAGTATGAAGTTCACAATCTTTTACTTTATATTCTCATAGAATATTTTTTCGAACACTTAGCAATTTTCTACTCAATTAGCAAACTTTTCTTTTCATTTAAATTATCCTACTTGGTAAACTTTTTATATATATTTTTTGAAAAAAAAAGATGATGAAGATTTTTTTGAGAGGTAAGTCGCTTTTCTTATCAGAATTTAAGAGGATGTTTAATTTAGATAATTCTTCGAAAACCGACGAGAATACACATGGAAACTGCAGTGCAAGAGCAAATCTTTACACGGTGTGGTGACTCCCTGCGAGACGCTTCCTGGGAGCAGATCTGAACAACAAGCACTCTTTTAGTTTCTTTTCGCCATTTCCCGCCAGATTTCATACTGAAGTTAAACTTTATAATTAACCGTATTATTTTCTTTGTAATTTTTGCGTGATTTTATAGGGAGAGGAATATTTATTTCATATTATATCTTTGGGAGGTTTTTTATGAGTATGAAGTTCACAATATTTTACGTAACTATTACCTGTGAGAATATTCTCATAGAATATTTTATCGAACACTTAGCAATTTTCTACTCAATTAGCAAACTTTTCTTTTCATTTAAATTATCCTACTTGGTAAACTTTTTATATATATTTTTTGAAAAAAAAAAGATGATGAAGATTTTTTTGAGAGGTAAGTCGCTTTTCTTATCAGAATTTAAGAGGATGTTTAATTTAGATAATTCTTCGAAAACCGACGAGAATACGCATGGAAACTGCAGTGCAAGAGCAAATCTTTACACGGTGTGGTGACCCCCTGCGAGACGCTTCCTGGGAGCAGATCTGAACAACAAGCACTCTTTTAGTTTCTTTTCGCCATTTCCCGCCAGATTTCATACTGAAGTTATACTTTATAATCAACCGTATTAGTTTCTTTGTAATTTTTGCGTGATTTTATAGGAAGAGGGAGATTTATTTCATGTTATATCTTTGGGAGGTTTTTTATGAGTATGAAGTTCACAATCTTTTACTTTATATTCTCATAGAATATTTTTTCGAACACTTAGCAATTTTCTACTCAATTAGCAAACTTTTCTTTTCATTTAAATTATCCTACTTGGTGAAATTTTTATACATATTTTTTGAAAAAAAAAAAATATGGTTGAAGATTTTTTTAAAAGGTAAGACGCTTTTCTTATCAGAATTTAAGAGGATGTTTAATTTAGATAATTCTTCGAAAACCGACGAGAATACGCATGGAAACTGCAGTGCAAGAGCAAATCTTTACACGGTGTGGTGACTCCCTGCGAGACGCTTCCTGGGAGCAGATCTGAACAACAAGCACTCTTTTAGTTTCTTTTCGCCATTTCCCACCAGATTTCATACTGAAGTTAAACTTTATAATCAACCGTATTATTTTCTTTGTAATTTTTGCGTGATTTTATAGGGAGAGGGATATTTATTTCATATTATATCTTTGGGAGGTTTTTTATGAGTATGAAGTTCACAATATTTTACGTAACTGTTACCTGTGAGAATATTCTCATAGAATATTTTATCGAACACTTAGCAATTTTCTACTCAATTAGCAAACTTTTCTTTTCATTTAAATTATCCTACTTGGTAAACTTTTTATATATATTTTTTGAAAAAAAAAGATGATGAAGATTTTTTTTGAGAGGTAAGTCGCTTTTCTTATCAGAATTTAAGAAGATGTTTAATTTAGATAATTCTTCGAAAACCGACGAGAATACACATGGAAACTGCAGTGCAAGAGCAAATCTTTACACGGTGTGGTGACTCCCTGCGAGACGCTTCCTGGGAGCAGATCTGAACAACAAGCACTCTTTTAGTTTCTTTTCGCCATTTCAAGCCAGATTTCATACTGAAGTTAAACTTTATAATTAACCGTATTATTTTCTTTGTAATTTTTGCGTGATTTTATAGGGAGAGGGATATTTATTTCATATTATATCTTTGGGAGGTTTTTTATGAGTATGAAGTTCACAATATTTTACGTAACTATTACCTGTGAGAATATTCTCATAGAATATTTTATCGAACACTTAGCAATTTTCTACTCAATTAGCAAACTTTTCTTTTCATTTAAATTATCCTACTTGGTAAACTTTTTATATATATTTTTTGAAAAAAAAAAGATGATGAAGATTTTTTTTGAGAGGTAAGTCGCTTTTCTTATCAGAATTTAAGAGGATGTTTAATTTAGATAATTCTTCGAAAACCGACGAGAATACGCATGGAAACTGCAGTGCAAGAGCAAATCTTTACACGGTGTGGTGACTGCCTGCGAGACGCTTCCTGGGAGCAGATCTGAACAACAAGCACTCTTTTAGTTTCTTTTCGCCATTTCCCGCCAGATTTCATACTGAAGTTAAACTTTATAATCAACCGTATTATTTTCTTTGTAATTTTTGCGTGATTTTATAGGAAGAGGGAGATTTATTTCATGTTATATCTTTGGGAGGTTTTTTATGAGTATGAAGTTCACAATCTTATACTTTATATTCTCATAGAATATTTTTTCGAACACTTAGCAATTTTCTACTCAATTAGCAAACTTTTCTTTTCATTTAAATTATCCTACTTGGTGAAATTTTTATACATATTTTTTGAAAAAAAAAAAAATATGGTTGAAGATTTTTTTAAAAGGTAAGACGCTTTTCTTATCAGAATTTAAGAGGATGTTTAATTTAGATAATTCTTCGAAAACCGACGAGAATACGCATGGAAACTGCAGTGCAAGAGCAAATCTTTACACGGTGCGGTGACTCCCTGCGAGACGCTTCCTGGGAGCAGATCTGAACAACAAGCACTCTTTCAGTTTCTTTTCGCCATTTCCCACCAGATTTCATACTGAAGTTAAACTTTATAATCAACCGTATTATTTTCTTTGTAATTTTTGCGTGATTTTATAGGGAGAGGGATATTTATTTCATATTATATCTTTGGGAGGTTTTTTATGAGTATGAAGTTCACAATATTTTACGTAACTGTTACCTGTGAGAATATTCTCATAGAATATTTTATCGAACACTTAGCAATTTTCTACTCAATTAGCAAACTTTTCTTTTCATTTAAATTATCCTACTTGGTAAACTTTTTATATATATTTTTTGAAAAAAAAAGATGATGAAGATTTTTTTTGAGAGGTAAGTCGCTTTTCTTATCAGAATTTAAGAAGATGTTTAATTTAGATAATTCTTCGAAAACCGACGAGAATACACATGGAAACTGCAGTGCAAGAGCAAATCTTTACACGGTGTGGTGACTCCCTGCGAGACGCTTCCTGGGAGCAGATCTGAACAACACGCACTCTTTTAGTTTCTTTTCGCCATTTCCCGCCAGATTTCATACTGAAGTTAAACTTTATAATTAACCGTATTATTTTCTTTGTAATTTTTGCGTGATTTTATAGGGAGAGGGATATTTATTTCATATTATATCTTTGGGAGGTTTTTTATGAGTATGAAGTTCACAATATTTTACGTAACTATTACCTGTGAGAATATTCTCATAGAATATTTTATCGAACACTTAGCAATTTTCTACTCAATTAGCAAACTTTTCTTTTCATTTAAATTATCCTACTTGGTAAACTTTTTATATATATTTTTTGTAAAAAAAAAAGATGATGAAGATTTTTTTGAGAGGTAAGTCGCTTTTCTTATCAGAATTTAAGAGGATGTTTAATTTAGATAATTCTTCGAAAACCGACGAGAATACGCATGGAAACTGCAGTGCAAGAGCAAATCTTTACACGGTGTGGTGACCCCCTGCGAGACGTTTCCTGGGAGCAAATCTGAACAACAAGCACTCTTTTAGTTTCTTTTCGCCATTTCCCGCCAGATTTCATACTGAAGTTATACTTTATAATCAACCGTATTAGTTTCTTTGTAATTTTTGCGTGATTTTATAGGAAGAGGGAGATTTATTTCATGTTATATCTTTGGGAGGTTTTTTATGAGTATGAAGTTCACAATCTTTTACTTTATATTCTCATAGAATATTTTTTCGAACACTTAGCAATTTTCTACTCAATTAGCAAACTTTTCTTTTCATTTAAATTATCCTACTTGGTAAACTTTTTATATATATTTTTTGAAAAAAAAAGATGATGAAGATTTTTTTGAGAGGTAAGTCGCTTTTCTTATCAGAATTTAAGAGGATGTTTAATTTAGATAATTCTTCGAAAACCGACGAGAATACACAAGGAAACTGCAGTGCAAGAGCAAATCTTTACACGGTGTGGTGACTCCCTGCGAGACGCTTCCTGGGAGCAGATCTGAACAACAAGCACTCTTTTAGTTTCTTTTCGCCATTTCCCGCCAGATTTCATACTGAAGTTAAACTTTATAATTAACCGTATTATTTTCTTTGTAATTTTTGCGTGATTTTATAGGGAGAGGGATATTTATTTCATATTATATCTTTGGGAGGTTTTTTATGAGTATGAAGTTCACAATATTTTACGTAACTATTACCTGTGAGAATATTCTCATAGAATATTTTATCGAACACTTAGCAATTTTCTACTCAATTAGCAAACTTTTCTTTTCATTTAAATTATCCTACTTGGTAAACTTTTTATATATATTTTTTGAAAAAAAAAAAGATGATGAAGATTTTTTTGAGAGGTAAGTCGCTTTTCTTATCAGAATTTAAGAGGATGTTTAATTTAGATAATTCTTCGAAAACCGACGAGAATACACATGGAAACTGCAGTGCAAGAGCAAATCTTTACACGGTGTGGTGACTCCCTGAGAGACGCTTCCTGGGAGCAGATCTGAACAACAAGCACTCTTTTAGTTTCTTTTCGCCATTTCCCGCCAGAGTTCATACCTGAAGTTATACTTTATAATCAACCGTATTATTTTCTTTGTAATTTTTGCGTGATTTTATAGGAAGAGGGAGATTTATTTCATGTTATATCTTTGGGAGGTTTTTTATGAGTATGAAGTTCACAATCTTTTACTTTATATTCTCATAGAATATTTTTTCGAACACTTAGCAATTTTCTACTCAATTAGCAAACTTTTCTTTTCATTTAAATTATCCTACTTGGTAAACTTTTTATATATATTTTTTGAAAAAAAAAGATGATGAAGATTTTTTTGAGAGGTAAGTCGCTTTTCTTATCAGAATTTAAGAGGATGTTTAATTTAGATAATTCTTCGAAAACCGACGAGAATACACATGGAAACTGCAGTGCAAGAGCAAATCTTTACACGGTGTGGTGACTCCCTGCGAGACGCTTCCTGGGAGCAGATCTGAACAACAAGCACTCTTTTAGTTTCTTTTCGCCATTTCCCGCCAGATTTCATACTGAAGTTAAACTTTATAATTAACCGTATTATTTTCTTTGTAATTTTTGCGTGATTTTATAGGGAGAGGAATATTTATTTCATATTATATCTTTGGGAGGTTTTTTATGAGTATGAAGTTCACAATATTTTACGTAACTGTTACCTGTGAGAATATTCTCATAGAATATTTTATCGAACACTTAGCAATTTTCTACTCAATTAGCAAACTTTTCTTTTCATTTAAATTATCCTACTTGGTAAACTTTTTATATATATTTTTTGAAAAAAAAAGATGATGAAGATTTTTTTTGAGAGGTAAGTCGCTTTTCTTATCAGAATTTAAGAAGATGTTTAATTTAGATAATTCTTCGAAAACCGACGAGAATACACATGGAAACTGCAGTGCAAGAGCAAATCTTTACACGGTGTGGTGACTCCCTGCGAGACGCTTCCTGGGAGCAGATCTGAACAACACGCACTCTTTTAGTTTCTTTTCGCCATTTCCCGCCAGATTTCATACTGAAGTTAAACTTTATAATTAACCGTATTATTTTCTTTGTAATTTTTGCGTGATTTTATAGGGAGAGGGATATTTATTTCATATTATATCTTTGGGAGGTTTTTTATGAGTATGAAGTTCACAATATTTTACGTAACTATTACGTGTGAGAATATTCTCATAGAATATTTTATCGAACACTTAGCAATTTTCTACTCAATTAGCAAACTTTTCTTTTCATTTAAATTATCCTACTTGGTAAACTTTTTATATATATTTTTTGTAAAAAAAAAAGATGATGAAGATTTTTTTGAGAGGTAAGTCGCTTTTCTTATCAGAATTTAAGAGGATGTTTAATTTAGATAATTCTTCGAAAACCGACGAGAATACGCATGGAAACTGCAGTGCAAGAGCAAATCTTTACACGGTGTGGTGACTGCCTGCGAGACGCTTCCTGGGAGCAGATCTGAACAACAAGCACTCTTTTAGTTTCTTTTCGCCATTTCCCGCCAGATTTCATACTGAAGTTAAACTTTATAATCAACCGTATTATTTTCTTTGTAATTTTTGCGTGATTTTATAGGAAGAGGGAGATTTATTTCATGTTATATCTTTGGGAGGTTTTTTATGAGTATGAAGTTCACAATCTTATACTTTATATTCTCATAGAATATTTTTTCGAACACTTAGCAATTTTCTACTCAATTAGCAAACTTTTCTTTTCATTTAAATTATCCTACTTGGTGAAATTTTTATACATATTTTTTGAAAAAAAAAAAAATATGGTTGAAGATTTTTTTAAAAGGTAAGACGCTTTTCTTATCAGAATTTAAGAGGATGTTTAATTTAGATAATTCTTCGAAAACCGACGAGAATACGCATGGAAACTGCAGTGCAAGAGCAAATCTTTACACGGTGCGGTGACTCCCTGCGAGACGCTTCCTGGGAGCAGATCTGAACAACAAGCACTCTTTCAGTTTCTTTTCGCTATTTCCCACCAGATTTCATACTGAAGTTAAACTTTATAATCAACCGTATTATTTTCTTTGTAATTTTTGCGTGATTTTATAGGGAGAGGGATATTTATTTCATATTATATCTTTGGGAGGTTTTTTATGAGTATGAAGTTCACAATATTTTACGTAACTGTTACCTGTGAGAATATTCTCATAGAATATTTTATCGAACACTTAGCAATTTTCTACTCAATTAGCAAACTTTTCTTTTCATTTAAATTATCCTACTTGGTAAACTTTTTATATATATTTTTTGAAAAAAAAAGATGATGAAGATTTTTTTTGAGAGGTAAGTCGCTTTTCTTATCAGAATTTAAGAAGATGTTTAATTTAGATAATTCTTCGAAAACCGACGAGAATACACATGGAAACTGCAGTGCAAGAGCAAATCTTTACACGGTGTGGTGACTCCCTGCGAGACGCTTCCTGGGAGCAGATCTGAACAACACGCACTCTTTTAGTTTCTTTTCGCCATTTCCCGCCAGATTTCATACTGAAGTTAAACTTTATAATTAACCGTATTATTTTCTTTGTAATTTTTGCGTGATTTTATAGGGAGAGGGATATTTATTTCATATTATATCTTTGGGAGGTTTTTTATGAGTATGAAGTTCACAATATTTTACGTAACTATTACCTGTGAGAATATTCTCATAGAATATTTTATCGAACACTTAGCAATTTTCTACTCAATTAGCAAACTTTTCTTTTCATTTAAATTATCCTACTTGGTAAACTTTTTATATATATTTTTTGTAAAAAAAAAAGATGATGAAGATTTTTTTGAGAGGTAAGTCGCTTTTCTTATCAGAATTTAAGAGGATGTTTAATTTAGATAATTCTTCGAAAACCGACGAGAATACGCATGGAAACTGCAGTGCAAGAGCAAATCTTTACACGGTGTGGTGACCCCCTGCGAGACGTTTCCTGGGAGCAAATCTGAACAACAAGCACTCTTTTAGTTTCTTTTCGCCATTTCCCGCCAGATTTCATACTGAAGTTATACTTTATAATCAACCGTATTAGTTTCTTTGTAATTTTTGCGTGATTTTATAGGAAGAGGGAGATTTATTTCATGTTATATCTTTGGGAGGTTTTTTATGAGTATGAAGTTCACAATCTTTTACTTTATATTCTCATAGAATATTTTTTCGAACACTTAGCAATTTTCTACTCAATTAGCAAACTTTTCTTTTCATTTAAATTATCCTACTTGGTAAACTTTTTATATATATTTTTTGAAAAAAAAAGATGATGAAGATTTTTTTGAGAGGTAAGTCGCTTTTCTTATCAGAATTTAAGAGGATGTTTAATTTAGATAATTCTTCGAAAACCGACGAGAATACACAAGGAAACTGCAGTGCAAGAGCAAATCTTTACACGGTGTGGTGACTCCCTGCGAGACGCTTCCTGGGAGCAGATCTGAACAACAAGCACTCTTTTAGTTTCTTTTCGCCATTTCCCGCCAGATTTCATACTGAAGTTAAACTTTATAATTAACCGTATTATTTTCTTTGTAATTTTTGCGTGATTTTATAGGGAGATGGATATTTATTTCATATTATATCTTTGGGAGGTTTTTTATGAGTATGAAGTTCACAATATTTTACGTAACTATTACCTGTGAGAATATTCTCATAGAATATTTTATCGAACACTTAGCAATTTTCTACTCAATTAGCAAACTTTTCTTTTCATTTAAATTATCCTACTTGGTAAACTTTTTATATATATTTTTTGAAAAAAAAAAAGATGATGAAGATTTTTTTGAGAGGTAAGTCGCTTTTCTTATCAGAATTTAAGAGGATGTTTAATTTAGATAATTCTTCGAAAACCGACGAGAATACACATGGAAACTGCAGTGCAAGAGCAAATCTTTACACGGTGTGGTGACTCCCTGAGAGACGCTTCCTGGGAGCAGATCTGAACAACAAGCACTCTTTTAGTTTCTTTTCGCCATTTCCCGCCAGAGTTCATACCTGAAGTTATACTTTATAATCAACCGTATTATTTTCTTTGTAATTTTTGCGTGATTTTATAGGAAGAGGGAGATTTATTTCATGTTATATCTTTGGGAGGTTTTTTATGAGTATGAAGTTCACAATCTTTTACTTTATATTCTCATAGAATATTTTTTCGAACACTTAGCAATTTTCTACTCAATTAGCAAACTTTTCTTTTCATTTAAATTATCCTACTTGGTAAACTTTTTATATATATTTTTTGAAAAAAAAAGATGATGAAGATTTTTTTGAGAGGTAAGTCGCTTTTCTTATCAGAATTTAAGAGGATGTTTAATTTAGATAATTCTTCGAAAACCGACGAGAATACACATGGAAACTGCAGTGCAAGAGCAAATCTTTACACGGTGTGGTGACTCCCTGCGAGACGCTTCCTGGGAGCAGATCTGAACAACAAGCACTCTTTTAGTTTCTTTTCGCCATTTCCCGCCAGATTTCATACTGAAGTTAAACTTTATAATTAACCGTATTATTTTCTTTGTAATTTTTGCGTGATTTTATAGGGAGAGGAATATTTATTTCATATTATATCTTTGGGAGGTTTTTTATGAGTATGAAGTTCACAATATTTTACGTAACTGTTACCTGTGAGAATATTCTCATAGAATATTTTATCGAACACTTAGCAATTTTCTACTCAATTAGCAAACTTTTCTTTTCATTTAAATTATCCTACTTGGTAAACTTTTTATATATATTTTTTGAAAAAAAAAGATGATGAAGATTTTTTTTGAGAGGTAAGTCGCTTTTCTTATCAGAATTTAAGAAGATGTTTAATTTAGATAATTCTTCGAAAACCGACGAGAATACACATGGAAACTGCAGTGCAAGAGCAAATCTTTACACGGTGTGGTGACTCCCTGCGAGACGCTTCCTGGGAGCAGATCTGAACAACACGCACTCTTTTAGTTTCTTTTCGCCATTTCCCGCCAGATTTCATACTGAAGTTAAACTTTATAATTAACCGTATTATTTTCTTTGTAATTTTTGCGTGATTTTATAGGGAGAGGGATATTTATTTCATATTATATCTTTGGGAGGTTTTTTATGAGTATGAAGTTCACAATATTTTACGTAACTATTACGTGTGAGAATATTCTCATAGAATATTTTATCGAACACTTAGCAATTTTCTACTCAATTAGCAAACTTTTCTTTTCATTTAAATTATCCTACTTGGTAAACTTTTTATATATATTTTTTGTAAAAAAAAAAGATGATGAAGATTTTTTTGAGAGGTAAGTCGCTTTTCTTATCAGAATTTAAGAGGATGTTTAATTTAGATAATTCTTCGAAAACCGACGAGAATACGCATGGAAACTGCAGTGCAAGAGCAAATCTTTACACGGTGTGGTGACCCCCTGCGAGACGTTTCCTGGGAGCAAATCTGAACAACAAGCACTCTTTTAGTTTCTTTTCGCCATTTCCCGCCAGATTTCATACTGAAGTTATACTTTATAATCAACCGTATTAGTTTCTTTGTAATTTTTGCGTGATTTTATAGGAAGAGGGAGATTTATTTCATGTTATATCTTTGGGAGGTTTTTTATGAGTATGAAGTTCACAATCTTTTACTTTATATTCTCATAGAATATTTTTTCGAACACTTAGCAATTTTCTACTCAATTAGCAAACTTTTCTTTTCATTTAAATTATCCTACTTGGTAAACTTTTTATATATATTTTTTGAAAAAAAAAGATGATGAAGATTTTTTTGAGAGGTAAGTCGCTTTTCTTATCAGAATTTAAGAGGATGTTTAATTTAGATAATTCTTCGAAAACCGACGAGAATACACAAGGAAACTGCAGTGCAAGAGCAAATCTTTACACGGTGTGGTGACTCCCTGCGAGACGCTTCCTGGGAGCAGATCTGAACAACAAGCACTCTTTTAGTTTCTTTTCGCCATTTCCCGCCAGATTTCATACTGAAGTTAAACTTTATAATTAACCGTATTATTTTCTTTGTAATTTTTGCGTGATTTTATAGGGAGAGGGATATTTATTTCATATTATATCTTTGGGAGGTTTTTTATGAGTATGAAGTTCACAATATTTTACGTAACTATTACCTGTGAGAATATTCTCATAGAATATTTTATCGAACACTTAGCAATTTTCTACTCAATTAGCAAACTTTTCTTTTCATTTAAATTATCCTACTTGGTAAACTTTTTATATATATTTTTTGAAAAAAAAAAGACGATGAAGATTTTTTTGAGAGGTAAGTCGCTTTTCTTATCAGAATTTAAGAGGATGTTTAATTTAGATAATTCTTCGAAAACCGACGAGAATACACATGGAAACTGCAGTGCAAGAGCAAATCTTTACACGGTGTGGTGACTCCCTGAGAGACGCTTCCTGGGAGCAGATCTGAACAACAAGCACTCTTTTAGTTTCTTTTCGCCATTTCCCGCCAGAGTTCATACCTGAAGTTATACTTTATAATCAACCGTATTATTTTCTTTGTAATTTTTGCGTGATTTTATAGGAAGAGGGAGATTTATTTCATGTTATATCTTTGGGAGGTTTTTTATGAGTATGAAGTTCACAATCTTTTACTTTATATTCTCATAGAATATTTTTTCGAACACTTAGCAATTTTCTACTCAATTAGCAAACTTTTCTTTTCATTTAAATTATCCTACTTGGTAAACTTTTTATATATATTTTTTGAAAAAAAAAGATGATGAAGATTTTTTTGAGAGGTAAGTCGCTTTTCTTATCAGAATTTAAGAGGATGTTTAATTTAGATAATTCTTCGAAAACCGACGAGAATACACATGGAAACTGCAGTGCAAGAGCAAATCTTTACACGGTGTGGTGACTCCCTGCGAGACGCTTCCTGGGAGCAGATCTGAACAACAAGCACTCTTTTAGTTTCTTTTCGCCATTTCCCGCCAGATTTCATACTGAAGTTAAACTTTATAATTAACCGTATTATTTTCTTTGTAATTTTTGCGTGATTTTATAGGGAGAGGAATATTTATTTCATATTATATCTTTGGGAGGTTTTTTATGAGTATGAAGTTCACAATATTTTACGTAACTATTACCTGTGAGAATATTCTCATAGAATATTTTATCGAACACTTAGCAATTTTCTACTCAATTAGCAAACTTTTCTTTTCATTTAAATTATCCTACTTGGTAAACTTTTTATATATATTTTTTGAAAAAAAAAAGATGATGAAGATTTTTTTGAGAGGTAAGTCGCTTTTCTTATCAGAATTTAAGAGGATGTTTAATTTAGATAATTCTTCGAAAACCGACGAGAATACGCATGGAAACTGCAGTGCAAGAGCAAATCTTTACACGGTGTGGTGACCCCCTGCGAGACGCTTCCTGGGAGCAGATCTGAACAACAAGCACTCTTTTAGTTTCTTTTCGCCATTTCCCGCCAGATTTCATACTGAAGTTATACTTTATAATCAACCGTATTAGTTTCTTTGTAATTTTTGCGTGATTTTATAGGAAGAGGGAGATTTATTTCATGTTATATCTTTGGGAGGTTTTTTATGAGTATGAAGTTCACAATCTTTTACTTTATATTCTCATAGAATATTTTTTCGAACACTTAGCAATTTTCTACTCAATTAGCAAACTTTTCTTTTCATTTAAATTATCCTACTTGGTGAAATTTTTATACATATTTTTTGAAAAAAAAAAATATGGTTGAAGATTTTTTTAAAAGGTAAGACGCTTTTCTTATCAGAATTTAAGAGGATGTTTAATTTAGATAATTCTTCGAAAACCGACGAGAATACGCATGGAAACTGCAGTGCAAGAGCAAATCTTTACACGGTGTGGTGACTCCCTGCGAGACGCTTCCTGGGAGCAGATCTGAACAACAAGCACTCTTTTAGTTTCTTTTCGCCGTTTCCCACCAGATTTCATACTGAAGTTAAACTTTATAATCAACCGTATTATTTTCTTTGTAATTTTTGCGTGATTTTATAGGGAGAGGGATATTTATTTCATATTATATCTTTGGGAGGTTTTTTATGAGTATGAAGTTCACAATATTTTACGTAACTGTTACCTGTGAGAATATTCTCATAGAATATTTTATCGAACACTTAGCAATTTTCTACTCAATTAGCAAACTTTTCTTTTCATTTAAATTATCCTACTTGGTAAACTTTTTATATATATTTTTTGAAAAAAAAAGATGATGAAGATTTTTTTTGAGAGGTAAGTCGCTTTTCTTATCAGAATTTAAGAAGATGTTTAATTTAGATAATTCTTCGAAAACCGACGAGAATACACATGGAAACTGCAGTGCAAGAGCAAATCTTTACACGGTGTGGTGACTCCCTGCGAGACGCTTCCTGGGAGCAGATCTGAACAACAAGCACTCTTTTAGTTTCTTTTCGCCATTTCCCGCCAGATTTCATACTGAAGTTAAACTTTATAATTAACCGTATTATTTTCTTTGTAATTTTTGCGTGATTTTATAGGGAGAGGGATATTTATTTCATATTATATCTTTGGGAGGTTTTTTATGAGTATGAAGTTCACAATATTTTACGTAACTATTACCTGTGAGAATATTCTCATAGAATATTTTATCGAACACTTAGCAATTTTCTACTCAATTAGCAAACTTTTCTTTTCATTTAAATTATACTACTTGATAAACTTTTTATATATATTTTTTGAAAAAAAAAAAGATGATGAAGATTTTTTTGAGAGGTAAGTCGCTTTTCTTATCAGAATTTAAGAGGATGTTTAATTTAGATAATTCTTCGAAAACCGACGAGAATACGCATGGAAACTGCAGTGCAAGAGCAAATCTTTACACGGTGTGGTGACCCCCTGCGAGACGCTTCCTGGGAGCAGATCTGAACAACAAGCACTCTTTTAGTTTCTTTTCGCCATTTCCCGCCAGATTTCATACTGAAGTTAAACTTTATAATTAACCGTATTATTTTCTTTGTAATTTTTGCGTGATTTTATAGGGAGAGGAATATTTATTTCATATTATATCTTTGGGAGGTTTTTTATGAGTATGAAGTTCACAATATTTTACGTAACTATTACCTGTGAGAATATTCTCATAGAATATTTTATCGAACACTTAGCAATTTTCTACTCAATTAGCAAACTTTTCTTTTCATTTAAATTATCCTACTTGGTAAACTTTTTATATATATTTTTTGAAAAAAAAATGATGATGAAGATTTTTTTGAGAGGTAAGTCGCTTTTCTTATCAGAATTTAAGAGGATGTTTAATTTAGATAATTCTTCGAAAACCGACGAGAATACGCATGGAAACTGCAGTGCAAGAGCAAATCTTTACACGGTGTGGTGACCCCCTGCGAGACGCTTCCTGGGAGCAGATCTGAACAACAAGCACTCTTTTAGTTTCTTTTCGCCATTTCCCGCCAGATTTCATACTGAAGTTATACTTTATAATCAACCGTATTAGTTTCTTTGTAATTTTTGCGTGATTTTATAGGAAGAGGGAGATTTATTTCATGTTATATCTTTGGGAGGTTTTTTATGAGTATGAAGTTCACAATCTTTTACTTTATATTCTCATAGAATATTTTTTCGAACACTTAGCAATTTTCTACTCAATTAGCAAACTTTTCTTTTCATTTAAATTATCCTACTTGGTGAAATTTTTATACATATTTTTTGAAAAAAAAAAAATATGGTTGAAGATTTTTTTAAAAGGTAAGACGCTTTTCTTATCAGAATTTAAGAGGATGTTTAATTTAGATAATTCTTCGAAAACCGACGAGAATACGCATGGAAACTGCAGTGCAAGAGCAAATCTTTACACGGTGTGGTGACTCCCTGCGAGACGCTTCCTGGGAGCAGATCTGAACAACAAGCACTCTTTTAGTTTCTTTTCGCCATTTCCCACCAGATTTCATACTGAAGTTAAACTTTATAATCAACCGTATTATTTTCTTTGTAATTTTTGCGTGATTTTATAGGGAGAGGGATATTTATTTCATATTATATCTTTGGGAGGTTTTTTATGAGTATGAAGTTCACAATATTTTACGTAACTGTTACCTGTGAGAATATTCTCATAGAATATTTTATCGAACACTTAGCAATTTTCTACTCAATTAGCAAACTTTTCTTTTCATTTAAATTATCCTACTTGGTAAACTTTTTATATATATTTTTTGAAAAAAAAAGATGATGAAGATTTTTTTTGAGAGGTAAGTCGCTTTTCTTATCAGAATTTAAGAAGATGTTTAATTTAGATAATTCTTCGAAAACCGACGAGAATACACATGGAAACTGCAGTGCAAGAGCAAATCTTTACACGGTGTGGTGACTCCCTGCGAGACGCTTCCTGGGAGCAGATCTGAACAACAAGCACTCTTTTAGTTTCTTTTCGCCATTTCAAGCCAGATTTCATACTGAAGTTAAACTTTATAATTAACAGTATTATTTTCTTTGTAATTTTTGCGTGATTTTATAGGGAGAGGGATATTTATTTCATATTATATCTTTGGGAGGTTTTTTATGAGTATGAAGTTCACAATATTTTACGTAACTATTACCTGTGAGAATATTCTCATAGAATATTTTATCGAACACTTAGCAATTTTCTACTCAATTAGCAAACTTTTCTTTTCATTTAAATTATCCTACTTGGTAAACTTTTTATATATATTTTTTGAAAAAAAAAAAGATGATGAAGATTTTTTTGAGAGGTAAGTCGCTTTTCTTATCAGAATTTAAGAGGATGTTTAATTTAGATAATTCTTCGAAAACCGACGAGAATACGCATGGAAACTGCAGTGCAAGAGCAAATCTTTACACGGTGTGGTGACCCCCTGCGAGACGCTTCCTGGGAGCAGATCTGAACAACAAGCACTCTTTTAGTTTCTTTTCGCCATTTCCCGCCAGATTTCATACTGAAGTTATACTTTATAATCAACCGTATTAGTTTCTTTGTAATTTTTGCGTGATTTTATAGGAAGAGGGAGATTTATTTCATGTTATATCTTTGGGAGGTTTTTTATGAGTATGAAGTTCACAATCTTTTACTTTATATTCTCATAGAATATTTTTTCGAACACTTAGCAATTTTCTACTCAATTAGCAAACTTTTCTTTTCATTTAAATTATCCTACTTGGTGAAATTTTTATACATATTTTTTGAAAAAAAAAATGGTTGAAGATTTTTTTAAAAGGTAAGACGCTTTTCTTATCAGAATTTAAGAGGATGTTTAATTTAGATAATTCTTCGAAAACCGACGAGAATACGCATGGAAACTGCAGTGCAAGAGCAAATCTTTACACGGTGTGGTGACTCCCTGCGAGACGCTTCCCGGGAGCAGATCTGAACAACAAGCACTCTTTTAGTTTCTTTTCGCCATTTCCCGCCAGATTTCATACTGAAGTTAAACTTTATAATCAACCGTATTATTTTCTTTGTAATTTTTGCGTGATTTTATAGGGAGAGGGATATTTATTTCATATTATATCTTTGGGAGGTTTTTTATGAGTATGAAGTTCACAATATTTTACGTAACTGTTACCTGTGAGAATATTCTCATAGAATATTTTATCGAACACTTAGCAATTTTCTACTCAATTAGCAAACTTTTCTTTTCATTTAAATTATCCTACTTGGTGAAATTTTTATACATATTTTTTGAAAAAAAAAATGGTGGAAGATTTTTTTAAAAGGTAAGACGCTTTTCTTATCAGAATTTAAGAGGATGTTTAATTTAGATAATTCTTCGAAAACCGACGAGAATACGCATGGAAACTACAGTGCAAGAGCAAATTTTTACACGGTGTGGTGACTCCCTGCGAGACGCTTCCTGGGAGCAGATCTGAACAACAAGCACTCTTTTAGGTCCTTTTCGCCATTTCCCGCCAGATTTCATACTGAAGTTAAACTTTATAATCAACCGTATTATTTTCTTTGTAATTTTTGCGTGATTTTATAGGAAGAGGGAGATTTATTTCATGTTATATCTTTGGGAGGTTTTTTATGAGTATGAAGTTCACAATCTTTTACTTTATATTCTCATGGAATATTTTTTCGAACACTTAGCAATTTTCTACTCAATTAGCAAACTTTTCTTTTCATTTAAATTATCCTACTTGGTGAAATTTTTATACATATTTTTTGAAAAAAAAAATGGTTGAAGATTTTTTTAAAAGGTAAGACGCTTTTCTTATCAGAATTTAAGAGGATGTTTAATTTAGATAATTCTTCGAAAACCGACGAGAATACGCATGGAAACTACAGTGCAAGAGCAAATCTTTACACGGTGTGGTGACTCCCTGCGAGACGCTTCCTGGGAGCAGATCTGAACAACAAGCACTCTTTTAGTTTCTTTTCGCCATTTCCCGCCAGATTTCGTACTGAAGTTAAACTTTATAATCAACCGTATTATTTTCTTTGTAATTTTTGCGTGATTTTATAGGGAGAGGGATATTTATTTCATATTATATCTTTGGGAGGTTTTTTATGAGTATGAAGTTCACAATATTTTACGTAACTATTACCTGTGAGAATATTCTCATAGAATATTTTATGGAACACTTAGCAATTTTCTACTCAATTAGCAAACTTTTCTTTTCATTTAAATTATCCTACTTGGTGAAATTTTTATACATATTTTTTGAAAAAAAAAATGGTTGAAGATTTTTTTAAAAGGTAAGACGCTTTTCTTATCAGAATTTAAGAGGATGTTTATATTAGATAATTCTTCGAAAACCGACGAGAATACGCATGGAAACTGCAGTGCAAGAGCAAATCTTTACACGGTGTGGTGACCCCCTGCGAGACGCTTCCTGGGAGCAGATCGGAACAACAAGCACTCTTTTAGTTTCTTTTCGCCGTTTCCCGCCAGATTTCATACTGAAGTTAAACTTTATAATCAACCGTATTATTTTCTTTGTAATTTTTGCGTGATTTTATAGGGAGAGGGATATTTATTTCATATTATATCTTTGGGAGGTTTTTTATGAGTATGAAGTTCACAATATTTTACGTAACTATTACCTGTGAGATTATTCTCATAGAATATTTTATCGAACACTTAGCAATTTTCTACTCAATTAGCAAACTTTTCTTTTCATTTAAATTATCCTACTTGGTAAACTTTTTATATATTTTTTTTGAAAAAAAAGATGATGAAGATTTTTTTGAGAGGTAAGTCGCTTTTCTTATCAGAATGTAAGAGGATGTTTAATTTAGATAATTCTTCGAAAACCGACGAGAATACGCATGGAAACTGCAGTGCAAGAGCAAATCTTTACACGGTGTGGTGACTCCCTGCGAGACGCTTCCTGGGAGCAGATCTGAACAACAAGCACTCTTTTAGTTTCTTTTCGCCATTTCCCGCCAGATTTCATACTGAAGTTAAACTTTATAATCAACCGTATTATTTTCTTTGTAATTTTTGAGTGATTTTATAGGAAGAGGGAGATTTATTTCATGTTATATCTTTGGGAGGTTTTTTATGAGTATGAAGTTCACAATCTTTTACTTTATATTCTCATAGAATATTTTTTCGAACACTTAGCAATTTTCTACTCAATTAGCAAACTTTTCTTTTCATTTAAATTATCCTTGTGTAATTTTTATACATATTTTTTGAAAAAAAAAATGGTTGAAGATTTTTTAAAAAGGTAAGACGCTTTTCTTATCAGAATTTAAGAGGATGTTTAATTTAGATAATTCTTCGAAAACCGACGAGAATACGCATGGAAACTGCAGTGCAAGAGCAAATCTTTACACGGTGTGGTGACCCCCTGCGAGACGCTTCCTGGGAGCAGATCTGAACAACAAGCACTCTTTTAGTTTCTTTTCGCCGTTTCCCGCCAGATTTCATACTGAAGTTAAACTTTATAATCAACCGTATTATTTTCTTTGTAATTTTTGCGTGATTTTATAGGGAGAGGGATATTTATTTCATATTATATCTTTGGGAGGTTTTTTATGAGTATGAAGTTCACAATATTTTACGTAACTATTACCTGTGAGATTATTCTCATAGAATATTTTATCGAACACTTAGCAATTTTCTACTCAATTAGCAAACTTTTCTTTTCATTTAAATTATCCTACTTGGTAAACTTTTTATATATATTTTTTGAAAAAAAAAAAGATGATGAAGATTTTTTTGAGAGGTAAGTCGCTTTTCTTATCAGAATTTAAGAGGATGTTTAATTTAGATAATTCTTCGAAAACCGACGAGAATACGCATGGAAACTGCAGTGCAAGAGCAAATCTTTACACGGTGTGGTGACCCCCTGCGAGACGCTTCCTGGGAGCAGATCTGAACAACAAGCACTCTTTTAGTTTCTTTTCGCCGTTTCCCGCCAGATTTCATACTGAAGTTAAACTTTATAATCAACCGTATTATTTTCTTTGTAATTTTTGCGTGATTTTATAGGAAGAGGGAGATTTATTTCATGTTATATCTTTGGGAGGTTTTTTATGAGTATGAAGTTCACAATCTTTTACTTTATATTCTCATAGAATATTTTTTCGAACACTTAGCAATTTTCTACTCAATTAGCAAACTTTTCTTTTCATTTAAATTATCCTACTTGGTAAACTTTTTATATATATTTTTTGAAAAAAAAAGATGATGAAGATTTTTTTGAGAGGTAAGTCGCTTTTCTTATCAGAATTTAAGAGGATGTTTAATTTAGATAATTCTTCGAAAACCGACGAGAATACACAAGGAAACTGCAGTGCAAGAGCAAATCTTTACACGGTGTGGTGACTCCCTGCGAGACGCTTCCTGGGAGCAGATCTGAACAACAAGCACTCTTTTAGTTTCTTTTCGCCATTTCCCGCCAGATTTCATACTGAAGTTAAACTTTATAATTAACCGTATTATTTTCTTTGTAATTTTTGCGTGATTTTATAGGGAGAGGGATATTTATTTCATATTATATCTTTGGGAGGTTTTTTATGAGTATGAAGTTCACAATATTTTACGTAACTATTACCTGTGAGAATATTCTCATAGAATATTTTATCGAACACTTAGCAATTTTCTACTCAATTAGCAAACTTTTCTTTTCATTTAAATTATCCTACTTGGTAAACTTTTTATATATATTTTTTGAAAAAAAAAAGATGATGAAGATTTTTTTGAGAGGTAAGTCGCTTTTCTTATCAGAATTTAAGAGGATGTTTAATTTAGATAATTCTTCGAAAACCGACGAGAATACACATGGAAACTGCAGTGCAAGAGCAAATCTTTACACGGTGTGGTGACTCCCTGAGAGACGCTTCCTGGGAGCAGATCTGAACAACAAGCACTCTTTTAGTTTCTTTTCGCCATTTCCCGCCAGAGTTCATACCTGAAGTTATACTTTATAATCAACCGTATTATTTTCTTTGTAATTTTTGCGTGATTTTATAGGAAGAGGGAGATTTATTTCATGTTATATCTTTGGGAGGTTTTTTATGAGTATGAAGTTCACAATCTTTTACTTTATATTCTCATAGAATATTTTTTCGAACACTTAGCAATTTTCTACTCAATTAGCAAACTTTTCTTTTCATTTAAATTATCCTACTTGGTAAACTTTTTATATATATTTTTTGAAAAAAAAAGATGATGAAGATTTTTTTGAGAGGTAAGTCGCTTTTCTTATCAGAATTTAAGAGGATGTTTAATTTAGATAATTCTTCGAAAACCGACGAGAATACACATGGAAACTGCAGTGCAAGAGCAAATCTTTACACGGTGTGGTGACTCCCTGCGAGACGCTTCCTGGGAGCAGATCTGAACAACAAGCACTCTTTTAGTTTCTTTTCGCCATTTCCCGCCAGATTTCATACTGAAGTTAAACTTTATAATTAACCGTATTATTTTCTTTGTAATTTTTGCGTGATTTTATAGGGAGAGGGATATTTATTTCATATTATATCTTTGGGAGGTTTTTTATGAGTATGAAGTTCACAATATTTTACGTAACTGTTACCTGTGAGAATATTCTCATAGAATATTTTATCGAACACTTAGCAATTTTCTACTCAATTAGCAAACTTTTCTTTTCATTTAAATTATCCTACTTGGTAAACTTTTTATATATATTTTTTGAAAAAAAAAGATGATGAAGATTTTTTTTGAGAGGTAAGTCGCTTTTCTTATCAGAATTTAAGAAGATGTTTAATTTAGATAATTCTTCGAAAACCGACGAGAATACACATGGAAACTGCAGTGCAAGAGCAAATCTTTACACGGTGTGGTGACTCCCTGCGAGACGCTTCCTGGGAGCAGATCTGAACAACAAGCACTCTTTTAGTTTCTTTTCGCCATTTCCCGCCAGATTTCATACTGAAGTTAAACTTTATAATTAACCGTATTATTTTCTTTGTAATTTTTGCGTGATTTTATAGGGAGAGGGATATTTATTTCATATTATATCTTTGGGAGGTTTTTTATGAGTATGAAGTTCACAATATTTTACGTAACTATTACCTGTGAGAATATTCTCATAGAATATTTTATCGAACACTTAGCAATTTTCTACTCAATTAGCAAACTTTTCTTTTCATTTAAATTATACTACTTGATAAACTTTTTATATATATTTTTTGAAAAAAAAAAAGATGATGAAGATTTTTTTGAGAGGTAAGTCGCTTTTCTTATCAGAATTTAAGAGGATGTTTAATTTAGATAATTCTTCGAAAACCGACGAGAATACGCATGGAAACTGCAGTGCAAGAGCAAATCTTTACACGGTGTGGTGACCCCCTGCGAGACGCTTCCTGGGAGCAGATCTGAACAACAAGCACTCTTTTAGTTTCTTTTCGCCATTTCCCGCCAGATTTCATACTGAAGTTAAACTTTATAATTAACCGTATTATTTTCTTTGTAATTTTTGCGTGATTTTATAGGGAGAGGAATATTTATTTCATATTATATCTTTGGGAGGTTTTTTATGAGTATGAAGTTCACAATATTTTACGTAACTATTACCTGTGAGAATATTCTCATAGAATATTTTATCGAACACTTAGCAATTTTCTACTCAATTAGCAAACTTTTCTTTTCATTTAAATTATCCTACTTGGTAAACTTTTTATATATATTTTTTGAAAAAAAAATGATGATGAAGATTTTTTTGAGAGGTAAGTCGCTTTTCTTATCAGAATTTAAGAGGATGTTTAATTTAGATAATTCTTCGAAAACCGACGAGAATACGCATGGAAACTGCAGTGCAAGAGCAAATCTTTACACGGTGTGGTGACCCCCTGCGAGACGCTTCCTGGGAGCAGATCTGAACAACAAGCACTCTTTTAGTTTCTTTTCGCCATTTCCCGCCAGATTTCATACTGAAGTTATACTTTATAATCAACCGTATTAGTTTCTTTGTAATTTTTGCGTGATTTTATAGGAAGAGGGAGATTTATTTCATGTTATATCTTTGGGAGGTTTTTTATGAGTATGAAGTTCACAATCTTTTACTTTATATTCTCATAGAATATTTTTTCGAACACTTAGCAATTTTCTACTCAATTAGCAAACTTTTCTTTTCATTTAAATTATCCTACTTGGTGAAATTTTTATACATATTTTTTGAAAAAAAAAAAATATGGTTGAAGATTTTTTTAAAAGGTAAGACGCTTTTCTTATCAGAATTTAAGAGGATGTTTAATTTAGATAATTCTTCGAAAACCGACGAGAATACGCATGGAAACTGCAGTGCAAGAGCAAATCTTTACACGGTGTGGTGACTCCCTGCGAGACGCTTCCTGGGAGCAGATCTGAACAACAAGCACTCTTTTAGTTTCTTTTCGCCATTTCCCACCAGATTTCATACTGAAGTTAAACTTTATAATCAACCGTATTATTTTCTTTGTAATTTTTGCGTGATTTTATAGGGAGAGGGATATTTATTTCATATTATATCTTTGGGAGGTTTTTTATGAGTATGAAGTTCACAATATTTTACGTAACTGTTACCTGTGAGAATATTCTCATAGAATATTTTATCGAACACTTAGCAATTTTCTACTCAATTAGCAAACTTTTCTTTTCATTTAAATTATCCTACTTGGTAAACTTTTTATATATATTTTTTGAAAAAAAAAGATGATGAAGATTTTTTTTGAGAGGTAAGTCGCTTTTCTCATCAGAATTTAAGAAGATGTTTAATTTAGATAATTCTTCGAAAACCGACGAGAATACACATGGAAACTGCAGTGCAAGAGCAAATCTTTACACGGTGTGGTGACTCCCTGCGAGACGCTTCCTGGGAGCAGATCTGAACAACAAGCACTCTTTTAGTTTCTTTTCGCCATTTCAAGCCAGATTTCATACTGAAGTTAAACTTTATAATTAACAGTATTATTTTCTTTGTAATTTTTGCGTGATTTTATAGGGAGAGGGATATTTATTTCATATTATATCTTTGGGAGGTTTTTTATGAGTATGAAGTTCACAATATTTTACGTAACTATTACCTGTGAGAATATTCTCATAGAATATTTTATCGAACACTTAGCAATTTTCTACTCAATTAGCAAACTTTTCTTTTCATTTAAATTATCCTACTTGGTAAACTTTTTATATATATTTTTTGAAAAAAAAAAAGATGATGAAGATTTTTTTGAGAGGTAAGTCGCTTTTCTTATCAGAATTTAAGAGGATGTTTAATTTAGATAATTCTTCGAAAACCGACGAGAATACGCATGGAAACTGCAGTGCAAGAGCAAATCTTTACACGGTGTGGTGACCCCCTGCGAGACGCTTCCTGGGAGCAGATCTGAACAACAAGCACTCTTTTAGTTTCTTTTCGCCATTTCCCACCAGATTTCATACTGAAGTTAAACTTTATAATCAACCGTATTATTTTCTTTGTAATTTTTGCGTGATTTTATAGGGAGAGGGATATTTATTTCATATTATATCTTTGGGAGGTTTTTTATGAGTATGAAGTTCACAATATTTTACGTAACTGTTACCTGTGAGAATATTCTCATAGAATATTTTATCGAACACTTAGCAATTTTCTACTCAATTAGCAAACTTTTCTTTTCATTTAAATTATCCTACTTGGTAAACTTTTTATATATATTTTTTGAAAAAAAAAAAGATGATGAAGATTTTTTTGAGAGGTAAGTCGCTTTTCTTATCAGAATTTAAGAGGATGTTTAATTTAGATAATTCTTCGAAAACCGACGAGAATACGCATGGAAACTGCAGTGCAAGAGCAAATCTTTACACGGTGTGGTGACCCCCTGCGAGACGCTTCCTGGGAGCAGATCTGAACAACAAGCACTCTTTTAGTTTCTTTTCGCCATTTCCCACCAGATTTCATACTGAAGTTAAACTTTATAATCAACCGTATTATTTTCTTTGTAATTTTTGCGTGATTTTATAGGGAGAGGGATATTTATTTCATATTATATCTTTGGGAGGTTTTTTATGAGTATGAAGTTCACAATATTTTACGTAACTGTTACCTGTGAGAATATTCTCATAGAATATTTTATCGAACACTTAGCAATTTTCTACTCAATTAGCAAACTTTTCTTTTCATTTAAATTATCCTACTTGGTAAACTTTTTATATATATTTTTTGAAAAAAAAAGATGATGAAGATTTTTTTTGAGAGGTAAGTCGCTTTTCTTATCAGAATTTAAGAAGATGTTTAATTTAGATAATTCTTCGAAAACCGACGAGAATACACATGGAAACTGCAGTGCAAGAGCAAATCTTTACACGGTGTGGTGACTCCCTGCGAGACGCTTCCTGGGAGCAGATCTGAACAACAAGCACTCTTTTAGTTTCTTTTCGCCATTTCAAGCCAGATTTCATACTGAAGTTAAACTTTATAATTAACAGTATTATTTTCTTTGTAATTTTTGCGTGATTTTATAGGGAGAGGGATATTTATTTCATATTATATCTTTGGGAGGTTTTTTATGAGTATGAAGTTCACAATATTTTACGTAACTATTACCTGTGAGAATATTCTCATAGAATATTTTATCGAACACTTAGCAATTTTCTACTCAATTAGCAAACTTTTCTTTTCATTTAAATTATCCTACTTGGTAAACTTTTTATATATATTTTTTGAAAAAAAAAAAGATGATGAAGATTTTTTTGAGAGGTAAGTCGCTTTTCTTATCAGAATTTAAGAGGATGTTTAATTTAGATAATTCTTCGAAAACCGACGAGAATACGCATGGAAACTGCAGTGCAAGAGCAAATCTTTACACGGTGTGGTGACCCCCTGCGAGACGCTTCCTGGGAGCAGATCTGAACAACAAGCACTCTTTTAGTTTCTTTTCGCCATTTCCCGCCAGATTTCATACTGAAGTTATACTTTATAATCAACCGTATTAGTTTCTTTGTAATTTTTGCGTGATTTTATAGGAAGAGGGAGATTTATTTCATGTTATATCTTTGGGAGGTTTTTTATGAGTATGAAGTTCACAATCTTTTACTTTATATTCTCATAGAATATTTTTTCGAACACTTAGCAATTTTCTACTCAATTAGCAAACTTTTCTTTTCATTTAAATTATCCTACTTGGTGAAATTTTTATACATATTTTTTGAAAAAAAAAATGGTTGAAGATTTTTTTAAAAGGTAAGACGCTTTTCTTATCAGAATTTAAGAGGATGTTTAATTTAGATAATTCTTCGAAAACCGACGAGAATACGCATGGAAACTGCAGTGCAAGAGCAAATCTTTACACGGTGTGGTGACTCCCTGCGAGACGCTTCCCGGGAGCAGATCTGAACAACAAGCACTCTTTTAGTTTCTTTTCGCCATTTCCCGCCAGATTTCATACTGAAGTTAAACTTTATAATCAACCGTATTATTTTCTTTGTAATTTTTGCGTGATTTTATAGGGAGAGGGATATTTATTTCATATTATATCTTTGGGAGGTTTTTTATGAGTATGAAGTTCACAATATTTTACGTAACTGTTACCTGTGAGAATATTCTCATAGAATATTTTATCGAACACTTAGCAATTTTCTACTCAATTAGCAAACTTTTCTTTTCATTTAAATTATCCTACTTGGTGAAATTTTTATACATATTTTTTGAAAAAAAAAATGGTGGAAGATTTTTTTAAAAGGTAAGACGCTTTTCTTATCAGAATTTAAGAGGATGTTTAATTTAGATAATTCTTCGAAAACCGACGAGAATACGCATGGAAACTACAGTGCAAGAGCAAATTTTTACACGGTGTGGTGACTCCCTGCGAGACGCTTCCTGGGAGCAGATCTGAACAACAAGCACTCTTTTAGGTCCTTTTCGCCATTTCCCGCCAGATTTCATACTGAAGTTAAACTTTATAATCAACCGTATTATTTTCTTTGTAATTTTTGCGTGATTTTATAGGAAGAGGGAGATTTATTTCATGTTATATCTTTGGGAGGTTTTTTATGAGTATGAAGTTCACAATCTTTTACTTTATATTCTCATGGAATATTTTTTCGAACACTTAGCAATTTTCTACTCAATTAGCAAACTTTTCTTTTCATTTAAATTATCCTACTTGGTGAAATTTTTATACATATTTTTTGAAAAAAAAAATGGTTGAAGATTTTTTTAAAAGGTAAGACGCTTTTCTTATCAGAATTTAAGAGGATGTTTAATTTAGATAATTCTTCGAAAACCGACGAGAATACGCATGGAAACTACAGTGCAAGAGCAAATCTTTACACGGTGTGGTGACTCCCTGCGAGACGCTTCCTGGGAGCAGATCTGAACAACAAGCACTCTTTTAGTTTCTTTTCGCCATTTCCCGCCAGATTTCGTACTGAAGTTAAACTTTATAATCAACCGTATTATTTTCTTTGTAATTTTTGCGTGATTTTATAGGGAGAGGGATATTTATTTCATATTATATCTTTGGGAGGTTTTTTATGAGTATGAAGTTCACAATATTTTACGTAACTATTACCTGTGAGAATATTCTCATAGAATATTTTATGGAACACTTAGCAATTTTCTACTCAATTAGCAAACTTTTCTTTTCATTTAAATTATCCTACTTGGTGAAATTTTTATACATATTTTTTGAAAAAAAAAATGGTTGAAGATTTTTTTAAAAGGTAAGACGCTTTTCTTATCAGAATTTAAGAGGATGTTTATATTAGATAATTCTTCGAAAACCGACGAGAATACGCATGGAAACTGCAGTGCAAGAGCAAATCTTTACACGGTGTGGTGACCCCCTGCGAGACGCTTCCTGGGAGCAGATCGGAACAACAAGCACTCTTTTAGTTTCTTTTCGCCGTTTCCCGCCAGATTTCATACTGAAGTTAAACTTTATAATCAACCGTATTATTTTCTTTGTAATTTTTGCGTGATTTTATAGGGAGAGGGATATTTATTTCATATTATATCTTTGGGAGGTTTTTTATGAGTATGAAGTTCACAATATTTTACGTAACTATTACCTGTGAGATTATTCTCATAGAATATTTTATCGAACACTTAGCAATTTTCTACTCAATTAGCAAACTTTTCTTTTCATTTAAATTATCCTACTTGGTAAACTTTTTATATATTTTTTTTGAAAAAAAAGATGAAGATTTTTTTGAGAGGTAAGTCGCTTTTCTTATCAGAATGTAAGAGGATGTTTAATTTAGATAATTCTTCGAAAACCGACGAGAATACGCATGGAAACTGCAGTGCAAGAGCAAATCTTTACACGGTGTGGTGACTCCCTGCGAGACGCTTCCTGGGAGCAGATCTGAACAACAAGCACTCTTTTAGTTTCTTTTCGCCATTTCCCGCCAGATTTCGTACTGAAGTTAAACTTTATAATCAACCGTATTATTTTCTTTGTAATTTTTGAGTGATTTTATAGGAAGAGGGAGATTTATTTCATGTTATATCTTTGGGAGGTTTTTTATGAGTATGAAGTTCACAATCTTTTACTTTATATTCTCATAGAATATTTTTTCGAACACTTAGCAATTTTCTACTCAATTAGCAAACTTTTCTTTTCATTTAAATTATCCTTGTGTAATTTTTATACATATTTTTTGAAAAAAAAAATGGTTGAAGATTTTTTAAAAAGGTAAGACGCTTTTCTTATCAGAATTTAAGAGGATGTTTAATTTAGATAATTCTTCGAAAACCGACGAGAATACGCATGGAAACTGCAGTGCAAGAGCAAATCTTTACACGGTGTGGTGACCCCCTGCGAGACGCTTCCTGGGAGCAGATCTGAACAACAAGCACTCTTTTAGTTTCTTTTCGCCGTTTCCCGCCAGATTTCATACTGAAGTTAAACTTTATAATCAACCGTATTATTTTCTTTGTAATTTTTGCGTGATTTTATAGGGAGAGGGATATTTATTTCATATTATATCTTTGGGAGGTTTTTTATGAGTATGAAGTTCACAATATTTTACGTAACTATTACCTGTGAGATTATTCTCATAGAATATTTTATCGAACACTTAGCAATTTTCTACTCAATTAGCAAACTTTTCTTTTCATTTAAATTATCCTACTTGGTAAACTTTTTATATATATTTTTTGAAAAAAAAAAAGATGATGAAGATTTTTTTGAGAGGTAAGTCGCTTTTCTTATCAGAATTTAAGAGGATGTTTAATTTAGATAATTCTTCGAAAACCGACGAGAATACGCATGGAAACTGCAGTGCAAGAGCAAATCTTTACACGGTGTGGTGACCCCCTGCGAGACGCTTCCTGGGAGCAGATCTGAACAACAAGCACTCTTTTAGTTTCTTTTCGCCGTTTCCCGCCAGATTTCATACTGAAGTTAAACTTTATAATCAACCGTATTATTTTCTTTGTAATTTTTGCGTGATTTTATAGGGAGAGGGATATTTATTTCATATTATATCTTTGGGAGGTTTTTTATGAGTATGAAGTTCACAATATTTTACGTAACTATTACCTGTGAGAATATTCTCATAGAATATTTTATGGAACACTTAGCAATTTTCTACTCAATTAGCAAACTTTTCTTTTCATTTAAATTATCCTACTTGGTGAAATTTTTATACATATTTTTTGAAAAAAAAATGGTTGAAGATTTTTTTAAAAGGTAAGACGCTTTTCTTATCAGAATTTAAGAGGATGTTTAATTTAGATAATTCTTCGAAAACCGACGAGAATACGCATGGAAACTGCAGTGCAAGAGCAAATCTTTACACGGTGTGGTGACCCCCTGCGAGACGCTTCCTGGGAGCAGATCTGAACAACAAGCACTCTTTTAGTTTCTTTTCGCCGTTTCCCGCCATATTTCATACTGAAGTTAAACTTTATAATCAACCGTATTATTTTCTTTGTAATTTTTGCGTGATTTTATAGGGAGAGGGATATTTATTTCATATTATATCTTTGGGAGGTTTTTTATGAGTATGAAGTTCACAATATTTTACGTAACTATTACCTGTGAGATTATTCTCATAGAATATTTTATCGAACACTTAGCAATTTTCTACTCAATTAGCAAACTTTTCTTTTCATTTAAATTATCCTACTTGGTAAACTTTTTATATATATTTTTTGAAAAAAAAAAAGATGATGAAGATTTTTTTGAGAGGTAAGTCGCTTTTCTTATCAGAATTTAAGAGGATGTTTAATTTAGATAATTCTTCGAAAACCGACGAGAATACGCATGGAAACTGCAGTGCAAGAGCAAATCTTTACACGGTGTGGTGACCCCCTGCGAGACGCTTCCTGGGAGCAGATCTGAACAACAAGCACTCTTTTAGTTTCTTTTCGCCGTTTCCCGCCAGATTTCATACTGAAGTTAAACTTTATAATCAACCGTATTATTTTCTTTGTAATTTTTGCGTGATTTTATAGGGAGAGGGATATTTATTTCATATTATATCTTTGGGAGGTTTTTTATGAGTATGAAGTTCACAATATTTTACGTAACTATTACCTGTGAGATTATTCTCATAGAATATTTTATCGAACACTTAGCAATTTTCTACTCAATTAGCAAACTTTTCTTTTCATTTAAATTATCCTACTTGGTAAACTTTTTATATATATTTTTTGAAAAAAAAAAGATGATGAAGATTTTTTTGAGAGGTAAGTCGCTTTTCTTATCAGAATTTAAGAGGATGTTTAATTTAGATAATTCTTCGAAAACCGACGAGAATACGCATGGAAACTGCAGTGCAAGAGCAAATCTTTACACGGTGTGGTGACCCCCTGCGAGACGCTTCCTGGGAGCAGATCTGAACAACAAGCACTCTTTTAGTTTCTTTTCGCCATTTCCCGCCAGATTTCATACTGAAGTTATACTTTATAATCAACCGTATTAGTTTCTTTGTAATTTTTGCGTGATTTTATAGGAAGAGGGAGATTTATTTCATGTTATATCTTTGGGAGGTTTTTTATGAGTATGAAGTTCACAATCTTTTACTTTATATTCTCATAGAATATGTTTTCGAACACTTAGCAATTTTCTACTCAATTAGCAAACTTTTCTTTTCATTTAAATTATCCTACTTGGTGAAATTTTTATACATATTTTTTGAAAAAAAAAATGGTTGAAGACTTTTTTAAAAGGTAAGACGCTTTTCTTATCAGAATTTAAGAGGATGTTTAATTTAGATAATTCTTCGAAAACCGACGAGAATACGCATGGAAACTGCAGTGCAAGAGCAAATCTTTACACGGTGTGGTGACTCCCTGCGAGACGCTTCCCGGGAGCAGATCTGAACAACAAGCACTCTTTTAGTTTCTTTTCGCCATTTCCCGCCAGATTTCATACTGAAGTTAAACTTTATAATCAACCGTATTATTTTCTTTGTAATTTTTGCGTGATTTTATAGGGAGAGGGATATTTATTTCATATTATATCTTTGGGAGGTTTTTTATGAGTATGAAGTTCACAATATTTTACGTAACTATTACCTGTGAGATTATTCTCATAGAATATTTTATCGAACACTTAGCAATTTTCTACTCAATTAGCAAACTTTTCTTTTCATTTAAATTATCCTACTTGGTAAACTTTTTATATATATTTTTTGAAAAAAAAAAAGATGATGAAGATTTTTTTGAGAGGTAAGTCGCTTTTCTTATCAGAATTTAAGAGGATGTTTAATTTAGATAATTCTTCGAAAACCGACGAGAATACGCATGGAAACTGCAGTGCAAGAGCAAATCTTTACACGGTGTGGTGACCCCCTGCGAGACGCTTCCTGGGAGCAGATCTGAACAACAAGCACTCTTTTAGTTTCTTTTCGCCGTTTCCCGCCAGATTTCATACTGAAGTTAAACTTTATAATCAACCGTATTATTTTCTTTGTAATTTTTGCGTGATTTTATAGGGAGAGGGATATTTATTTCATATTATATCTTTGGGAGGTTTTTTATGAGTATGAAGTTCACAATATTTTACGTAACTATTACCTGTGAGAATATTCTCATAGAATATTTTATGGAACACTTAGCAATTTTCTACTCAATTAGCAAACTTTTCTTTTCATTTAAATTATCCTACTTGGTGAAATTTTTATACATATTTTTTGAAAAAAAAATGGTTGAAGATTTTTTTAAAAGGTAAGACGCTTTTCTTATCAGAATTTAAGAGGATGTTTAATTTAGATAATTCTTCGAAAACCGACGAGAATACGCATGGAAACTGCAGTGCAAGAGCAAATCTTTACACGGTGTGGTGACCCCCTGCGAGACGCTTCCTGGGAGCAGATCTGAACAACAAGCACTCTTTTAGTTTCTTTTCGCCGTTTCCCGCCATATTTCATACTGAAGTTAAACTTTATAATCAACCGTATTATTTTCTTTGTAATTTTTGCGTGATTTTATAGGGAGAGGGATATTTATTTCATATTATATCTTTGGGAGGTTTTTTATGAGTATGAAGTTCACAATATTTTACGTAACTATTACCTGTGAGATTATTCTCATAGAATATTTTATCGAACACTTAGCAATTTTCTACTCAATTAGCAAACTTTTCTTTTCATTTAAATTATCCTACTTGGTAAACTTTTTATATATATTTTTTGAAAAAAAAAAAGATGATGAAGATTTTTTTGAGAGGTAAGTCGCTTTTCTTATCAGAATTTAAGAGGATGTTTAATTTAGATAATTCTTCGAAAACCGACGAGAATACGCATGGAAACTGCAGTGCAAGAGCAAATCTTTACACGGTGTGGTGACCCCCTGCGAGACGCTTCCTGGGAGCAGATCTGAACAACAAGCACTCTTTTAGTTTCTTTTCGCCGTTTCCCGCCAGATTTCATACTGAAGTTAAACTTTATAATCAACCGTATTATTTTCTTTGTAATTTTTGCGTGATTTTATAGGGAGAGGGATATTTATTTCATATTATATCTTTGGGAGGTTTTTTATGAGTATGAAGTTCACAATATTTTACGTAACTATTACCTGTGAGATTATTCTCATAGAATATTTTATCGAACACTTAGCAATTTTCTACTCAATTAGCAAACTTTTCTTTTCATTTAAATTATCCTACTTGGTAAACTTTTTATATATATTTTTTGAAAAAAAAAAGATGATGAAGATTTTTTTGAGAGGTAAGTCGCTTTTCTTATCAGAATTTAAGAGGATGTTTAATTTAGATAATTCTTCGAAAACCGACGAGAATACGCATGGAAACTGCAGTGCAAGAGCAAATCTTTACACGGTGTGGTGACCCCCTGCGAGACGCTTCCTGGGAGCAGATCTGAACAACAAGCACTCTTTTAGTTTCTTTTCGCCATTTCCCGCCAGATTTCATACTGAAGTTATACTTTATAATCAACCGTATTAGTTTCTTTGTAATTTTTGCGTGATTTTATAGGAAGAGGGAGATTTATTTCATGTTATATCTTTGGGAGGTTTTTTATGAGTATGAAGTTCACAATCTTTTACTTTATATTCTCATAGAATATTTTTTCGAACACTTAGCAATTTTCTACTCAATTAGCAAACTTTTCTTTTCATTTAAATTATCCTACTTGGTGAAATTTTTATACATATTTTTTGAAAAAAAAAATGGTTGAAGACTTTTTTAAAAGGTAAGACGCTTTTCTTATCAGAATTTAAGAGGATGTTTAATTTAGATAATTCTTCGAAAACCGACGAGAATACGCATGGAAACTGCAGTGCAAGAGCAAATCTTTACACGGTGTGGTGACTCCCTGCGAGACGCTTCCCGGGAGCAGATCTGAACAACAAGCACTCTTTTAGTTTCTTTTCGCCATTTCCCGCCAGATTTCATACTGAAGTTAAACTTTATAATCAACCGTATTATTTTCTTTGTAATTTTTGCGTGATTTTATAGGGAGAGGGATATTTATTTCATATTATATCTTTGGGAGGTTTTTTATGAGTATGAAGTTCACAATATTTTACGTAACTGTTACCTGTGAGAATATTCTCATAGAATATTTTATCGAACACTTAGCAATTTTCTACTCAATTAGCAAACTTTTCTTTTCATTTAAATTATCCTACTTGGTGAAATTTTTATACATATTTTTTAAAAAAAAAAATGGTGGAAGATTTTTTTAAAAGGTAAGACGCTTTTCTTATCAGAATTTAAGAGGATGTTTAATTTAGATAATTCTTCGAAAACCGACGAGAATACGCATGGAAACTACAGTGCAAGAGCAAATTTTTACACGGTGTGGTGACTCCCTGCGAGACGCTTCCTGGGAGCAGATCTGAACAACAAGCACTCTTTTAGGTCCTTTTCGCCATTTCCCGCCAGATTTCATACTGAAGTTAAACTTTATAATCAACCGTATTATTTTCTTTGTAATTTTTGCGTGATTTTATAGGAAGAGGGAGATTTATTTCATGTTATATCTTTGGGAGGTTTTTTATGAGTATGAAGTTCACAATCTTTTACTTTATATTCTCATGGAATATTTTTTCGAACACTTAGCAATTTTCTACTCAATTAGCAAACTTTTCTTTTCATTTAAATTATCCTACTTGGTGAAATTTTTATACATATTTTTTGAAAAAAAAAATGGTTGAAGATTTTTTTAAAAGGTAAGACGCTTTTCTTATCAGAATTTAAGAGGATGTTTAATTTAGATAATTCTTCGAAAACCGACGAGAATACGCATGGAAACTACAGTGCAAGAGCAAATCTTTACACGGTGTGGTGACTCCCTGCGAGACGCTTCCTGGGAGCAGATCTGAACAACAAGCACTCTTTTAGTTTCTTTTCGCCATTTCCCGCCAGATTTCGTACTGAAGTTAAACTTTATAATCAACCTTATTATTTTCTTTGTAATTTTTGCGTGATTTTATAGGGAGAGGGATATTTATTTCATATTATATCTTTGGGAGGTTTTTTATGAGTATGAAGTTCACAATATTTTACGTAACTATTACCTGTGAGAATATTCTCATAGAATATTTTATGGAACACTTAGCAATTTTCTACTCAATTAGCAAACGTTTCTTTTCATTTAAATTATCCTACTTGGTGAAATTTTTATACATATTTTTTGAAAAAAAAATGGTTGAAGATTTTTTTAAAAGGTAAGACGCTTTTCTTATCAGAATTTAAGAGGATGTTTAATTTAGATAATTCTTCGAAAACCGACAAGAATACGCATGGAAACTGCAGTGCAAGAGCAAATCTTTACACGGTGTGGTGACTCCCTGCGAGACGCTTCCTGGGAGCAGATCTGAACAACAAGCACTCTTTTAGTTTCTTTTCGCCGTTTCCCGCCAGATTTCATACTGAAGTTAAACTTTATAATCAACCGTATTATTTTCTTTGTAATTTTTGCGTGATTTTATAGGAAGAGGGAGATTTATTTCATGTTATATCTTTGGGAGGTTTTTTATGAGTATGAAGTTCACAATCTTTTACTTTATATTCTCATGGAATATTTTTTCGAACACTTAGCAATTTTCTACTCAATTAGCAAACTTTTCTTTTCATTTAAATTATCCTACTTGGTGAAATTTTTATACATATTTTTTGAAAAAAAAAATGGTTGAAGATTTTTTTAAAAGGTAAGACGCTTTTCTTATCAGAATTTAAGAGGATGTTTAATTTAGATAATTCTTCGAAAACCGACGAGAATACACATGGAAACTGCAGTGCAAGAGCAAATCTTTACACGGTGTGGTGACTCCCTGCGAGACGCTTCCTGGGAGCAGATCTGAACAACAAGCACTCTTTTAGTTTCTTTTCGCCATTTCCCGCCAGATTTCATACTGAAGTTAAACTTTATAATCAACCGTATTATTTTCTTTGTAATTTTTGCGTGATTTTATAGGGAGAGGGATATTTATTTCATATTATATCTTTGGGAGGTTTTTTATGAGTATGAAGTTCACAATATTTTACGTAACTATTACCTGTGAGATTATTCTCATAGAATATTTTATCGAACACTTAGCAATTTTCTACTCAATTAGCAAACTTTTCTTTTCATTTAAATTATCCTGGTGAAATTTTTATACATATTTTTTGAAAAAAAAAATGGTTGAAGATTTTTTTAAAAGGTAAGACGCTTTTCTTATCAGAATTTAAGAGGATGTTTAATTTAGATAATTCTTCGAAAACCGACGAGAATACGCATGGAAACTGCAGTGCAAGAGCAAATCTTTACACGGTGTGGTGACCCCCTGCGAGACGCTTCCTGGGAGCAGATCTGAACAACAAGCACTCTTTTAGTTTCTTTTCGCCATTTCCCGCCAGATTTCATACTGAAGTTATACTTTATAATCAACCATATTAGTTTCTTTGTAATTTTTGCGTGATTTTATAGGAAGAGGGAGATTTATTTCATGTTATATCTTTGGGAGGTTTTTTATGAGTATGAAGTTCACAATCTTTTACTTTATATTCTCATAGAATATTTTTTCGAACACTTAGCAATTTTCTACTCAATTAGCAAACTTTTCTTTTCATTTAAATTATCCTACTTGGTGAAATTTTTATACATATTTTTTGAAAAAAAAAATGGTTGAAGATTTTTTTAAAAGGTAAGACGCTTTTCTTATCAGAATTTAAGAGGATGTTTAATTTAGATAATTCTTCGAAAACCGACGAGAATACGCATGGAAACTGCAGTGCAAGAGCAAATCTTTACACGGTGTGGTGACTCCCTGCGAGACGCTTCCCGGGAGCAGATCTGAACAACAAGCACTCTTTTAGTTTCTTTTCGCCATTTCCCGCCAGATTTCATACTGAAGTTATACTTTATAATCAACCGTATTATTTTCTTTGTAATTTTTGCGTGATTTTATAGGGAGAGGGATATTTATTTCATATTATATCTTTGGGAGGTTTTTTATGAGTATGAAGTTCACAATATTTTACGTAACTGTTACCTGTGAGAATATTCTCATAGAATATTTTATCGAACACTTAGCAATTTTCTACTCAGTTAGCAAACTTTTCTTTTCATTTAAATTATCCTACTTGGTGAAATTTTTATACATATTTTTTGAAAAAAAAAATGGTGGAAGATTTTTTTAAAAGGTAAGACGCTTTTCTTATCAGAATTTAAGAGGATGTTTAATTTAGATAATTCTTCGAAAACCGACGAGAATACACATGGAAACTGCAGTGCAAGAGCAAATTTTTACACGGTGTGGTGACTCCCTGCGAGACGCTTCCTGGGAGCAGATCTGAACAACAAGCACTCTTTTAGGTCCTTTTCGCCATTTCCCGCCAGATTTCATACTGAAGTTAAACTTTATAATCAACCGTATTATTTTCTTTGTAATTTTTGCGTGATTTTATAGGAAGAGGCAGATTTATTTCATGTTATATCTTTGGGAGGTTTTTTATGAGTATGAAGTTCACAATCTTTTACTTTATATTCTCATGGAATATTTTTTCGAACACTTAGCAATTTTCTACTCAATTAGCAAACTTTTCTTTTCATTTAAATTATCCTACTTGGTGAAATTTTTATACATATTTTTTGAAAAAAAAAATGGTTGAAGATTTTTTTAAAAGGTAAGACGCTTTTCTTATCAGAATTTAAGAGGATGTTTAATTTAGATAATTCTTCGAAAACCGACGAGAATACACATGGAAACTGCAGTGCAAGAGCAAATCTTTACACGGTGTGGTGACTCCCTGCGAGACGCTTCCTGGGAGCAGATCTGAACAACAAGCACTCTTTTAGTTTCTTTTCGCCATTTCCCGCCAGATTTCATACTGAAGTTAAACTTTATAATCAACCGTATTATTTTCTTTGTAATTTTTGCGTGATTTTATAGGGAGAGGGATATTTATTTCATATTATATCTTTGGGAGGTTTTTTATGAGTATGAAGTTCACAATATTTTACGTAACTATTACCTGTGAGAATATTCTCATAGAATATTTTATGGAACACTTAGCAATTTTCTACTCAATTAGCAAACTTTTCTTTTCATTTAAATTATCCTACTTGGGGAAATTTTTATACATATTTTTTGAAAAAAAAATGGTTGAAGATTTTTTTAAAAGGTAAGACGCTTTTCTTATCAGAATTTAAGAGGATGTTTAATTTAGATAATTCTTCGAAAACCGACGAGAATACGCATGGAAACTGCAGTGCAAGAGCAAATCTTTACACGGTGTGGTGACCCCCTGCGAGACGCTTCCTGGGAGCAGATCTGAACAACAAGCACTCTTTTAGGTTCTTTTCGCCATTTCCCGCCAGATTTCATACTGAAGTTAAACTTTATAATCAACCGTATTATTTTCTTTGTAATTTTTGCGTGATTTTATAGGAAGAGAGAGATTTATTTCATGTTATATCTTTGGGAGGTTTTTTATGAGTATGAAGTTCACAATCTTTTACTTTATATTCTCATAGAATATTTTTTCGAACACTTAGCAATTTTCTACTCAATTAGCAAACTTTTCTTTTCATTTAAATTATCCTGGTGAAATTTTTATACATATTTTTTGAAAAAAAAAATGGTTGAAGATTTTTTTAAAAGGTAAGACGCTTTTCTTATCAGAATTTAAGAGGATTTTTAATTTAGATAATTCTTCGAAAACCGACGAGAATACGCATGGAAACTGCAGTGCAAGAGCAAATCTTTACACGGTGTGGTGACCCCCTGCGAGACGCTTCCTGGGAGCAGATCTGAACAACAAGCACTCTTTTAGTTTCTTTTCGCCGTTTCCCGCCAGATTTCATACTGAAGTTAAACTTTATAATCAACCGTATTATTTTCTTTGTAATTTTTGCGTGATTTTATAGGGAGAGGGATATTTATTTCATATTATATCTTTGGGAGGTTTTTTATGAGTATGAAGTTCACAATATTTTACGTAACTATTACCTGTGAGATTATTCTCATAGAATATTTTATCGAACACTTAGCAATTTTCTACTCAATTAGCAAACTTTTCTTTTCATTTAAATTATCCTACTTGGTAAACTTTTTATATATTTTTTTTGAAAAAAAAAAGATGATGAAGATTTTTTTGAGAGGTAAGTCGCTTTTCTTATCAGAATTTAAGAGGATGTTTAATTTAGATAATTCTTCGAAAACCGACGAGAATACGCATGGAAACTGCAGTGCAAGAGCAAATCTTTACACGGTGTGGTGACTCCCTGCGAGACGCTTCCTGGGAGCAGATCTGAACAACAAGCACTCTTTTAGTTTCTTTTCGCCATTTCCCGCCAGATTTCATACTGAAGTTAAACTTTATAATCAACCGTATTATTTTCTTTGTAATTTTTGCGTGATTTTATAGGAAGAGGGAGATTTATTTCATGTTATATCTTTGGGAGGTTTTTTATGTGTATGAAGTTCACAATCTTTTACTTTATATTCTCATAGAATATTTTTTCGAACACTTAGCAATTTTCTACTCAATTAGCAAACTTTTCTTTTCATTTAAATTATCCTGGTGAAATTTTTATACATATTTTTTGAAAAAAAAAATGGTTGAAGATTTTTTTAAAAGGTAAGACGCTTTTCTTATCAGAATTTAAGAGGATGTTTAATTTAGATAATTCTTCGAAAACCGACGAGAATACGCATGGAAACTGCAGTGCAAGAGCAAATCTTTACACGGTGTGGTGACTCCCTGCGAGACGCTTCCTGGGAGCAGATCTGAACAACAAGCACTCTTTTAGTTTCTTTTCGCCATTTCCCGCCAGATTTCATACTGAAGTTAAACTTTATAATCAACCGTATTATTTTCTTTGTAATTTTTGCGTGATTTTATAGGAAGAGGGAGATTTATTTCATGTTATATCTTTGGGAGGTTTTTTATGTGTATGAAGTTCACAATCTTTTACTTTATATTCTCATAGAATATTTTTTCGAACACTTAGCAATTTTCTACTCAATTAGCAAACTTTTCTTTTCATTTAAATTATCCTGGTGAAATTTTTATACATATTTTTTGAAAAAAAAATGGTTGAAGATTTTTTTAAAAGGTAAGACGCTTTTCTTATCAGAATTTAAGAGGATGTTTAATTTAGATAATTCTTCGAAAACCGACGAGAATACGCATGGAAACTGCAGTGCAAGAGCAAATCTTTACACGGTGTGGTGAACCCCTGCGAGACGCTTCCTGGGAGCAGATCTGAACAACAAGCACTCTTTTAGTTTCTTTTCGCCGTTTCCCGCCAGATTTCATACTGAAGTTAAACTTTATAATCAACCGTATTATTTTCTTTGTAATTTTTGCGTGATTTTATAGGGAGAGGGATATTTATTTCATATTATATCTTTGGGAGGTTTTTTATGAGTATGAAGTTCACAATATTTCACGTAACTATTACGTGTGAGATTATTCTCATAGAATATTTTATCGAACACTTAGCAATTTTCTACTCAATTAGCAAACTTTTCTTTTCATTTAAATTATCCTACTTGGTAAACTTTTTATATATTTTTTTTGAAAAAAAAAGATGATGAAGATTTTTTTGAGAGGTAAGTCGCTTTTCTTATCAGAATTTAAGAGGATGTTTAATTTAGATAATTCTTCGAAAACCGACGAGAATACGCATGGAAACTGCAGTGCAAGAGCAAATCTTTACACGGTGTGGTGACCCCCTGCGAGACGCTTCCTGGGAGCAGATCTGAACAACAAGCACTCTTTTAGTTTCTTTTCGCCATTTCCCGCCAGATTTCATACTGAAGTTAAACTTTATAATCAACCGTATTATTTTCTTTGTAATTTTTGCGTGATTTTATAGGGAGAGGGATATTTATTTCATATTATATCTTTGGGAGGTTTTTTATGAGTATGAAGTTCACAATATTTTACGTAACTATTACCTGTGAGAATATTCTCATAGAATATTTTATGGAACACTTAGCAATTTTCTACTCAATTAGCAAACTTTTCTTTTCATTTAAATTATCCTACTTGGTGAAATTTTTATACATATTTTTTGAAAAAAAAATGGTTGAAGATTTTTTTAAAAGGTAAGACGCTTTTCTTATCAGAATTTAAGAGGATGTTTAATTTAGATAATTCTTCGAAAACCGACGAGAATACGCATGGAAACTGCAGTGCAAGAGCAAATCTTTACACGGTGTGGTGACCCCCTGCAAGACGCTTCCTGGGAGCAGATCTGAACAACAAGCACTCTTTTAGGTTCTTTTCGCCATTTCCCGCCAGATTTCATACTGAAGTTAAACTTTATAATCAACCGTATTATTTTCTTTGTAATTTTTGCGTGATTTTATAGGAAGAGGGAGATTTATTTCATGTTATATCTTTGGGAGGTTTTTTATGAGTATGAAGTTCACAATCTTTTACTTTATATTCTCATAGAATATTTTTTCGAACACTTAGCAATTTTCTACTCAATTAGCAAACTTTTCTTTTCATTTAAATTATCCTGGTGAAATTTTTATACATATTTTTTGAAAAAAAAAAAATGGTTGAAGATTTTTTTAAAAGGTAAGACGCTTTTCTTATCAGAATTTAAGAGGATGTTTAATTTAGATAATTCTTCGAAAACCGACGAGAATACGCATGGAAACTGCAGTGCAAGAGCAAATCTTTACACGGTGTGGTGACTCCCTGCGAGACGCTTCCTGGGAGCAGATCTGAACAACAAGCACTCTTTTAGTTTCTTTTCGCCATTTCCCGCCAGATTTCATACTGAAGTTAAACTTTATAATCAACCGTATTATTTTCTTTGTAATTTTTGCGTGATTTTATAGGAAGAGGGAGATTTATTTCATGTTATATCTTTGGGAGGTTTTTTATGTGTATGAAGTTCACAATCTTTTACTTTATATTCTCATAGAATATTTTTTCGAACACTTAGCAATTTTCTACTCAATTAGCAAACTTTTCTTTTCATTTAAATTATCCTGGTGAAATTTTTATACATATTTTTTGAAAAAAAAATGGTTGAAGATTTTTTTAAAAGGTAAGACGCTTTTCTTATCAGAATTTAAGAGGATGTTTAATTTAGATAATTCTTCGAAAACCGACGAGAATACACATGGAAACTGCAGTGCAAGAGCAAATCTTTACACGGTGTGGTGACTCCCTGCGAGACGCTTCCTGGGAGCAGATCTGAACAACAAGCAGTCTTTTAGTTTCTTTTCGCCATTTCCCGCCAGATTTCATACTGAAGTTAAACTTTATAATCAACCGTATTATTTTCTTTGTAATTTTTGCGTGATTTTATAGGAAGAGGGAGATTTATTTCATGTTATATCTTTGGGAGGTTTTTTATGAGTATGAAGTTCACAATCTTTTACTTTATATTCTCATGGAATATTTTTTCGAACACTTAGCAATTTTCTACTCAATTAGCAAACTTTTCTTTTCATTTAAATTATCCTACTTGGTGAAATTTTTATACATATTTTTTGAAAAAAAAAATGGTTGAAGATTTTTTTAAAAGGTAAGACGCTTTTCTTATCAGAATTTAAGAGGATGTTTAATTTAGATAATTCTTCGAAAACCGACGAGAATACACATGGAAACTGCAGTGCAAGAGCAAATCTTTACACGGTGTGGTGACTCCCTGCGAGACGCTTCCTGGGAGCAGATCTGAACAACAAGCACTCTTTTAGTTTCTTTTCGCCATTTCCCGCCAGATTTCATACTGAAGTTAAACTTTATAATCAACCGTATTATTTTCTTTGTAATTTTTGCGTGATTTTATAGGGAGAGGGATATTTATTTCATATTATATCTTTGGGAGGTTTTTTATGAGTATGAAGTTCACAATATTTTACGTAACTATTACCTGTGAGATTATTCTCATAGAATATTTTATCGAACACTTAGCAATTTTCTACTCAATTAGCAAACTTTTCTTTTCATTTAAATTATCCTGGTGAAATTTTTATACATATTTTTTGAAAAAAAAAATGGTTGAAGATTTTTTTAAAAGGTAAGACGCTTTTCTTATCAGAATTTAAGAGGATGTTTAATTTAGATAATTCTTCGAAAACCGACGAGAATACGCATGGAAACTGCAGTGCAAGAGCAAATCTTTACACGGTGTGGTGACCCCCTGCGAGACGCTTCCTGGGAGCAGATCTGAACAACAAGCACTCTTTTAGTTTCTTTTCGCCATTTCCCGCCAGATTTCATACTGAAGTTATACTTTATAATCAACCATATTAGTTTCTTTGTAATTTTTGCGTGATTTTATAGGAAGAGGGAGATTTATTTCATGTTATATCTTTGGGAGGTTTTTTATGAGTATGAAGTTCACAATCTTTTACTTTATATTCTCATAGAATATTTTTTCGAACACTTAGCAATTTTCTACTCAATTAGCAAACTTTTCTTTTCATTTAAATTATCCTACTTGGTGAAATTTTTATACATATTTTTTGAAAAAAAAAATGGTTGAAGATTTTTTTAAAAGGTAAGACGCTTTTCTTATCAGAATTTAAGAGGATGTTTAATTTAGATAATTCTTCGAAAACCGACGAGAATACGCATGGAAACTGCAGTGCAAGAGCAAATCTTTACACGGTGTGGTGACTCCCTGCGAGACGCTTCCCGGGAGCAGATCTGAACAACAAGCACTCTTTTAGTTTCTTTTCGCCATTTCCCGCCAGATTTCATACTGAAGTTATACTTTATAATCAACCGTATTATTTTCTTTGTAATTTTTGCGTGATTTTATAGGGAGAGGGATATTTATTTCATATTATATCTTTGGGAGGTTTTTTATGAGTATGAAGTTCACAATATTTTACGTAACTGTTACCTGTGAGAATATTCTCATAGAATATTTTATCGAACACTTAGCAATTTTCTACTCAGTTAGCAAACTTTTCTTTTCATTTAAATTATCCTACTTGGTGAAATTTTTATACATATTTTTTGAAAAAAAAAATGGTGGAAGATTTTTTTAAAAGGTAAGACGCTTTTCTTATCAGAATTTAAGAGGATGTTTAATTTAGATAATTCTTCGAAAACCGACGAGAATACACATGGAAACTGCAGTGCAAGAGCAAATTTTTACACGGTGTGGTGACTCCCTGCGAGACGCTTCCTGGGAGCAGATCTGAACAACAAGCACTCTTTTAGGTCCTTTTCGCCATTTCCCGCCAGATTTCATACTGAAGTTAAACTTTATAATCAACCGTATTATTTTCTTTGTAATTTTTGCGTGATTTTATAGGAAGAGGCAGATTTATTTCATGTTATATCTTTGGGAGGTTTTTTATGAGTATGAAGTTCACAATCTTTTACTTTATATTCTCATGGAATATTTTTTCGAACACTTAGCAATTTTCTACTCAATTAGCAAACTTTTCTTTTCATTTAAATTATCCTACTTGGTGAAATTTTTATACATATTTTTTGAAAAAAAAAATGGTTGAAGATTTTTTTAAAAGGTAAGACGCTTTTCTTATCAGAATTTAAGAGGATGTTTAATTTAGATAATTCTTCGAAAACCGACGAGAATACACATGGAAACTGCAGTGCAAGAGCAAATCTTTACACGGTGTGGTGACTCCCTGCGAGACGCTTCCTGGGAGCAGATCTGAACAACAAGCACTCTTTTAGTTTCTTTTCGCCATTTCCCGCCAGATTTCATACTGAAGTTAAACTTTATAATCAACCGTATTATTTTCTTTGTAATTTTTGCGTGATTTTATAGGGAGAGGGATATTTATTTCATATTATATCTTTGGGAGGTTTTTTATGAGTATGAAGTTCACAATATTTTACGTAACTATTACCTGTGAGAATATTCTCATAGAATATTTTATGGAACACTTAGCAATTTTCTACTCAATTAGCAAACTTTTCTTTTCATTTAAATTATCCTACTTGGGGAAATTTTTATACATATTTTTTGAAAAAAAAATGGTTGAAGATTTTTTTAAAAGGTAAGACGCTTTTCTTATCAGAATTTAAGAGGATGTTTAATTTAGATAATTCTTCGAAAACCGACGAGAATACGCATGGAAACTGCAGTGCAAGAGCAAATCTTTACACGGTGTGGTGACCCCCTGCGAGACGCTTCCTGGGAGCAGATCTGAACAACAAGCACTCTTTTAGGTTCTTTTCGCCATTTCCCGCCAGATTTCATACTGAAGTTAAACTTTATAATCAACCGTATTATTTTCTTTGTAATTTTTGCGTGATTTTATAGGAAGAGAGAGATTTATTTCATGTTATATCTTTGGGAGGTTTTTTATGAGTATGAAGTTCACAATCTTTTACTTTATATTCTCATAGAATATTTTTTCGAACACTTAGCAATTTTCTACTCAATTAGCAAACTTTTCTTTTCATTTAAATTATCCTGGTGAAATTTTTATACATATTTTTTGAAAAAAAAAATGGTTGAAGATTTTTTTAAAAGGTAAGACGCTTTTCTTATCAGAATTTAAGAGGATTTTTAATTTAGATAATTCTTCGAAAACCGACGAGAATACGCATGGAAACTGCAGTGCAAGAGCAAATCTTTACACGGTGTGGTGACCCCCTGCGAGACGCTTCCTGGGAGCAGATCTGAACAACAAGCACTCTTTTAGTTTCTTTTCGCCGTTTCCCGCCAGATTTCATACTGAAGTTAAACTTTATAATCAACCGTATTATTTTCTTTGTAATTTTTGCGTGATTTTATAGGGAGAGGGATATTTATTTCATATTATATCTTTGGGAGGTTTTTTATGAGTATGAAGTTCACAATATTTTACGTAACTATTACCTGTGAGATTATTCTCATAGAATATTTTATCGAACACTTAGCAATTTTCTACTCAATTAGCAAACTTTTCTTTTCATTTAAATTATCCTACTTGGTAAACTTTTTATATATTTTTTTTGAAAAAAAAAAGATGATGAAGATTTTTTTGAGAGGTAAGTCGCTTTTCTTATCAGAATTTAAGAGGATGTTTAATTTAGATAATTCTTCGAAAACCGACGAGAATACGCATGGAAACTGCAGTGCAAGAGCAAATCTTTACACGGTGTGGTGACTCCCTGCGAGACGCTTCCTGGGAGCAGATCTGAACAACAAGCACTCTTTTAGTTTCTTTTCGCCATTTCCCGCCAGATTTCATACTGAAGTTAAACTTTATAATCAACCGTATTATTTTCTTTGTAATTTTTGCGTGATTTTATAGGAAGAGGGAGATTTATTTCATGTTATATCTTTGGGAGGTTTTTTATGTGTATGAAGTTCACAATCTTTTACTTTATATTCTCATAGAATATTTTTTCGAACACTTAGCAATTTTCTACTCAATTAGCAAACTTTTCTTTTCATTTAAATTATCCTGGTGAAATTTTTATACATATTTTTTGAAAAAAAAAATGGTTGAAGATTTTTTTAAAAGGTAAGACGCTTTTCTTATCAGAATTTAAGAGGATGTTTAATTTAGATAATTCTTCGAAAACCGACGAGAATACGCATGGAAACTGCAGTGCAAGAGCAAATCTTTACACGGTGTGGTGACTCCCTGCGAGACGCTTCCTGGGAGCAGATCTGAACAACAAGCACTCTTTTAGTTTCTTTTCGCCATTTCCCGCCAGATTTCATACTGAAGTTAAACTTTATAATCAACCGTATTATTTTCTTTGTAATTTTTGCGTGATTTTATAGGAAGAGGGAGATTTATTTCATGTTATATCTTTGGGAGGTTTTTTATGTGTATGAAGTTCACAATCTTTTACTTTATATTCTCATAGAATATTTTTTCGAACACTTAGCAATTTTCTACTCAATTAGCAAACTTTTCTTTTCATTTAAATTATCCTGGTGAAATTTTTATACATATTTTTTGAAAAAAAAATGGTTGAAGATTTTTTTAAAAGGTAAGACGCTTTTCTTATCAGAATTTAAGAGGATGTTTAATTTAGATAATTCTTCGAAAACCGACGAGAATACGCATGGAAACTGCAGTGCAAGAGCAAATCTTTACACGGTGTGGTGACCCCCTGCGAGACGCTTCCTGGGAGCAGATCTGAACAACAAGCACTCTTTTAGTTTCTTTTCGCCGTTTCCCGCCAGATTTCATACTGAAGTTAAACTTTATAATCAACCGTATTATTTTCTTTGTAATTTTTGCGTGATTTTATAGGGAGAGGGATATTTATTTCATATTATATCTTTGGGAGGTTTTTTATGAGTATGAAGTTCACAATATTTCACGTAACTATTACGTGTGAGATTATTCTCATAGAATATTTTATCGAACACTTAGCAATTTTCTACTCAATTAGCAAACTTTTCTTTTCATTTAAATTATCCTACTTGGTAAACTTTTTATATATTTTTTTTGAAAAAAAAAGATGATGAAGATTTTTTTGAGAGGTAAGTCGCTTTTCTTATCAGAATTTAAGAGGATGTTTAATTTAGATAATTCTTCGAAAACCGACGAGAATACGCATGGAAACTGCAGTGCAAGAGCAAATCTTTACACGGTGTGGTGACCCCCTGCGAGACGCTTCCTGGGAGCAGATCTGAACAACAAGCACTCTTTTAGTTTCTTTTCGCCATTTCCCGCCAGATTTCATACTGAAGTTAAACTTTATAATCAACCGTATTATTTTCTTTGTAATTTTTGCGTGATTTTATAGGGAGAGGGATATTTATTTCATATTATATCTTTGGGAGGTTTTTTATGAGTATGAAGTTCACAATATTTTACGTAACTATTACCTGTGAGAATATTCTCATAGAATATTTTATGGAACACTTAGCAATTTTCTACTCAATTAGCAAACTTTTCTTTTCATTTAAATTATCCTACTTGGTGAAATTTTTATACATATTTTTTGAAAAAAAAATGGTTGAAGATTTTTTTAAAAGGTAAGACGCTTTTCTTATCAGAATTTAAGAGGATGTTTAATTTAGATAATTCTTCGAAAACCGACGAGAATACGCATGGAAACTGCAGTGCAAGAGCAAATCTTTACACGGTGTGGTGACCCCCTGCAAGACGCTTCCTGGGAGCAGATCTGAACAACAAGCACTCTTTTAGGTTCTTTTCGCCATTTCCCGCCAGATTTCATACTGAAGTTAAACTTTATAATCAACCGTATTATTTTCTTTGTAATTTTTGCGTGATTTTATAGGAAGAGGGAGATTTATTTCATGTTATATCTTTGGGAGGTTTTTTATGAGTATGAAGTTCACAATCTTTTACTTTATATTCTCATAGAATATTTTTTCGAACACTTAGCAATTTTCTACTCAATTAGCAAACTTTTCTTTTCATTTAAATTATCCTGGTGAAATTTTTATACATATTTTTTGAAAAAAAAAAAATGGTTGAAGATTTTTTTAAAAGGTAAGACGCTTTTCTTATCAGAATTTAAGAGGATGTTTAATTTAGATAATTCTTCGAAAACCGACGAGAATACGCATGGAAACTGCAGTGCAAGAGCAAATCTTTACACGGTGTGGTGACTCCCTGCGAGACGCTTCCTGGGAGCAGATCTGAACAACAAGCACTCTTTTAGTTTCTTTTCGCCATTTCCCGCCAGATTTCATACTGAAGTTAAACTTTATAATCAACCGTATTATTTTCTTTGTAATTTTTGCGTGATTTTATAGGAAGAGGGAGATTTATTTCATGTTATATCTTTGGGAGGTTTTTTATGTGTATGAAGTTCACAATCTTTTACTTTATATTCTCATAGAATATTTTTTCGAACACTTAGCAATTTTCTACTCAATTAGCAAACTTTTCTTTTCATTTAAATTATCCTGGTGAAATTTTTATACATATTTTTTGAAAAAAAAATGGTTGAAGATTTTTTTAAAAGGTAAGACGCTTTTCTTATCAGAATTTAAGAGGATGTTTAATTTAGATAATTCTTCGAAAACCGACGAGAATACGCATGGAAACTGCAGTGCAAGAGCAAATCTTTACACGGTGTGGTGACCCCCTGCGAGACGCTTCCTGGGAGCAGATCTGAACAACAAGCACTCTTTTAGTTTCTTTTCGCCGTTTCCCGCCAGATTTCATACTGAAGTTAAACTTTATAATCAACCGTATTATTTTCTTTGTAATTTTTGCGTGATTTTATAGGGAGAGGGATATTTATTTCATATTATATCTTTGGGAGGTTTTTTATGAGTATGAAGTTCACAATATTTCACGTAACTATTACGTGTGAGATTATTCTCATAGAATATTTTATCGAACACTTAGCAATTTTCTACTCAATTAGCAAACTTTTCTTTTCATTTAAATTATCCTACTTGGTAAACTTTTTATATATTTTTTTTGAAAAAAAAAGATGATGAAGATTTTTTTGAGAGGTAAGTCGCTTTTCTTATCAGAATTTAAGAGGATGTTTAATTTAGATAATTCTTCGAAAACCGACGAGAATACGCATGGAAACTGCAGTGCAAGAGCAAATCTTTACACGGTGTGGTGACCCCCTGCGAGACGCTTCCTGGGAGCAGATCTGAACAACAAGCACTCTTTTAGTTTCTTTTCGCCATTTCCCGCCAGATTTCATACTGAAGTTAAACTTTATAATCAACCGTATTATTTTCTTTGTAATTTTTGCGTGATTTTATAGGGAGAGGGATATTTATTTCATATTATATCTTTGGGAGGTTTTTTATGAGTATGAAGTTCACAATATTTTACGTAACTATTACCTGTGAGAATATTCTCATAGAATATTTTATGGAACACTTAGCAATTTTCTACTCAATTAGCAAACTTTTCTTTTCATTTAAATTATCCTACTTGGTGAAATTTTTATACATATTTTTTGAAAAAAAAATGGTTGAAGATTTTTTTAAAAGGTAAGACGCTTTTCTTATCAGAATTTAAGAGGATGTTTAATTTAGATAATTCTTCGAAAACCGACGAGAATACGCATGGAAACTGCAGTGCAAGAGCAAATCTTTACACGGTGTGGTGACTCCCTGCGAGACGCTTCCTGGGAGCAGATCTGAACAACAAGCACTCTTTTAGTTTCTTTTCGCCATTTCCCGCCAGATTTCATACTGAAGTTAAACTTTATAATCAACCGTATTATTTTCTTTGTAATTTTTGCGTGATTTTATAGGAAGAGGGAGATTTATTTCATGTTATATCTTTGGGAGGTTTTTTATGAGTATGAAGTTCACAATCTTTTACTTTATATTCTCATAGAATATTTTTTCGAACACTTAGCAATTTTCTACTCAATTAGCAAACTTTTCTTTTCATTTAAATTATCCTGGTGAAATTTTTATACATATTTTTTGAAAAAAAAAAAATGGTTGAAGATTTTTTTAAAAGGTAAGACGCTTTTCTTATCAGAATTTAAGAGGATGTTTAATTTAGATAATTCTTCGAAAACCGACGAGAATACGCATGGAAACTGCAGTGCAAGAGCAAATCTTTACACGGTGTGGTGACCCCCTGCGAGACGCTTCCTGGGAGCAGATCTGAACAACAAGCACTCTTTTAGTTTCTTTTCGCCGTTTCCCGCCAGATTTCATACTGAAGTTAAACTTTATAATCAACCGTATTATTTTCTTTGTAATTTTTGCGTGATTTTATAGGGAGAGGGATATTTATTTCATATTATATCTTTGGGAGGTTTTTTATGAGTATGAAGTTCACAATATTTTACGTAACTATTACGTGTGAGATTATTCTCATAGAATATTTTATCGAACACTTAGCAATTTTCTACTCAATTAGCAAACTTTTCTTTTCATTTAAATTATCCTGGTGAAATTTTTATACATATTTTTTGAAAAAAAAAATGGTTGAAGATTTTTTTAAAAGGTAAGACGCTTTTCTTATCAGAATTTAAGAGGATGTTTAATTTAGATAATTCTTCGAAAACCGACGAGAATACGCATGGAAACTGCAGTGCAAGAGCAAATCTTTACACGGTGTGGTGACCCCCTGCGAGACGCTTCCTGGGAGCAGATCTGAACAACAAGCACTCTTTTAGTTTCTTTTCGCCGTTTCCCGCCAGATTTCATACTGAAGTTAAACTTTATAATCAACCGTATTATTTTCTTTGTAATTTTTGCGTGATTTTATAGGGAGAGGGATATTTATTTCATATTATATCTTTGGGAGGTTTTTTATGAGTATGAAGTTCACAATATTTTACGTAACTATTACGTGTGAGATTATTCTCATAGAATATTTTATCGAACACTTAGCAATTTTCTACTCAATTAGCAAACTTTTCTTTTCATTTAAATTATCCTACTTGGTAAACTTTTTATATATTTTTTTTGAAAAAAAAAGATGATGAAGATTTTTTTGAGAGGTAAGTCGCTTTTCTTATCAGAATTTAAGAGGATGTTTAATTTAGATAATTCTTCGAAAACCGACGAGAATACGCATGGAAACTGCAGTGCAAGAGCAAATCTTTACACGGTGTGGTGACTCCCTGCGAGACGCTTCCTGGGAGCAGATCTGAACAACAAGCACTCTTTTAGTTTCTTTTCGCCATTTCCCGCCAGATTTCATACTGAAGTTAAACTTTATAATCAACCGTATTATTTTCTTTGTAATTTTTGCGTGATTTTATAGGAAGAGGGAGATTTATTTCATGTTATATCTTTGGGAGGTTTTTTATGAGTATGAAGTTCACAATCTTTTACTTTATATTCTCATAGAATATTTTTTCGAACACTTAGCAATTTTCTACTCAATTAGCAAACTTTTCTTTTCATTTAAATTATCCTACTTGGTGAAATTTTTATACATATTTTTTGAAAAAAAAATGGTTGAAAATTTTTTTAAAAGGTAAGACGCTTTTCTTATCAGAATTTAAGAGGATGTTTAATTTAGATAATTCTTCGAAAACCGACGAGAATACACATGGAAACTGCAGTGCAAGAGCAAATCTTTACACGGTGTGGTGACTCCCTGCGAGACGCTTCCTGGGAGCAGATCTGAACAACAAGCAGTCTTTTAGTTTCTTTTCGCCATTTCCCGCCAGATTTCATACTGAAGTTAAACTTTATAATCAACCGTATTATTTTCTTTGTAATTTTTGCGTGATTTTATAGGGAGAGGGATATTTATTTCATATTATATCTTTGGGAGGTTTTTTATGAGTATGAAGTTCACAATATTTTACGTAACTATTACCTGTGAGAATATTCTCATAGAATATTTTATCGAACACTTAGCAATTTTCTACTCAATTAGCAAACTTTTCTTTTCATTTAAATTATCCTACTTTGTAAACTTTATATATATATATATATATATATATATATATATATATATATATATATATATATATATATATATATATATATTTTTTTTTAAAAGATGATGAAGATTTTTTTGAGAGGTAAGACGCTTTTCTTATCAGAATTTAAGAGGCTATTTAATTTCGATAATTCTTCGAAAACAGACGAGAATACGCATGGAAACTGCAGTGCGAGAGCAAATCTTTACACGGTGTGGTGACTCCCTGCGATACGCTTCCTGGGAGCAGATCTAGTTTCTATTGGCTATGTCCTGTCAGGTTTCAATTAAAAAAAATAAACAAATTGTTTTAAAAAATTAAACGCGTTTTATAAATGTATGTAGCCTAACGTCTACGCACTTCCATTCTCATACAGCGTTATAAACCCCACAATGCACGGCATGCTATTTATCTATCATAATAATAATTAAAACTATAATATTCTGATTAATATTTTCTGTTATTTTGTTTTATATTTGGAATATTCTTCACAGAAAAATTGGAAAACACTATGAACTTCCGCATTTATTTGAAACATGCCGGGGTTTTATTTATTTTTTAACTATTACATGTGAGATATTAACACCGAAATCTGACAAGAGGGTACTACGAAAACCGCTGTGAGAGAGCAGATCTCTACACGGTGTGGTGACTCCTTGCGAGTCGCTTTATGGGAGCATATCTGGAACTTCACAAACATCTTTAATTTCTATTTTACTCGTACCTTCAGATTTTAATATTAAAAAAAAACACATGAGAATTATCATATATTATTAATAAAAAAATCTTTATAAGGAAGGGAAAGTTTTCTATTTTATGTTTTTACACTTGTGGAGAATTTATCTTAACAAGTACGTAGATGACAGTCTTCACATTCGTGTCCTCTTAACTCACATTAAGTTTGAATTGCTACTTTTAATTTAACTTATAGAATTTGCTACATAAAATAATCTACATAAGATTTAACTTATTTAAAAAATATTTTCTTTTTTTTTCCTGTTATAATTATAAAAGTCTTAAAACAAATGTGAAATATTTTAAATGTATCACTTTAGTGTAGGATACTGGAGTTTGATATTTTTTTTAAGAATTTTCAGTGTGAAAAATTCTACGAAAACTGACGAGAGGGTATGAGGACACTACAATTTTAGGACAGAATTTTACTTGTTTTCATTTTAACTCCTTGCGGGACATTTCCTGGAAGAATATCTAGAATTCTACGCACTCCTATTGTTTTTATTGTCCATGTCCCGTCAAATTTTTAAAAAAATTATTTTTAGAAATCGGGTATAATAGTAATAATAATGAACATTCACGGGTTGTTTTTGGTGAAGACAGAAAGGGTTCTTTTTCATGTATTTACTTTCGAAAAATTTATCTTTATAAATAGCAAGCTGAAACTCACCCTTTATATGCTTGCATTCTCGTAGAATGATTTAACTCATACAATGCATTACATACTACATATTTTGTAATAATGCATTACATACTTTATCACTTGAGTTCTGTTGAATAAATTTTGGTGAGACTGGCACTGTTAGTTAGATAATGTTTCATGGAACGTTTTAGTATGCAACAAATTTTTCTACTTCCTTAGTTATAGAATGTTGGGGGAAAGTTGTATAATGAGGTGATTCCGATTATGAAAGATTGGCCTTTTTAAAAAATTCTACACCCAGAAAAAGGAATTGATCAAAACTACAAAACATGTTTTGTTGAGTACATTTTGGTTGTTTTAGCAAAATTCAAGTAAAATTGAACCATTTTACTTGAATTAACAAAACATTTTTTGCTGACGATACAAATTTTTCTTTTGGAATTGCAAAAAAAAATTTTTTTTTGTTGATTCAAACAAAATTTCCATTGACCTATATTTAAACAAAAAGTTTTGTTGGGTCAACCAAATTTTTGTTGATTCAACAAAACTTTTTTCTGGGTGTACTGGGTGGATTTTGATGGAACTTGCACTGTTAGTTAGATAATGCCTCAGGGAAGGTTTTAGTACATAACACATCGTTCTAGATATCTACGAGGTGTATTCGGAAAGTAAGTACCGATTTGAAAAAAAAAACTAGTAAAACTTTTTTTTTTCAGCCAATTTTATTTTTACATGAAAGAGCATACCTTAAACTATTTTCTACACAGTTTCCGCCAATGTTCAAACACTTTTCGTAGCGGGTGATCAGCTTATGTATACCTTCTTCGTACGCACTTCCCGCCAGCGACGACAGCCAACACTGCAAACAGTTCGTGAAATTTGCGGAAATTCGTCTGAAAGCCTTGTCATTGTGAAACGTCTGTTCCCATGGATTTTTTCATTAACTTTCCTTCCGAGATCATCGTTGACAACAGAAGGCCGACCACTCTGAGCTTCTTCGTGGACATTCGTTCGACCTTCATTAAACCCACTTTCGCACCATTCCATCAGTCATCGCGTTTTCACCGTAAACATCTTTAACTTGACCATAAATTGCGGCCGGTTTCACATTCCTTGCGTTCAAAAATTGAATAACAGCACGGATCTCACAGTTGTCGAAATCAGTAATTGCCTTAAATATTTAAAATGTGCACAGCAAACTGAAAAAACAACGAAAAACAGCGAAAATGGCGTCAATTGAGAGACAGCGAACAATTAAAACTAGCTTGCATTCGCGGAACGCCCACCGCAGCGCTGCGGCGGCGCTAGAATGAAACGATACTTACATTCTGAATGCGCCTCGTAATTTAATTTTCAGCCGAGCTGAAATTACGCTGGAGATTAATGAATATAAAAAAGAATGCGAATTTTCCCTTACTACACAACGTACAACCAACAGAGTGAAGATATGTCCAGACAGGGAATCGGACCCGGATTTCTTGGCTGCAAAGTTGTAGCCTTGCCATATAAGAGTGAGAGAATGCTAGACTAGAAGCCGTCCGGATAGCTCAAAATGGTAGAGCATCGATGCGTAATACCAAGGCATCCGGGTTCGATCCTCGGTGTGGATTTTCTTTCACTCTGTTTGTTGTACGCCGTGTGTTAAATGAAAATTCACATCCTTTGTATACATATCCTTCTATGTTGCTTAATTATAGAATTATGGCGGAAAGTTTTGTAAATGGTGAATCCGATAATGAAAGATCAGCCTTTTTAAGTATTTCTTCTGAATGGATTTTGGTGGGACTTGAACTGTTAGTTAGATCATTCTTTTTTCAAGGAAGGTTTTATTATGTAAAATATCATTCTACGTTGCTTAGTCATAGAATTATGAGAAACAGTTGTATAGTCTGGTGAGAAAGATTATGAAAGATCAGATTTTTTTTTTAATATTTTTGGTCGGGTTTTGATAAGGCTTGCATTGTTAGTGATAAATTTACACGGATGGTTTTAGTATATTGCATATCGTTCTATCGTTCTTCACCAAATCCTACAATAAATGATCAACTAAAAGAGTTGGTCCTTAATAGCCGAAATTTTTTCTGACTCTTTAAAAACTATAATAGCGCAATGACATTCGTATCTTTTTCAGCAATGCAGAAGGACATTCCAGATAAGGATACATATTGCTTTAAAACACAAAGTCAAATTCACAGATAAATTCGTTTGATTTCAGGTTCGTTTGTTCAAACGGATTAGCGTAGCTGGCGAATACTGCTGGTACTCATCTAAAATAAAATAGTACGCAAAATATGTATATTTGTTAGGTTTTTGTAAATGATATATTCATCAAATTTCAGTGAACTTTATTGTTTGTCATTTGGGTAGCTACTTTTAAATTGTTTAATATTAAAAGTAATTTTCTTCCAAAATTATACATACATATATATGCATGTATATTCATATATACAATATATATATATATATATGCATTTGCGTATTGCAAGCCGCGCAGCCTGTCTCCTGGGTTGGTTTGTTTGTCAATTTTGTAATTTATTTTGTTACTTCTGTTGATTTTGGTTAAGTTTTAGCTGATTACGTTATAATGTTTATTTCAATGAGTTATTTTCTTTTAAATATTTTATTCTGTTCTGGTTTATATATCTATATTTTTTATTTTATGGTTTAAATTATGTGGTACATTTTTAGTTTATTTTGGAACTTTTTAACTATATATATGTGTGTATATTGTGTGGATCCGAAAAGATTAAAATAATTTAAATGGGGAAGAAATTTTCATGTGCAAATTTTGGGAATATTTGTCTTTAGTAATATCACTGTATAGCTTAATACTATTTCAGTTTGTTATAATTAAAACACGGCATGACATCATACATTTTATCATACATCACGATATCATATTTAACTATTCATAATCACGATATAAAATAATACAAATGATGTACATAACTTGATTTAAAGAAAAATATTTTATACATTTTCTTTAAAAAAAAAAACGATTTAGGTACGTGACTATTTAAAATGTAATGAAAGTATACAGTAATGCATTAGTATTGCTTACAAATATACTTTAAATGCAAGACTTTTATTTCAATGCACTTACATACTGTAAATAACTAAAATAACGCTTACCCCTTTGGATGAACAATTGTAAACTTTAAAAAGTACATGTCCCAAGACATACCTTGTTAACTAAACTAGTATAAAATGTGCTGCTTCGTTTTTCTTTAACAGAAATCATTTAACCTCCGATATGCAACTGACACTCGCAATGCAAAATTATTGTTAGAAGAAATTCTATCCTATTGTTGAATATAACATGATTGTTCATTGTTACTCATCGATTACTCATTGTTACACTAAGCAAACAGTCATTTTCAAAAGAAACGTATCCTATTGTTGAATATAATTCTATTGTTATTTTAATCACATTTAAACCAAACTAACAGGCATTGTTAAATTTTCGTTTTAGGCTCATTCTTTTTAAACCAGGTTTATTACATAAATATTAAATAAAACATACATAATTACATAAATATTAAGTTTTTACTTTTAAAAGTGAAAATAAAAAAAGCACTTTAAAAGTATTTTCTTAAAACTCTCCTTAGTACTTAAAATTACCTTCTTAAAAAGTCCTTAAGTAATTGAATTACTGTTTAGCAAGTACTTTTTTTTACTTTTGTCTTTGTTTGTTTCAGATTTTGCTGTTGTTGTTATTGTTTTTTAATTTATTTTAGCACAATTTATTAAATTGTTGATTTTAAATATTTTCCTAAACTTTCAATAAATGTACAACCATTTTTCGATAGCTAACTGCTCTCAAGATTTGTAACCCACACCACATTATGGCCAACATCTCTACTGTCTGAAGTCAAGCTCGGCGACCTATCCCATTATAGAACATTAGAATATCTATACCTATATATCTATAACTAAATCTATATCTATAACTAATATATATATAATATCTATAACTAAACTAATCAAAAACACTTACCCACTTATTGATGAACAGTTGAACGTTTGAAAAGTACTTACCCCAAGTTGTAAACTAAACTAATATAAAATTAGCTTCTTTCCTTACCAGAGACACCTCACACTTGATCTCCGCTATGCAACTGACGATCTTGAGGCAAATTCTTTGGGGGAAGAAATGTATCCGATTGTTGAATATAACACGATTGTTGTATTAGTCAATATTACATAAAACGAACAGTCATTGTTAGAAAAAACGCATCCTTTTGTTTGATATAATGTAATTGTTATTTTAATTATTCTTACACCGAACAAATAGTCATTGTTAAATTGTCTTTTAGAATTATTCTTTTTTTTTAATCAATGTTAATAAATATTAAAACATATAAAGGTGCTTTTCGGTTAGCCGAGCGCCAGTGATATATTATACATGTATACACATTTATTATATCTACATACATATATATATACTAGCTGTTACCCGTGACTTCGTGCACGCAACATTAAAAGAAGAATAAATACACTAATTAAGCAAAATATTTCACTCCCTATAATTAAGAACGTTAATAATTAACTAACTATTTAGCACATTTCATAGGAGACAATACGGTATTTTTTGTTATAGGGACCTTGACATAACTCCGTCTTAAAAATGTGAAATTTTGTGCCAAATAATCGCGAAAATGAAATTGCAAACAATGCAAAAAAGAGGGCCAAATAAAATCGTGGAAATTGAAGACGAATTGAATAAAAACAAATGTCAATTTTACCTGATAAACAATTTTACTTTTAATGCCTTTGTGAAACGTTTTAACAGCACATCCTTCAAAAAAAAACATTAATTGGAAATAGTATATGCTCTTTCTTTAAATTCAAATCTGCCTCGTTGGTTTAATGTATAGCTGAAACAAATCTTGTTTTCAAAATGACAGTATGTTGACGGGCAATTTTTGTTCTCCAGAATAAATTGATTCATGAAGTTTGAATATGTGAAAATATGTTTTTATTTTTCGGATAATTTACTGAAATCCAGATTTTGTTTTCACCATCTATTCAAAATGAAAATAAATTCTGTTTTTCCGCTTTAATGAGAAAATGGTGTAAAAAATATTCTGATCTGTTTTATTTCTCCTTTTTTATACACAAATATGGAGTAATTTACTTTCAGTTTTTAGAAAAACTTCGTTAAAATTATAAAAAAAAATCTTGGCATCTAATTTATTTTTTTAAATTCTGAGAGTTTATGTGACAATAGTCTAGGCATAGTTTCGAAATACGAACACACGGTCAGATTTTAATATAATAGATTCTTATGATGTGATTTAGCAGAAAACTCACATCTGTATATAACGGATACTCATGCTCAATAATCAGTATAGAAAAACAAACATTTAAATTTTTCGTTATAAATATGGCGTGAAACTCATCTACTTTCTATACTTACTGATCCTTGTATTATTAATGTAAGGAGTTGATTTACACTCATTTTAAAACTTAAAGGAAAATTCCCGTTTTAATACAAATATGACGTTTCTTTTTCCCCAGAGAAATCCCTTTTTAATGACATAATTCTTGTTATTTTTCTTTTCCGGGCAATTAATTTCAATACTGGCATAGGGGAAATTATGTTACTTTAACGAAATAACATTAAATCTTTAGGTTTTATCAACAAAAATGGAACTGTTAACATTGGTCATTTTTTTTTAGGTAATCGAGTTATTTCTTTTAGTTTTAAGAATGAAAAAAACTTTCTCGCTATCCATGACATCATTTTCGACATGGATAATTTTGCGGAGAATATTATTGACATTTGCTAGCCATTTTCTATTGAAACTTCTTTTTACTTTTTTAAAAATTAAATTAAAAAATACGGCATAGTTATATTAGCCGTTCGCAGACGGTAAAACGCAAAGTATTGTTACCATACAAAAGAAAAAGAAAAGTGAAGAAAAACCCAAGTTCGTTTTATTTCACCAATCAAAGCATATCCGCTTTATTTTAGATGTATCACGTCATACTCGCCTGTTTCCTATGGTTACGCATATTGAAACCTTATATTATTATCAAAAACTAAAAAAAGTTCATTTTATTTCTAATAATAATATTTAATCTTCTTTTTAATTCTTTAATTTTTTTATTTCATTTTCATTTTTCACGTGAAAATTTTTCAATTGTAACCAAATTGTTGATTAAAAATTATTATTTCGGGTTTTGAATTAGTTTTGGCAACGATAAAGTATTAGCAACGGTAAAGTAAATGTAACCATTTTAAAATATTATACGAATAAATGTCCATTTATTCTCTATGAAAATAAAGAAATTTTGAATTATTAAGAAAAGTATTTGAATAAAATAAACAACAACCAGCCTATGTTCATATGAGGGTTATAAGTAACCAATATGCAAAGATACAGGATCATTAAATGCTCCATTTTGACGCTGGCTTTAGCCTAACATTTGCACACAATGAGATTTATAATATTATTAGGATTAGGATATATATATATATATATATATATATATATACATAAATATATATATATATGTACATATGTCACTGGCGCCCGCCTAACCGAAAAGTTCCCTATACACACATAATTACATAAGCATTAAGTTTTTACTTTAAAAAAAGTTAAAAAAGTAATTAAAAGTTAAAAAAGTAATTAAAAAGTACTTTCTTAAAACTAAACCAACTTTCTTCAAACTCTCTTAGCACTATGTACCTTTTTAAAAAGTACTTAAGTAATAAAAATTCTTGGTACTTTTTTATGCATTGCATTTTTTTCTAACCAATGACAGCTTTTATCTTTTGCGCGTGTATATTTGAAAAAATACTTTTGAAAGGAAATAAAATGCTTTGTTTTATGGTATAACTAGCAAGCTACGCCCGCTGCGCTGGTCGGTTTCTACAAATGAAACTTGAATCAAACGAAATATATCGTTTAATTTTACCTTGTATTTGAAAGCAGTCTGTATATTTATTTACCTGGAATATCCTTCCACATTACTGAAAAATGACGTCATTGCGGTATTTTATTTTCTAGTGTGCAGTCAAAATTTTAGTTGTTAAGGACCAAGTCTTTTATTTGGTCTTACAGTTAGGGTTTGCTAAAGAATGATATATCTATATACAATATACTAAAACCATCACTAAAAATTATCAAACTAATAATGCAAACAAATTACTAACTAACAAAATCCATTCAGTAGAAGTTTTTATAAAGGCTAATCTTTGATAATCGGGTTCATCTGATTATAGAACTTTTCCACATAATTCTAAAACTAACAGAACGATATGAAGTATACTAAAACCATCCTTACAAATTATCTACTTAACAATGCAAGTCGCAAAAAATACGCCCAGTAAAAACTTTCAAAAAGGCTAATCTTTCGGAATCGGGTTCACCTGACTATATAACCTTCACACATAACTGTTTGACAAAGCAATGTAGAACAATATGTAGTACACTATAACAATTCCTGAAATAGCATCTAACTAACTAACAGTACAATTCTCATCAAAATCCGTCCAGTAGAACTTTTTTAGAAGGCTAATCTTTCATAATAGGAATCAAATATTGAAAAGGCTAATATTTGATAAAAAAATGGTCACCCGATTTTCGAATTTCCCCCTATAATTCTAGAACTAAGCAACGTAGAATGGATATGTTATATAATAAAACTTTCCCTAGAAAATTATGTAACAGTGTGTGTTCCATCGAAATCCATTCAGCAAAATCTTTTAAAAAAGCTAATCTTTCATAATCGGATTGATCTGATTATAGAACTTCCGATAATAATTCTATAACTAAGCTACGTAAAACGATGTGTTATACAATAAAACCTTCCCTGAAAAATTATCATAAAGTTTAAGTTGTACGAAAATCCATTCAGCAGAACTCGAGTTATAAGCAGCCAGAACGAAATGTCATATATGTAGAAGTAAATAGAAGTATATTGCAATTAATATAGTTTGCATTTGAATAAAAAAATCCCTGAAGGCTTGGCCTACAAGCACAGGTAGATTTCGAAGACGCACACCCTAGGGCGCCTGTTTTTTTTTTTGGAATTGCGGAATAAATTACTTTTTTGCCATGATGCGGCATTTGGAAACGCCCACTTCGAAACCTAAATTGTTTGCAGGCGGAGTCGGCAGGGATTTTTTGTTTTTAATTATTTTTTGCTATAAGGGTTAGTCCTATTAAAAACTTGTCAATATAAAAGTTTTAGATAATATTAAAAGGATTTATAATAAATTTAAGCGGATTTGATATCTTCTGAATTGACGAAGTTATGATTTTTTTCTTCTAAAACCCCCCTTTCCCCCCACCCCTTGGGGCCATTTTTAATGATATCAAAAATCTGTCATACATAAATTTTCGGCCCTTTTCCTAGAAGTAATAATAACTTTAAACAGTTCGATACGTATCATAATTAAAAAATTATGGGTTTTTTCTGTTTTCACAAAAAGCCCCCCCCCCCCATTCCCACCTCCCTGGTTCGATTTTGCCAATTAACGAACTTGACCGAGATTTTATACCCCTTTATTTTATGTATCAGTTTGGAAGAGATTTAGGCAGAATTATGAGAGTTTTCGTGTCCATAAAAAAGTGACATAGATAGATAGATAGATAGATAGATAGATAGATAGATAAAGTTTTGAACTGGGGGTGGTTTTGGGTTCTGGGAGTCATGATCGGCGTAGATCTGCAAAAATTTTTCAAAAATTCCGACTTAGGGGAGAATGTAATAGGTAGTATTTCTTACGAAATCTACCTAAAAAAGGTACTATTTGGTTAGCCGGGCGCCAGTGATATATGTACATATATAAATATATATTCATATACATATATATATGTGTATATATTCATACATATAAGTGTATATATATGTATGCATATATATGTATTTGTGTAGATATATGTGTATATATATGTGTGTGTGTATATATACATGTATATATCTATCACTGGCGCCCGTCTAACCGAAAAGTACCAAAAAAAAACTGCAAAAATGCAGTCGTACACTTAAAAAAAAAAACACCTTTTGGCTTAAAATCTCTCATCAAAACTGTTTTTCTTTTTTTTCCTTTTCTTTCTTTTTTTAAAATAAAATTAGTAACAGTTTGTCTTTTATTTTTCCAGATGTATAGCCATTTCAATTCTTTCTGCAACAGAAAAAGACACCAGAACCACTTAAAATCAAATTGTTTCGGGTCAAAAGTAAAATCAAAATCGCCAAAAACAAAAGATACATCGCCAAATATTGTTTCAATAAAGAAATCTTGCCCCTTGAATAATTTTTTAAGCATTACGAACATTCGCAATCATGTTTAAATTAAATATTTTCGTTTTATAATATTCTCTCATCAAAACTCTTTTTTTTTTCTTCCTCTTTCTTTTTTCTTTCTTTCTTTTAATAAAATTAGTAACAGTTTTTCTTTTATTTTTAGACATGTATAGCCTTTTCATTTCTTTCTGCAACAGTAATGATCGCCAAAAAATTAGCAATGGTAACCTTTTCGGCCAAAATAACAGAACTTTCTATCATAATTCTATAACTAATGTACGTAGAACAATATGTTATATACTAAAACCTTCTCTGAAAAATTATCTATCGAACAACGTAAGTTTCATCAAAATCCATTCAGTGGAACTCGAGTTATAAAGGAACGGTACGAAATTTTCGTTTGTGTTTTATATATATTAGTAGATTACTTCTTTTTCTTTTATTGTATTTTTAATGAAATGAGTGAAAGGTATGTATTTTAAATATATGTAATATATTTATTTTAAATACATGTAAAAATGAAAGTTATGTATTTTAAATTAAATAAGTGAACTGTTTAACATTTTTAAGGAAATGAATGTAATATGAATTATAGCAATGGACTCAATATTTGGTGATTCAACACCTGCGCCTCGCTAACATAAATGTACCAAATACTTTAGTAGATTCTTTTTACTTTTTAGGTGCGTTCGTAATTATATAAATACGTAGCACCTACAGTCGTCGTCTGGTCCGTCCGTCTGTCCGCATAGAACAACGCAGAAACTACCCAACCGAATAATTTGAAATTTAATATACAGGGTGTCCCTAAGCTCATGGCACATACGCTAGGGGGTGATAGAACACATCAAGACGAGTAATAGTAAATAGGAAACCAAGGGTCCCAAACGTCTTCCGAAGGAGATAGGCGCCATTAAAGTTTAAGGTCCAAAATTTCAAATAATTATAAAAAACGGAAAAATTGGTCGATTCATTTGCAGTTTTCGCTAAAACTATTCTTTATGTCAGTGTTTTCTTAAAAATAAATTTTAAAGAAAAAGTTAAAAAATGTGCACAGAGGGTGCTTTAGAGTTTGGAGTAACGAACAACTATTTTTTACCGTTATTTTTTGTATCTGATTAAATGCTTTCAAAAGCTTAGACTTAAACTTAAATTTTGAGCTCAATATCTGAATCGTTGGAAGTGGTTAAGTAGCGCAAACTGACCTGTGTTCAGGAGTTGAAATTTGAATCCCCCACAACGCAGTTCAGTTATTCCCGATCTTGGTGTCGTAGACCAGGCAGAAACTACTACCCCCTACACGTAAAATAAACGATAGAGGAATGACAAAATTAAATAAAATAAATTTTAAAAAATAAATTTTAAAGATAAAGTTCAAAAATGCCGATAGAGCGCGCTTTGGACTTTGGAGTGATGAACAACTATTTTTTACCGTCGACTCCGACGAGGCCCTGGTTCTGAGGATTGCCGTCGTAGCAGGCGATATCCGGGAGATGCCCGGGGTATTCACTAATGTTCGCAACTCCTTCCGCCGGCAGCGTGAGGCCTGCATCGTTGCTGGTGGGCAGTCTTTCGAGCAGTTTTTGTGACATCATGCGTGTACCATTTTCTACGTGTCAACCTTCATGCATATTGCGCACTACATGCATACATCAAATTGTTTCTTTTTATTTTGCGCGAAGAAATTGCTCATGTCTGTTATGAATAAATTTTCTGTTTAGTTTTGTCATTACTCTATCGTTTATTTTACGTGTAGGGGTAGTAGTTTCTGCCTGGATTAATTTTAGCACAATTATTCAAATTGGTAAAGAAATCATATGAGTTGTAATTTTCCAACTGCACGAAAAATGTCAGAGCCAGGATTCGAACCGGCGATCTCTTGGCTGAAGCTGTCATGCTCTACCAACTGAGCTATCCCGGCATGAACTGGATGAATTATGCCCTCCAGATTCAACCGGGATAGCTCAATTGGTAGAGCATTGCAGCTTCAAGAGATCCCAGGTTCGAATCCTAGCCCGGACATTTTTCGTCCAGTTGGAAAATTACAACTCATATTGTTTCCGCCTGGTCTGCTACACCAAGATCGGGAATAACTGAACAGGAGTGGGAGGGGGGGAGGGAGGTGTTTCAAATTTCAACTCCTGAACGCAGTTCAGTTTGCGCTACTTAATCACTCCCAACGATTCAGATTTTGAGCTCAAAATTTAAGTTTAAGCTTTTGAAAGCATTTAATGAGATGCAAAAAATAACGGTAAAAAATAGTTTTTCGCTACTCCAAAGACTAAAGCGCCCTCTATCGGCATTTTTTGAACGTTATCTTTAAAGTTTATTTTTAAGAAAATACTGACATAAAGAATAGTTTTAGTGAAAACCGCAAACGAATCGACCAATTTTTCCGTTTTTTATAATCATTTGAAATTTTGGACCCTAAACTTTAATGGCGCCTATCTCCTTCGGAAGACGTTTGAGACCCTTAGTTTCGTATTTATTATTGTTTGTCTTGATGTGTTCTATCACCCCCTAGCGTATGTACCATGAGTTTAGGGACACCCTGTATAGAATCGTTGCAGAATTTTGTCGAGTCATTTCAAATTTTATGAAAATCGAATCAAAACTTAAAAAGTTATTAATGAAAGTTTTCTTTATTCTGTTAAATGCTATCATACGTAATCTATCTAATGAAAGCGCAAGTCATAGGACTGAGGAAAACAAATACGGGCTAACCCCATCTTTTTCCATATGCCAAGCGGCCATTTTTATGCAAAATTATTTTTTCGAATAAAATTGCATAAAAGTGACATTTTTAGAAAAAAATTGTTTGCTTGAGAGATGAGTTACATTCAACAATGCATACATTCTGAGATAACTTCAGTGGGAATTGGGTTAACAGCCAAATATCTCAATCCATTACAGTCAATAAACACAGGAGATTTGTTCATTATGAGTCACAAAAATATTAAACCACAGAGGTCATCCTTCGCAAAGGAAGATCTCCATGGTGGAAAAAAAATCGCATTTGTAAACATGCATACGTAATTTTTTTTTAAAAAAAGGCATGCTCATTTTGCTCCTAGCAGACGACATAATTCATTTCACTGAAATAATGAAGATGATTTTTTTTTTACATTGTGAAACTAGTTATAAAATGAACGCACCTCTTATGTCACCTTTAACGTACAATTTCCAACTTATTTTTGTTTGTTTCAGTTATTTTTCGTTGTTGTCGTTTAATTTGTTTTGGAAAAATTAATTGACTTTGTGAATATAAATATTTTCCTAAATATAAGAAAAATAGACAACTATTTCTTGATAGATAACTGCTTCATTCTGTTGTTAAATTTGGAAGGCCCACCACATTGTACCAAAATCACTACTATCTGATACCAAGATTCACCATCTAGCCAATTATGGAATTTTAGAATATCTATTCTATATACTATAGATACATAAAATATTCGAAATCCGCTTACCCCGTATTGACCAGCAGTGTAACGCTTGAAAAATACATGCCTCAAGAGCTATCTTGTAAATTAAACTAATATAAAATGAGCCCCGACATTTTTTTTAACACAACTCATTTGACCTCCGCTATACAACTAACACTCGGGAGGCAAATTTATTGTTAGAAAAAATTCTACCCTATTGTTGAATATAACCCAATTGTTCAATGACTCAATTTATACCAAACAAAGTCATTGTTAGAAGAAAAGCATGCTAGTTTTGAATATAATGCTATTGTTATTTTAATCACTATAAGACTAAAAAAACACTCATTGTTAAATTATCATTTTACGATCACTCTTTTCTACTCAGATTTATTAAAAAATATTAAATAATACATACATAATTAATAAATATAAATTTTAAACTTTTAAAAAGTAAAAATAAAAAGAGTACTTAAAAAGTACTTTCTTCAAAACTAAAACAACTTTACTAAAATTCTCTTCGCACTTAAAAGTGCTTTTTTAAAACGTACTTAAAAAGTACTTAATAAAAATACTCTTCAGCAAGTAGTTTCTTTTTACTTTTCTGTTCGTTTGTTTCAGTTTTGTTTGTTTGTTTGTTTAATTTATTTTGGGAAAACTAATTGACTTCGTGAATTTAAATATTTTCCTACTCATTCTCTTGCGACATTTCAAATCACTACCATATTGTGGTCAATAATGCTGCTGTATAAGTCCAAATTGGGCGACAAACTCGCTTATGGACCTTTAGAATATTTATTCTATTCACGGTAGATAACTTAAATAATCGGAAAACTCTTACCTCTTATTGACGAAGAATTAAAAACGTGGAAAGTACATACTCCAAGACGTATCTTGTAAACTAAACTAATGTAAAATGTGCCTTGACAGTTTTTTATTTTACCACAACTCACTTGACATCCGCTATGCAATTGAAGATCGCGAGCCAAATTTATTGTTAGCAGAAATATATCCTATTGTTGAATATAGCCCGATTGTTGAATGTCTCAATTTATACGAAACAAAGTCATTGTTAGAAGAAACGCATACTATTGTTGAATATAATGCTATTGTTATTTTAATCGCTATTAAGTCAAATAAACAGTCATTGTTAAATTATCATTTTAGGATATCATTATTTTCTACTCAGAATTATTACAAAAATATTAAATAATACATACATAATATAATTAATAAATTTTTAAATTTTAAATTTAAAAAGTAAAATTAACTAGTCGCATATGCCAATACCAAAACTTTCTTCTATCTCATACATGTTAATGCTTCAAAATTCACTACCCCCCCCCCTCCCCCCAAAAAACAAAAATCAATATTTTTCGTTATTCAGTTGTACGTCAGCTGCTTGCGAATCGTCGGGTTACCTGGATGCAATCAGTCGATGTAAAACTTCGAAAAGTCCTTTTGTCCAGCACCGGCAGGAAAAAGTAGCCTCCCTATTGCTTGGTTTTGAGATTTTAGCTAATTCTACTGAAAATACACGAAGCTAAAATGCACGGAGCTCGATTCCCAGCTTTCGACAATATTGAATTTGAATGAGAATAATATCGCCAAATTAGACAGACATAACCAAGTTGGCTTCCTATATGGCAACGTATTTTTGCCGCCAAATTTGGCAATGTTTCGTCAATTGTTGCCCAGCTTGGAGAGAATTTGACGTTGGCGAACTTAAATATATAGAGTTAAGCATGTAAGTGTTGAAACGATGCTTACAACTATGAACGAAAATTTGGCAAAGCCATTTTCAATAAATTAAACCCGTTTATGGAGAAATCCTGCTGTATTGTTTCAAAATGTCAGTCACCCTATAATTTCCAACTGCTCTATCTCAGCCATTTTTTAAGATAGAGGAAAAAAAAAAACATGCTCTGGAATCCTTGGATCAAGTCCGAACATTTAATGCAAAAAAAAAAAAAAAAAAAAAAAAAAAATTACAGTTTTTATTTATTTATTTATTTTTTGTACATCTTTTTGAATTTGAAATCTTTAAATGACTATCACAGCGCCCCCATCCAGGCGCAATATCCCCACATTCAACTGGGACCTGCAGGTCATAGTCAAAAACATATTGGTTCAATTATCTGCATAACTGCATACACTTTTCGATGATACAATAGTGAAAATTGAATAAAAATCACGATCACAGCGCCCCCTTTCGTCGAAATATCCCCAAATTCAAATGGAACTTGCTGGCCATAGCCAAAAACATAGAAAGAAAAATTTGGTTCAATTTGAAGCATAATTTCATACACTTTTCGATGATACAATGAGGACAGACGGACGGACAGACAGACATTTTGTAAAAATATGTTTTTCGGAATCTCTGACTCCTAAAACGTATAAATCCGTCGAAAACCGGAAGTCGAAAAAAATTTCGATTACAATACTTCCTTCTATTTTAGATAGAAGAAAGTAAAAATGTACTTAAAAAGTACTTTCTTAAACCTAAACGAAACTCCTTAAAACTCTCTTAGCACTTAAAACTAACTTCTTAAAAAGGACCTATATAATAAAAGAGCTTTTTATCAAGTATTTGATTTAAATTTTTTGTTTGTTTCAGTGTTTTTTTGTGGTGGTGGTGGTGTTTAATTGATTTTGGCAAAATTAATTGACTTTTCGAATTTAAATATTTCCTAAACTTTAGATAAATGTGCCCCCGTTTCTCCATTAGATAACTGCTCTCATTCTCTTGCTACGTGTGGAACATTATGCTGCAAAAATCAACCCATTATTATGGGTACGAAGACTTTAAGGTGCCATATCTTAAAACGAAAGACAATGGGTGACGTTTCCATTCTCCTACTGTTCCAGATGAGGCGTCCATCAACCTAAAACCGATGTTGAGTATATTGTTGAACCTCCTTACATAGAAAACTAGTCGTTGGAGGCCACCGTAATACTTACCCATCATGGATATGCAAAATATAAAATAGGAAAATAAAACATGTGGAAACTATTTATAAAATGCATTGCCATTCGAATAGAAACATTCTTATAACTCCAAAATGGATAATCCTATTAACTAACGGCTTACTGCGTTGGATGAAGCGTCTCATTTCCAATTAAAATATATCGTTGAATTGAAATTTGAATGAAATACAGAGACATGAAAAATCGAAGAGTGTGGCAAATAGGATTATAACTATCTCGGCAACTCATGATCCGATCGACTTCCTTCTATATGCAAAATTTATGTTTTTTTATTGTATTTTATATTCCCTCCTTAAAATAAACAATTTTATCAGAACGAATATTTCAAGAGTCTGAAAAACATAGTCCAGGATAATCGAGGTTACTGAAATTCAATAAGCTTCTTCCCATTATTACATACTAAATACACACCCAATTTCAAGTCTTTATCTCAATTTGTTCGGGAGATAGGGCGTTTACAGACACATAAACACACAGACAGACAGACGGACGGCATTTTTTTTTTTTCTAAAAGTATGTTTTTCGGAATCTCCAGTGTCTGAAACGTGTAAATCCGTCAAAAAAAAAAATTTTCGATTTTCAATACGATTACAAAACTTACCCTATACTACGTACGATGGGTAAGTAAAAGGAAAAATTTCGTTTACAGAATGTTACAATTTTTTTCTAACTGATTTTCTATTTTTATTTTTTATTTTTTTAGTGAAATGTATATGTCATGATTTAAATACATTATTTGAATTATAAAATTCAATTTCCCTGTGTTTTTTTTTAATTATTTTTTTTATTGGTTTTTAGGCAGTTGTCAAATTTGCCCCGTTTCCCAGGTAACTTTGTCAGCACGGTTTTATGCGCCTATATATATGATTTACACACACGTTTGATATTACACATTTTATAATGGACTGTGATGTGATTTTTTTAGATGTATATTAATTTAGTTATATTTACATATTCATTATTTAATTAATTTAAATGAATTTATATTCATTAATATTAAGAATGTTTTTGATCTAATGCATTTAGATTAAGGCCTACGGTGGACAATATCATATTAACTTCTAATATAATGTATACTTTTCTAAAGTGTTAATATAATACATGTTTTAATTTTTATTAAACGTTCTACCCTTACCACTTATATCAAGAGTATTTAATTTTTAACTTTGTATGAAGAAACATTATATGTTAATAATTAATTTCAATATTTAATTATTATTAATTTTAAATCCTTTGTATCTCAATTCAAATATTTAGTATTTTAATTTAATTTAATTTTTGTGATGTTGCATTTCTGACACAGCTATTTAATAGTTGCTATGTCATTTCATGGTACATATATTTTTATGTTGCTTTAATTATTAATTTTTCCATCTTCCATCTTCCATCTTATTATTAACACTAGTATATAACGCCCGTCAAAAATGACGGAATGTTGATCTGCGTTTCATTTTCATAAGACTTCATACAAACAAACAGCATGAAGATTTTGTTATTGAAAGGTTTGTATTGTAGAAAAGTACATTTTAAGAATGGCAAATGATTTCTACAAATACAAATGATGAGGATTTTTTCTTTTACACAATATTCAATTCAATGATTTCTACAAATACAAATGATGAGGATTTTTTCTTTTACCCCATATTCAATTTCTGAAATAGTTCAACAATTGGACAAAACATTCAAAAATATTTAAAAAATAATCCATGCGCGAAAGGTTTTTAAAAATATATATATATATTATTAATGAGTTTCTAACGAACTTGATTTACAGCTCATTGTTTGGTTACATAAGAAAAATTAAATGCAAATTCTGAAATGGTTTAACGATTGCACAAAACATTAAAATTTTGTTCGTTTTAAATTGTCTAAGTTAATAGTATAATAGAGTTGAATTTAAATATTTTTTGAAGAACAAAGTTTTCCAGTCATGAAGAAACAACTACATAGCAGAAAGACATAAAAAGAGACAGAAAATTGCATGTTTACGGATATTAGCTTCTAAATTCACAGAAAAAAACAGTTTTCCAGTAATGAAAAAATAGTTCAAATAAATGCAACGATGAAAGTAGATTATATAACTTCAACTTTTAAAAGTATTCATCAAAGTAAAACCTGATTTTGTCTTACTTTAAAAATATGCCTGAAAAATCTATAATAAATTTTAATCATTAAAAATCTTATTTTATTTCATAAGTAAATTGAAATTATTAAATGCATTAGTATAACTGAAAAATAACTTTTCACATTCTCTTATTAAATTACAATTCTTTTTTTTTCACTACAAAGTTAGGTTTAAATGTTACAGTTAAAAATGTTGATGTTAAAAATCAAAATTTGATCTGCATTGATATAATTAACATATGTGGTATGCGGTTCCTTATATTTTAATTGTGTTTCAGAAGAAATATTCATTTTACAATGCAAGCAAAATTTCAGATGTAATTGGATCAGGGCCGGCCCAAGTGGCGTGCGAAGTGTGCGACCGCACGGGGCGCCAAGTCGCGAAACGACTTAAGGGGCGCTCAAAAGTCAAAAGATCACCGATAAAAAATAATTTTAGATTCCGCGTTTTTTCTTTTCTTTTCTTTTCTTTTTAATTTTTTCCAGGCTGCGGTCTGTGAGAGTGGGTCTATCTTGGGTTTAAATAACAGTTCAAGGACACTGAAATCTTCCCATACAAACCATATGTCCGGTTCCTTTATCTGAGAAAACGAGGCTATTTACACTCAAATTACATCCTGGAAAGACATAACGAAACCTTTATTCAACACCAGGACTGCGGGAGGTTAATTAATTACTACTGACATTTTTACGATTCTGAATCTTTCTTCTCCCGCTGGTCAGTCGACTCTCGACTGTTCCCTTGATGCAGCCGATAGTGGCAAGTGTCCTTTGGCAGGTAACATCTTGTAGTTGCAGAGAATCGTACGAATTACTTATTCTCGTTTTCTTTTTTCTTTTTCTTTTTTTTGTATTAAACAATATTAATTTAAAGATTATACTTAAAATGCCGTGCATGAAAAAATCGGGAAATTATTACAGGATCAAGAGGGCGCCGAAAAAAAAAGAAAGAAAAAGTAAAAACCATGATGAAAAAAAGGATATAATCGGAGCGCCAAATCTTTTGTCGAAGACGCAAATGAAAGGTTAATAGAGGTAAATTTCTCTAACTAAAAATTATATATGTAATTAATCTTATTAAAAAAATTAACTTCAGTACATCGTTTTATTTAGTTATTCTTGATTTAATCTGTATTAAATCACTAATAGTGTAATAGTATTTCAATACATGGCCGAAACTAGGAATATTTCAGTCGCAAGCATTTTGGCGCCCTCTCCAATGTCCAATCCTTTTCCAAAATAAATGTATACAGAGAAGTTTTCAATCCATTCCCCTAATTTTTTTTTTTTTTAATATGAAATAATTGTTAGGAAGCATATTTATCTTAATATTTTTATATTGCTTTCTTTAGAAATGGACCTACTGTAATCGCTTCGTTTTTATCTATCTATATATAATCCAGATCTTGTTAACACGATAATGTTCGAAAATTGAATCATTTCGAACCTAATTAGAACACTGTATTGATCTTACAAGTACCTTCGATCTGCGTGTGTTCATTAATCAAGTATGTAAATCTTATAGTTCGTTTTCAGAGACACCCAAAAGCAAATTTTGTCATCACGATGACCGAAACATTGAACCAATTCAAATATAATTGAGACAGTGTATAAATCTTACAGGTATCTTAGATGAATTCGTTAATCAAATATTATTCTCTGGCGCCCCTAAGCAGTCCCTAAATGGAAAAAGCACGCCCTGTTCAAAACAAAGAGTATAAAATTAACGAATATATCTTTATTTTGGGTCGTCCGATTCCATGACATTTTTTCCTAAATTTCGTTATTTGTTTTTTGTACTGAAGGACGAACCAAATCTTCTTTTGGCGCCCCCTTCTACTCTTGTGCCCAGGACATCCCCCCCCCCTCGCCCCTCGGCCTTGCATCAACAATACAATGTGAAATGCACCATAAATAAGTTTAAAGTCAAAACATTTATTGATATGAAATTAGGACTATGTAACTATTTTTTCCTGGTCCGTACTTTCTTTCTTTCTTTTTTTTTTTTTTTTCTCAGGAAATAAAGGAGATAAATTTAGTTCATTTTAGAAAAAAACATTTTTCTAGTTCAAATTTTAGAAAAAAATCACACAACGTCGATGGAAATTTATTCTTAAAGAGTGATGTTATTAACATTGAAGAAAACAATGCATTGTAAAATTTTTGTGAGGTCAGTTCATCTTATTAATTTTAATATATATTTTTTTTAAGAAACATATCAATGATTTAAAATTGTTTTTTTTTTTAAATCTATTTTGAATAGCTTTTTCCGATGAGAGAGAGAAGGTTTATTTTAAAACTCGTTGTGTAAGGCCAAAATCCAAACTGGCTGCTTTTTAGCACATTTTTTATCCCAAACGTGTCAAATTGGCAGATGCTCTTATTAAAAAACTAATGTAATCGGACCGTTTTTCGGTAAAAGCAGAAGAATTTTCAAAAAATGCCGTCAAAGTTGGCGTTTTGAACCGAATTTCCGGACACGACAGCGCAGGAAATGGAAAAAACTGCTGTCCTGAGACAAAAATCACTTATAACTCAAGATGCAATTCTTTTAACAGAAAATTTAAAAAAAAAAAAAAAAAAAACTTTTCGATTTCATATTACATCAAAAAACATACCTGCAAGTCTTGTGCTTTTATGCTTAAAACGAGTCAGAAAATGTGTCAGATTGTTTTGTGTTGTTGAACGGGGAAATATATTTTAAATCTTTTTATATTTAAATTGATATATTTAAATTTATATGAAAGATAAAACCATGAAACTTTGTACATTGTTTTTCAGCTATAGTTTTGTGTTGTTGAGTGGGGAAATATTTTTTTATCAAGACTTTTCATATTTAACTTTATATGAAAGATAAAACCATGAAACTTTATACAAAGTTTTTCAGCTATGTAATCTTTAAATTGGTTTCGGAATTTTTTATTTTAAGTGAAAATTTTTAAAATTTGTTCCTCGTAGTAAAAAGTACTCATTAAAAAAAAAAAAAAAAAAAAAAAACGTATGTTCTTTTAAGAATTTGTTATTTAAAAAAAAAAGAAGAATGGGATAAAAGCATAGACGTAACTAAACGGGGGGGGGGGGGGGGGGGGCATGGCCCACCTCAGAATTTCAAATTCAAGTGAAAATGTTATGACACTGATTACTCAAAATTTTAATTTACAAATATTTGAAAGATTACACAAATAAATACAATTATTTCTGATTTGAGAACTAATGTAATCAAAACGAGTACACACACATAAGTGAATGTGTGTGTGAGGGCGGAGGAGGGAGTCAAAGGAAACAGTTATGTGGCTTGGAGCAATAGGGAGCCAGAAGAAATAAAGTTAAATAATTTCTGAAGGCTCCGAATCTGAGCGAGAGTTATCTTTTTGTCACGAGGGGGATGGTAAAAAATCAGTTCTAAGAATTCCAGTTTAGTAGTCTTTCAACAAAGCTGTAAAACATTAAGTTCTGTGGTCAGAGCCGGTGAGAGAGGGGACACTTCGGTTAAGGAAATGACCAATATAAGCATTTCTAAGAAGTGATAATTAATCTCTTTCGGGCAAACCAGGATATAGTTGTCAGTTGTTGGTCCATTAATTGTCCAGGAGTAGGTAATAAGAACATCTTGGCAGGGGCATCCTTGGAGGAAGGACGAAATTTTTGCAACGTCCCTGTGGCTTTAAGCGTGTGGGGTAATTTCAGTTTCCATGCATAATTATCAGTGCGCAAATAAATTCTGTAGTTTAAAATACGAGAATTTTTTTTTTGTGGTATCTATGCTTCAAGTTCCTGAGTGTATTTTTTGTGAGTAAATTTCTCCTTATCAGATTTTTGATATTCTGTATAAATGGAAGAGCTTTGAGGAAGATGTTATGTAACAAAAATGAAATTGCGAGCAAATTGAAATAAAAAAATTTTGTCGCAAATTTTCTTGTTTTTAAGTTATCCAGAATCTATGATGGCTTTTGAAGATAAAATGTTGGTAATATGCTTTCTAAGAATATAAACATAAGATCGGATGATTGTTTTTTATTTTCTGCCCTTGGGGGAGGAAGGCAATTGGTTGTCAGTCTCTTTGCCTCGTTTTTGTCCGCGTCCCCAGATTATTATATCGTATTTATTAAAACTGTTATTTATTGTAAAATTAAAATTTTCCTTTTGAGACATTTTATAATACAAAAAGGGATTGAATTTTAATGCCTTTATGTATTCTTTAAATAATATCATAAGTAATTAGTAATAGTATGTTTAAAAGTAACGAATATATAAAAAGTTAAGAATAATCCAAGAGTATTTCCTTTTTTTCGGGGTTGGGGGGGAGAGGGGGGCGCCCGACGGATACTCGTACGGGCGCCAAAATACCGTTGGGCCGGCTCTGAATTGGATAAAAGCTAGGCGATTGAAATTTGATTTAACCAAGTTACATTTTTAAGAAAGAAACGATATTAAGCTGAAGCTTTTAAAAGTTGATATTAAAATAAATCAATACATCCTGAATTTTTCTTAGTTTAAAAATATGCTTACATGCATTTTATATTATTTTACAACTTTATTATTATGTTACATAAATTATTATTATGTTACATAAAATATCAACTATCAACTATCAATTAAAAAACGACAGAAACCTCCTTCATTTATATTTATCGCCAATAGATGGCTCCAGAAAAGTACTTCGGAACGAAATGTAATTGCTGATGGATCATAGCAAAAAAGTCTCTCTATAAAAGCTATTACGGCTATTTCTGAAAAAGTACTTACAGGGAAAAAAATGCTTACAGAAATAAATTAAAGAAATCCTTTAATATATTTAAAGACTTTAATATGCTTTTACAAATATTTTAAGAGCATAATCGGATATTTTAATGAAACGTTCAAAGAGTCATTCTTTTTTTTTCTAGATATGGGATTTATGATTCTGAATGGCAACAGTATTTGTTTGTTTACATCAAGTAATGCGATGTTTAATCTGTTATTTTTAATTTGAAACTTAAAACATTATAACTGGATATAATATACATGTTTTATACGAAAATATGCTGAACAGATATTATTTCAAGTAGAAGAAATTACCATTTAGTGGTCATGTGTTAGCATATATTTTTCAGTAAGCCTAACATGGCGTTTAACAACTGTCGACTCGCAGACCAGAGTGGTCTAGCCCGGATTGGTTACAGACACTTTCTTGCCTTTGGATTTTATTATAAGTAAGATAGAATTATTCATTAATACATCCATTACTTTAATGTAATTGGATATTCTATTTATTATTTATTAATTATTTTCATTTATTTATTATTTAACTAACTGCCACTTTAGATAGTATATGGTTTAATTTTTAAATATTAATTTTCATCCAATGCTATTTTTATTCAGCGTATATTTACTTTTTACACTAATAGATGGCAGCACCATGGTTTCTGTTGCTTTACAGTAATATTCATATTATTCTAACATCTATTCTGGCAACATGGTAAATCATTTTCTAAAACTAAATTTGGCAACATGCAATGATTTTTTGCAATTCATTCCCTCTGTTTGGTTGTGTTCATGTGTGGTTCATGTGGTGCACAGGTATCTTTTTTAATCCAAATGGATTATGTACTTTATGACTCTATTTCAAGTTTTATCTGTATATTATAGGTATGGGTTTTTTCCTTTTTAATATTGTATTTATTTTTTATTTTTTCACAGGTTTGATTCATTGTTTATGAGTGGTAGTCCCAAAATCATATTCTTTAGCAATGGCTAATTATGGCTAATATGATGATGAAACCACTCATTTTATTTGTGGTAGGGACTTGATAATTCTGTCTAAATTCCACGAATTTCAATTCATTCATTCAATTTCATTTATTCAATTTTTAATTTCTTCTTCTTTTAAATAAGTTTTTGGTATCTATATTCAGTGTGTTGGGGAATACTTTCATTGTCAACTAATTATTACGTACTTAATCATTATTTCATAGTTTAAGTTGGTGTTATGGTAATGTTTCATTTATGGTTATATATATCATGAGAGACGGTAGTTTCTCGAGTGACGCAGCGAAAAACCGAAAACCGTAAGTCCAAAACCGAAGATTCCGTCACTCTCATATATACAGCTAGCAGGACATCAAAGGAAAATCGAAACGCCGACATTTAATATCTCAGCAAATATGAGGCATATCGTTCCGATTTTTTCACATTAGTCTTATGTCTCCGGTCTAACTCTATTCTGAAATTTATACATTTCTACATGCAGTAGATTTTGAGATCTGAAAGTCCATTTTTAAGTAAAATGGGGGTATGTAATGGTTACTATGAGTAGCGGCAACGTAAGATTCTATTTCACAGGGCTACAGATAGACATTCTTTTTGAAATACACAGTAGCTTTTTTATGCAGTACCACTATCTTCAGCAAATGTGTATATATATATATATATATATATATATATATGTGGGTGTGTGTGTGTTATAATAATAATAATTAGGCTGGTGAGATTATTGAAGAGTCTTTTATAAAAAACTATACTACTTTAATCTCTGGAGTAAAACACAGTTATATATACAGACTAAATACAGGTTATACACAGGGTTAAGGGGAATAGGGGTTAATTCTGCCGCAGTTATCGGCATTTAACGCGTCCTTCCGATATCAGACCGGAGCTAGGCCGTCTGCCAAAAGCCAACCGGACAAGTCAATCTCCAAAGTAAATCTGACGATAATCTTAATATTCCGTTCCCAGGCCAGAGAGGCGAAACCCTTTAGTCATAATCTTTATTGTGTGTCGTTATTGCTGGTCTAATGAGTTTCCGTGGGATCGGGCAGCACCTCTTCTGGCTGCGGTCGACACGTTATGGGAACTGCAAAACCACATCCATCCCATTCACACTTGGCTATCCGACATGTGTGCGCCCACGCACACGTCCGACCAAGATTAACAACAAGGGGACAAAGAAAAAATTTAACAAAAAAAAAAACGAAATTGTTCATAAATCTGAAAGCCAAAAAGAAAATTTTTCTATAAAAGAGAAACAGGGGAAAAAAATTAAATTTAGACTTTTCCGTTATGAATGCTTAGCCTGGACTACACTACACTATAAAAAGATAAACACGTCTTAAGAAGAAAGAAAAAAAAATAATAAAAAAATAGAAACTGTCGTTGTGTTTCATGTCTAACATGCAAAACATCTTTCGTTTTTTGTAATCGTCTTTTCGTCTTTAAAATGTAACATACGTTCCATTTATTCGCTTAAGTAGAAAGTAGATAAGATACTTTACGCAAAAAAAAAAAAAAAAAAAAAAAAAAAAAAGAAAAAGAAACATTCGTCTTAAATAGTGTAGCAGTCAACTAAAATTTTAAAAAAATTAACTCTTGGTTATCAGGGAAGAGGGGGGGGGGGGTACACAACAAATATTTTAAATATCAATCGAATCAAATATTTTAAAAAGTATAAAATAAAATTGTCAAATATATAAAATACAGATGCATTAACATAATCGCGGAAGTTGAAAACATTAACATAAAGATGTGTAGATAAAATACCTTCTTAGTAGGAAAAAAATCTCAGTTGGAGAGTTTTAGTGAGTCTTGGTCACAATTTATTCACAAACATGTTGATGAAATAAAAATTAAAAAAAAAAAGTTACTCCATGAGAGTTTTAATTGCTGTCCACTGTTTAAAAAAAAAATGCGATAAAGAAAGTCAGTTAAAAAGCGCAGTTCTTGACTCACTGGGAAAGGGAAAAAGAAAATACGGCTTGAAACCGCATCTGCCAATTCACACTTGAAGAAGAAGTAATAATAAAAAAATATATATAGTTTGGTAAATCAGTTCCACGCAGATAAATAAAATAAATTATCTAAAACTATATAAAAAACATTAAGATTGCAATGTACTACAAAGACGTTTCGTAACGCAACGTATTACCTCATCAGTTCAATATGTTTTTCCAAATTTAGAAATCATAATTCAGAAGTTGTTCTTCATGTTCTCATAATTTAGAAAATATATTATTAAAACCATGTTTCAGAGTTTATGATTTCATTTTACTATTTTCAAATGTGTCCGAAACTGTATAAACACCACAAAGAAATAATGTTTTTTTTTTTTTTTTTTTTTTTTTCAAATGCGATTGTCTTTTCTGGTGCTAAATTTAGTAACAATGTCTGACATCTTAGAAAATTTTCTACAATTAGAGATAAAAGATGGCAGCACCACAACAGAGAGTTTAGTGTAAAAGTTTCTAATCCTATTCAATAGATGGCAGCACTAAAGATTTTTGATAGAATGTCCGTTATGAAGTGAGACTCTTCAGGTAAATTATATGAAGGGTGCAGATGCAAAATGCACACTCTTCACATAACTTAGTTTTTAGAAAAATGGAAAAGATTGATTATTAATAAACATGATATATTAGCACAATTTTTTTGTGTGATATATTTGTTACCATAACAACTCGTTGCACATAATCTTAAACCTGTAATAATCGTGGTAAAGCTAAAATTTAAATTTAAATATGGAAAATGTGAGCTTTGCAGTAAAGTTTATGGGTCATGTTAGTTATAAACCAAAATAGTTAAGAATTTTAAACAACAAGAACCAAAAAAAAAAAAAATCTGAACATTAGTTTTCATCAATGATTGAGTAGGACCGTTTACAGCATCATGGCTTCCTGCGATCTATATAGAGATCGCAGGAAGCCATGACAGCATCAAAACATTATTGTATAAAAAAATTTGTGTATAGTAAACACACGTATTTACTGAATGGTGTATAAGTATTTATGTAAAATTATACTTTAAAATTGCATCAAATTGACGTTTCGGTCAACTTCTATGACCATCTTCAGAATAAGATATTAAGTTAGAATTACACTTATAAACAAAAAGCATCCATCTTGACAAATTATTCACATAGCTAACTCACGCTTATGACATGAGCAAGGTCAAATCACAGGCCGTGTAGTGGCGCCACCTACTAGAAAAAATCCGAGTAATAGAAGTACTAAACATGCTCCCGAAATAATAACATGAAATTACAGTTTAAAAATAAAAAGTTGTACTTTCACAGAAGGTATAAATACATAAATTGTATAAAAATCCAGCGATGTGTGTTTATTCAAAATGTTCAACCAAAGTTTAGGAATAAAACAAGAAATATTGTCATTGCACACCTCGCTTTCACGTAATAATATTTAGATCGCTTCTTTCTGAAACCCATCCATGCTCTGATCACAAGTAATAATAATTCTTGCATTTCCAAAGTCAATACGGCAGCCAGGATTATTAAAGTAAAAAGTAGAAAGAGCTGTCGCCTGTCGGTAGTGTATAATGTCACTCTTATGCTCTTTCAAGCGCTCAATAAATTTTCTTTTTGTGACCCCAATGTAGACCGCAAATTCTACTTTTATTAAAAATAATTTGTGTAAAAATTTTACTATTAGACATGGCTCAACTTCTTCACTGTCATTAAATCAGTGCAACATTTTACACTTCTGTACCTCCCTGATGGGTTGAATTGGAGAGAGTGTGAGTTATGCATCAAAACGAGATTTTCAGCATTTTTTTTTTCAACCTTAATATGTTTTTTATCGTCCAAATCACTATTACAGTCCGATTCGCCTTAAAAAGACGAACACTGTGATATGAATAACTCAATACCTTAAAAAAGTGGATAATGTGACATCTGCACCATTCCTATCAGGAAGTTTATGTGAGTGTGAGGTTATAGCTTACAATCGGAGATGTTTACAAATAATTCGCGATAAAACTTACCTGATTTATTGGCAAGTAATTAATTAAGAATAATTCAATCATTTATTATGATAGTGTTTTGCACTTTTCTTCTCATAAATTATATTTTTTACACACATCAAAATTTTAGTAATCATTAAATGGATTACGAAGCAAATTATAAAAGACCTATCTCTAATTCAAAAATTTTTATTTTCAGGCCATCCAATTTTAAAATCGTTAAATGGCAAATAGAAGTGGGGAATAAAGAAAATAATTTTAAATTAAAAAGATCTAACGGTACTTTTCGGTTACCCGGGCGCCAGTGATACATGTACATATATATATGTATATATACATATATATATTCATACATATATGTGTGTATATATATATGAATGTATATATGCATCTGTGTAGATATATGTGTATATATACGTGTGCACTACGTACACTGGCGCCCGGCTAACCGAAAAGTACCGATCTAACGTTAATTTTTACTTATTTTTTATATATATATTTTTTTTAATTTATCATTAAATAAATAACTCCTGAGGGTATTAGAAGTTTAATATCAAAGTCGAAAAAAAAAATATTTTGGAAAGTTTTAGGAAAATAAGAGATTCATTACATTATTAGAAACAATACAATTAATAATAAAAGTTAGTCACCGACTGTGTTCCTTTATTAAAAATGATTCGCAGATACGCTAATTTGCTCATTATAAGATTAAGTAAAGAGGGAGAGATTTTCTTAAGCATCAGGTAGATTTGTTCATATTGCTGAAAGAGGGGGGGGGTGCCTTCAGGGAGGACTTTAGAAGGGAAAGTTATCCAAATTATCGTTCTCGTACAAAAATAACCACAATGCCATAGTAGTACTAAAAAAACAAAAACAGCGCTTTTGGTAAAGTGCATACGCTATAATTTTATTGGAGACAGAATACAGAAGATATTCCTTCCACTACACCCCTGAAAAACATTTCACAGTCAAACTGCTAAGACTGCGGTGGCTCAGAATCACGAGAATCGGCCGAAGCTTCTCATTTTATGGCCAGTGTGGTAACCATTGGGCTGGGCTCAGTTAGGCCTCTAAGATACTGTAATTCTCCAATGAAGGAAGGCGTAACACAAGAATCTGTTTGTTTAAAACACCTCCAAATAATAGCAATAATAAATAAAAAAAGCCCTGTAAAAAGGATTTTCCGCGACAGGCGCCTAAGAGCGTTACGTTCCTTACGGTGGTAGACCCTAGGGGGTTGAACTCCCAACGGTTCCATTGCACACACTAAAGGGCCGATCAGACTGCGGTCTAAGTTTGAGGCATCTCTTATGAGGCGAAGCCCTCCTTATCATTTTTTATGACTTTCTTTGCATGTCTAAAGGTCAGAGCTGAAGAGCGGGAACCGTTGACAGCTCGGGAAACATCCCATTTTTTTGGTGAATCTCCCCTTCCTTTTGTCGATGACCACAAAATGATTCTAGAAGCAGGGGCGTAGCGAGCGGGGGGGGGGGCAGCTGCCCCCCCCCCCAATGTTTGGTAAAAGGATTCAGTCGGCTTATCAGCAGATTTAATTAGTGTCTCTGTAGTATGTCAGTAGGCCGATTAATAAAAACAATTCGGAAAAATTCTGGTTGGCAGGACTTTAAGTCTTCAGAATGCATTTCACTACACCCTTACAATCATATGGCAAAAGCTAGTCGGTCAGTCAACCTATCTAGGTTATGAGTAAAAAAAGTAATGGTTTCAATAGATCTATCTGGTCAGCTGGTATGAAAGTCACGTGTTCTGTCACATTTTCGAATCACATAACTAGCTAGTCGGTCTACCCACTGAAAAAAAAATATCATTTATAAATTTTGTCTGCAGAGCCGGAAATGTTGGACATATACTATACCTTACCCACACATGGAAAAGCTAAGTCGGCCGTCGATACATAGGCCAATAGGGGGAAAAATGAATCTGATCTATTGATTTGAAAATATCAGAAATTTGTCCTACAGTAACACTCGCAACTTACATAGATAAAAACTATCAATATACACTGGCCTCCAAAAGTTAAGGTACAACCGGTTTTTTGCATCTAATTTGCGAATGAATATAGAAACAACAAATTTCGAGGAAATGTGCGCTAAACTGTTATTTATTAAATGCGACATAGAAATCTACTTAAGTTAAACGTATAAATGAAATTACAACAAAAAAGCACTCATGGTGTAAAATTCCATTCTTTGAGAAATCAGTACATCGCAGTATTATGCAGTAAAATGTGACAGAACGAGAAACATTAAAATACTGTTTCTAATACGGAATATGCCCACCCCGGACGGCATCAACTTTCCATGCTCTCAATTAAATTGTCGGACACCGAAATAGGTAATTCTGACCAGACTTGGAGTAAGCCTTGTTCCAGCTCATTTAATGACCTTGGAGGAGGACTTAAAGCCGCAACCTGTCTTACAAGATAGTCCCAAAGATGTTCTATCGGATTCAAGTCTGGAGAGTGAGCTGGCCATTCCATTCTCTCCAAACCGTGATCTTCAAGATAATCCTCAACAACCACAGCTCTGTGTGGTCTCGCATTATCATCCATTAGAATGAAACCATTGCCAATAGCACCGGAATATGGGCGCACATATGAATCAAGGATCTCATCCTGATATCTCGCACCAGTCACAGTTCCTCCATGGAACACATGCAGGTCAGTGTGGCCTCCGAGTGAGATCCCTGCCCAAACCATGATTCCACCGTTTCGGTACCTGTGTGTTTCGACAGTGTTTGATTGATGGTATCGAGTGCATTGTTCTCTCCACATCAGAAGACGTCCTAAATCGCTCTCCAGTGTGAATCTGGACTCGTCTGTGAAGAGTACAGAAGAACGCTGTTGTCTGGTTCAGGAAACATATTCTCTTGCCCAACATAAGCGGGCCCTTCTCTGTCGTCTGTTGAGGGGGACACACACAACTGGTCACCTTGCATAGAGACCTGCATTGTGAAGACGTCTTCGCACTGTAGTAGGGGAGATTCTTCTCCCTGGTGCTGCAAAGTGGTCTGCAATGAGTTGCGGCACAGTAGTGCGTCTTCTCTTTCGGGCCGAAAGAGCTAGAAACCGGTCATCTGCAGGTGTTGTCACACGTGGGCGGCCTGGAACATGTCTTCTGGACACAGAATCTTCGGATTCATACTGATCCCAGAGTCGTTGGACTACACTGCGAGACACATTGAGCCGTCTAGCAGTATCGGCCTGTGACAACCCCATTTCTATCCATCCTACCGCCCACCACCTTAATGAATCGGGCAAACGACTTCTTCTAGACATTTCTAGACTCTAGTGGCTGTTGTGAACAAAACTGACAACAATAGTTCGAATGCAACAAAACTTACACGCGAAATTACGAAAGCTTCATAATTACATATTTTTCTCTCATTCACAAGTAGCTATTCTTTTCTATAAAATAAAAGTGGTAGCGGTAATTTTTGCATAAGTTTTTTTAAGGCTTATTATTGTCATTCATATAAACTATGAAGATTAATCTGACTGCCATTTTTTGTCTGGTGAGCTTCAAAAAACATGTTACCTTAACTTTTGGAGGCCAGTGTATAAACTAGGTCGACCGAATGCGAAAGTCACTTAAGAAAATTCAAGAAATTTTATACTTGATAAATAGTAGGTTCTAGCAGCGATATGATGTTTACGGCCTTTGGAACTGTTTTAGGAACGTTTAGAAAACAAAAACGAAGAGTTTTTAAAACTATTTAAAAAAAGAAAATGAATAAATTTAAAAAATATCCGTGCATTTAACATTTAATACCTAAAAACTTCTTACTTTTTTTTTGATAAAACTAAAACTAAATTTATATACGTGTGCCAACATAACATAATTACATAATTTTCACTGATTTTCACTTGTTATTATAAAAAATTACAATTGGAGCCTTTATTAATTACTTAATATTTATTGTATACCCTGATTACCGTAATTTCCGGCATATAATCCGCGGATCAAACAATTATGTTTAGACCCAGAAATTTATTTTTATATAATGGAACATACTTCGACTTCGAACAAATTTGAGCCGAGGAGCCCGTGGCCGTATGCCTACTAGATCGCTGTAAATATTTTACTTCAATTATTAAATAAAATTTCTGGGTCTAAACATAATTGTTTGATCCGCGGATTATACGCCGGAAATTACGGTACATGTTAGCGATTACTTTTTTTAAAAACTAAATCATACGTAAGATGAATTATTTTTTAATAAAGAATTCAGAAAGTAGAGGATTTCAGGAAAAATTAAATTATTAAAAGTAGTTTTATGGTAAAAAAAAAAAACTTGAAGCGATTGCGGAACATTAACACATTTGCACTTAAAACAATATAAATAGTTCAGCGTTTCAGGCCCGTAACTACCGCCGGGGCACTGCCCCGGGGCCCCAAACTGATGGTTAAAAAATTATTGTATTTTAATATCTAATCTAACTTCCTATAAAATACCCAGCACCTAGCTAAAAGTTAATAATAAAAAAATCCATCAAAGTGCTAGAGTAAATGTTTTTGCGTGTCCGTTCAAATACTGCATACGCTTCGCATGCAAAAACATCTCTAGAGCAGACAGCAGAATGTCGAGTCAAATGTGTCATGTCACGCCAGGTGCCTGCCGAGTGATGAGTCAAGTGCAAGCTAGGACGTGCAGTGAGCTAGTGCTATTCATGATGAGTCATTCGTTTACTAACTGCTCATCAATATCGGACTGTCAGAGCAGTTGAGAGTCGCATAGTAGTGATAGTACGATAGTTTATAACTTAACCCCTTCGTGACGAGCGTCTTTTACGGAATTTTTCATCTTTTATCACCGGTTTTTCAAAACAGAAATCTTCCCCTAATTGAATCGCAGAAATGCTGTCATTATATAAAGCAAAGCTTACAATAAAAATTAACTGGTGGGAATAATCGAGGATTCTGAGCATCTTATGCGTCACGTATACGTGTCGCTCGTCCCCAAGGGGTTAATCTTACTTTGCTTGTGTTGAGATAATAGTTTATATTATGAAACGCCAAGTGGAAATAAAAAAAGACAGACTCTAAAAAGAAGAAACTGGGAGGCTGCAAAAAGTTCGAAGAACTTATCAACATGGCTGGACAGTGGAAACCACTCGAAAGGGAATGGTGATAAGAAAGGTATGAATGGTTTGCTTTATTCAGTGTGATGTGTAATTCATGTAAAAATAGTACAGTCAAACTTGAATAATTCGAACGTGTATAATTAGAAATCGTGGATAATTCAAATGTTTCTGTCGGTCCCTTGACATTCCTATAAAACACAGTCAGTGGTGGATTAAGCACTCAAGAGGCCCTAGGCACAATTAAATTTTGAGGCCTTCCAAATATTTTCAGTACCCCTAGTGTGCATTTTTCAGTTTTACAATTAGAATTACTGAAAGTGTATATTGTTAATTCCATATGATATTATCTCTAATTGGAATATAAAGTTCAAATTATTTTCTATTGCATGCTAATAACATATTGAAAGTACTTCCCATTCATTACATTATCATAATTTTTAGAACTAAGAGATCACATTTTTATTTAGCTTTTATGTTGAAAATCACTACGTTCTATTTACTAAACTATCATTTCATTCTAAACAAATGTGTTTTTCACAAATATAACTGTAGGATTTTTTCTTATCAATACAAATTCTTTTTTTTTCCAGTAAAGTTCATCTTTTAAATAATTTCTGAGTTATATCAAAGAAACATTTTAGTAATACAAAATCATATATTTTATTTTTAACTATCAATTATAATTAATCAGTTAAAATTAATTGTAAAAACTATTAATTAAGAAATAATGCGACAGATTGACTATTTTACATTAGTCGGATTTGAAACATTTTTGAGTCGGCCTATCTTGCTTTTTGCCTTTCTTTCCAATTCTATATCTCACGATGTTAAAAGACACGTGTCTTAGTTGGATTTCATTATGACACCACAAAGCACGCAAAATAGCAGCGATTTCCCTCATTTCCCAGAGTAGCTGATGATTTTGTCATTTTTTTCCAGGTTTGGGGTTTGGTTTTGGATTATCCCCTGATTTTTAAGACTGAAATTAAATCCTTTGACTTTCCCCTGAATCCCATAATCCCCTGATGAGTATGAACCCTGTTTAGCATAGACAGTCAAACCTGAATATCTCGAATCTCCCGGGAGCCAAAAACGAATTTGAGATAAACAGGTTTCGAGATATGCAGGTTTTATATAAACAGACTAAGAAAATTTTTTTACACTAAATACAAAAGATTGAAGATTTAAAATAGTAAATTATATTTACATACCTTACGAAAAGTAATCCGTTAGGAGTTTTTGATGCAAAACTTTTTTAGATTGGACAATTTTTTGCAGTTTTAAAACAGCAGAGAAGCAATCCTGATCAATATTGTTCTGGGATTCAAGAAAAGTTCTCAATATTTCAACGGCTTTTTCTGCTTCTTTTGGTGTAACAACTCTTTCTATATTGATGTCAACCCCTGCGGGGTGGAGAGTGTCGTATGTCGCCTAGGAATTTCACCGAAATGAGGACTAGCGAGTTACAAACGTTTATTGTTGCTACGGTGGGATCATTTGTTACACATAAATAAGATCAGATCTTGAATTGAAAAGTAGTGTTTCTTCCAAAAATTCGGCATAGACAGGTTTGGAGAAAAAGTAATTTGATATAAGTTTGGAAAATACGTTGATTTTTGAATGAAAATGCAAGGAAATTTGAAAATTTTGACATTGACAGGTTTTTGAGATAGGCAGGTTTCGAGATAGACAGGTTTGACTGTATAATTAATTACATTTTTGTAGAGGTCTAATTAAATTTACTTAAAGTTATCTATAAGAAAAATACATTTATTGCATTTTGCAAAGTTGCAAGTTATAGGGCACTTTTTTAATTACAATAGTTTATTCCAGCCAGTTTTTTCCACTTTGGAAGAAACTGGCCAAGCCTGTTCGCTTGTTGAAATGTAACAACAACAAAACCCGTAAATGTTGTAGGTTGTGTCTCTTACTCTATCCGTACATTTAGAATTCAAATGCGACTGCTCTGATGATGGCTATTGTGCTGCTTTTTATGAATTTTTAAGCTTAAATGAATGATTTATCTTCTTTTGTTTTTTGCTCATTTGATGTAAAATGTTGGCAGTTCAGAGTACAGAATTATCTTATTATTATTATTATTAGGATTTTGATCCTATTTATGCAGTTTGGTATAATATAATGCTAGAAATGCTAAAATTAGTCTAAATAGGATAAAAAGGGTGCAGCTAGACCAGATAGGCCCAAATTAGAATAATTGTGCCCAATTTGGAGGTAAATGGGGTTTTAAGCTAAATAGGCTGGTACTTATGTCAGATAGAATAAAACTGGTCTACATAAGCAAAATAGGATGCAGCTAGTAGAAATGGACGCAAATGAGAACATTTTGGCCCTAATTGGGGTAAATAGTGTTTTAGTAGGGTAACTAACTAGGCTGGTACTATGCTTGATAGGGTAAAACTAGTTGATATTTGTTATGAGAAAACAATCGCTTTTAACTCAAAATGCAATTTATTTATCGACAAATGAAACAAAATAAAAATATCGTTATAAGAAATCAATCGCTTTTAATCCAAGATCATTCATAGGAAAATGAAACAAACAAACAAAAAAAGCTGTCATGAGACAACAGTCGCTTACAACTCAAAATGCAATTTATTTATCGAAAAAATGAATTGAAAAATGCCATCATGAGAAATCAATCGCTTATAATCCAATATTATTCATAGGAAAATTCAACAAAAAAACTGGTCAAATCAATCTCATGTCATTATTACCTAATGACATGAGACAACAATCACTTATAACTCAATGATTTTTTTTATATATATCAGAAAATGAAATAATAAAAAACATTTTGTCAGCAAGTAAGATAAAAAATAGACTGCTGTTGTTGAAATTCTGTAACTGGCACCCCATTTTTAAATAGCCACTTATTAAACTTTTATAACATGCATATTGTTTTTTTTGTTTTTTAATGTTAAAGGAAAATCTACCCAGTCCAGAAAATTTTCTTTTATTAATTTCAGCCAAATATTAAAGATCTTCTTGTTACGTTATCAAATGTTGTATATAGAAGTCTCATTTCTCTAACTGAAAATATTTCATGTCAAATATTGAATATTTTTTATCTATTTTATCTTCTGTTAGTTTCACGTAATGTTTTAAGGGTGTATTCAAATCCAAACTGCTTATTTTGAGACACATTTGTAAATTCATTTTTGCTCTAAAATGCATCCAATTGGCAGGTTCTCTTATTCAGAAACTTTATAATGTCCGCATTGTCTCGATTTTTTGATAAAGGCAGAATATATTTCAAAAAATGGTGTCAAAGTGGACATTTTGAACCGAATTTCCCGAAGCGATAGCGCTGGAAAAAAAAAAATTATCGTACTGTGACAATAATTGTCTGTAAATCAATTTCTAATTAATGGAACGAAAAATAAAAACATGGGGCCCTTATAAATGTCTTTATAAATCACGCCGCCAAGTTTCCTATTGTTACTTTTAAAAATGAGTCTGAAAATGTGTCACAAAATTTTGAGTTGTTGAGCATGGAAAAATATTTTTTTTTTTAATACCGCCTTAAAGATAACTCTTTACGCCCTCTGATATAGGTTCAGTAGTAACATGCCCATTTTCATCTGATGCATAAAAGCATGACCCAGACTCGCTCTGTCTCGTGTTGCCTGCTGAGATGAAGTACATTAAAAATAAAAAACATTTATATCTTATAAATGGAAGCACTTAAAGTACAAAAAAGGTAAAATACTGTTTGGGTGCTGTTCTACAAAAATCATTTGGTTTTTAATTTAAAAAAACAAAAAAGTTAGTGTAAATCGTGATTTAAATCATATTGAGTATAAATTATCGCTCTTGGATAGAGTACTGTTAATCCAATTATTTTGTGGCCCTGTAAATGAACAATAAATGTTCCACAGAAAGAATGTTGTAGAACACCTCGGTAATTTAAATGAAATTTATTACAAATAATATAATAAAATCACTCGTTAACTTTAAATGGAAGTGTCATTATTGCTTAAAGTGATAAAAAACAGGACACAAAATGTTTAAAAATAACTTTTAATATAGATGACGCATGTTTCCTTCGCTCAAATGACGATCTCTTCAGATCAATAAATGATAAATAAAATAGTCTTGCAAAGTTTTCGAAAATGGTAAACATAAATCACGAGATCCCATGTCTAATGCAAGCAGGTGCTTAAAGGGGTCAAACTGGAAAACGAGAAAATTATTATTTTATCTTCATTGCTTTTTCAATCTGTAAAGCATCACGTGCCAAATTTTAGGCATTTCAAAAAAAGCTGATTCGTTGCAAATGGTATCGTTTCGTAAATATATTTCTATTGAATAAAATAATTATACATAATATAAATAAAATATAATAATCATAAATAAAAGGAAACAATTTGCTGAAACTAAATAAATGAATTTAACTCCAAATAAAGATTAAACTACAAAGATACAAATTATTGAATACAAAAATTTTATTCTATCTCAATTTACAAAAATTGAATTGAAGTTGAATTATGTGTGAATAATACACTGCAAATGCAACCTGAATTATTTTTATGGTACTTCTGGACCAGATCCTATACCATGTGCCAACAAACATTATTTACAATAACCCCCTTTTCTTTGCTTTCTTCATTTTAACTGCATTCTTATTACATTGTTGCCATATTAAAGCCAGTGGCAGGATTATTTATACATTTATAACTATATAATATGATATAGCATACACATAAATTTAATAGATTACATTCACTGATACATTATATTTATTTTGCACAATATTTGTATTGCATTCATTCTGGTTGGCATAACAAACTGCAAGAAATAAAAGACCATTGTTAGTACCGTTTATTGCTAAAAGCCATCCATTGGATGTCATGTATTGAATAAATGTATACTAAATTACTCTTTTGCCTTTATGTTGTTTATCATTTTCTACAATAGCATGTATTTATTAAATGTACATTAAATTACCATTTTCAACACAATTGACAATGATAAACAAAACTGGCAATTGACAACCATTTTTTGGCAATCTATCTGTCTGGCCTGGATAATACATTCAGTCCCATTTTTATAAAAATATAGAGGAAAACAACTGTTAGGAAAATGCATCTGTAGTGCTTGTCATGACAAATTTCATTGGACGGAATATTGACCTGTCCGATTGTCTTTCACAGGAGAATCTCACCAATAATTCACAAGTACAATGAAATAAAAATTGAAAATACAGAAATACTTTACACTCTTTTCATTTGTAAGTTGTCATTAGCAACACAATTGTAAGAATAAAATGTTAAAATAATAAGCTTATTTTCTTTAAGTTTCTCAAACTCAGCACTTCTTGATTTGCTAGCACAAATTCATACACTAATATGTACTAAACTTTTTTTTTTCTGCATTCTTTAATATTTCTTACTAAGATTCTTTTTAAAACTGAATCATTGCATCTTGAAATAAAAAAGGAGAAAGATTTTCAATCATGAATAGTGTACAGTATTGCACTTAAATATTACTAAAATTACAAAACATTGGAAATACATAATTTTACTCAATCCAACAACTTTAAAAAAACAACGTTAACATGAAAAGGACTGAATTACTGAAATGCAGAATAAGTCTTCAGTTTCATTTTTAAAAAAAATGTACATAAACAATACACATGTTTTAGTTGTAAAATCAAATTTTTCTAAAATAAAACAATAGAAAAAGGTTATATTAAAAAAAAATTAATATAAAAAGAAAATGAAAAATACCAACATTTTATTCAACCGATAGTATCATTTTTTCAGAAAAACAATGTTAGCATGAAATTCAAAATGAGTGAATAACACAGATAACCAATAAGCCTTCAGTTTCATTAAAATGCTTCAATGAGTTTTTTGGTTCCTCACATCTTACTATACATTCAACATCCTTCACCAGTGATTACAGTGTATTGCTAATAAATATTTGAATTTTCACATAAGACGATGTTGAGACAAATATATATTGAAACAAAATAATTAATCTTTTTTTTACATCACCACTATTTCAAAACAATAGTAATCTTACCTCAATGACATATACCATGAAGATTATTCTTTGTAAATAATGATAGACAAAATAATAAAAAAATAATAATCGCCCGTGACAGCTGTGTTTTGTTCTTTTGTGTATTTAACCTCATTTACCGAACATTTCTTTAAGCCCAGGCCAAGGGCGAAATTTCAAATTTTAGGAGATGACATTTTCAGAACATACCCAATATGAAGAACTTGAAGAGCTATTTTATTATTTTTTTCAAATCTTCTTCTTTGATTCTTTTTAAACAATTAACAAGAGGAATAGTATTTGCAGTTACAAGAGATGAAATTTTGGATATCAAGAGGTCTATTAAACAGGTAATCATAGGAAAGTTTTAAAGAGGAAATATAAGAGAAAAAAAAAAGCTATATATATATATATATATGACCCAAAATTTATTTTATAGAATATAAAACTCTTGTTTGTTTTTTTTAACATAAATATTGATCCAATAATTTTTAACTGAAAAAAATTAATTTAACTGCTTTAAATTTAAGAAAATTACAAATTAAGTAAATCTTTTTACACATATAGGGTTTTAACTATGAAATAGATGAAATGAAAACCAAAAAAAGTACCTATTTTGCATTTCTATAGTTCAAAAAACTATCGTTTTACTTAAAATTAATCACAGTTATTTAAAAAGGATAAACTTCTATTTTCGAAGCAAAATAAATGTAATAAAATGTTTTAAGATGCAGTATTTATTATTATTTGGCATTTAGAATTTTGAGCTATTTTATTCATTTTAAAATCTAAATTACGTAATAAAAATCATATTTGACAGACTATTTTATATTACTTTAAATAGATTCTACTAACACTTTTACTGTTTATTTTTAAATTCTTATTGGAAAGGAATTGTTGATTTCTAAGGGAAAAAATTATTTTTTCAGAAGGTTAATAGAGGATATTTAATTAGGACAATGGTTAGAAAAAGAAGACATTTTAGGACACATTAATAAATATTCAGAATTTTAGTATAATTAGGTCAATTCCTTCCCCCGCTTCAAGGATGTGTTACTGAAGGCTCCGAAATCTCTTGGATGAACTACCACTCTCACCCTCATCGGCACTCCTTTTCTCGTACTCACGAAGGGAGTCATCCAACGAGAGAAATAACTTATCCCACTTGTCTTTATATCTCGGAAAAATATCTTCTACAATTTTGTATCCGCTGTAGAATACTTGTATCCGTTTTTTACGCTTTTCAAATTTTTTTTTAAATTTTAACATTAAATGTTTGGATGGAAAGCATTCTCGAATACAGAATTCAAGATAATCCCATTCGCCGTCCCGAATGCAATCTTGGCAGAAATCATTCACTGTAGCACTGTCAATAAGTTTTTCTCTTGCTGCATCCTTTAGTGATCTATTCTATACAAAGATTGTAGTAGGCAACCATCCGCTAAATCATCTCTAACCAAACTTTTGAGAGCATCAGGGCTTCGGTGGCAAAATTCTCTGAAAAGCTGTAGATAATCCCAATCTTTATAGCCACCTTTAACTCTTTTGAAATGAAATCCCACATACAATTGGCTATTTCAATAAATAAACTCTGGCAAGGCCATCGTAGAAAACATATTTGTTGAGCTTCATCCATTTCTGATAGCAATAGACGTAAAACATCATTTCTGCAGAAAGTACTTCACTGGATACATGTTCTACACATGCATACTAAATTCATGTTTGTTCTTCATAAGTAATGATCCAATTTTCATCCCACTTTGCAACATTTGGAGAATTTTCGCACACAAAAGATTGTTTGAGGTCTGCAGACAGAGTGTTCCAAAGTGCCATGATATCTTTTTCCAGGCAATAAACACACGCTAGTTTGTAGCGTGTGATTAGATCCAAACTCTCATCTTTAGCTAACACTTCAGCTGTTCTTTTTCTGTCTAGCGTGCCTTCTGGAGTCCAACAGAATTCAGCTGGTAGATTGAGAAAGAGTTCAAAATTTGTGCGATGGCTTTGCATCCATTCAAAAATTTGTATACCAATAGCAAGAGTTCTGGTATTGAAAACTGTGCTACTTTCCGTGTTATTCTGTCTTCGATTCTCTTCCATACCTGATTTGTAGTGCTGGAAGCCAGCTTAAAATCGAGTTTTGCTATCAAAGCCCTCACATCCTTCTGATTCCACAAAGAAACGACAATTTTGACAAGAGCCCTATGCTCCAGTGAGTTGGGGGGCATCACAACAAACCTCATAATTAATCTAAAAAATCAATCTAAAAATTTCATTCATTTAAGAAGAACAGCGTTATAATGTCCTAAGAAAAATCTTTCTTCAGTATTTCTTTGCCATAAATTTGCATTCGTTATTTTCTTTCATTTTTAGTAATCTCCAATTGAGTTGGCATTCATGTACAATTACGGTAACCTTATACTAGTCTTTAAAGTTAGATTAACTTGGATGAGTTACAAGCAAGCAGATGGCATTCTGGCTCTTGATGAAATTGGTGAATACCGACAAACAAAGAATTCTTTATAAAACATTCAGCTTTAAATAACGATAGATTATCTTTGAAGCTGAGGATTGTGATTACATATTTTACTCAGGTAAAGACTGCAAGAGCAAGACAAGTAATGACACTTCCTTGAGTATCACTGACTGCAGTTGTGCTTCTTGAGGTATTTAGCCTGGCTCGAGTGCTAGAAACTGGATGAAAATATTTCTGAATTACTCGAAGGCACAGCAGAGGAATGTGACCTAGAAGAACAAGATAGATATCGTTTAAGGAAAATGTAAAACACTGGAATATATAAAGAAAACATAGTTATTTTGTATGAGTGCACTGTAAAAAATGACAAATGTTTCTTAACCCTTTCCGGCACAGTGGTCCCACTCCGGGAATACCTAATTTTAATTCCAAACTTGCATTCGGCACCTTTTAATAAAATTTCTCTTCTATAATGAAAAGTTAAAAGAAGGATTTCTTATTTTCTAAAAAAGTCGTTTATAAATTCCGGTGTCAGTCAGTAATTTCGCATTTTACTAACAGAATTTGTCTGTGCCGGAAAGGGTTAATCTACGAAAATATAATGTATTCACGAATAAATTTATAATATAAACTCATCCTTGTTAACTATGATTCTGAAAAGTGTTTCTTTATCTTTAGAAACCCCGGACATCGATGACATTTCGAGATTTAAAGAATCATTTATAGAAATAAAATTTCTCTTGCTGCCCATAATTTTTTAAATGTTTACGAGTAGCTTTTAAAGTGTATTAATCCGTTTTCTAAGCCCGGAATATAGTTTTTTCTGATGCTATCCATTCTCAAGTAAACATTTTCATGTTCAAATAATATGTTTAACAGACAAACATGCAAAATGAACAGCGTTAAATTAACATGAAAATTAAGATTATTACTTTACTCTTTCATGTATAAATTAACTTATGCAGCTGAAAACGTTTACTTGAGAATGGATGACATTCAAAAACAGATATTCCAAGCTGACGAAACTGATTAATACACTATAAAAACTATTCGAAAACGTTTCTGAAAAATATGGGCAGCAAAAAATACTTTGCTTTTATAAATAATTCTTTTAATTTTGGTAATGTATTGGTTTCTGCGGATTCAAAAGACAATGGAACACGCTTTTTGGAATTTTGGATAACTCAGAAGATTATACTAAATTTTCGTTGGGGGTTATAGTATATTTTCATAAAATAAGAAAAATTGGTCATTTTTTACAGTGTGAATGAAATAAACAGTATATAGCAGCCAACCTTCCAGGGTTTTAAAGTTGAATAAACATATTCTGAAACAGAATATTTATTTAATTAATTTTAGAAGATTGGATTCCATTCGAATAAAATTTCTAGTTATAAATAAGTATATCTGACTTGAAAAAGAGGGGGGGGGGGAAGAGAAGGTTGGTATGGCAGGTGTTAATATGAGTAAAGCAATTTAGATGCAATAAAAATAAGAAAAAAATGTATTTCCTTCATTAAATTTATGTGCAATCAATGCCAAAAATAAAAAATATACATCTCACATAAATTAGTTGCTAAATTGTCCCAGGAAAAAACTAAAATAGCCATTGTATTAAAGACTGTGTTTTGTTTTTCAATTTATGTTAGAAAAATTAGCTTAAGCTTTCTTCATACTAAAATTGTATCAAACTTTGAAATTTTCAATAGGAACACCCTGTTTAGATTTTCCAGTACATTTTAGACTTGGATATTAAAAGGGAAGTGAGTCAAATAATTTAAGAATAATAAAGATTTAGTTTGGATTCGATAATATTAAATTACTTCTTAATCACTGAAAAAAAAAAAGATTGCAACCTCAGGTACTTTTCTAACCCTATCACTATGTTCTGGGGTCCACGCGGACCCCAAGCACTTTCAACAAGTTGTCAGAAAATCTATCACTCACTGAGTAGTTTCAGCCGGTGACATATCATATCATAATGTTTGTAACACACTGTAAAAATTAAACTATACGAATATAAGTGGTACTTGTTTTTTTTTTAATCTGAAAAATAGCTAGCATATTTGTCCTGGGCAACAACAGGGCATGTTTCGATAGAACATAGTGATAGGGTTAAACATAACTCAAAAACAGCTTGTCAGAATGAACTAAAATATTTTCATTTACACATCTGAAGCTTCTAGAAAGTGCTTTTTCAGTTGAAAAACTTATAGGTCGAAATTTAATTTTGAAGATAAACCTATTTAGAAAGGGATTTTTTCAAAAAATATAAACTGAACACCTATAAATTTTCTAACAGAAATTGATTTCCAGCAGCTTTAAATATGCGAATACAAAATTTCAGCTCATTCTGATGACATACACTTAAAAAAACTACATGCACTGCAATCTGCTTTGCAATGATTTAAAAAAAAATTTAACATTACAAGATCCGAACATTAAACCTTCATAATTACTAAACTATTTGACCGAATGACTTTCCATTTTGTATCCTACGGCAAAAATTACTGAAAAGTGAAAAAAAAAAAAAAAAGGATGTGAAAAATGAAGCATATGTATTCAAAATTAAACATCCATGCTTATGTCAGATTCAAACCTTGTCACTCTTTGCCCGTAGCCAACACCCTAACCTAAGATTTAACACTCTAAGATTGTTTTTCAAATAACAGTTTTTTAAAATTTTGAAAAGAGGGAGTTTGTAATTCTCAGATGATTTTTTATTTACTTATTCTTCATCGTAAGCAACAAACAAAACCTAAGATTTTATATATACAGTAGAGCGCCACAAATCCGCCAGAGTCCGAAATCCGCACAAGCTTGCAGATGTAAACATTAAACATCTTCATCTTTCTTCCGTGGCACTAAAAGAACGAAGTTAAAGAAATGATGATGTCATTCCAAAGCGAATGATCGATTCAGAACATTCTCCTCGATGACGGAAACCAGACAGATTTTCCAGAGTATAAAAAACATTTCAATATCATGGACTGTGTCAATCTGGTGGCTGAATCATGGAATCTTGTTTCTCAATAAACATTAACTAATGCATGGCATAATATATGGCCAAACTTCCTGTTTATTGATAATGAAATTGATAAGGAATTTGCTGGATTTAATCTCGATCCAATAAAAGAAAAAGAAAAAGAACTGTTGTTGTTTGCAAAAGCTGTTACAAAAAATGACAACATATTTGATGAAAATGAGATTATAGACTAGATGTCTAATTCGGATGAACTTAAAGAACAGTATCAAATGACTGATGATGATGATGATGAAGATGAGTTGGATAATTCTGAAAAAGTTCAATTTGAAGAGGGTTTGAATTTGGGGGAAAAATATCTTAATTTATTAAAACAACAAAAATGTGTTACTGAATAGGAATTAATGACTATTTATAACTTGCAAAAAAAACTTAAATTAGAATAATCTAAAATGTTGAAACAGACAACTAGTATTGATCAAATGTTTTCAAAGTTCAAAAAATAAGTTGTTTTGTTTATATTGTTTTCAATTTTTTTTCATTCATAATAAAATAACTTACTAATCTAATATTTTATTGCTATTAATGTTATTTATTTATTTATTTTTAATCTTTATTATTTTTTTTTCCAATGGCCTAAAATCCGCAAAATCCCGAAATCCGTACAATGTTCTCTCCCAAACAGTGTGGATTTCTGGCCCTCTACTGTATATATATATATATATATATATAGTTTTAAAGATTTTTTTCCCTTTTTACTAGTGGGTGAAAAATGGGAGAAGCAGACATTTTGGAGCAGAGAGACAATTGAAATGGTTGATTATTTATTGTTACTAGAGAGCAACAAATAGAGCATATATATATATACAGTGAAACCTGTGTATAACGATACTGTCTATAACGATAAACCTGTCTATAACGATATTTTCCTTTGGTCCCAGCAAAACACCTATTTATTCAATGTATTTTGAACCTGTGTACAGCGATAATAAATTTTTAGCTGCACCTGTCTACAACGATATTTTTTTCTCTTTCAAAAGCTGAAGGTTCCCGATATAACCTGATTTTTTTCTTGGAAAATGACACCCCATCATCCGGAATGTAAAATAACAAAAGAGTGTGCTTATCTCCGTGTCCAAGTGTTGACTCTTTCTTCGTTTTGACCTCTTTGTAAAAGGCATCAAAGGATGTTGGTGAGGGCGGTGTCACTTTGCTGCGTGTATGGAGCTTAAGTCTTTACAGCTGATCATTGTCAAACTTGTTTTACTAGATAAGGAATTGGGAGAGATGTTACCTCTTTCTCCGAATTCGACTAGTCACTGTCGAATCTTTTCATTCATAGGTTAGACACACCTCACTTCGGATTGACCACTTTTTCGTTGCAATTCATTTTTATGTGCTCTTATTTTTCATTTTAAGTTCGTATTTTTCATTATTCGTTTTAAGTGATGGCGCAACGTAAAGCATTGTCATTTGAAGAAAAGTTAAAAATCATTTCGGATATTGATCAAGGAATGAAACAAGTTGATGCTGCTAAAAAGTATGGGATTTCACAATCAATGATAGCTACTTTTTAAAAAAAACAAAAAGATATTGAAGATGCTGTGGAAAAAAGTAAAATGGATAGCAAATGAAAAAGATTTAAAGGTGCCGTAAATGATGATGTTGACAAAGCTCTCCTCAGATGGTTCCACGAAATGAAAAACCAAAACGTGCCCATTAGTGGACCTATGATTTCTGAAAAAGCCAGAAAATTCGCCTCTTTGCTAAGCAACAATGATTTTAAAGCCAGCAATGGATGGCTTACTTCCTTTCGTGAACGTCACGGAATTGTTTTTAAAACTATTGGGGGAGAAGAAAAGTCAAGTCAGCTCCAGTTGAGGCTGCATTATCCTGGAAACAGCGAGAAAAAGAGAAAATTGAAAAATTTTCTCCAGATGATGTGCACAATGCTGATGAAACTGGTTTGTTCTATCAGCTAATGCCAGATAAAACAATGTCCTTTAAAGGAGACAGCTGTAAAGGTGGGAAGAAATCAAAGCAAAGGCTGTCAGTCCTGCTGTGTTCAAACAGTACTGGAACTGACAAATTGAAGCCTTTAGTGATTGGAAAGTACACGAAGCCAAGGTGCTTTAAAAATAAGAGTTTACCAATTCGCTACAAGGCAAATAAGAGGGCCTGGATGACGGAGGAAATCTTCAACAACTGGCTGCTTGATGTTGATAAAGAAATGAAAAATAAAAAGAAGAATGTTGCTCTCATAGTTGATAACTGTACACCTCACAACAATCCCCCACGTTTGAAAAATATAAAAATGTTTTACTTTCCACCAAATTGCACATCGATCCTGCAGCCTTTAGATTTAGGCATTATCAAGTGTTTCAAGGGATATTATCGAAAAAGGTTAGTTCAGAACGTTGTTTATAATCTGGATAACAATCTCCCAAATCCATATGCAGTTGATGTAAAAAATGCATGTGATCGGGTCTCCGGAAGTTGGAATTCGATAACAGCATCTACAATCCAAAACTGTTGGAAGAAAGCTTCATTCTTTGAAGAAAAGGTCAATATTGACTTTACTGAAATCGTTAAGGAAGAAGAAGAATGTGTGGAGAGTTTATCCACAGCTGTTAAAGCTTTCCAAAGCTCATCAAACCTATGAATGCTGAAGAATTTTTAAACTTAGACAATCATCTGCACGTGTTCAGCGGTGCAAGCGATGAAGATATTTTAGCAGAATTAATTCCAGGTGATCAGAGTGATGAAGAAGAAGCAGTTGACTGTTCACAAAACAAACCTCAAATTTCTCCTGAGGATGCTATATCCTTAATTAGCACTCTTCAGGATTTTGTTGCAACAGTACCAAATGTTTCGGACATGCATCTGAACTCGTTAGATGGGTTGAAACATGTGCATGCAAATGTCATTTGCATCAAAAAGTAAGCAAACAAAATTAACAGATTTCTTTTCTAAATAATTTTTGTTTCTGCAATTTTCTTACAAAATAAACTTATGCTTGTATCTTTTACGTATATTTTAATTTGTTTATTACTTATTTAAGTTTAAAAATATAATTTTATAAATTCAATCTGTCTATAACGATAACCTGTCTATAATGATATCTTATCTGGGTCCCTACAGTACAATTAGTTATATAAACAATGATCACAACAATGAGTAAAAACAAGGCAATAAAATTCTTTTATTCTAAAAATAATTCAATCAGATCAAATATATATTTTCAATGAGCATAGCAAAAAGGCACACAAGTTCACGAAAGTGACAAAACTGAAGTGACAAAGTTCATTCAAAGTTTAAAAAGAAATCAGGATAAAATTCTTTCTTCATGCTGAATACTGATAAGAATTTGTTGATGTCCTTAAGATGTCATCCTCTTCATCGTCAGATATTTCTTGAACTGTTCTACGATTCATAACTTCATAAGATTTCTAAAAAAAGAAGACATAATGTGTATATACTCTGGGTTATTATAAGAATAGGCTTGCAATTTGAAAAAAAAAATGTACAACACTATCATGAAAACACTATGAAAAGGAAAAAAAAAAAAAAAAAGTAGAGATGCAACAGATAGTGGGCAAACAACCTGCATCCAGCTAACATGTCGAATAATTGGCAGTAGCCAGATAATATGATTATCCAGCCTGAAATTATATCTGAGAGAAAGATAAATATATAATAAATAATTAATAACAGTAATATTAGAAAAAGTATTTTATGTTTTAGGGAGTTTTTAAAATTCCACTTTATAATACATTAAATATGACAAACATAAAAAAGAAAATATATATGTTTTACATTTTCAGCACTTCCACCACTGCCAGGCAATTAGAGTTCTGCATCAAGTCAGGTTACCAGCTTTTACCCGCACCCGACCCGACCTAAAGTTCTGGTTGGGTTGGGTCGGCACTATATTTTTTTTGTTGCGGCTCGGGTCGGTTTGACTTCAACTTTTTTGCCGTGGGTCTGGCTCAGGTCAGGTTACCAGCTTTTACCCGCACCCGACCCGACCTAAAGTTCTGGTTGGGTTGGGTCGGCACTATATTTTTTTTGTTGCGGCTCGGGTCGGTTTAGCTTCAACTTTTTTGCCGTGGGTCTAGCTCAGGTCAGGTTGACTTTCATTTTTCGGGTTGGGTTTTGACTCTTGCCGGTCGGGTTTGGGTTAACCCGCTTTTTCAAAAAAGTTCACAATATTTTTTTCAGGTTAAAAATATATATACAAAAAGACCTGGACACTCTCGAAAAGCGGACACCTCTATTCAGCGAACACTTTTTCAATTCCTAACACTAATATAATTATGTACTTATACCTTGGAATAGTGGGCACCTCCAAATGATACATGTGTTTTTGTGTGTATCATAAATGAAATGTTGGTAATGTTTGTCCTATTCTGAGAAAAGAAGAAATGGTTCTTAACTGCACCACAAAGAAAGAATAATCTATGATTATATTTCTTATATAAATTTTATTTTTCTCATGCAGTAAATTGAATGTATACTCATTCATATTCATATACATATTTATTTTCATCTAAAACATAGTTCTTGTTGGCTATTATGACTACTAGAGCAGCGTGGAAGACTTTAAAAACAACACAGTTTGTTAAATAAACATTATTTTATTTGCCGACGTATTTCACAAAAAGACAGCATGTTAACTCCTTAACTTAAAAATAAAAGCATGCAGCTACATTAAAACATAAGTTAAAACATTATGTGTAACAAGCAAGAAGAGAAAAAAGGCAAATATATCCTAGAAAGTCCAGTCTTTTAAACAAACCATCAGCAAATGTTTTGCATAAACATGTTGCCATTTAAAGGTACACAAATTCGTATCTGAAACGCCATTGGCTACTTACACAGAAAGTTGCGACTAGCTGACCACGGTGAATAACGCGATCCTGAAATCACAGTGTTACCAAGTAACGTATTTTCAATCGAAGGTTGTGAACAAAATGATAGCGCTGGCTGTTTCAGACACGTAAGTATGCTTATTCAAGTGATGTTGAAAAACAGAAATGCATCAATGCAAAACTAAATGCTTTTACTTTAAACTTATTTAAAGTGAACTTTAAATTAAGGATTTATTAAAGATGCATAACAGTTCTGTAGGTAAACTTTAACGTAATTTCCCCCACTTCTGCCAAAAGTTGGCATATTTTTCTTCATTTTAAAGTTTCCCCCCCTTTATAAACGTAAGTCTATTTAATTTATTAAAGTAACATTAGTAATTTAATTTCTTTCCACTTAGGTTTCCTTTTTCATAAATTCTTAAAGTTAAATCGCGCTATGTTTACTTTTTTACCACCTTTCCGCCAATCGAATGGTTGGTTGGTTGTTGCATGGAGGGTCGCCTGTACGATCATCATTGCAATTGACGTTGATCGTAGCTCCATCTCCCTGCGCGGAGAAAATTTTCGTTAGCTAAGTAACAAGTAGGGGGACTTCACAAACTGTGAAGTCTTTCATCATCTATACAATGAACCAATCAGAGACCGGCTTTCGCGATCTTAAAGTTTTGCTTTTTTTTTTCTTGGCAACGTTTGTTTGCTCAGCTGGATAGTTTAAATACCAGCATGTTTTTCAAATGCAGTGTGCTTGTGTTTTGGTTTATACCGAAGTGTTAAAACATCATCTTACTACCTTGGAAGATGTAGTTGTGAAATTTAACTGTGTTAAAAACCTGCATATCGCGATAAGCTTTCATCATTAAGTAAATGCACCATTATTTCAAGCGATTGGAGGAGAAACACTGAAGATGTAACCATCTGTAAATATGGCTCTTATGATTGCAAAATTCTACATCGTCACTCTATATATAGGGAAAAGAAAAGGTATCGTAATTTTACATCTCTATTGTCTCTGATTGGATCATGCTTAATTAAATTATGCATGCTTTCATTTTGTTTTTTTTTACATATTACTGACAAATGGTCAGTCTGCATTTTGTGTGTATAAAATTTCATCATGTTTCGTGAAGCAATAAATGTTTTGTCGTTATAATAACTGTGTTATCACTGAAGCCCTCTTATACAGTAATGTTCTAGCCAACATTTGCACCTTCAAGTTTCTAGTAATGTTTTTGGTCACTTTTTGAACTTAAAGTTTCATGTGGGATGGGAAGCAACCTTTTTATGCAAGAATTTTTCTGTATACTTATTTTCTCGAAAATCATCTGAAACAAGTTATATGCCCAATCTTTTTGGATTTTTGAGGAAAATTGGTAGTCAACTTATTTCATGTTACAACCCATCCAGGGGTGTCAACTTTTAAACCAGCGTAATGACGAAAGCCTAAAACCCCGAATCGGCCCCTCTTCTTTTCTGTAAATTTTTTCAATGTTATTTCAAACCTGCTTCACCTACAAAAGGTGCAGGGTCAGAAAAGCGGCGGCGCATCCACAAGTTCTGATCAAACTTTTTGTGAAAATTCCAACAATCAGACTTTCACAAAAACCTAAATATAACACGGAATAATTATTATTCTAGGCGGAACTCGACATGCAGAAATAAAATTAGAGTCCAAAAAAACACCGAAAAAATATTAGAAACAACCTGACCTGATGCAGGAATCTATTCAATGATCTCAAGGTGTCCGCTATTCAGAGGTTTCACTAATCACTATATTTGAATATTAAAGAATATAGATTTGTCCATTTTTCTATATAAAATACAAAATTGGTATTAGAGATATAATTGTACATTACTTTTCATAATAGCATTAAAACATGATTTATTGTGCTTTCATTGTGGGTTCGGGTTGGGTTGAAGTATTTCAGGGTTGCAGGTCACTGAAAATTATTTTTGCAGGTTTGGGTTGGAGGTCACTAAAAATTATTTTTTCGGGTTTGAGTCATATTTTTTGAGTCATAGGACTTTACAAGCAATTAGCCACTGATAAAAATGAATGATGTTTTAAAAATATATTAAACTTCTATAACACTATATAACACTACATAAAAATATTCATTTGAAGTATTTAAAAATGTGGAATGCCATATACAAACAATTAATTTAAATTTTAACTGAAATCCTCTACCATTCTTTTTATCAGATAAGTAGACTTGAGAACGAGATAGTAAAAGAGACTATTATTTCAAAATACCTTAAGATTGTTTTTGGGCCTTTGTTGTTCCTCCATAATTTTTCTCCTGATTTCAGCTAAACTGCTAAATGGATTTTCAGGCCTGACAACTGAAATGGCAAAAGTCAGAACATACTTTAAATTCAAAAAGAAATCAAACAGCACATGAATGTTAAAAAAATAATAAAAAACAATTACCATAAAACACTAACTGATAAAAGTAGTTATTTTTTTCTTTAAAACAATTATAAAACATAAGCACAAAATTAAGATTTCTTCTTCCTTTCTTTTCTCTCATTAGAAGCTTTGTTTTGCAGGGATGTCATCCAAAAAATAACAAAGAAAGAAAGAAAGAAAAGAAAAAAATTAAGCATGAAATAATATTTATGACATTGTTCAAAAAATTTGTGTGTGAATTTTGTAAGCTATATTGTATCATATCATATCTACATTATAAAGTAAGAAGCTCTAAAAATGTCTGTCTGGGGTCATTTAAAAAACTACCTGATGGATTTTTTTGGCAACTGCACCATCGGATATAAACATTATGATTGTATAATATACCGATATAACCATGATTTCTGATAATAAAATTTGGTATTTTATCCTTATTTTGGATAAAAAAGTTGCTATTGGTATATGTTTTTCATCTTGGCAACGGTATATTAAACTACCATTTGGTTAATGGTCTTTGGGCTCTTTGAGAAATCAGTAGAAGATGAAAACAAAATTTACAAAAACTTCAAAAAATAAAATAAAATGAACTATTACTGATTTTATTTCAACTACAAAGGAAAAAGTTTTAATGAGAAATAATATTATAAAACCAAGATATTTAATTTAGATATGAAAGGAATGTTTGTATGGCTTAAAAGAAGTATTCAATGTCAAAGGTGGCCATTGAAACACTATTTGGCAAATTATGACTTTTGTTGCCTATATTTGGCACCTGGATAAGAAAACAAAACGAAAAATCATGCGTCAAGAATAGATTATGTAACACTTTCCAACGCTTCCAAAATAATTGTACAAATCGTACCGTTTAATAAGCTAAAAGATAACATCTAAGTAAACAATTTGGAAAACGCATAACATATTTAAAAACATAATTTCAGGAATTTCTAACATATACAATATTCAGAAAAATATCTGAATACTTTTATTCAGCCCTGTATAGGATCTATAGATTTGTATATATACTACATAGGATGCTAAATTTTAGTTCAGTTAAGAAACGCGTAGCACAGTTTAAAATTCTCAGTCTGGAGTTTCTGTCAATAAACGGAAATGTGTTCGCGAACTTTTGTGCTTCCCTGTATAGGATGTACAGAATTTATACACACCACGTAATAGACAAACAGCGAGTTAAAATTAAAATCGTGTTCAGTAACTTAAAACGCATTTCCAGGAATTATTGTTAACAGACAGTAGAGAATTCTTTTGTGTGTCCCTGTAAATGAATGATGATTGCTATACACACACTATTCTGTAGTAAACCTCTTATCATGCACCTTAGTGATATATATAAATTTCAATGTGTTTAAAATAGTGAAACATTATTTAAATAAACAGCAGACGATTTTTCTCCATAGGCGTAATGTAACGGAATTCTTTTGACTGTCCCTGTAAAATAACTATCAGTGCTATGCACACCCTATTCCATATTAAGCTTATTCTAATGCACCTTCGTGATATATATAAATTTCAATGTGTTTAAAATAGTGAAACATTATTTAAATAAACCGCAAATGATTTTTCTCCATAGACCGCAATGTAACAGAATTCTTTTGAGTGTCCCTGTAAAAAAACTAAGTGCTACACACTTCCGTTGAAATAGGGAACATGCTATAGATAACGACAATAACATATAAAAATTGCAGAGCAATCTGAGCATATTTACGGGAGTTAGAGCACAGACAGACGGCAGACAAACCGAAGTCATAAACACTTTTCAACTAGGTTGGAAAGCGTTAAAAATGTACTTCTAAGGACTGTTGCTTTATGATATATATGAAAGTCGTGACAGTCGCAGCAGACAATTTTTTAAAAGAATATTTTTTGTATGTATCGTAAATTTTATTTCTCATTTACAGATGAGTTTTGCATTTCTGTTGATTTTTAGGGTTTCGTTCATCTGACGAAACCCTATTACTTCCGCTCTGTTGTCTGTCGGTCACAGAGCCATTCTCAGAAACTATATAACTTACAGGCATGGAAATTTGTGTACTTATAGCTAAATACCTACTATGAAGCTCAAAATATTAAAATTTGAAAAAATCGTATTATTTTAATAGAGAGAGATAAAAAACCAAAACTCTAACAGCCTTTTCCTATTAAATTGAAACATTTTTCAATATAGCAGGTGCCAACCATTAAAAATCCACAATAAACTTCTTTCTACAATAATTAATTTTTTATTGAAAGATTTTCATGTGAAAAATGAAAATGAAAAAAAGAGTTTCACCAGTTGAAAAAAAAAGATTAATAGATTTTCAAACATTTCTCAATAATACAAGGAGTATGAGTATGTGTAAATACAGAAAACAACTTAATATGACGTCATTAGAGAATTAAAAAGGAAATTATTCTGACGTCATAACGGATTTTTCAAATGTTTGAGAATAATACAAAGAGAGTATCAGTATGAGTAATAAAGAATAGCAAATATATAAGTTTGAGGAACGTATTGAATCATGATAAAAACCCGATTATTGAAATATTAGCCTATTTTAACATTTTGAAGGTCTCTATACAACATGTTTAATTTTGAAATTGATTTTTTTTTAATATCACATTTAGTCCACATGACAGATATTATTATGACAGAGTATAATAGCTGGCTTTGCCCACTATCGGGCCGGTTCAGATATTCGAAAAAACGAGAAAAATAAACCGGTAAATTTTTACTTTATAAAAAACAAGACCTTTTTTTTTTTTTTTTTGAAAATGAAATTATGAAATTTATTTAGATTTATAAAGAAAGGACAAAGTGTTTTGAAGGGAATATTAAACGAAACCCTTTATGCGATATTTGATCACACTTACCCACTTGTTTATGTAATCACGTCAACAGTGTTTTTACTTGATAGAATAAAAAAAAATCATAAGTGATATGTCATTTTTTATGTGTGCAAATTAAAAATGATGTTGAGTTCGAACTTTACAGATAAATGTATTAAAAAGGTATTTTTAAAACATCAGGGCACCCGTGGAAGCCGGAGCGGGTTGCTATTTAAAAAAAGTTACACTGACAAATTTGCTATGTTGAAATGATTTATAATAAATATATTGCACTTTCATAGTTAATTTCTGAATGAACCTGTCTACTTGTACCGTTTTATGCTACATTAACATTCTTTCACCGAAATGTAGAGTTTGGTTTCTAATAATCAGAAGCTGACAATGCAAGGACATTAAATAGTTAACTATCATTTTTAGATGTAGAGAAAATCATAACTTGGATTAAATTCAATAGCATTTTAATTATTTTACTAACATAGTAGCATTCCCATCAGTAAAGTTACAACAAAATGTCATTGGTTTTTGGCTCCTAAGCAGCCATGTTTACAAAGTAAGCAAATCTCAGTGATTAAAAAGCACATCGGTAGCCATATGTAAATACAGCAAACTTTCTATGTTTTTGTATACCCAGTATTTCAATACATTTTTTTTTTTTTCCGTAACTAAAAACCAAAATTTTATTTTGATACATAATAGTTTTAAAAAGTAATTATTACAGCAAGGTACAAATCAATTTACGGATAGATAAAACTTTGAACACAGAGACTAGAAACTGACTTCAAACATCGACGACTCAGATTTTGTGCTATTTTTTCTACAAACAAATATTATATCACACGGTTAAAAACATTTAAAAAAACCCCAATGAGTTTGAAAAAAACATAATATCATTAAAATTCAGTATTTACAAAATAATTCCAGGAAAATGTAATCAAATTTTCAGAGTAATTTTTAAATACGAGGTAGAGTCAATAAATTCCCGGAATGGTCGTCTACGTTCACACAGGTGTTTGTTGGAAGGGAAATATCTTTTTTGGAGGCTGGCAGCACTGATAGGGAAAACATACAGGCATCTGGAATTCATTTCGGGTACATTCAGTGTTAGCTGCAGATCATTTCTGACAAAGCGAATTTTTCATTCGTCGGATTTTGAAATGTCTTTAGAGCAGCGTGCAAACATCAAATTCTGTGTTTTGCTCGAGAAATCAACTTCTGAGATGCTCGAGATGTTGAAGAAGGCATACAGAAATGATGCCATGAAAAAAAGGCTGTGTACGAGTGGCATAAGCATTTTCGTGAAGGTCGCACAAACATCAAAGATGACCCTCGGACTGGGCCCCTCCTCTTCCACTGCAGATGAAACTGTTGAGCGTGTTCGAGAAATTGTGTGTGCAGACAGACGAATAACCATTGATGCCATTTTGGAATTTCACATGGGAGTGTGTTCACAGCATTCTTCATGATGATTTGAACATGCATCGTGTTTGTTTGCACATGGTTCCAAAAATTTTATCACCTGAACAAAAAGAGCACATTGCACTCTTATTGTGAAAAATTACCTTGCCAGATAGTGTTACCAATCTGGAACATGCTCCTTATTCTCTTGACATAGCACCAGTGGATTTTTACCTGTTTCCACGGCTGATAATGAAATTGAAGGGACACCGTTTTATGGATTCAGATGAGGTGATCGAAAATGCGACAAAGCTACTGAAGGATGTCTCAAAAAATGGATTCAAGGAGTGTATTGAACAGTTATATGAATGTTGGAAGAAGTGTGTGGATGCAGGCATAAAGTACTTTGAAGGCCAATAAGGTAAACTTATTGTTCTATTTTTTAATAATTTGTAATTGACCTATTCCAGGAACTTTTTGACCCTACCTCGTACATACAAATGCTTAAAAGATAACTGTAAAATATATTTTAAAAATGCTTAAAAGAAACCCACCTCAAAAACTTTTAAAAAAATTATAAAGATTTTTGCAGTTTTATAAAAATGAAGAAAATAAATTGGATATATAGACAAATTAAAAACATTAACATTTTTTCAACTAGGTTAACAAAATAAAGGAAAACATTATCTGCAGTTTTAATGCTGTTAATGCAGTTTTAACGCATGAGTGGTAATATAGTTGCTAGAAATATTCTGTATATACTTCACATAACACTTTTTAGGCATAGCATTTTGAAAAACAAAGTGTGCATTGTAAATGAATCAATATAGTAAATCACCATTTTTTTTTTCTCTCTCTGGCATTTTATTTTGGGAAATCTTACGCTTGGTTATTGCAAGTTTAATATTAACAAGCAAATGCTGTGATCTCTGTCTTTTTTTTAACCAAGTTTGACTAAACACAAAGATAACATCAAAAGAAAATGTTGATATGCAAACAAATGATTAACTTCTTAAATAAAGAATGCGCAAGGTCTTTCAAAAGAACTCTGTCTTTCTTTGTCGGGCACAAAGAAGATGTGCTACCACTTTGCACCTGATGAAGAAAGACAAATTTCTTTCAAAAGATCTTGTGCATTTGTTATTTTTAGGGTGTTTCTTGAGAAGTTTTTTTCCTTTATCACATCAAAAGCTCAATTATTTTTAATAATAATAATTTTTTAAAAAATCTTTGAAAATGAAGTTGAGTTCTCCTTTTTTCTAGAATGAACTCAATATTTCAAGTTATTTAAACTCACATGAGACATTGAGGTTAAGAAAAGAACCACTTTTCAATTTTTATATTAAGTTCAATAAAATGAAAATATTGCATGCAGTAAAACCTGTGAAAACAGAATCTTGAGGGAGCGAGAAATAATTTCACTTTAGAGAGGTTTGCAGGGCCCGACTTAGACTATCTAGGGTCCTGGGACAAGCATCATTCTGGGGGGGGGGGGGGGGGGGGGTTCTAACTGTCCATAGAAACTGTTCATGAATTATTCTGAAGTGACTAGTACTAAACTTCATACCTGTTGTATGCATACATAAATTTCGTACCAGGTACTATTCACATCTGTATACAGGGTATTACAAAAAAAAAGGGTCAAGATGGATTCCTACTATTACTTTAAGAAAAAGTACTAGTAGGAAAACTTAGTAGGAAACTAGTAGAAAAAAATGATGGATGGGTTGACGGGAGTATTTGTTTGCAAAGTTTCCTTTCATTATCTACGTTAGTCATAGGATGTCTGAAAGAAAAATGCCCCCAATGGGTCATCATGAATGATTTCAGGAAAATACCAAAAATGAATTTCTTTTGAAAACAATGGACTGCTAAGTTGTTATAATAAAACTTTAATCATTAGTATTCTAATAATATAATTCTTTCCTTTTTTGCGGGGGGAGAAAGGATATGGAAAGGGGGAAAGGGAAGACCGCACTACCTTCCTAAATCTTTGAAAATGTAAGAATATTGGTTACTTTTTGACCCATTTTAACCCTTCGGCACACTTTTAATAAAATCCTGATTACTCCCATGGGAGGCCCGGGGCAGCTGCCCCGCATGCCCTTGCATTAGTCAGGCCCTGGAGGTTTGGCAGGTATCATTTTAAGGTATTCCTTTCGCTGGGACCATGAAATTCTTATGTTTATGGCAGAATTCAGTTATAGACAGATTCTGTTTTCTTACATTTTTGTGTATTATACAGGATGTTTCTAAAGTAAAGGAGCAAACTTCTAGGGGTAAAAAGAAGTAATTTTTGGATAAGAGACTAGGGTGCTACCATCTACTCATTCAGACAAAATAACAGAATAAGACATTTCATAACAATCATCTGTAACAATAATGAAGATAGTGTGGTGAGATTTTCATCACTGCTTTGTGTGAAATGGAATGACATCATGGGAAGAGCACTGTAATTGGGTCAGTGTGTAATATGCTGTCACTTACATTCTAAACCAAGACACTTTCCAGTACTTCTTGTCATGTCATAACATTTCATACAAAGCAAAGTTAATCTGATGAAAATATCTCCATTATTGTTAAAGTTGTGAACGAAAATCCAATCTTCGCTTGAAGTGAGACACCCTGTATTTTTGACCGAATATGTGGCTTCCTATACAAAAATAATTTAGCTTGACAAGTATTACCAATAGGGCTGGATTATTTATCAATATATAGGCCAAGTACTGATATTTTTTAAGTATCACAATAACAATATTTAAACTTTGACTCAGCCAATATATCCCAGTAATAATAATATTGTTTTATGATCACGGCAATTTTGAGCCCCAAAAAACAGCCTGTACCAATATGTCCTTCAATCCTTCTTTCACCTAATCCGTTTATTTATTCACTGCCCTGCTTCATCCAAAACAGAAAATCTACTACCACTTAGTGAAAACAAACATCTCCGTTGCCATTGGCAAATGATAAATAATCGCGATTTCTGTGCTACATACGCAGGGCTCCCACTCAACTTTTGCAGTTAAAAATGGAAAAAAGGGACCATTTTTTTCAAAAAAGGGGACCAAAAGGGACCATTTTTTTTTCAAAAAAGGGACCGAAAAGGACCACATATTTGTTAAGAAGGGACCTATTCCGGCAAATCACAAATAAAATAAACACACAACACCCTCCTCCCTCCCTTATTTGTTACTTATTTATAAATGTTCAAAGTATAATTTGTTATATTTGCTCCGATTCAAATTCACTTAATTCTGAAATTCATTATCTGAAAGATCAGAGATTACAGAGATTACAAACTTCTATTATTAATACAACTTTATTTGAATTACAATGGTCAGTCAGTAAGTTAGTTGCACTGTTTAAGAAAACATGATCGAAATTTTACAATAACTTTATTTGTATCCTAAAGTTTCATGTAAAATCTACTTTTCAACATCCATTATTTAAACATTTATCGAGACATGACACAAGTTTTTTAATGGCTTCTGCAAAGAAATCCTGTCCAATATCCAGTAATAATTTTATGCACACTTACATGAGAAATATTAATTTCATTTGAGATTTCGTCTATTGTTATGCGTCTGTTTGCAAAGATTCATTCACGAGAGCAGCGATCTCATAATTTTATGCAGGTGATGGTCTTCCGTTGCGCTCAGCGTCGTCAATATCTGTGCGTCCATTCTAAAATGTGTTGCACTGCTTCGCGATAACTTTATGTGACAGCATTTTCACTATACACTTCATGAAACTGATGATAAATTTCAATGCAGTTACACCTTTTCGCCCACAAAAAATGAATCACTGCATTCATTTCCCATTTGGATGCCACTTGCAGCTGCCGAGATATGTTTACAACGGATTATCAGATAAACTGAAACTGCTGTGTGAAAGCCGAAAATCATATTTACACAAAATGAAAAACGGCAATTTTCATATCCTTATGATGGAACAAAAAATTTGAAAGTTTTGTAACCTACTGATGATGTCTGTGTGCTGATTTTAGCAGGACTGATTGAATTTCACAAATTTTCCCATGATCATTTGAAGAAATTCATGTTTCTTTTGCAATCCTTTGACGAAATTTGCATTTTTTTTTTTGCAATCCTTTGACGAAATTTGTGATGTTTTCGCGATCTTTTGACGTAATTTACGGTGCTTTCATGAACCTTTGACAAAATTCACGGTTTCTTCACGATCTTTTGCCGAAATTAGTGTTCTTTTTCGCGATTTTTTGAAGAAATTCGTGATATTTTCGACATACTTCGTGTTATTTTCGCGATCTTTCGACGTGATTCGCAATCTTTTGACGTAATTCGCATTATTTTCGTGATCTTTTGACATAATGCGCATTATTCTCGCGATCTTTTGACGTAATTCGCATTATTTTCACGATCTTTTGACGTAATTCCCGTTATTTTCGCAATCTTTTGACGCAATTTGTGTTATTTTCGCGATCTTTTGACGTAATTCGCGTTATTTTCGCGATCTTTTGACAAAATTTGCGGGTTTTTCTGCGATATTTTGATGAAATTCGCGTTATTTTCGCGATCCTTTGACGAAATTTGCATTTTTATCGTCATCTTTTGACGAAATCCGTGTTATTTTCTCAATCCTTTGACAAAATTCGCATTATTTTCTCGATCTTTTGACGAAATTCGTAGGTTTTTTTGCGATCTTTTGACAAAATTCATGGTTTTTTAGCGATCTTTTGACGAAATTAGTATTTTTTCGCGATCTTTTGATGGAATTTGCGGTTTTCGCGATCTGTTGTTGACGAAAATCCCATTGTTTTCGCGATTCTTTGACGAAATTTGCGTTTTTTCGCGATCTTTTGACGTAATCCGTGTTATTTTCTGAATCCTTTGCCGAAATTCGCGGTTTTTTATCGATCTTTTGAAGAAATTAGTGTGTTTTTTTGCGATCTTTTGAGAAAATTTGTGTTTTTTTACTTTCTTTTGACGAAATTCGTGGTTTTTTCGCGATCCTTTGACGAAATTCGTGCTTTTTCGCGATTCTTTGACGAAATTAATGACGTTTTCCCGATCCTCGAAACGCGCGATTTTTCCGCGAGGCATGGCTAAATACCGAATATCAATAAAATTTAAAATAAAGGTCGTTTAACAGTATCGAAAAACGGACTTAAGGGACCTAATGATGAAAAAACTGACCAAAACGGACTTGAAGCAAAAAAACGGACCAATTCCTTAAAAGCGGACCTAGTGGGAGCCCTGCATACGATAGCGTAATATATATATAGATGTTAGATAATAATTAACATAAAAACAAAAAGAAAAAAAATTACATGGTTGCCATGATCAAATTCTGTAGTAAATCATAAGCTTCTCAAAATACGTGATAATTTCTTAAATTCATATTTTTAGTCATCCAAGGTAATCCTCTGCTAAATTAAAAATAACAAACGATAATGATCATTGATAAAATGAAGTTTTTCAGGATGGAATTATTTTTTTATGTCAAGATTAAACGAAGGATATATGACGAAAGGATCGTAAGGTACCGATGGTTTGGCCCAGACCCATTTCGAGTACAGAATAAATGAAAGCATACTCAGTCCCTTCAAACTCTATTTGAACCAAGTAAAACAAAGTTTGATATTTTTAACCAATAATTAAATTCTATGAAAGGAAAATTGTATACATTTTTATGTGGACAACTTTGAATTTCATTTTATTAAATGTGCTTTTTAATCATATATTTAATCATATAGAGGTAAAAATGAGACTTAAAAAGATTAATAGAATAAAATGAGAAGAATAGAGGAAATACGATATTTAAAGAAAAGCTATATGAAAGTAATGGTAATGCAAATAGTTATTAAAGTTTATTTTCTTTTAAATATTTTGTTTTTAAAAATATGAAAAATAAAAATGCTGTTCTCTGAGAAAATTTCAATTCATTGTATTCAACTAAATTTTGTGTTTAAATTGCTGATACATCATCATTTATCTTTTAAAAAAAAAACAGCAAATGCTTTTACTCCCCCCCCCCCCTTTAAATTAGTATCACAATATATCAGCAATATCAATATTAACTTGTTGATATATTGAGATATTAAATTTTTTATATCGTCCAGCCCTAATTACCAGCCTCGAAATTACTTTAGAAGCATCCTGTCTACAATCACTAATTACAATTCTGAAAGCTCAACATGAACAACTAACTACCTTTTGGAGCAGCTTCAACAGCCTTTTCGAGCAAGGCTTTAGTCCTCACAGCCGGAATGGGAGGTGAATTACTTCTCTCTTGAACAACAGGTGGCTGCAGAAATTTTATAATTTACAAACACTTCATTTCATTTTTCATAGTTATAGTACAAAAATGAAACAACATAAAAATGTAACACATTTTTAAAAAGATTCTAAGTAAAATTTGTTTTGTTTTTTTCTTTAAGTGGGAGGGGGACAAGGAAGACACAAAACCTATGAAAGTAAAAAGCATGAAAATTAGCCATATGCATTTCAATCTTTTAAAAAGGTGAAATGAATCTCAGTAACTAATTAGAATTGAAAATAACAGCAGCACAGAAGTTGAACGGATCTAAGAAGACTGTTTGAAGATCTATTTATACCACCTTTTTTCAACAGCTACATAGTAGCAAATTGTAGAATTCTCTTCATTTTCACACTCATTAGCTAAAATTGTTTTAGCTTTGCCATCTTTTCTTGCAGATTCTACACTCGAGTGTAAAGTATTCGAATATATCATATGATTCTTAAAAGATCTTGAATCGGCCCATCACTACCAAGAATAAACTTTGAAGAATTATAAAAGCGAATTGTGAAAGAGAAAAATGAAGATTGTCATTCTTAGTTTCCATTCTCCTTCATCTGATTGTAAAGCTTTTCATCTCAATTTTAGTCAGTTTATAAGCTGATCTTTAAATTATGTGCAGCATCATTTGACAAATTAAATGGTTCTCTCAGTAGAAACTTGTGGGAAATCTCCATTTTAATAAATGAGTGTGATTCTGAAACATGGATGAAATTCAGAAATTTTCTTAGGGCTTAAATCAGCCATAATTTTACCCTCACGTGCCTCAAACATGTGTTAGGTGGTCTGTAATACATTATATTTATGTAATAATAATTAAAAAAATATAATTAAAGTAATACAATACTTAAACAAGTAGAGCAAAGCAATATAATAAAATTAATATAGTCAGTATAGCTATATAATAACTATAAAATTTACTAATGCAATGATGCAAGATTTTCAAAATCTAAAGAAAGAAAAATCAGAACATTTATTTATTTTTTTTAATACATCAAACTTTTGTTCAATGCAAAAACTTTTTAAAAATTAAAAATATAGTGTACAAATTCAATTAATTTAAAATAATGTTTGATTAATGCTGAACATTAAAAATTATATATATCACCTTAACACAAGTAAGACTATACATAAACAGAACATACAACTAAGCAAATGATATAAATAAGACATTTTAACATGATTTAAATGTAATTATAAACAGTAGCATAGATTTTTGTTTCTCATGAAAATATCTAAAGCAAAAAGGATGGTTTTAAACACCTTTTATATTTATCTCAAATATTTGTAAATATAGATTAATGATTGTGTGACTCGGGCCGCATATGAATGTTCACCGGCTATGTGTGGCCTACAGGTTGAGTATGACTGACTTAAATATATAGAATAAAACTGGCTTAGACGAAATCTCAATAAACTGGAGGGGAGGGGAATGAACATTTTAGACAGGTTTCCATTTCAGTAGATAATCTATCTATTGCAATTACATTCTGTTCATCTTTTGTCTGGATATAGAGAATGTGCATGTGACGTCACGAAGACGTAAAGAACGAACGGTAGGCAAAACATACGCATGCCTACTGTATAGTTAGCTGTGTTATGTGCTTATTATTCATATTTTTTTTAATAATTATTCATATAATTTTGCCTTTCTTAATTGCAGCGGATAGCCCAAGGTAGGTCCTGAAGCACCTGAGGCTCGGATTTTTAATTTTTTGAGACCCCGGCCCCCTGGGGCCCCTTTAAGATTTTTGCCCTAAATTGTTAATAATTTACCCAATTTTTATCCGATCCTCATCGTTTTTGGGGCCTTTTTTCCGTTTAGCTTTCACCCCCATTTCTACGTTCTAGTTATGACCCTGGCCCCCTAGGGCCTGGTACGGGGGCCGTTGAAGTTTTTGTTTCCTAAACTGATAATTACTTGCCCGCTTTTAATCCGATTTTCTTAGTTTTTGGGGCCTTTTCTTCATTTAGTTATTTCCCCATTGCTACTTTCTAATTAGGACCCTTCATCTTAGGGTCCTGCTCAAAACTATCGGCTGGCCCCTTTTTGGGCCCTCTACTATATAGTTCCCCTAAAAATCATTCGATTCACTAACTTTTTTCTTTCTAACAACTTAGAACTTCCAGCTACTACATGAACAACAAAAACAAAAAAATTCGGTGAAGATCCGGGCCCCCTGGGCCCCTTGAAGTTTTTGTTCCCTAATACCTTGTCCCCTTTTAATCCGATTTTCGTTTATGGGGCCATTTCTCCATTTAACTTTTCCCCCATTTCTTTCTCCCATTCCAGATAGGAGCGTTCATCTTAGGGCCCTGCTCAAAATTATCAGCTGGCCCCTCTTTGGGCCCCCTACTATATTTCTCCTAAAAATCGTCCGATTTACTAACTTTTTTTTTCTAACAACTTAGAACTTCTAGCTACTACATAAACGAAAAAAAAAAAAAAAAAAGGGAGAAGATTCGGGCCTCTTGAAGTTATTGTTCCCTAAATTGTTAATACCTTGTCCACTTTTAATTCGATCTTCGTTTTTGGGGGCGGTTTCTCCATTTAGTTATTTCCCTATTTCTACATTCCAGATAGGACCATTCATCTTAGGGCCCTGCTCAAAACTATCAGCGGCCCCTTTTGGGCCCCCTAGTATAGCTCCCTTAAAAATCGTCCAATTCGCTAGCTTTTTTTTCTAATAACTTCTTAGCATTTCCAGCAACTACATGAATGACCAAAAATTTCTCGGACCAGATCCGGGCCCCTGGGCCTTTATGTTACCCATAACTTCTTAATTATGATACGTATCGAATCCGTTTAAAGTTATTATTATTTCTAGGAAAAGGGCCGAAAATTTATATATAACAGATTTTTGATATCATTAAAAATGGCCTCAAGTGGTTGGGGTGGGGGTGGGGGGGGAGAATAGAAGTTTAAGAAGAAAAAAATTCATAACTTTGTCAATTCACAAGTTATCAAATCCGCTAATTTATTACAAATCCTCTTAATATTATCTACAACTTTTATATTGACAAGTTTTTTTTATAAAACCAACCCTTACAGAAAAAAAAATCTTTGTGTGCTCCTCCTACAGACACAGGTAGATTTTGAAGTGAGCGGTCCCAACTGCCGCATCATGGCAAAAAGGTCATTTCTTCTGCAATCTTCAACAGGTTTTGGTTCATTCGACTCGATATTGAAAACTTGAGGTTTTTTTTTTTTTAAATTTATTATCACGGGCGCTAGTCAGTTAGTTATTATTAAATGTTTGGTTCGATTTTGAGTAACTGGATATCATATTTAGTTACAAAATGTTATTTTTAACAAAAATATAACAAATTTCAGAATTTTTTTTTTCCCAAATGCCCCCTCACCCCCCCCCCCCCCCCCCAAAAAAAAAAAACAACTGCATCGACACCGGATTAAATGCTTTTTAAATGGTAAGGTTTTTTTAAAAACATGGCATCGATTATTTATTTATTTTTTAGATTAAATTATATAATTCTCTTTTAGAAAAAAAAAAAGAGTAAAATGTTTCTTAAAAATATATCGCCCTTAGTATTTCATTAAATGTTTCATAAAAGTCAATTTTTTGTTTTGTCCTGTTTTATACATATTATTAGAATAGTAAAAATATTTTTTTAAACTTAAGGAGTGTTTATTTAGTATAAAAATTATTTCAGCTAATAAAACCGAATTCTGACAAAACTTATGCTTCAGTTTCATAGATTTCCTTGTCATAATACAACATGTTAAAATTATATAAAAGTGTTTAAAAAAATAAGCCGTTTTGATTTGAGAACACTCATAGGTATCATTTTAATCGATCATTTAATCTGAATATAACGAAATTTGTAAACATTTTCCCGATTAGCTCAAGCAATAAAAAGTTACCATACGAACAAGAACAACTTGAACTACAAGTAGAAAAAAAGTAAATAAAACATTAACTTTACGACATTAAAAAAAAAAAAAAAAAAAAAAAAAAAAAAAGAACTAAAATCTTTTTTCTACCAGCTTACAACAAGTTGAAACGCTTCTTGAGCTCTTGAATTCTTCCCTGGAAACTTTTTTAAATAAGTTTCAATATCTGATGAAGCAACCAATGGCCAAAAAACCATATCTGCTTTCCAATCTGCATCCACAATAATATACGGATCATCTAAAATAATAACACTATTATTCGGTTTGACAAATCTAAACTTTGTTAAATAATCTTGATTAGCAACAGAATCTAAGTTCTGTGCATAATCTGATAAAAGAAAATTTGTTTTTGAATAAATATGATCCATAATTGAATGCAAAAATTTTACTTTCTCATAGGAAACCGTAGGAAATAGCGCATTGAGCGGGATATGTTTTGCCTACCGATGAGGTGTGGTCTAGTGAGGAACCAGTTTGTTGACAAACATGCACATTCTCTATTGAAATATTTCCGTTTAGGGCAGGATTTTGTCCTATACACATTCTGTAGCAACAGATTTTGCTGTACAAATGTCCAGTCAGAAGCAGAGGCAGATCCAACCCTCCATTTAGAGGGAAGGGGTTGTGTATTATTTTTTTGATGGGGTGGGTGGGGGGGGTTACATGTTTCTATTAAAAATTTTTAGATCTTACAAGGAGAGTGCCAAGCTTGGTAATCACAGATTTTGATTATTTTTATATATGTGGTAGGGTAGAAGCCCCTTAGTCTCAGGTTCAATGGATTTTATACAACGCTCCTTAGTTCTCAAGAAATGGGGGGTCTAATATTATAACACAACTTAAATACTTACTTTGTAACGATCTAGCAGTGTTGGTCGTGGCTCAGTTGGTATGTCTTCTGCTCATTGTTCCGAGGGCCCGGGTTCGAGGCCGGAACGCGCTAAGTTTGTTTTTCTCAATTTTTTTTATAAATATACTTGTAATTTTAATTTAATAATCTCAATAAAAAATTTTGTTAACATAACTAAATTTTAATTTAGCATTTTTGATTTTTTTTAAATCACTTTTAAAATGTATTCCATATATATTTTATTAATGCAATGATATTGAACAATTGTGTCAATTCGTGATTGTAAAGAAACATCATTTATAATTGCCTTAACAAGGGAAGTCAATGCGATGATAATACTACTCTGTTTTTAAAGTAAGAAGCATAATTATATTAAAATTTAGCATAAGAATTTAATTACAACATATTTATTTTATTTTATTGTAACTAGAGGGCACCACAACAGACTTTGGTTATTTCTTTTTTTTTAGTTTGTTGCAGTTAAGTGGTTTTTGTTTTCAACCTTCATTGCACAAGTGCGTATCATTCTATAACAGCTTATAATCGTATAAAAATGGAAGAAGCAAGCTGCAGTTCACAAGAAGATCAATCTTAAGTGTCGGATTCGATGAAAATCAGAAAAGTGATGTCGCAAATGCGTTGAAGTACGGTAAAATGTTATTGCAAAACAATGGATTTTTAACAAATAATCCAGCATCTGAAATATCTTCGTTTTCTATTGCGATGGGAGAAGAATTCTATAATTCAATAGTAAATATGCTGATTTTGTAAAAATATTTGTATTTTTACTAGTCAATAATAGATCCAATTATTTTAAAGCTCTTTAAATGATGAGAAATGTTTAATAATGTTTTAAAAAGTCAAGAATGCTAAATTAAAATTTAATTATGTTAACAAAATTTCTTATTAAGATTATTAAATTATAATTACAGGTATATTTATTAAAAAAAGTGAGAAAAACAAACTTAGTACGTTCTAGAATCGAACCCGCGCCCTCGGAACGACGAGCAGACGCCATACTAACTGAGCATGATCAACGTAGTCATTTTGTTACAAAGTAAGTATTTAAGTTGTGTTATAATATTAGACCCTCCATTTCTCGAGAACAAAGGAGCGTTATAAAAATTCCATTGAACCTGAGACTAAGGGGCTTCTACCCTACAACATACATAAAAATAATCAAAATCTGTGATTACCAAGCTTGGCACTCTCCTTGTTAGATCCAAATTGACTATTTTCTGACATTTATCCAATTTCATTTTCTTTCATAAATGCATGAAATTTGCAGATATAATCATAAATATTCTTTGGTGCTTAAACAATAATGCTTGAAAATTTCATGCATTTCTCTATAAAAATAACTTTGTGAATGTATAAGAAAGATCAGAATTTTTAAGCAGTAAAAAAAGAAATAATAATAAAAATATTTTTAATACATATTTCTATTAAAAATGTATTGTTTTATAGAAAAGTTTTTTGTTTAGAAAAGAGTCATGGCCCCCATGACCTCCCCCTTGGATCCGCATGTGATCAGAGGTGAAGATTTTTTTCAGTCATGTTCCATCTAACCAAACATAAAGTAGATGGAATTCTGTCATAGGACAGAAAACTTTAAACCATGTTCTAGAATAAATTAGCTTTGTTAGCCCACAGGTTATTGCATATAAAAAGAGAAGGCATTAAAAAAGAAGTCGGAAAGATGTGGAATTTTACAAAGATGATAAGAATTAAAAGCTAAAAAGCCAATCTAAATAAAAGTAAAGATAGTTACAGGCTGCACTTTCTCACGAACTGGAGATGGGGGCTTTTCTTCGGCTGTCTTTCTACGTCGAGCTTCAGCATCTCTCTTTTGAAACTCCTCTAACATTCTGCTTCTTTCTTGCTGACGTTGAAACTATATATATACACAAAATATTACACATATACACAAAAATATATAACTACATATACACAAAATATTATTATAACAACATGAAATAAAGTGGCATCACTTACTGTTGAGGATACACAAAACTATTAACAAAGGAAAACCAATAAAAATATATTTTCTAAACTCTCCTTTATAAGTATTCAATGCTTATCTTGAAAATCACACCTAATTTCATGACTGCAATTCATGTTTTTTCCCCGAAAATCTCCATTGATTAATGGCCATTGATGCCAAACAATGTTGGCACTGAACTGTATTATGAAAAATTCACTGCTTTTTTACTATGCTTGGTAGAAAGCAAACAAATTTATTTAAAAATATATAACTTTTGCTCTGTTTCTTTTTTAGAATAGGACAATGAGAAAGAAAAAATGAAACATCATTTAAACTATTTTTTTGGGATTTCTAAATTGATTTCTCCATCTATAATCGTAATCTAATTATATGAAACTATTAACTGATTAAAGCGTATTAAAATATATGTATATATATATATATATATATATATTTATTTGTTTTTAGTAGTTAAAATATTTCGTTGTTGCAGCTTTACAGCCAGTTGGCCTTTTATGTTAAGCATGGTTTGATGCATCTTAAGTCATTGTTGTTGTAACTCATATACAATTGTAATTATAAAGGATATTTGTTGATTTATCACCTGTTACCGTCTACTAGAAAAATCCTTAAAATAAATGCATAAGTTGATTTTTGACAAAATGGCAGTCATTTGAACAAAAGAAAAAAGATCATCTTTTCCCCTTTTATTTACTTATTTATTTATTTATTTTTACATTTTGCGGGCTTAATAAACATAATTAATCAGCAAAAATTATACTTCTCCAGCAAAAAATGATTCCCTTTCTTTTTTTCTTTTTTTTAAAGGGGGGGGGGGGGGTGAATTGGGATATCACGAAAGCACTTTAGTCACTTGAGGGATGCAAAAAATGGAATAATAATAAAAATAAATAAAATTTTGACACAAAGCAATAGAAGTTCCCCTTAAAAATATGTTTTGACATCACACTCATCCATTATTGATGACAAGTCAAATTGGCAGTGAATTATTTGTATGGGATCGGATTTTTAGGGTTGACAAGAAATAGACCCAACAAAAAATTTACATTAAAGTCTTTCACTGGATTTCCATTTATCATCGAAGTGAAAAACTAGTCGTTGGGGGCCACCGTAATACTTACCCATCATGGATATGCATAATATAAAATAGGAAAATAAAACATGTGTAAACTACTTATAAAATGCATTGCAATTCAAATAAAATTGTGGCTTGATGACGTCATAAACTTTAAAGCGAGGCTAACGAAACAGACCGCGGTGCATTCCACTTATCTTTTTTTACAGACCGCTAGAGTGACGTGATGCTCTTTTTGTACACCTGCATTGGTGGATTCGAGCAACATGTGACTCCCGCGGTCTGTAAAAAAACATACGCGTAAAGCACCGCGGTAGCCTTTCTTTTTCATTAGCCTCGCTTTAAAGGCTCGATTACTGAATTGCTTGAAACAGGTTTTTCCTTATAACTCCAAGAATAATTATCCTATTAACTAGTGGTTTATTGCATCTGATGAAGCATCAAATTTCCAATTAAAATATATCTTTGAAGTGAAATTTGGATGAAATACAGGGTCATGAAAAATCGAAGAGTGTGGAAAATAGAATTCCAAATATCTCGAAAACTCATTATCCGATCGACTTCATGCTTTATGCAAAATTTGTTTTTTTATTGTCTTTTATATTCATTTCTTAAAATAAAAAATTTCGAAAATTTTTATATACCTTTCATCAGAACGAATATTTCGAGAGTCCGAAAAAAATAGTTCCGGTTAATCGAGGTTATTGAAATGAAATAGGCTTCTTCCCATTATTACATACTAAATACATACCAAATTTCAAGTCTCTATCTCAATTTTTTCGGGAGATAGAGCGTTTACAGACACACAGACGGACAGCAAAAATTTTTTTCTAAAAATATGTTTTTCGGAATCTCCAGTGTCTGAAACGTGTAAATCCGTCGAAAAAAAAATTTCGATTTTCAAAACGATTACAAGACTTACCCTATACTACGTATGATGGGTAAGTAATAGACACATTTTACTAGATAATAAAAACAAATACTTCATACTAATGACACTAAAATCAAACAGTAAGTTATCCATTATTGGTGATGAGTCAATAAATTTAGTTCTGCAAATAAAACTAGTAAATCTACAGATCAGGAGCCTCAACGTCAGCTATATGAAAGTCAATGTTTTTTAATCTCATTTCTCATAATATTTAACATCTTATAATACGCAAATTAAATTTTTTAAATTATTACATGTATATTTATACGCATATAAAATAATTCGAAGGTTTCAGAAATTAGGAATATTAAATTAAACACGGTTTATGCAATAATATTCTGACATTCTTATGAACTTCTTATTTTATTTTTTAGGTAAAAAAATACATTTCTTCAGGGGGGCTCTGCCCCCCTGAACACCCCGTAATCTTATTAAATTTATATTCGTGGTTTCCTATTGTTTGTGTGAATGATTCTAGTACATATTGGATTTCGTTCTACACATTGGTTTTATTATGAAAAGCAAAAATTTCGAAAATAATTTCATGTAATACCTAAATAGCAATATATACTTACCTTCCAACCATGAAGCACTCGCATCTGATAGATAAGTTGAATAATATCTCGTGTACAAAATCAACTTATGGAAATGTAAACTGAATCTACTATATATTCACTTATCTATTTCAGAAATCTAGTATTATTACAATTTTTGTTTCGGAAAAACAGTTTTGATGGCCATTGTACAATATTTATTTGACCTTAGTACATCCTGATTTAATTCGATGGCAATAGCATACTAAAATCTCCCCAAAATAGGCTTATTTGGAAACTTTTAAACCTGAAAACTTTTATTGTATAATCCTTCATAATCGTGCCCACTGCCAATTCACTAAATAGCAATCTTGATTTGGCGTTATAAAGTATTTTTTGTGATAACTTTTTATGATCTCAGTTACCAATAATTGTGCTATTTCAGGCTGTATGGATTCGTTTTACTACGCTAATTTCTTTAGATTAACTACCTCGTTGTATGATTTATTACATTATATTTTAAAAATAATACTAATTTTCAACCACGAAAAATCCGCATCTCTTCCAGAAAATTAATAATATCTCATATAAAAATGTTTCGGCTATCATTCTATAGTAGTTAAAAGGTAACTTGTACAAAATAAATTCTCATTTATTTCAATAAAATATAAAATCACCCAATAATATTTTATTTTGCGAATAAAATATTGTAGAAAAATCGTCTGAGTTACTTGAATTTTATCATTTTGATATTCTTTAAACATGGTTGCTAGGTTACGGTTAAATTGAAAAGGAAAATAAAAATGAATGCATTTTAATATTTGCAAAAAATGATAAAATAAAAGTATTATATTATTAGAACAGATGTATAAAATTGCACCAAAAATTATACACCTCATTTAAAAAATCTGACGAATGTATAAACAAAATTTTAAATTTTAGCCTTCATAACTTACCGTTTAAATACATTAATCAAATGCGACATTTTATTTTCAACGACTGAAAAATTTCAAAATCGTCTGAAATCCCATAGGAAAGCATTATGATCAAAAAAGAAATGTTCTATATTTTCCGAACGAATGAACCAAATGTAACTAAAAACTATACAGCTAATTCCGGGTATCTCACTCATATACCTACCAAAAATCAAACTAATCGGATCATTTTTACGGCAGTTATCACGGAACAGACAGACAGACAGAAACCAAAAACTTTTCGGGTCTCCACAGTGAGCCTCAACTGACGTTTCGGCAATAATTTCATAAAAGACAAAACAGTAATAATAATAAATCACTTAATTAAGTACCTCTTCTTTTGCTTTGTTACTTTTCTTCAATTCATTCTCATATTCTTCTAACATCTTCAGCCTTTGTTCTTCAATGCGCTGAGCAGCTCTTTCTTCTAGTTCACGATCTTTGGCTCGTTCTAAAGCTTCTAAGCGCCTCTTCTCTTCAATCTGCAAAATAACAAAACGGTGCTTCAATTTATATGGTAATGTTATTTTAAATAAGCTAAAAAAAAAAAAAAAAAGAACTGAAAAAAAAAAGAAAGAAAAGAAAAGTAAAAAGAGTATTCATAACATATCAGTTTTACTCTCTTAATAAATATATAGAGCCACATTGTGAAAAATGTCAATGCATATAAAGGGGAAAAAAAAAAAGAACTACGGATCAAGATATTCTGATTGATCACCTTCGATGGTAGGTAAACAATGGCATAAAGACCATCGTAGGCACCACTACAATATCTGCATTGGTTCCAGACTGAAATTAGTTCTGTTTACAGAATGTTGACTCTTACTTCAAAAAGGTAAAAATTATTTTTGAGATAAAAATATGCTGCCAAAAAGTTTTTTCTAAATCAGAATTTAACATTTCTTTTTATCATCTATTACCCACTTATAATAACTATGATTCTTATTACTGCATTTTTGTTACACGCTTTTCATTTAATTATTTCTTTCAATTTATCATGTTTTGCATAGTTCAAGATATGCAATATTACCTTTAAGTAACTCATTTACATTTTAAAAATATATAAAATTAAGTTTTCTTTGAATTTAAGTTTATGTGTTTTTAATTTTATTATTGCAATATCAATGAATATTAATATGAAACATTCAATGCAAATTGTAAAGTCATACTGAAAATACAACTTTATAATACTGATTTGAACATTTTGAGGAAGACACACATCTCGGTACAGAACTATCAGTTAGTATAGTCAATTAATACCTAGTAATTAATCAATCAAAATGACATAGTTCATTGAGAAATGGCCATTTCTAGTTCTCTGCATAATGAAAGAAAGCATGCATACATTAAATCACAGGAATACACTCAAAATAATTTTCATAAATAGGTTAAATTTTGTTAAATTAATTGTGTTTCCTACATCATGAATTGTCTTAATCATTGAGAAAATTCATCTACATTCTATATATTAAAAGCCATACAAATAAAACTGAAGAAAAAGAAGTATGAATGTTGGACTTGAATAATCAATTTTAAATATTTTTCTCTGTTAAAAATAAAATATTTTTGAAATTTTTAATTAGGATTTTCTTTTTAAATTTTATCACATCAGAAGCAAAAAGAAGAATGTAGCACAGAAAACGAAAATAATCAAAATTATTTCAGTTCATTACACTTAAGAAACTGTAGTAGCTTTGATTTAAATACAAATTACATTAATACTATTATAAAAACAAATTATTAACAAGAGAAATATTTCAAATTTGACATTTTCAAAAAATGTTTGAAGTTATATGTTAATTTGAAATTATATGTCACATTTGAAATGAAACATTTGAAACTAAATTATTAAACATTATTACATTAATAAAACATTATTAAAGATTATTAAACATTTAAAATTATATGTCAAATTTAACATATAATTTCAATATAAAGAAAAATATCTCTATCAAAACTCTATTCAGCTATTAAAAGTTTGTTATAGTGTTCATGCCTTGATATTATTTTTATATACGCAGGTGTATGCAGTTCTAACAGAATTTTCAAAGAGAATTTTCAGCCTTATTAAATCACAGGACAATATTACAAATTCTGTGAATAATCACAGAACGATTTCTAATCTGAAGAAAAATTATTAGTCAAATGTTTCTAATTTTAAAATTAGAATTATTTGACTAATATTTTTAAAATTATTATTATAAAGGTGCTATCTCCTTGTACATTTTAAGGAGTGTAAAAATCTTGTAATATACATATAAAACTTTTTGTTCTGGTATGCTTGTCTTTGCAAATAATATAAAATTACAAATATATAAGATTAATATTTTTTAACAATATCTAACATTCTTTAGATTGAGATTTTTAGACTTCTAAAGAAATATCGAGGATAAAAAAATATCTGCAAACAACATCAGTCAAGTCAGAATACCATCTCATTGATTCATAACAGTAAAATCGCAATAGAAAAAGTCACACACGAGAGAAGAAAAAAAATCTATCTTAACTGCAATTGAGGATGACCTCATCACCTTCAGGGAAAAACACGGGACAAAGAAAAATAAATTGAAATACACTTAAATTACAATTTAATCTATTACAACAAATCATAACTTTTATGCTACATGTGTAAAATACCACTGCTTCGATCCATCGATAATATATTTTTTTTCAAAGCATTACAATTTCAATTTTGGTTTTTAATTATAAATATAAAATAAACCCATGAGGAAACATCACATTTTATCACTTTTGTACTATTTATTATTTTTTATGATCATTGTTGAGGATCCTATAATGAGATAAAGGTTAAAATAAGGAATTTTGCTTAGTTGCCACTGGCCGGTAGGTTAATTTTTTTTAGTAGCCAGTTACTGGCTAGTGGGAATAATTTATTTAGTAGCCAGTAAGTACATTTGTGTCACTGAATATTTAATTAAAAATATATATAATGAGTTTACAGTAAACAAGTAATTTTTTGCTAAATATATTTTAATTTATATTGTTTTGAATAAACTTAATACACTAATTTCCAATCTATTTTAAATTTTAAAATAAGTTAACAGCAAAGTTATACACAACATGCTTATGTAGAAAAAATCATGACTACATAAGTCCCACTAAGCTTAGGTATTTGTGTAGCCAACTACATAAATACCTTTTATTAAAAGAATATTTGTCTAGAATTAAGATCTGACAATAATAAAATAGGTATGTTTATACACTAAATGACAACCCACAATATGATATACATTACCAGTGGTGTAGTCGAGGGGGGACGCGGGGGGACGGCGTCCCCTCACTTTTTTATTTTATGTCGCGCGTCCCCTTACTTTTTATTTTCAAGGGGGACGCTAGAGACGCGATAGGACGCCATCTTTTCAAACTTACTAATTTTTTTTTTAAATTATGAGCACACCAATAAATCAACAATTTTAAAAAATAAGGCATTGATTTTTAATACTTTTCAACAACATGGAAAGTGTTTACGGTGTCAGATCGCTTGTCTGTCTCCATCTGTTCGCATTCTACTTGTAACTTCCAAAAGTTTGCTTGAATTTCGACAAAATTTTATGTATATTTTTTCAATGTAGCCTTATCACTATTGTGAATTATGTGTATAGCATCAGTATTTCGTTTACGAGTGATCAAAAAAGAGTTCTTTCATATTATTGTTTGCTGCGCGGAGATTGTTTGAAATACACATAAATGAAGTATAATGCCATATGGTATTGAAATTCGTTACAACATATTCCCTATCAAAAATAGCATTTATCGTTCGTTTACAGGGACGTTAAAAAGTATTTCGAAACACCATGAGCTATTAACAGTAATTGTTTGCAATGCATGGAAAACGGTGCACGAAACATTTATAGTTATTTTACAAGACCAAAGAATCCGGACACATTGTCAGACGTGGGTTCAGTTGCTCGAAACGTGTTTTCGATTATATTTTGTATTTTTCAGCTGAAGAAAATATTTATTTGCTAAGTGATACGTAAATGATATTCTTATACAGGGCCACAGAAAAATAATCCAAATACACTACCGTCATGGCCGGATATTTCTTGAAATGCGTTTTGCAGCTGGTTTAAATTTTAGTGTGTTATGTGATGAACATATGATCATTAATTTCTATACATGACCACTCAAAATAATTCGAATGAATACGTTACCATTTATAGATAATTATTGCTTGGTATGTGTTTAAACTGAACGAAATTATATTTTCGATAAAAAAAAAAAAAAAAAAAAAAAAAACGCTAGACATGCTTTTCCTTCACACATTGTTGCACCAAATTAATTTTACAAACATTTGTGTGTAATGAATATAATATATATTGGCCGGTATACAGTGTGTCTGTGTATTATAAAAGTTGACACGCACTTTAATTTGTTACTTGCTGGAGATAAGTAGATAACGTAAATTATAAAAAAGTTTAAAATAAAGTAAACAAAAAATAATATTGAAATAATATTGTCAATGAAATAATTATCTTGTTAATTTTCAAACATTTATACAATAACTCTTTATGCGGCTCTTCTATTCAAAATTTGTCAGTCAAAAAAAATTTCCTTTTTGCTGCAATAAAATCATTAAAAATCTGCATATATTTAAAATTAAATTTAAAAAATGAAAGAAGAAAGCTGACTTATAAAACCTTTTCGAACCATTTAAATATTACTTTGTCAGTGAAAATGGTCCTGTGCACATATTGGCGATAGCATTTTTAGAACAAAATTAAATATTAAAGAAAAAGAAAAAAAATGCATCGCAAGTGTATATCTACATAAAAAGCTGCACGGGCAGAAATCATGTAAAGAGACAGTGTAGTTTTAAAACTTACAAATAAAAAAAATAAGAAGAAGAATTGACTAAGCATGCTCTATGTATTTTCCGTCAGCTCCAATACATAACTGGGGGTCAACCGCACATGTTTATTATCACCCCTGTTACTGTTACCTTCTTGTAATACCTCATAGCTTTTCTAATTTGATATATAGTCGTTGTCCCCTTCTTCCCCCTGCATATTTCCTACCTTATTTTAAACTTTTTTGCATCTTACATTGACTACTTATCTTCAAGTTTAAATTTTTTCGGACGCCCTGTAAAAGTCGACCTTAGCTCAAACTTGAAGACTTTGTAAAAAAAATGCAATACTTTGATAGCAACGTGGCTCAAAGTCAGTGGTTTTTAGTGACAAAACTTGATGCTTTTAATTTATAATAATAATTTAACTTTAATGAATAATAATCTGTTTAATCTTCTAATTCATTCTAATCTTTAACGATTCATCCTTATCTAAGTGAAAACCACAGCCTTACTCAAAATTTTATACAAAATCTAGAAAATATAAAGAAGTGGAAAGTTTTTTTGAAAATAAGTATTTCTGTAAAGTTCATTGAAAGAGGGAAAATAATACATATTATTAAACTGTGAGAGAATTAAATATATTGCTGTTGTTTTCAACCCATTTTCCCCCTTTTATTTAAATATTTAATAAATAAAAGAAATTAATTTGAGCCACATTTTTACCTGCTTTCTTTTATCTTACATTTCTGTATCTGTGTGACAGTCAAATCTTGTGATTCATTTTTTCACCCACTTCCTGTTGACGTAGAGCTTTGAAATTTGGAATATATATATATATATGTATACCTGAGGAAAATACATGAATTGGACATTAATTTTTTAAAAATTAGATCAGTAAGGGGGGGGGGGATGGGGGTCGGTCAACGTCGGCACAAAAATGGCATTTACCCCCATAGAAATAACATTACGATTGTTTAATTGAAAAAAAAAATAGCTCCATTGTTTCAAAATTCATCCATTTTCACCACATTGCTGCCCGCATCAGTATGACATCATTGAGTGACGCACACATTTGTGCTTTATAATATAAGTTGACTTTTTGTGAATTTTAATGAAAGTATGTTTTTTTTCTGTATTTAATTTATTTTTATTAACGTTAAAAGTAATTTTATTAGGAAAGTGTTTCTTAAATAAGTCCTCTGGCACAAGCATAAGTATTATTTGCCATAGAAACTCTACTTCAAAATTATATCTTTAAAAAATTTCCGCTCAATTCTTTAAACACTTGTAGAATGGCATGGATTCAAATCAATTTATAACTAGAGTAGACTTTTATATCGCTATTAATAGTGTGGTAACATTCACTGAGACGATTCCCACATTAAAATTTCAATTCATCGTAGATAATATTTACGAGTTAAATAACTTCTATGTCAAATTTGAAGTTTCTAGTACTGATAGTTTCAGAAGAATAACAACTTTAAAAAGTTTTCGGCTTATATCAGCACTTAAAATTTCGAATATTTTAAAAGCCATTCTTCGTGAGAATCTGCATGTTAATAGCTACCAGATAAATCGTGATGAAACGAGTTTAGAAGATTTACTTAACAATCAGGGTTCCCAAATGGTCCGCTTTTTGAATACCAGTATTTTCTTTAAAAAATTTTATTTTTAGATTTTTCTTGTAAATTTTGCAGAAACAACCTTCGGAAGTAAATTTTTGCAGAAAAGTTTTAGAAACCTACCAAGAAATTTTCTGTTAAAAAATATTGGTATTCAGTTTGTGAACCACTTGAGAGTCCTGGACAATTCATCCTTTTAAAATGTAAATTAAAAAAATAATAATAAATAAGATTTTACGAGCATGTAAGTCCTGAAAGTATATGTGTGCCAAGTTTTAAGTCAGTTACTCTTGCTCAAATATTTCCACACAAATCATGATGAAACCAATATTTTTGAACGTCTTTCTCCATTTCATCCCGTAAAAATTTAATACTTACAGATTAGAAGTAACCTAGTAACTGATTTAAAGAGTTAATAATTCTACAAAAATCTGGATGAAACGCGATTTTCAGAAATTTTCTTTATAAGGATACTGGTCTATTTCACCCCTTTCAAATTCGTATTGGGATGTTCGCAAAGCTCCTTTCATTTGGGAAAACTAATTCGTACCGGAAAATTCTGCCCGTCAATTGACATTAGGTATTGAAATTAATGTCTAATAATTAAATGATAGAATTTTCCGGTACGAATTGGTTTTCACAAACGGAAGAAACTTTCCGAACAACCCAATATTTTTACATACGTTGTTCAAAATTTTGTATAGAGTTTGGGCAGTGGCATATATAATCCAGAATGTTAAATAATCTTTTCATCATATATAACATACCTGCGAAATTTAATCTCAGCCGAAAACGCCGTTTAAATGCTACCCTGCTCAGACACATACACATATTGACTCATTGCAAAATCACCAAACACAGACTTTGGGAATCTTAAAGAAAATACCAACTCGCACACATGCATACGCACATACATAGAGAATTGTTACAGAAATAGGAAAAGCGGACTCAGGGAACCTATAAAAGTAAAGACATAAATTTCATAGTCTTTTTTCTTGTCATGATTACAATATTTTCCTTACATTATACGTGTCCGTAATGTAAAAATGAAATAATTTTCAATGCTCTTAGTATACAATAGTTATTCTATGACTATCTCAAAAATAAACAATGTCTAACAAAAGTCTCGTTGCGTGGATTAGTGTTATTAAATTACGAATTCTATTTCAAATACGTATTTTCACACATGAAATAAGGTTAACAATATTTTAATTTATGGGAAGCTATGAACGACCAACAGATTAAAAACTTTAATTAATTTAATTTAAATAAATTTTAATTTAAAATATAAAATTTAATTTTTCAATTACTTTTCTCTGCAATTCAAAATGAAAAGCAAGATTCATAATCAAGTTTGTCCTATGGGTGATACCGATACAGACCCTAATGATCGAGACTATGAGCGTCCCCCCACTTTTCCCCCCAGGACTACACCACTGTACATTACACATGCAGAACCTGTGGCCTGCGGGCCAAAAGTGGCTAACATCTCCAGAAATTCAGGAATAGTGTATTTCGACAATTAGTCCCAGAAAAAATGCAAATTTTGTCATTCAGGAGTGTAAAAATCATGAATTTCGTCAATCTGGAGCATAAAAATTATGAATTACCTCATTCGGGAGCGTAAAAATTATGAATTTTGTCGATCAAGTACGTAAAAATCATGAATTTCGTCGATCAAGTACATAAAAATCATGAATTTCGTCGATCAAGTACATAAAAATCATGAATTTTATCGATCGGGTGCAGAAAAATTATATATTTCATTGATTGAGCGTGGAAAAATCATAAATTTCTTTGATCAGGCACATAAAAATCACAAATTTTGTCAGTCGGACGTGGAAATATCATGAATTTCGTCGATCAGGTATGAAAAAAATCATGCATTTCGTCGAATTGGTGCATAGAAATCTTGAATTTCGTCGATCGCATGCTGAAAAATCATGAATTTCATCGAACGGGCATGGAAAAATCGTGAATTTTAGGGAAAATAGGAAATTGGAAAATCCTGCTTTTGACCAGTTCTTTCCATATTTTTAATTGCCAGTTTGTCAAGTTTAATCGCCGAGTGGCGACTGGCGAGTGCTCATTATAATGAGCTTTATAATGAGACCTTTATTTTTGTCACAACACTCATTTGAGGAAAACCTTTCATTTCAATTATGAAAACAATGCTTATTTAATTTTTAATGAACAGCCATTTTTAATCGAAAAACATGTTTTAACGAAATGTGAGTGCACTATGTCAAAAGCTGCTTCAAAAACCTTTCATAGGGTATCTCATTCATTGTTCTGTGTTTTTTATTTGCTTAGAAAAAGGGATGTTGACAACAGAAATTATACATAGGATGTATTACCTGTTTTTGTAGCTCTTCTCTGTATAAAGCCATTCTGTCCTTAACAGGTTGTTGTTGCATGGAAGGAAAAGACATTACGCTACCATAATCATTGCTACTTCTTCTCTGACCTCTCATCGCTTTATGGAAAAGATTGGTAGTGAAAAACGTTAATGGCATTTTTAAAACAACAAACTGTAATACAGAATTATCTCACTAATGGAAATATTTTAATTACATTTATACTTAGGTTTCGAGACATATTTCAGTTAAAAGAAAGAAAAGTAAAAAAGAAAAATGGAAAACAAAAGTTTAAAAAAACTGCATTTTTATTGGCAGATTTTACACGATTAGTGAATACATTAAAATTTTTATTTCAAAAGATTAATTTTCAAATTCAAGTCACAGATTAGGCAGATTTTTAATGTTTTCAAATTGACAATTTAAAAGAAAATCACTGTTCAAAATCTCACTAAGCAGTTGTAAACTTAATAAGATGACATAATAATGAGCAATGTATATTTTTAAACAACAACAGACAGATTTTTAATGTTTCAATAAGAACAACAATGCTTTGATCACTATATAACAGAAATACTAACAAGTCGCTTCAAATCTTAGACTGCATAGCTGTAAGTTGAAAATTTGCAAACAGAAAGTATTTTCAATTGTAATTGAGCCTGAACATTTCAATTGAATGTTTTACAAAATTATCATTTTGAATTATGACCCGTGTTCTCGGTGCCAATCACCATTGCGGCAAAACACTTTATTTGGCGAAGAAAAGAACGATCGAAATCGCAACATTGTGAGCGCTGAATTATTTCTCTTTTTTTCTCCCTATGTACAGGCGGGGCACTTTCATTCCCGTTACAGAATGTTTGATGTTACTTTTCACATTTGGTCATATAATGCTTCTTTTACATCACTGTATTTCAGGTAATAATCTTCCGCATATCTGCTGATTTCCCCCTTTTTCAAAAAATTATCATTGAAATTCCCTTTTTCCTCCTGAAAATCTCCTTTTGCACATCTACAGCACACAACGTAACAAATATTTAAACTTTTTCTGCCTTTTATTATTATTGTAGCAATAAGTAAGCAGTCATCTAAATTCCCCAATCACTTCCCTTTTTGTCGGTTCCTTCCCTGACATAACGTTTAAAATCCTTAAATCTAATTTTCATTTTTTTTTTAAAAACCTTGTTACACCATAGTAACAAAAAATAAATAATGAATCATCTACATAACCCTCTTTCTCTAAAATTACCAGTTCTACCTCTTTGCTCTCCCACTCTCAAGTTTTAATTTAAAATCTTTAAAATGGTTTACTTTATTTTTTTTTTTCCTTTCTGCTACATTTGTTACTTTGTTGAAACAATAAATAATCAATCATTTGAATTTCGCCCACTCGCAAAATTTCCTGCTTACCTCCTTTTGCCCATCTTGAACACAAAAAACTTAAAATTTTTAAAACTCTTCAATTTCTTTTTTATTTTTCTGTCCTATTTGTTACACTCGAGTAACAATAAATATCCAATCATTTGAATAACTCCCAGAAATATTTCCATCTTCCTCGAAAAAGGGAAAGTTTCTAGATATTGGGGAGAATAGAGATGGAATCAGTTTTTCTTTTCTCTTTTATGCAATTTGGCCATTATCATCCCTTTTTAAAGAAACTCAACGTTCTGAAATATCATGATATTTTCAAAAATATCAAAAGTATCCAATATTTTGATCTGATATATTTTTTTTATGTATATCTGATATTTTCAAAATAGTCAAAGTAGTGACGATTCTTAAAAATTTTAGACTTAATTAGAAACTAATCTAATTTCACTTGGGATGAAAACTTAATCAAACAATATTCTAAATAACTTTTTTTTTTTCACTTACATAACAAAATTGAAAACAGATGTAATTTGCTTTTTATACTCACAAAAAACAAACTATAGGATTTAGTATCAAGTACCAAGAAAATTTTATGTTTTTAATAGAAAATTTTAAGAACAAAACAATTTGTTTTTATTAAAACAATTTGACCATAAATGTAAGCTTATCTGCTTCCTTTAATCTCTAACCTGTTGTGCAGCTTAAACTGAACAAAACCAAAAGCAGAAAAGATTCTTTGTAATGAAGTTGTAAATAATTTACCTAAATAAACAGTTTATCTTTCAATGGCTGTTCTAAGTAAAGATTGTCCTACACAATTATTAGTACAACATTTAAAAATTCAGCTTCAAATGTATAGCTTTGGAAACAGGTTTTTGTAGCTGTAGTGTAGCAGCAACAGTGTCCAGGAAATCAAAAATGTTCGCAAATCAGGAAAAAGCTCAGTGTGTCCTCTGGTATCACGAGACCCTTTTGGCATCTGTAATTTACTTGAGGCTGTATACACACCAATTGCTTGGGACATTGCAGAAAACACTGTCTCATTCCTTCTATCCTTTCAACTGAGGTTGAGGGTCAGTTCTCGGTACGTGGTCCAGTTTCCTGGACACTGACACGGCGACACTACAGCCACATTATTAAGGAAACCTGCAACAAACAAACTTGGTTAGTGTTCTAATATTTTGGCACCCGTTTCACATGTCTATCTTATAGATAGCAGATATATGAATACATTTTTTAATCAGTTAAAAGATTTTTCAGACACCCTGTACATCAGCTATGGAGTTTCAAAAATATACGATTGAATAATTTTCAAATGTCTTAAATTATGAGATTATTGTAAAATCAAATATTGATTCCAGGAATGGTGAAAGGTCAACTCTAATAATGTAACATACCCAGCAAATTTCCATAGGCATCCCTCACAGGCTCGCCTCCTCCTCCGGTTCTTCCAAAATTAGGGAAATCTTCACTTCTTGCAGTTCTTCCAAAATTAGGGAAATCTTCACTTCTTGCAGTTCTTCCAAAATTAGGGAAATCTTCACTCTTTGCAGTTCTTCCAAAATTAGGGAAATCTTCACTCCTTGCAGTTCTTCTAAAGGAGAAGATTTTAAATTAAATACAGGAAAGAATCATGCAATTTAAAATACAAACACTGATACACACTTAAAACTGAAGGAAAAAGTAAACAGTACAATAAAGAAAATAACAATGTAGACCCTATTATCTTTTAGCAGAATAACAATTAACAAAAGATGTATGATTTAAAACCATATTTTCTATGTATGCAGCGTCCTCATTTAAGGCATTACATATGTTCTCAACTTTCAAAAAATCTTTATTTATTTTTTTATTTTATTTATTTATTTATTTTTTGACGAATTATGGGCAAAAAAATTTAAAGTGATATCTCAATTATTAAGAAAGATATAAACAAAAACGTTAGCGTGCGCATAACCGATAAAACCCGACCTCACTGATCAGATTCTACTAAAGATTTGTAGGTGTAACAAAAACATTTTAAATGAGCAGATTAAAGCACAGGAGGGTTCACAGTATGATGCAGGAATAGCAAATTAAGTGTAAGTTGTAAAAAAATATTATCAGTATATTTTTTTTTTCTAAAACTTTAAACGTGATTTTCTGGAAACTACATTTTTCAACATGGGTGGCATGATAACTTGAATAATTTTAAACAATTTTGGATAAAATTGGCACTCATCTATGCATTATTAAATTGTCTAAGGAACATCGAGCCTTTTTTTTGAGAATTTTAATATTATATCTTTTTCTAATAAGTTTAAAGGTCAAAATTTTAGACAAAAAATGAAAATTTTAGAAAAAATAGCACAGTTGTCTTATTTTTCAAAAATTCAAAAATTTGAGTGGCTGGTCCTTAGCTACAACCTTATTTTACAAGAACTGAGATTTTAATAATTTTTTTGTTTCAACAGGTAGTTAGAATGCTGCCCATCGAGCCCAGATATTTTGGTACAGGTCAACGCGACTGCAGGTTTCTGACATAATATGTAACCCAATTTAACAACAACAAAAATTTCAAATAATTGAAGCAATAAAAAACTGGTCGGATGTGTCAATCCCAAAACTTTCTTTTATCTCACACAGGTTTCGCATGCACTAAAAAGAATCAGCAACCAATTCATATCAAGGTCTAACTGAATCTGAAGTTTTATTCAATTCCGTGCATTCGTTCTTGAGATTGGATTTGAGCTAAAATCGTGTAAATGCTAAAAAATACAGCATAGCAGGACCACTTTTTGGGAGATTTAGACCAAAACCTAATTACAACAACTTATGTCTACTTATGTCTACGTGTTGCCAATCTGCGGGTAATTACCCGAATTGCGGGTAATTTCATTGCTTGTGGGTATTTTTGAGGGTATTTTCGAACGCAGTGTTGGAGGGTATTTTTGAAGTTGACGTAATTTAACTTTGGATCGTTTGTGTTTTATTCACTGGTAACCAGAGTTCTGTAAGCGTGAATGCGATAATCGATGATAAATGAAGATACAAGGGAGGAAATGGCTTTAGGAGGAGAGGGGTCTTTGTCAGGGTAACCCTATCGGGTCGGGTAGGATCTTTTTTCTTCTCGCGTTTAGCTGTATGTGATTAAAAATAGATTCTCTTTAATGATCAACGAATACTGCAGTTGTTAACTATTGCTCTTACAATAGAAAAACCATTTATCGCATCTGGAAATTCTAGAATCTTGTCAATCTAATTAAACACAGACTGCAATTTATTGGGATTTTTCTAGGTTTTCCGCTCAGGGGGGCGGTGTTAAATAATTAATTTTTATGTCTTCTTTGAAGTTTCTCTTACTTCCTACAAAATTTACTTTCCAAGTAGAACATAAGAAATCGTTCATTCATGCTTATATGATCTTATTATGTCAAGATATCCCACTTTTAATTATTATTCAGAAATAATTAGTTAAAATTATAACTATAATGAAATAAAATACTATATACGTAAAACAGAAAAATGTTATATAAAGAGCTGTTTAACCCTTTCAGGCTCAGAGTAATTCTGCTTGTAAAATGGGGAAAGGATTGACTGACACCAGAATTTACAAACAAATTTATTAGAAAATAAATAATTGCTTGTCTTACATACATTATGAAATCAAAATTTTATTAAAATATTTCGGGTGCCATATGTCAGTTAGGAATTATCTTTAAGAATTAAATATATACCCAATTTTCGAAAAAAGAAAGTCCAGAAAGTGTTAGATGAAACAACTAGAGATGCATGTGCTGTAGATTTTTTTGTCTCATAATAATATTAAATATACTTTTTTTCTTCCGTTTCGGGTTGTCTTCAAACGGACTTTTTAGGTTTGGGTCAGTCTGCTTCAGATTAAAATACAGTAAAACCTGTGAAAACGGAATATATATAAGCGAATCCTACCTTATGTCTGTTCTTAAATCTAAAGGGGCTACTTTCAGACACATTTTTTAATCCATTTTTTTTTTCGGAGAGGCATGAAATGAGCAGGTCTGGTTATTCAGAAACTTTATAATCGAAACACGTTTTCCATTTCTTGTTAAAGCAGAAGATGTTTAAAATAAAAACAAATTCGGCGTTTGGAACCGAATTCCCCATGTTTCAGCGCCAGAAAGGAGAAAAACGGATTGTCATGTGACACGAATCGCTTATAACTCGATAAATAATTTATTTATAAAAAAAAATGGAAAACTCGTGTCGATTCTAAATCGCTTCAATAGTCAGGTGTGCCAATTTCATGCCTTTGCATTTAAAAATGAGTCAGAAAGTTTTGCGCTGTTAAGCAGATCATTTGAAAAACACCACGGAAATCTTTTATGGTCCTGATAGAATGAACACTATACTACAATTATCTCTGCTAAAACAGAATTTTTCATCGGTCCTTCGCGATTCCGTTTTAGAAGGTTTTACTGTACAATACGATTAAATGTGTTAATATTTTATATATTTAATGCACTTCCTACGAATAAAAAAGTATGTAAAACACACACACATATATATATATGATCATTCTAAAACAATGATATCGAATTTCGTTTTCATTTTTCGATAAAGGCAAAGAATCTTTCAGAAAATACTGTGAAAATAGATGTTTTGAACCGAAATTTCGACCTCGACAGCTCTAAAATGGTCGTCATGAGATATTAAACCCTTACAACGCAGGATGTTAGATTATCAAATAATAAAAAAAGCTCTTCGATTCCAAATCACTTGAATAATCATCTCTTCCATTTGCATGCTTTCCGTTTAATAAAAAAGAGCCCGTTAATGTGCCAGAAATTTTCGCGGTGCTGAGCGGGGAGAAATATCTTTTGGTAAACTGTCTTACACATCAAAGACTGAACAACCTGTTTCATATCCCTATGTCTGTGCATCTTGAATTATGGCTGATTGATCCCTCATGAAGACCTTTCCATGACTGTTAAGTCCGAAAATCTGCTTAAATTGCAAATTTTACAACATTTTCTGAAAGATTCTTTGCCTTTATAAAGAAATGAGAAACGCTGTTCGACTTCTTGGTATCTAGCTAGAACCTGCAACTTTTATAGATTTACGAATATTAAGGCAAATTTCATGCATGTACGAATGAAAATGAGATTCTGAAAGTGTTTCTAGTTTATATTTGAGAACAGACTTCAAACAGAAAATTTGTTCATAAAGAAAAGTGACCCTTTAATCAGAAGAAAAAAATCCCCCCCCCCCCCCACATGTCTAAATGGAGATCTGGATACGCACTTGGCAAGAACTCAAACAAAAAAGATTGTGAGTTTTAAATTAATTAATTATTTTAATTTTATTTTATTGTTATGGGCAGTTATGTTTGTGTTACATTGCATAAATAGTGTTTAGTGTATTTAGTATTATATTGCATAATTGCTCTCGGCAAAGTCATAATTCGTTGTTTCTTGTTAAATTTTACTTTCAGATGTCTATTTCTGTTTTTTAATTTTTATTTTCAAAATTTACTTTAAAAACAAAAAGCCTTAGGGATTGCAGCAGCTTACACAAAGAAAAAACACACAATTACAAGGCTTTTACAGTGAATCAGTTACATTTCACATCACTAGATGGCGCTACTAATTCTAACCATGAGGGTATTTTGCGGGTATTTTTATCGGAGTTGGAGGGTAAAAAGCAAATTTGAGATTGGCAACACTGGTCTACGTCTAACTGAATCTGAAGTTTGGTGAAAATCCGTGCATTAGTTCTTGAGATAGAGCTATTGCGGAAATCGTGAATAATGCAGCATAGCAGCACCACCTAGTGGGTGATTTTCACCAAAAGCTATTCAGCACCCATTTATATCAGGGACTCACTGAATATAAAGTTTTATTAAATTTGGTGCATTAGTTCTTGAGATAGCACCCATGAAATTTTTGTCACATACAGACAGACAGATATTTTCTAAAAACAGTCCAATCGTGTTCAGGACCTTCTAAAATGTAGAAATCCGTCGAAAACCAGAAGTCGAACATTTTCATGAATACAGTACTTTCTTCTTGTAAAGATAAAATAAAGTAACAATGTTGAATTATTAGTTTTTCAATTAATTTTACTTCCTTCCTTAAAAAAAAAAAAAAAAAAAAAAAAAAAAAAAAAATCCAAAATATGCCAATTTTTTTGCCACTGAGAATGTAGGTAAGGGGTTACGGGCATGAAAAAAATAGGAATTATTTATTTTTTAACTGTTGTATAATTTTTTTTTTTTTTTTTTTACATATAATAAATACCAAGTTTTTACACTAAATTTTAAGTAAGCTTCCCAAAAATTTCAAATCAAAACTTTAATTCTGGACCAAGTTATCTATCTGCTTTTTTATTGAATATTTTTTTTAGAAATAGTGGCTTGCAGGGACTTTCAGTTCTTCTTAGCAATTTATCTAAAATCAATACAACAACAATAAAATATATTAGTTTAATACTTTATGTAGGGCTTAATCAAAGTTTTTTAAAAATTTTAATTAAGCAAAATGGTGGCCTCTTGAATATACTACTTATGAATTTTAAAGCAAAATGTGCTTGTTTATCTTTTAATTAAAAAAAAAAAAAGTATTTATTAAAAAAAGAAAATCCTTTGATTACACACTAGTTTTTTGTGCCTAGAAGAATAGGTTGTTCAAATTTCATTTAAATCCGTCGGGTGGTTTTGAAAATAGAGTGGTCACTGTCTTTGAAAACATAGTTTTGAGAAAAATGCATTTAAAGTTTCAGTGTGTTAGGATTGAGGTCCTGCTACTCAATGTTCATGGTTATAGTAAAATAGATTCTAGTGCTATACATTTCGACATATTCAATGTGCAGGTAAAAAACAATTAGTAACAGCTGCTGTCAATAGTAAGTGGGTCCTATGATAATTACAAGATATTTCTGAAACTATCCATTGGTCTGAACTATCCATATTCTTGAAATTTTCATGGAATATCATCAAAATATTATAAGAAAAAAAAAAAGATTTTTTTTTACAAATCCGATTACCTCTAAACTCTAAACCCTTCACACATACACTCTGATTTTTAACATCTCACTTTTTAAGAAAAGTAAGAGGATAAACCTTTCAAAAAGATTGATGTAACAAAATTGAACACTTTTTTCTGCCTACAGAATTGTATGAAAGAATATGATGGATACATTATCAAAAATAGACTACTTTTTTTAGAAAGAATATATATAGACAACAAGGATATGAATTATTAGTTGCTTACTACTCAGCATATAACCCACAGAGTGAGAAAAATGTCCAGACCAGGGATCGAACCTGGAACATAATTCGTCTCATGTATGCCACTGAAGATGTGTACTCATGGTTAACTTTCCATCTTGTGCTGCTAAGTCGCAGCCATGCCAATACATAAGAGTGAGAAAATGCTAGACTGGATGTCATCTGGATAGCTCCAATCGGTAGAGCATTGATGTATAATACAAAAGGTTCCAGGTTCGATCCTCAGTCTGGACATTTTTTCACTCTGTTGGTTGTGCACTGAGTAGTAAGTAATAATTCATATCCTTGTTCTCCAGCATAATCTCTAGCATAATTTCAGCTCTTCTGATTTTTTTTTTCAGCTGCAACAAAATGATAGATGATTTCTTCCAATTTACACTCACTACTTTCTAGCATAATTATAAATCCTTTTCATGCATAAATGCCCATTTTTTTTTTATAAATATAGAGTCAGAATTGATTGGCTTTTTTTTCATTTCCTTTAATATATATATATATATTATAAATATCAGGGTGGTGCAAAATTTTAATTAGATTAACTATTGAAAACTAACGATTAAAAGTTTAATCATGACTAAAGATTGACCATTGAATTTTATCATCAATCTTTAGTCATGATTCAACTTTTAATCGTTAGTTTTCAATAGTTAATCTAATTAAAATTTTGCACCACCCTGATAAATATATTCAGGAAAATTTCTCCTGAGATTCCCTAAAGTAGTATGGACCCTGAATGAAATAAACAAAGTTCACCGATAATTTCAGTTACCTTTGTGGTGAACTTTTCACAGAACTAGCTGATTTCATGCTTTGAATCTCCTGAAAAAGTAAAAATAAGCTTATTAAAAGAGTAAAAATTATTATCTGAAAAAATAATTAAAGAAAATAATTATAATCATACATAGTTATTATTCTAATAATTTTAATAATAATTAGAGATAATTTTATTATATCCGATTATCTAATCATATGTGCTCTTATTTTAAGAGTACAAATTAAGAATTCATTTATTATGTTATTCTTCAAATTAAGCATCTGTAGGCTGAACCAAAACTCTCAATAGATAATTTTTATACAATCGCAGACATATTTACTTCTTTCATTACGCTATTCTTTCGAAGTTCATTTTCAAACTCTAGAAGCATTTGGCGCCTTTGTTCTTCCATCTGCTTAGCGATCCTTTCTTCCAAAAGTTGGACATTTTCTTTACTTAAACCTTCAATGCCTTTCTTTTCTTCACTCTATGAAACAAAAAATATAACAGCATGATTTGTAAACCACCCATAAATTTCCCAAATTCACAATCAGGAAAATCCTCCCATTTTGTATACATAAAAAACCTTCAAATATTAACTCCCCATCCCCCACCAAAAGAATAAAATAAAATAAAAAATCAATGAACATTTTAAAATTTTCGATAAAAGAAAGGCGTTTTTAAGTTGCTTCTTTTAAAACAAATTTCAGTACATGAAAACAGTAAAAAAAGAGACCATGACCAATCAAAGATAAATAATATTGATAGGAAAATAACAATACAAAAGTAGTTTAATTCTTTGGACTCAATACCTCATTTCTTGTTTTTAAAAAAGTTACTTTAAAAGGAAGTGAGATCGTCTAACAGATAATACAAATTTAACAACACAACATTAATCCTGATAAAAATAAAAAATAAAAAAAGTATTCTCAAAACATACCTGTGGATACTTATTGTTGATATCACCAGACACTGAGGGAGCTTTAGATAAATTATCAGTTGGCATGGGCACACCATTACTCCTGAATATTAATAACAAAAAAATAACTTAATCCACAAATTGTTTTTCAGACAAAAAAAATTACATTATGACAGACAATTAATTTGCTTTAAGCTGAGATTCCATGTTGTAAGGCCAAAAAGAAGGTGTTTTTTAAGAACTTTTTCTCCAAAAAAGGATCAATAAAAACAATAGCTGATTATCATTTTTCTCTGCGACAGGTTTGACAATTAAAAAATATGGGGTGATTTTTTTTCTTTTTCCAGATGACTATACATACTAATTGGCTACGATCAGGGTCAGAAGTAGCATGCTACAAGTAGTGATCTACAATACTCACTATTTTTTTTAGTAGGTGTAGTGTAGCATATTAAATTTTGAAAAATGTAATGGGGCAAGTAGCGTGATAGAAAAAATCATTAGTTTCTAACGAGCACTGATGCTACTTCAGGAAATATAAAAATGTGCCATTCTACAAATCACGTGGTCACAACTTGCATCTTTTATGCAAAATGTGTTCTGCTCAACAATTTGAAAATGATCAAATCTCAGCTGCAGTTATTAGTAATGCATCATATGATGCGATAGATTATCCCATTGACACTTGCTGGTAAAATCAAGTGTTGACCCATCAATGAAATTTTTTTTTTGGCAGCAACACTTGTCAACTTATTTATTATAAGATCTTCATGTTTTAATGTTGGATTTCTTCTTTTGGAATCACTTTATTTACAGATTTATTATTTTTTGATATTATGACAGAGGAATTGCAATATATGTATATTAATATTTTCTTGTATGTTATCTTTCTCAATTTTTTAATAACCTCCTTAATAAGTGTGATAGCATTTATTTGTTTGTGTCCAGGCAGGCAAGATATAAGAAGAGAAAACTGCATTATTTTAATCTGTATTCCCAATTTTGATTGTAGATTGAATCTTTTGGCAAACTCTGAAAGTAGCAAACTAGTTTGTAGTCACTACTTTTTAAAACAAGTAGTTATAGTTAACTATATTTTTGATAAAGTAGCTGTAGTTCACTACAAAAAAAGCAGTTTTTCTGACCACCACTGACTAAGATAAATAAATAAATAAAAGCTATTTATGGACTTCTTCAAAAAATAAATGAAAATGCAGTACTTTCGAAACTTTTCATATTACTCATTGCAATAATAATTTACAATTTAAATAACAAACGATGAAAAACTATGCTGTCAACCATTTTGATACAATAAAAAAAAGGAAAAAAGGAATAATTTTTTTTTTTTACATTAACTTTCTCAGTCCTGGCATTACCTGTGGTGACACTAAACAATTCTCTTTAGATTTAAATGCTTCCAGATTTGCTGAAATTGCTTCTTGATATTTTACAGCAATATAAGTAGAGGAACTTCGTATATTATGGAATACTATTTACATATGGGGCAATACAACATCCTGATATTGTTTAAAATCCGAAAACTGAATACAATTACAAACTTCAACTATCTGCGAATAGTTTTTATATACAAAAATTATTTTATGAAATTTCATTACTTGCAAACAAATAATAATAATAAATGTATTTCGACGGTATTGTGAGATAGTCGGGAAATAGGGAATAAGGGGTTAAAAATGAATAAAATTAACAAAAATTGGCAAAAAAACAGACGTAAATGGTATCAAGAGAGCATGATCAAAATATAGTGTGTAGGTAGTCATTCAATAGATTTCAGTTCAAATTTCAGATTTGCACCAATCACAGGGGTCACATTCACTCAAAAGAATTGGAGCAGGTTTTGGAGCAGGAAAGTGAGTTTTTGGAGCAACAAAAAACGACTTGTGGAGCAGGAAAAGCTCTTCTTTTGAAAATAAATTCAGTAACATCATTGTACCCAACACATATGTTGATATCTCATACAGTACAAAATCTATACTCCGGACCTTAGCGATTCCAAATTTCGGATCATATGCCATAAAAAAAAGAAATGAAAACTAATTTAACCCCTCCCTTACTCCATGAAATATTTTTATTTCATGCATTAGCAATACTAACTAGTATGGTGTGGCCATCACAAAACATTCTTCTATATAAATCAAATTGCCTGCAACAAAAATTAAATGCCAATGTATTCGAGCTTGAGATATAGCTATCGCAGAAACCATGAAAACAAAACATAGCAGCGACACTTGTCGGGCAGTATAAGTACTATTAAGCAATACTAACATGCATTAGCAATACTAAATAGTATGGTGTGGCCATCACAAAACATCTTCTATATAAATCAAACTGCCTGCAACAAAAATTAAATGCCAATGTATTCGAGCTTGAGATATAGCTATCGCAGAAATCATGAAAACAAAACATAGCAGCGACACTTGTCGGGCAGTATGTACCCAAAATTAATAAGGATCTATTTAGGTCAAGGTCTAACAGAGTCTGAAATTTCATGAAATTTTGTGCATTAGTTCTTGAGATATAGTTATTGCACAAATCGTGAAAAATGCAGCATAGCAATGCCCCCAGTCAGACAATTTAAACCAAAACCTAATCAGCATTTATTTATGTCAATGTGTAAATCTGAATTTTGAAGAAATTCTATGCATTGGTTCTTGAGGTATAGCTATCAAGGAAATCATGAAAAATGCAGCATAGCAGCTCCACTTGTTGGGCAGTTTGTTACACCAAAACTTAATTAGCACAATTTATGTCAAAGTCTAAGTGAATCTGAAGTTTGTTTAAATTACGTATTTCAGTTCTTTAGATAGGGTGCAAACAAACAAAAACAACAATTATTTACAAAAAGTCCTTTTCCTAAATATAATTTGAAATTGCAGATAGTGTCCTGTTTCGGGTCACGGAACCGGATTCCAACCCGCGCTTCCGTTGCAGGTTGGGTTAGTTTTAAATGCTTCGGGTTGATCTGATTTTTCAAAAGTAAGTCCTGAATATTTTTCCAATAAAAAAAATTATATATTTGCTGGCATTAAATCAAAAATTATTTTTTTCCATAACGACCAATTTTTAAAAAATACAAAATTACAAAATTAACAAAATTTGCAATTTTTTTCAGTCACTGATTGGCGAAATTCACAATTTTTTCTGCGATCGATTCACGAATATTGCAGTTTTCTTTCGTGATCGTTGGACAGAAATTGCAGTTTTATTTCAAGATCGAAAATTGCAGTTTTATTTCGTGATCGTCTGACGAAAATCACAGGTTTTTTTCGCAGTCACTTGCTGATAATCGTAGTTTTATTTCTCCAATTTATGACAAAAATCTTGATTTTATTTTGCGACCGTCTCACGAAAATCACGGTTTTATTTCTCGATCGTCTGATGAAAATTGCAGTTTTATTTCACAGTCGTTTGATGGAAATCACGGTTTTATTTCACGATTGTTTGACGAAAATTACGGTTTTATTTCAAGATTGTTTGATGAAAATTATGGTTTTATTTCACGATTGCTTAATGAAAATTACGGCTTTATTTCATGAATGTTTGACGAAAATCACAGTCTTATTTCGCAGTCACTTGTCAAAAATTGTTTTAAATCGAAGTCGCTTGCCGAAAATAGAGGTTTTATTTCACGATCATCAGATGAAAATTGCAGTTTTATTTAGCGATTGTTTCACGAAAATCATGGTATTATTTCTTGGTCACTTGCCGAAAATCATGGTTTTACTTCGAGGTCGCTTGCCGAAAATTAAAGGTTTGACTTCGAGGTCGTCTGACGAAAATTGCAGCTTATTTCGCGGAAACCACGGTTTTATTTTGGGATAGTTAGATGAAAATCGTGGTATTATTTCTTAGTCACTTGCCGACAATAATGGTTTTACTTCGAGGTTGCTTGCCGAAAATCAAGGTTTTATTTCGCGATCATTGATGAAAATTGCAGTTTTATTTCGCAGTTGTTTGACGAAAATCACGGTTTTATTTCGTGATCCTTTGACAAAAATAGCGGTCTTATTTTGTGATCAATCGCTGAAAATCGCAGTCATATATCGCAGTTACTTGCCGAAAATCGAGGTTTTATTTCGTGATCGTCTGACGAAAATTGCAGTTTCAATTTGCAATCGTTTGATGAAAATCACAATATTATTTCTCGGTCACTTGCCAAAAATCATGATTTTACTTCAAGTTCGCTTGCCGAAAATCGAGGTTTTATTTTGTGAGAGTCTGATGAAAATCGCCGTTTTTTTCTGTGATCACTTGATGAAAATCTTGATTTCAGATTGTGGATTTGATTTTTAAAAATTAAAAAAGGGGAAATCTGCCGTTCGGCAGAAAAATGGCATTCCTGGGAAGAAAATGGTGCAAAGAAATCAGATTTCACCGTAGAAAAGAAAAAACAAAATGCTCGTTTTGGAGCAAAAATAGTAAAAAAAATGCATTTGGAGCAGATTGTAGCAGATATTTTCATTTGGAGCAGTTTGGTGCAATTGGAGCAGGTCTGTGACCCCTGCAATCACAAATATAAGGATCTGTCTTTGTACCACCCTATTCATGGAGTACTATGAGATTTTGGTATTTCATATAACCTAACAAAGCTGGTTTAGGAAAAAATTGACTCTATGTTTATGGATGTGAATTGCGAGCTATAAAACGAGTATCACATCCTAAACTGTTAGTTTTTCGGTGTACATTATGCTTAGTTTCAATGTAAAAATATTACTTCTAATAATGAATAAAAAATATTGAAAAATTTTCTTTGATAAGTTGAAATAAGTTAAAGTAGGTTTAGATGAATAAATAAAATTAAGTTTTGCAGAGTTGAAAATGAAATGTGAAAAAGTAAAAGGCACGATATGGAAAGCTGACGCTGGTTTCATTCATAATTCAAGGACGTAAATGAACTCTTACAGTTTCGATATAAAGTGTTAAGTATATCCAGGAGACAGTGACAAAGCAGATATTTGGTGGATTCAAACTAATGTTTATTTGCAGAAGGCAAGATAAATAACTATATGCAAATAAAGAAACAACTTACAGAAACTTGACATTATATCCAATGGATTTAGCTTGAACAAACAGTAATCTTGATACAGTAAACAAATGTGTCGATAGTCAAACACTTTACAATATGGAATAGCATACTTTGAAAATGACATTAGTTAAAAACACTCTCATCCAACCACTCATATGTAAAAACAATTTGAAGAAATTTAAAATGAATAATAAACATCCAGAAAACCGGACCAGCCAGTTTTCAGACTATCTCGAAAGGTTCCCATATTCACGAGAACAAGAAGTGTGCTAATGGTTGCTGAGACTCGCTATTTATATGTTTGTAATGCGTGCTTACGGGCAACGCCTACCTGTTGGTCCAATCAGCGTACGGCATCAAAGTTGATGCGAATGATAAGTCGAATTAATCAACTGAACTATGCTATCGACATCTGGTGGGAATGGAATTAATTTGCATAAACTATAGTCAGTTCTGAAAATATGCTGGTGAGTGTTGGATCGGAAAAGATTACTGTAAAGGAAACAAAGATGGCAGAACGTCGATAACAAACGATGTATATACACAAATTAAAAACATCTTTTACTTAAGCAAGGTGTCAAATACATGTAAAATAAAATTTCCAAACTTGACATGTTTCGGTTTCAAAGTATAAAACCATAATAATAAGCAAACAAACATCATTAAAAACCAAACCTGAATGAGTCATTCGAGCACACGAGCTGAGCATTCTGGAAACATTTTTAAGTAGTTTATGATATTGCCACTTGGTGGCAGCACTTTACCAAACAGAAACCTTGGTATTCCATATTAATTTAATCACCGAAACATGTTTGAAGCTGTTTGGAAGTCAGTCATTTGAAAAATGGATTTTGAGGTTTCAGGATTGAGGAGGGTTGTTTTTTTTTAAAACCTAATCATATGTGTATATCAAAAATAATATATCCTTACCTAATTCTAGGAGAAACATATGAACTAGTTGGTGTATTTAAGTCCTAAAAAAAATTTAAAAAAAAATTAAAAATACCCAATTAACATTCTCTTACATTTTATATCATTTACAGTTACAATACAATTACTATGAAATTTGAATAAATATTGAGAAGATAAAGAACTATTTTTATGTTTTTGAATACTTCAAATGTCATGAAATAAATGTTATATAAGCATAAGTTAACATTAAAATAACCATAACATACTAAAATTTGAATAAATATTGAGAAGATAAAAAAAATATTTTTTCTAATACTTCAAATATCATGGAATAAATGTTAACATGAAAATAAGCATAACTAATAAGTGATATCATTAGGCTTTTGAATCCTAAGTCTCTTTGACCCTGAGTCCCTTTGACTCCCCCAAAAATTGGGGTCTTCTTTTTAGAAATAAGAAAGATTCAATGTATCCTTAGAATTTCCTTATTCTATTATGATTATTTGTTCCAGAAACAAAAAAGAAATTGAGACAAAAAAATCTACCTTGCAAAGCAATTTTGTTTTTGGATAATGCTCCATCTCATCCAAATGAAGATGTACTAATGTTGAATATGTGCTATATTTGCGGTGAGGAAATTTGTGCTATATTTCCCCCTCCCAACATTACAAGTTTAATACAGCCATTGGATCAGTGTGTATTGGAGAATTTAAAGAAAAGATATCGACGCCGTTTGTTGGAACATTCAGTGAAGTCTGATGATGAAAGTATTGAGAATGTTTTAAAGAGTGTAAGCATGAGAGACAATGTTTACTGGATAATTGATTCATTGGAAAAAATTCAATCTACAACACTGAATAAATTGTGGTTGAAATTTTTACCTAAAGTGGTAACATCCACTGAGGATCTTAATGACGACGATGGTGAAAACATTGTTTTGAAAGATTTGGTGAAGGAAGTACCTGGCTGTGAAAATTATAATGCAGATGACGTTAAAGAATGGCTAACAGTGATGAAATGATGGAAATAACTGAATCGACTATTGTAGAAATGATAAAAGATGAGGAGGAATGTAATGATACAGAAGAAAATGACTCTCTGCCATTTGAAAAAAAAAGTCTCATAGTGAAGGTTCTGCATCTTTAGAACTGGCTTTAAAATATGTAGAACAGCAAAATGAAGCCATCCTGCTGACGTTATGCTTTTTAAGCTCTGGCTAGATATTGCATCTAAAAAGAGAAGTAATGTGTTAAAGCAGCAAAAAATTGAAAAAAAATTTTAATTGTAAAGTATCCTGTATATCATTACAAAAGGAATAAAGGTATGTACATTCTTTGTCATCCTAATTGAGTAAAATTATAATTGGTAAGAATTTTCTACTTTTTTGGAAAATCCGAGTTTTCAGTAATCCGAAGTGGTGTCAGCACCAATTACCTCAGATTTTTTAGACTACTGTAGTTATTATTTTTCAACTGTATGTGCATTACAGAATTTTATCAGAGTTGTTTAACTAATTTTGCAGTCTATTTCCCAATATGAATCAAAAATTAATTTCAGCATCAGAAATACATCAAAACAATAATACAAAAACATGTAGTACAATGATCATGAAAATTTGAGTAATAGACATAGTACCAAAAAAAAGAAAAAACAGTAACAAAGCAAAATAAATAAACAAAATATTAAAACTTTAGATAAATATATACTAAATTTTTTAAGCAAACTAAAAATGTAAATGGAAGAAAATTCACAAATTTATTAAAAGTCAGTTAAAAAAAAAAAAAAAAAAAAAAAAAAGGAAGAAATTGTTGTATTGAAAAAGTTTAAAAGCCTCAAAATGTCTCAAAAATGTACCTTAATGAACAGCAGAACTCATTTAATATGAGCATGGCTAAAATAAGAAAACAGTTATAATGAGTAATCTGCACGTTAAAAAAGGTTTATCATTAAAACTATATTAAGATTTCCATGCTTTTTACATGCACGAAATCAGGATCTCTGTTAGCTAATACAAGCATAACATCTGTTCCTTTCAATGTGATTTTTGGCAAAAAGTGGGATAGAATTAGGAAAGATTTTTCTCAAAATGTAGTAATGTTTTCTGTCAAAATGTACTAATTTATCAGTTTTACCAGGAAGAATTTCAACCATCTAGGAAATACCCAAGAAAATGCTATGGAATGTCCTGTCGTCTTGAAAGAAAGAAGGGAATAATAAGGTTTTATAAACAACTCTTTATAAGATTTACAACTGAGCCATTGAAAAGAAGGAGCATAGAAGAAAATCATTCTTTGTTTAAGTTTTAGCTCTGGTCAATAATAACCAGCCTTTTCATGACTCTTACTGCACTGTTAAAATGTAAAGTATATGTGAAATCAATAGCTCAAAAATTGCAGTGACTAGCAAATTATTAGATTTTTTTCCGGGGAAAAGGGGAATGATCAGTTGAACTAGTGTTTGTCGACCATGTCCTTTGGAATTTCTAATTCTCTAGAGGAATTACTATTGCAATTACTAATATAAGAAAAACATTTTTATGAAAAGGATATATTTTACACATTACTAAAATAGATGTCAGATAAAAACATATGTACAAATGTCTTAAAAACTTTAAAACACAAGATATTAGTAGTATATAACACTTTTTTAGTGCTTTCAGCTCTAATCTAAGCCATTATCAAAGATTTCCATCAGCGGAGAACAAAGCTTTGATGTTGTTCAAGAAAATGAAATACTTGATAATGGCTTAGATTAGAGTCGAAATTGTTATGTACTGCTAATATCTAGTGTTTTAAAGTTTTTAAGACATTTGTACATATGTTTTTATCGTACGTCTATTTTAGTAATGTGTAAAATAAATAATTTTTCCTAAAAATGTTTTTCTTACTGTAGATAAGCAAAGACGAATCTTTTGTTTCGAATATTCTTTTATTATTAAAGTTATTTTGAAATTTCTAATTCTCTTCAATATTTAAAGAAAATGACACTCTCAAAGGTAAGCGTGAATATTTTATTTTAATTCTATGCTACTAACTTTACCATTGAGATAATTAGAGCATTCAATAGTAGTAATTAGCTTAATTATGTGTGTGTGTATTTTTAAGATTTTTTTATTATCTTTACAAGCATTATGAGTAATGGTTAATACAGGGAGCCTTGCTTTTCATATTAACCAAGTTCGACTGCATTTAGATAATTCTTTCTTACAAAGTAGCATAAATAAATTTCAAGAAATAGAGCATTTACACTCAAAGAAATATATGGATGGTTTAGAGGCCAATCAATGTTAGTCAACCAGCTATTTAAGATTTAAAAAAATAGTTTAAATCACATTACCCATGTTATTAAAAAAATCATTTTATTTGTTAAAGTAAAGATTACAAAAAACTTTAATGTTAACTTTACATTTTAGGTAGCTTTTAATACAAAAAGTAAAATGTTACCTATTGCAGCCGTTCGGAGGAAAACAATTACGGTACATTTTCACCGATCATGACCCCCAGATCCCCCCCCCATATATATATATATATATATATACACGATCTATGTCATACGATAGCACTCATAATAACCAATAACCGAGTGAATAAACCAATTTGGATGAAACTAAGCATGTGTATTAAGCTCACTAATATATCAACTGAGTTTGTTGCTTGTTGAGGCCAGCTTGTTTCAAAATAGCAGGCACTAAAAGATTTAAAATAAAAATATATACAAAAAAATTTGAAATTCAAACTTATTTTTTGTTTAAGTGTTAGGCTTGATACAAGGATTCTGGAGCATTTTTTGTTTTGCCTCTATCTTAAAAAATGGCTGAGATATTGCAGTTTGAAATTCTAGGGTGGCTGACATTTTGAAACAAGACAGCACATTACAAAAGTTCAGGGATTAATTTGTGTGTTTTGGTGAACGTGATTTCTTGCAAATTATTATCTTTCATTGTTGTAATCATTTTCCCAATCATACGCATAAAACTATATATTCATATCCATTAGCGTCAAATTCTCACTAAGCTTGGCAACACATAGCAAAATATTGCTAAATTTGACGACATAAATAAAGCCATAAATGCGTTTCTCATTCAAATTCAGTTTTAATGAAACTTCTGTAATCAGGTTCTTTGCATTTTAGTTTGCTGTTTTCAAGTAACATTAGCTAAAATTTTAAAACAAAGATTTAGGAAAGCTACCTTTTCCTCCCGGTACAGGCCAAAAGGACTTTTTTTTTTTTTTTTTTAAAGATGGATTAAATAAAGTTAAAATGCCTTAGAAGAATTGTCTCAACTACCCCATATCTCCAATACTAAAGACTTATTTCAAGTGGCAACTGAAAATTCTCGCTATACCCAGAAGCTTAAAATGCATAACTCATACCTTTTTTTTTAAAGTAACTTCTGATTAGTTTCTAAACCATCCATATATAATTTATATTTAATAAAACACAATACAAATTAATGCACTAAATGATTCAATAACAAATAGCAGAATTTTTTTATATTTTCTTCATTGGTTTCATACATGGGCACATTTTATCTCCCAAACCATCGTTCAATGAAAAATAACAAGATATCAAAAAGAGAAGGGAATGAAAAAAGTAATGTGGGAATTTACATACATACAGGCTTTTTGGCTTCTCCATTTAAGATGGGTTGAGAATTATGCAGAACATCAGCGACATTCAGATTCCTGCAATTAAAAAATGCATTTTTATTACTAATTCTGATATTTCAATAAATGATATCTTCTTAACAACAGCATTAACCAACAGAATTATTTCAATTGCACTAACTTTCTTATAATTTTAGAAATATGTTATTTATAAAACATTTTTTTCAAATTTAATTTGATATAAAAAACATTAGTTATGTTAAAAGGAAAAATCTAAGTGCCCTCTTTAAAATTAATTTAAAAAAAAAAAAAAAGTCCTTTCTTCCACAAAAAAAAAAAAAAATCTTAATCTGAAATTAATTTAATCTATTTTGAGTTGAATAGCTCTGTCACATAATGTAGCATAAACACGAAATGTCAGTCTGATGTTAAAGTTTCCTATATTCTGATTAAAAAAAAAAAAAAAAAAATCAATGATGCACTATTCTCAACATGTTTTGAAATAGACTATCATTGACACATGTTTATACTTAATGAGAAATTCCGTAATTTTGTATTCATGAAATGCTCAGGTTCTAATTGTAACATGTTGAAATATTTCAAAAATTTCCAAAAAAAAATGAGTCATTACAATTCTTGACATTTTCTGGAGGAAAAAAAAATTCTAAAAAAGTAAAATACATATTTACAGAAGCAATGGCGAACACTGCTTAGCTGTATTCTGTTCTTTTATCAAATAAAGAAATAAACAGTATCTTTTACAGGGTAACCTACTACTAGAATCAAAAAGTTCAGAGACACTTTTTTTTCAGTGGATATGGTTTATTGATATCATGCGTTACACACAATTGCTTTCGTAATACTAATGTTCTGCCAACGCTAGTGCAGTTGCTGAAAACATTCCTGGAAGTCCTTGGTCTTCATAGCAGCCGTTGCAGATTCTACAAACCTAGATGCCCTCTTGAAATGGCATCCTTTGAAAACACCTTCGTAGAACATATCGCCCTTTCACCGCACACCTGATGCCAGCGATTTCTCCAAACACTGGCAGAATTTCATATTTGCATGTTGTTCTTGAAAAGCCATTTCGGCTTTCATAACCCTGACACACACTGTCTAGAGTAGGCCTATCCAACCTTTCAGTAAAGAGGGGCATACCTCAAATAGTCGCAAACAATGAAGAGCACACATTACTGACATTTGACATGACTGAAAACAAGCAACAATATTATCTCACTATAGTGGTGGCAAAGTCTTAAGAGCTAAATTCCCCAGTAATTTTTAATAATAATCATCACCTTGAATAAATGCAGAATATCTGTCATAAATAAGATGAAAAAAACTATTCAGAAATACTGGTGGAAGTGGTGATCCCCTCTGGATTCCCCATCTGGAAGTTGTGATTGTGAAGGTCGCCTCTACTCCATGATGCAAGAACTTTTTAGAAACTGTCGAATGGCAACGGCCTGCGAGAAGAGAGACTCGGAGAGTGTTCGGAAGCGTGCGGTGTCGCGCAGTGGAAGATTCCATACGAAATATGTAGTCGTGAATTGTGTTAACTATTATTCTGTGTTTGTGTATTGTCTTCAATGTGTTAGTCAGATATATATTAAACGTGTTTAAATGTACCAGTGAGTCGCTTATGTTATTTCCTGATCAAAAGTTATCGGATCTACATGAAGCGCGATAATTTGGCTCAGCCGGCAGCATATTGAATGTTTCAGCATAAGCATATTCACTTTGACGTCGAACAGAGTCCGATAACTATTCTGGTTATCTTCAAGGTATCCTTTTTTATATGTTCCATCGAGAGCTGGTTTAAAAGTACATATAAAGTTTAAAAGTATATTGTTAGGATTGTTAACTGTTTAAGGTGTATATATGCTTGATATTATGATACTGGTTTAATATAAATATATCGAAATAAATTTAATATTCATTCTATGAATAGAACAAAACCTGATATTTAATTCAGTAATTGATTAAGTTTTAAAGGTAAATAATTAATTGATGTTACATTGTTTCGTAATGATAAGAATTGTATTTTTGTTGCTTATTTAACTTGTGTAATATTAATGCAGGGTATTTTGTTTATTATGATTGCTAAAATTGATAAAGTGTACAAATAGAACAGTTATACATAAACAATTATATTTGGCGCGAAAAATAAAATTTTGTTCTTTAATAAATATTCTGCAGTCATATATTATTACGGTAGAGTGGTTGTTTAAAGAAAAAAAAACCAAAAAAACCATAAAACGAGTTTCAGTTGTTTATAATTTCATAATAACTTTGTTAAGCTACCTGTTGTTGGAAAGAAGAAAAAAAAATTTGTATTAGCGAAGTTAATGATTGTTTGAAGAAAAAAAAAGAGAGAAGATCTATTTGCAAATGTTTTTATTTTGTTTAGGTTTATGATTAGATTAAAGAGTGTTATTTTCAAAGTATGTATAGGACGTAAATAGTTTTTTTTATTTTGTTACATATTATTTCTGAAATTCTCTCTGTGATTGTTGAAATGTTTGTTTACGAATTCAGATTAAATTCTAAAACAAAAGTTGAGTAATCTCTGCCTGAGTGAAACCGGAAATGCATAAATTTGTTCTTTATCGGATTATTACGGATTTGTTTGTTTATTTTTTTTTAATTGGGACTGAATGTTAAGCATTTTTTTTGTTTGTTGTTGCTTTATTTTCGATTTACAAAGTGAAAGCATGAAGATTTGATTTGCGTTTCAAATGAAAATAAAGGAAAGATTTTCATATCTTAAGTACAATTTAATTTAATTAAAAGGTGTTAATTTAAGATTGTGATTTATAAATATTTGGTTTTGTTATGAAATATAATTTTATAGGAAATTAAATGGTTAAAAGGAAAACAAGATACAAGATAATGTATTACTTATTTTGAAGGATGTATTTAAAAGGTAATATGAAAAATTATTGATAAATTCTTGTTTTGTTAGAACATAAAGGTGTTATTTTTTTTAATTGACATTTTGGTACAAGTGTTTAATTATTCCAAGAATTGTTTTGGGGATATATTTTTATTGTTGTGCAAATGTGTTCGAATTTATTCAGTAATACTAGTATAAATATTTAAATGAAATAAGTTTCATTCAATTTAATGGGTTACAAACAAAAGAATGTTCAGGTTTAAATTTAGTTTGATTTAGGGCGTTCTTGGGGAAAGTTCTAATTAGGATAGAGTCATTGTTGGAGTACTGTTGCATTGTGTGGATTTTTAAAGTTGAATTATCAGATATGGCTTATTTAAGCAAAGGTAGTAAGAAAGAAGATTTACAGCTAGTGGCGATTGAGCTTGGAGTGGAGGATGTCCAAAATTTAAAAGTTGCAGATCTGAAAAAGGCTATATTAGAAGTTGAGGGATATGATGAAGAATTTGTGAAGGGATTTTTGAGTTCTGTAATTGAGGATAGGAAAAAGAATGAAGAAAGAGAGAGGGAAGAAAGAAAACGTCAAGAAGAGAGGGAGGAAAAGGAAAGGGAAGAAAGAATACGTCAAGAAGTGAGGGATGAAAAGAGACGTCAAGAAGAGAGGGAAGAAAAAATACGTCAAGAAGAAAGGGAGGAGAGAATAGCCAGGGAAGCGAAAGCACATGAATTGGAAATGAAAAAACTTGAACAATTACAGAAATTTCCGGAACAAAGAGATGAATCAAGAGTTGAGATAGCTCCAAAAATTCAGTTAGCACAGATTGTCCCAAAGTTTGATGAAAAACGTGATGAAATGGGATTATTTCTGATAAATTTTGAAAGAAGAGCGGAAATGGCACAAGTACCAAAGAAGGATTGGGTAGCCTACCTGTTGGCAGTTTTACCGGTAGAAATTTCAAATATGCTAGCTAGAGAATCTCCAGAAGATGCAGTTAATTACGATTTTGTAAAATCTCTTATTTTAAAGCGATACAAGTTAAACAGTGAAAAATTAAAACAGTGTTTCTACAGACACCACAAGACACCTGAAAAAACATGGAGAAATTATACACAAGAGCTTTTAAGTTACTTCACTGAATGGATCACCGAATTAAATATTAACACTTTCCAACAATTAAAAGACTTAATAGTAACCGAACAATTAAAATTTCGTGTTCCTGTAGAAATAAGAGAACATTTCTTGGAAAACTGGCTCACATTTACAACGCCGTTAGAACTAGCAGAAAAACTTGATGATTACGAGAGCATTACAGACAGTTTTAAAAGAAAAGAACTTCCAAAGAAAAATTTATCTAACTCTCGGAATCAATGCTGGAATAATTATACTTCGGATTCAAAAAAAGATACGAGAGATTTTAAACCGAAATTGGAACTCAAGACTGAAGCATCTCTCGGAGTGCAACGAGATAGAAAAGAATTACGCACAAAATATGCCTGTTTCGCGTGTGGCAAGGAAGGGCATTTGAAGAAGGCCTGTCCCAAATTGAATACAGTAGGTCAAAGTGGAGGAAAAACTTCCAAAGTCGATCTTGAGAAAAAGGGTCTAAATGAAATTTGCTTGAATATGAATATTCCGGTGGAAGAAACAGATGGGAGACTTCTTAAGGTAAATCCAGGAATCGGTAACCAGAAGTTTCAGGGAATCATCGATAGTGGCGCGGAGATTACAGTGCTACGGGAGTCGGTGGTGCCGGAAGAATATTTACAGTCATGTGGAAAGGTTTTCTTGAGACCCGCAATAGGAAATCCTGTAGAGGCAAAGCTTGTTTCCGTTCCACTCACTCTTCGGACAGAAGATGAGGTCATTCCGTATATACGAGTACAGGTTGCGGTAGTGGAAGGATTACATGAGGAAGCTTTGATCACTCCCAAGGTTTTCGCTCTGTTAAAAGAACAACAGAAATTGTATTTAGGGGATGAGGTAGATATCACCCCGGTTGAAGAAAACAAGGAAAAATCTGTGTTCAATGTGGAGGGAAGGTGCCCAGCAGAAAAACTGGAAACAAATGTAGATAATGAAGACGAAGACCCAGAAGTTTCAGATTTGGAACTGATTCCCACTCCGGTCGAGGCAACTGTTTTGTCCGAAAAGGTTTGTAACGAGGACCAGAAGGAAAGTCCTTCAGTTTCATAAGCGCAACTGTTGAAAAGGGAGCAATCGGCTTGTTCTACATTAGAAAAATGTTTTGAAGATGCAAAGCGGCAGAAAAATAATTATTGGGTCGAATCCGGTTTATTGTATCATAGCGGCAAGGTTGGAGGACAAAAATATGTTCAGCTTGTTGTACCTGCTTGTAGAAGACAAGAAATTTTGAGATTAGCACATGAAACACCAACTGGTGGACACTTAACTGCTAAGAAAACAAGAGATAGAATTGCTATGTCATTTTGGTGGGAAGGAATGCCAAAAGAAGTAAAACAACTATGCGCTGCTTGTCATGATTGTCAAATGCCCAGAAAAACAAAAGTAAAGAACAGAGCACCTATTGAAGCAGTCGGAAGACCAGAACTCCCATTTCAAGTAGTCAATGCTGATATTTTGGGACCAATTGAGCCGAAGTCCTCTCGAGGCCATCGGTACGTTCTTGCTCTGATGGATCAACATAGTCGTTGGCCTGAAGCAATCCCTATTAAATCATTGACAGCAAAAGCAGCTTGTGAAGCGCTTATTGAAATTTTTGTTAGGACTGGAATTCCTAGAATGATTGCCATGGATAATGGAGGGAACTTTGCTTCAAAATTGACCAATGAACTTTTGAAACAATTGGGGTGTGTTCCTAAGTTTTCTACTCCAGGATACCCACAATCAAATGGATTGGTTGAACGGTGGGTGGGAACAATCAAATCGATGCTTCACCATGCCATAAACTCTCATGGTAAAGGTTGGGACAAACAACTACCATTTCTATTATGGACATATCGAGAAGTGCCGAATGTCACAACTGGTGTTGCACCATTTTTGTTGGTGTACGGACGTCCACCTGTAGGACCATTAGCAATATTAAAATCAAGTTGGGAAGATGAAGTGATGCTTCCCCAAGGAATTGGAGAGTCGGTCGCAGATTATATGCAGAAACTACGAGAACTGTTGGCCGTACCAATAAAAAACTGTGTTTCATGTGACGTGTGGAAGACTTAAAAAGTAACAGCTCCTTTAAAATCATAGTAGTTTATTATAAACATGATGACATACAATAAGACAGCATAACTTCGCTGTTAAATAAACGAACTGAAGAAAAATAATATGCAGCTACATTTTATATTACAACCAGCATTACAAGCTGGAGGAATGAAAAGTGAAGGCAAAGCATCCTGGAAAGTCCAGCCTTTTAAACACACCATCGGCGAATGTTTTGCATAAACATGTTGCCATTTAGAGGCACACAAATTCGCATCTGAAACGCCATTGGCTACGAATACTCGCAAGTCGCGAATAGCAGACTACAGTGACTAGCGCGATCCTGACATCACAGGTTACTTACTGTTACTGAGTAACGTATTTTGAACTGGAAGATCGTGAATGAAAACATTAGCGCTGGCCGTTTCAGATACGTGAGTATGTTTATTCAAGAGATGTTGAAAAACTGAAATGCATCAATGTAAAACTAAATACCTTTACTTATATTTAAAGAAAGCTTTAAGCCAAGGATTTATAAAGATGCATAACAATCGGCCTCCTTTTTCATCATCTCTAGAATATTACAAAAGCATGAAAAATTTGCATAAACATGAAAAAGTTCAAAAAATTTACAAAAAAATTACACTTGAAAAATTCAAAATCTAACAATCTGATCAATGTCAGGTCACATAAGACTTTATTGGCAGGACACTGACCAGAGTGAACAACATTGTAAGAAAAATTATAACCCCCCCACATAAAGATTTAAATATCAAAAATTCTTTTACAAAAATTCAACAGCTGCTCTTTCACTTGTGGCTTAGTAAAGCTATCTGCAAGATTAAGTTTACTAGGAATATATTTAAGTTTAAACATTTTATCAAAAACTAGATTTCTTAAAAAATGATACTTTATATGAATATGTTTTGTTTTCTGGTTTTCAAAAGGGGAATTAGAAAAAGCTATGGCGGCTTGGTTATCACAGAATAAAGTGCAATCTCTCAAATTTAAGTTAAGTATTTTATTTTGTAAGACATTTTTTATCCAGATTAATTCCTTAGCAGCTTCAGTTAAACTGACATATTCGGCCTCCATGGTTGAAAGACTTACACATTGTTGTTTAAATGTCTTCCATGAAATAGGAGTTTCATCCAAAAACAAAATATATCCACCTATGGAAACACGATCGTCTCTGTTTGCTGCAAAATCTGAATCAGAATAACATGAGAGATTTAAATCATTAACTCTAGATAACTCAAGTTTGAAATTTTTAGTATATTTTAAATAACCTAACAATTTTAATAAACAATTCCAATGAGCAATGCCAGGATTGGTTTGAAATTGAGATAATAAATTTACTGCATACATAATATCAGGTCTGGTCCTTCCCGCTATATAAGATAAACATCCTATAAGATTTCTATAAGGAAAACTAGACATTTTATCAAATTCTTCCTTAGTGGAAGGGGAATCTTGCTTTGACAACACTAAACCCTTAGGAATAGGTAAAGAGCTAATTGGAAATTTAAAGTTTGAATACATTTCACAAACTTTCTCAATATAAGCTGTTTGGTGTATGTAAAGTCTATTTCCAACCTCTTCAAACTCTATGCCTAATAGCTTTCTGGTTGCACCCAAAATTTTTAAGTTAAAATGTTTTTGCAGCAAATCTATCCCAAAATTCAAATCATCTTTAGTTTTGCCAAAAAGAACAATGTCATCAACATAGAGCAAAAGAACCAATCTGTCTTGAAACATATATACACAATTGCACCAATCTAGTTTGCAAAAATTTAATTTGGATAAAGCATCATCCATTTCAAAAAACCACTGTCTGCCACTTTGATGCAGACCATAAATGGCTTTATTTAACTTACAAACTTTATTTTTTTCTTTTTCAAAACCCTCAGGTTGGTGCATGTATATAGTTTCATCAAGACCAGCATAAAGATATGCATTGTTGACATCTACCTGGACATTAACCCATTTCAACAGACATGAAAATATGGCAAAGAACAACCGAATTATTGAAAAACTAACAACTGGACTGAAAACTTCATCGTAACTTTCTCCTTTAACCTGATTAAACCCCTTTGCAACTAACCTAGCCTTATACCTTACAATCTCACCATTTTCATTTCTTTTTAAGGTATACACCCAACGATTATCAAGTATTTTTGTATCCTTTGGAGGTATCACAAGATCCCATACGTTACGTTCATACATAACATTCATTTCCTGGTTCATTGCGTCCCTCCAACTAGATGCTTCTGGGGTTTTTATGGCTTGATTGTAAGTTTTGGGGATTTTAACCTCGGTCAAGTTTGCTTCATCTATTTTTAAAAAATTAGAAATTTTACCAGATTCTTTATTTTTACTGCTGAAGTCAAAAAGGTTTTTATCACATTCTATTTTATTTAATTTACAATATTCTAACAATTCATTAAAAGACCTTATTCTAGTATTGGTTCCTTCGATGCCATAGTAAATGTCTGTTTTTTTTCCTACTTTTCGAGGTACTGCTTTACGTATCCAAGGAATAGTTGCACAAGTCTTTAAACCACTATGTTCTAAACTTTTGTCAGAATCTGATGCCCCTCCCAATTCAGATGTAATCTCTGGTTCTACATCAAAAATATTTCCGTCCTCTGGGAAATCAAAAAGTGAAAAATTTAATTTAGGTTCTTTAATTTTTGAAGCTATATCTACCCCCCTTTTAGTTTCATCAAAACGAACATTAATGGTTTCTACAATTTTCTGTTCATCTATTAACCAAATTCTGTAGCCTTTAGTTGCCTGAGCATACCCGCACATAATCCCTAGTTTAGCTCGCATATCAAGCTTCCTTCGGACTTGTTTGGGCACTCCAACATAAGCTAAACAGCCAAATGTTTTTAAATGAGAAACTGAAGGTTTTATACCAGAGTACATCTCAAAAGGGGTTCTTTTTTGTTTGTGACAGATCCTATTCCAGGTGTAAGAAAAACACATTAAGGCCTCAGCCCAAAATTTTTGTGATAAGCCACTTGAATTAAGGAGAGCTTTAACACCATCAAGAGCAGTTAAATTAAAACGCTCCGCGACACCGTTCATTTCTGGACTGTACGGGTTCGTTTTCTCATGTAAAATTCCCTGCTTCTCTAAAAAATTTTCAAATTCGTTGTTGCAGAATTCTAAACCCCCATCAGTTCTAGTAGAAATTACTTTCTTACTTAAATACCTTTCAGCCCTATTCTGAAATTTTAAGAATGTCTGAAAAACGTCTGATTTATTTCTGATGGTATATACTGCAACATTACGAGAAAAATCATCAATGATTGTGAAAAAATATCTATTCCCTCCATGTGATGCTACAGGTAAAGGGCCGCACAAATCCATGTGTAAAAGTTCTAGAGCAGTTTTTGATCTAACATTCCCTATTGATTTAAATGGCACTCTCTTCGATTTTGCAAGTTTACAGGAGATGCAATCCTCGGTTAACTTTGACAGCTCTGGCAAACCTCTAACACTTTCATTTTTACTAGTATTAACCAAATATTCACTATTTACGTGACAAAATCTCTCATGCCACAAGTTACTCAAATTTAAATTTTCAATTTGGTTAGCTGAAATGTCAACCGAGTTGCTTTCTCCTTTACAAGTTTTATAGCTGAAAGGTTTAACAAAATACAAATCATTTTTCCTTACTGCATAAAATAACCATTGCCAGTCCTTGTCATGCACAATTAGTTTGCCTTTACTGCCAACAAAATTTATGCCTAGTTTTTCAAGTTTACTACCAGACAAGAGATTTCTACGTAAATGAGGATTATACAAAACATCTTTAAGAATTATTTGATTGAAACTTCCATCTTTACATTTAATAAAAAAATGTATTGTACCTTTTCCCTGAACAGGACTTTCTTTTTCTCCAACAGCAAATGACATCTGCATATTTGAAACTGACTCATAATTCAAAAAAAGATTTTTGTTATTACAAAAATGAGCAGTAGCAGCTGTATCAAACACCCAGCTACTATTTTGGCCAAAATCAGATGAATTTGCCTCAAGAAAATTACTTTTAAAATTACTTTGAGCTACTTCAATCAAACTAGTCTCATGTTCAGAGAAGGTACATTTTACATTACTATTACTTTTTTCATTACTACATTTAACATTACTATTGTTTTTTTTCATTACTACATTTAACATTACTCTTTAACTCTGCGTTACTAGATTCTTTAAATTTACTATTTGACTGATATTTCTTAGTTTGAAAATTTTTAGACTGAAAATTTTTAGATTGATTTTTCAATTTACAGTTAGCAATTAAATGACCATAAGATTTACAAAGAAAACAAGGACCTATTAATTTACTTTGATTAACATTATAATTCTTAAATTTACCTGTTTTACACTTTACCACTTCTCCAGAAAAAGCAACACTAGAACTAGAAATGTCCTTTTTGGCCAGTTTCAATCTATTCTCCTCCAGTAGCAATTCAGCCTCAATCTTGTCCGGTACAAACTCTGCATCTGGCCACCTGTAAATCGCTTGGACTGTAGACTGGAACTCCTCGGGCAAACTTCTAATCATCTGGTAACCCATGTACAAGGGCTGAAGGGTATGTCCTACATCACGCAGACGCTCTGCTGCCTGCTTGACACGACACAAAAAAAGTCCCAAATTTTCTCCAGGAAAATAACGGACACCAAAAAAATCATCTAGCAGTTGTATAACACGAGCTCTTGTGGTAGGTTCAAAATGCTCTTTAAGGATCTTCCAGGCTTCAGCTCCATTCGTTGTATGCGAAATTAATGGCTTAAACTCAGATGACAAGGTCTGGTAAATAATGGTATAGGACCGGGCTTTTCTTAAATTCACCTCACTCTGTTCTCTCCATGTCAGCTTGTCTGTCACAGGAACTGTTTTTTCCGATGTCTCACCGCTTTCACTCTTGACGTTCTCAATATATTCCCAAGCACCATAATGCATTAGCAGAACTTTTACTTCCATCTTCCACGTCTCCCAGTTTGACGAGGTCAAAAGAGCAACATTCTGAAACTCCATTTTCTATACGGCCTCCGTCAAATAAGTAGGAAAAACACTTTAATACACATGAAAAAAAGCAAAAGTCTCTTTAAAAGCGCACTCCAGGGAAAAAACATCAGCTGTAAACATCGGCGACACTTAAGCAGAAAAACAACATCGCAGCGACTTCGAGAAACACATCGGCGACGACGTCTTCACTTCCACAAAACAAACTTTAAACTGCTTTAAAAAATCACAACCGCGCAACTCTGCTACCACTTGTTGGCCGTACCAATAAAAAACTGTGTTTCATGTGACATGTGGAAGACTTAAAAAGTAACAGCTCCTTTAAAATCATAGTAGTTTATTATAAACATGATGACATACAATAAGACAGCATAACTTCGCTGTTAAATAAACGAACTGAAGAAAAATAATATGCAGCTACATTTTATATTACAACCAGCATTACAAGCTGGAGGAATGAAAAGTGAAGGCAAAGCATCCTGGAAAGTCCAGCCTTTTAAACACACCATCGGCGAATGTTTTGCATAAACATGTTGCCATTTAGAGGCACACAAATTCGCATCTGAAACGCCATTGGCTACGAATACTCGCAAGTCGCGAATAGCAGACTACGGTGACTAGCGCGATCCTGACATCACAGGTTACTTACTGTTACTGAGTAACGTATTTTGAACTGGAAGATCGTGAATGAAAACATTAGCGCTGGCCGTTTCAGATACGTGAGTATGTTTATTCAAGAGATGTTGAAAAACTGAAATGCATCAATGTAAAACTAAATACCTTTACTTATATTTAAAGAAAGCTTTAAGCCAAGGATTTATAAAGATGCATAACAAGAACGTTTAAAAAATGCGGAAGAATATTCAAAGACCGTGGCTGAAACCCAACAACAGCGATACGTTCACTATCATAATTTAAGGTCGAAAGATACAAAATTCTCCATCGGAGATGAAGTTGCAGTACTAATTCCCGATTCCACTAATAAATTGTGTTCAAAATGGAAGGGACCAGGAGAGATAGTTCAACAAAAATCGGTTCATTCCTATGCAGTCTAACTACCTGACGGAAGCATCCGACATCTACATCAGAACAAATTAAGAAAGTATATTCAACCGATTAGAGCTATTGGTGTTATTTATGAAGTGGATGAAGAGTTCGGAGAAGTACAACATGCTCCGGTAGAACAACACAGGGTCGTTGATGAAGAAGTGCAGAAAAATATTAATTCGAGCAATTTATCGCCAGAACAACAAAAAGAACTAATAGCACTTATCCAAGAATATAGAGTGGTTTTTGATGGGGAACTACAGAGAGCCAAAGTTGGTTCGCATAGTATAAATTTAAAACCTGGTGTTGTAAGAAAACAACCACATCTTTATAAAGTACCAGAAACTTTGAAAGCTAATGTAGAAAAGAAAATACAGGAATTACTAAGGAAAAATCTCATAGAACCTTCTTCTGCGGAGATAGTCTACCCATTGGTGTGTGTAGCTAAAAAGGACGGTACAATCAGACTGTGTGTAGATTATAGAGAGTTAAACGTCGCCACCAAGATCTCCCCTTTTCCTATGCAGAATTCCGACAACTTAAAATTTAAAGCTGGTTCAGCAAAATATTTGACTTCGCTAGATATTTTAAAGGGATATTGGGAAATCCCGCTCGAAGAGAGTTGTCGAGAATTGACCAGTTTTGTGTCCCCAAAAGGCCAGTACCAATGGAAAGTTATGCCTATCGGACTGTCTGGAGCTCCAGCGACTTTTCAGAGAGTGATGAATCAGACCTTGAGACCGTATAGTGATTATGCAGAAAGTTTCCTTGATGATATTATAATTTTCTCTTCTAACTGGGAAGACCATCTGCAACATATAAGAGATATTTTGGAAACTTTGAAATCTCTGAATTTTTCAGCTAACTTGACGAAATGCTCCTTTGCAGCATCTGAAGTCAGATATTTAGGACATATCGTGGGATCAGGTAAACATGGACCTATTCCAGAGAAGCTAGAAGTAATTAAACATCTCAAAGCTCCTAAGACGAAGAAAGGACTGAGATCCATATTAGGTCTATTTAACTATTATAGAGAATACGTTCCACATTATGCCAACCTTGCAAAGCCTTTGACAGATCTGACCAGAAAAACTGTTCCAAATGATATTCCATGGTCGGAAGATGCTGAAAAGTCGTTCAATAAGTTAAAGGAAAGCTTATGTGAAGTTACAAACCTTTATACCCCAGACATGTCCAAACCGTTCGAAATAAACACTGATGCTTCCATATCGGGTATTGGTGCCTGTTTAATGCAAAGGGACAAAGACAACATGTTAAAGCCCATAACTTTTGCCAGTCAAAAGCTTACTCCAGCTCAATCAAAGTGGAGCACAATTGAAAGGGAAGCGTATGCTGTAATCTGGGCACTTGGGAGATTCGAAATGTGGACTTATGGAACCACCATAATATTGCATACGGATCATAATCCCCTAAAGTACTTAACAGAGGGAACTCCTAAGAACGCCCGATTGCAAAGATGGTCGTTGCACTATCTCGTTATCAGGTATCTATTGCCCATAAACTGGGTAGTGCTAATACAGTGGCAGATGCTTTATCTCGCATTTATGAGTAAATATATATATATATATATCTTGTATTATTTCATTATTATATATTGTATAATGTGTATTGGTAATATGTAAATTTTTAGTATATAGTGTATAAGAATTTATATATGTAAGTAGTTTAAGTAAATGCTCTCGATGGGACGGGTAAAGAAATAAGACTTTAAGTAGGACTTTTCAGTAAGACTTTTTTTTAAGTAAGATTTTTAAGAATAGTTTCACAGTGTGGGACACCGTCCAACATGTGGAAACTGGAGGGAAGGTGTGAAGGTCGCCTCTACTCCATGATGCAAGAACTTTTTAGAAACTGTCGAATGGCAACGGCCTGCGAGAAGAGAGACTCGGAGAGTGTTCGGAAGCGTGCGGTGTTGCGCAGTGAAAGATTCCATACGAAATATGTAGTCGTGAATTGTGTTAACTATTATTCTGTGTTTGTGTATTGTCTTCAATGTGTTAGTCAGATATATATTAAACGTGTTTAAATGTACCAGTAAGTCGCTTATGTTATTTCCTGATCAAAAGTTATCAGATCTACATGAAGCGTGATAGTGATCACCTCCGGATCTCCCATCTGGAAGTGGTGATCCCCTGTGGTAATCCATCCCTGATTACAAATACAGTGAAACCTCTCTGTAAGGGCCACCTGCCGTTCCATTGAAAATTGGCCCTTATGAGGGGTGGCCCTTGAATAGGGGTGACCAAAAAAAACTAAAATAAGGAAATCAAAACCTATATAGGAGAAAAAACTGTTTATTAACATTTTAAAACTCTATACATGATTGAAAAAATTTTCTATTGAAGTTTGTTTACTTTTCATAATTTTTTCGTAGACAATTTTAATGATTCTTTTACTTTATGGAACAAATTACTTAAATTTGCATCATTTATTAATACCTTAGAATGAGATATTAGTTTATTTATTTTTGTTAGCATTTTCTGACAGGATATATTCACAGCTGCAGACTCATTATCATTATCTGAATTACATTGAACTCCTAAAATAAAATTTTTTTTAAAAAATAACACTCTTATAAAGTTTAAACAACATTTTTTTATAATTTTACCTGTATCTATCTATTTCATCTATAATTCTTTTCTCCCAATCTTCTGATAAATCCTCATAGCATTGAACTACATTTTCATATTTATCTGAATCTGGATTATAGGTGCAGATTCCCAAAATTTGGAAGGAGTCACTGGCTCCTAAACCCAAAAAATCCAGTGGCCACAATTGTAAAACAAATGCATAAAAACAATAGTGTTTACATGGGGTAAAAAACTAAAAAAACTCAGGAATTCAAAGTGTAAAGTAATTTATTTAATATAAACACATGTACAAAAAAATTTGAATATTAATTAAGTCTTAAATCATGTACAGTCAGAAGATAAAGTTGGGCTAGATACGGTTTAAAAAAAATATGTATAAGCTAAGCAATCAGGATAGTGGGGAATATCAGAAAAACAATATTTCTTATTTTGATTTTGCCAGACAAAGGTACATATGAAAGAAAATATGAATTTGTGAGATTATTTTGCACTATAAAAATCAAAACACACTTCAAACTTCAAACATTTGTTTATATATATATATATATATTTAAATCACAGTCTATGTAAAATTATCAGATTCCAACTGTTATGAATAACATTGCTATTCGAATATATTTAATAGTTTGCTGTGTTAAACAGATCATTCTGAAATGTTATTAAAAGATAATAATGTTTATTATGTGTTTTGATCTTAATCTTTAAAAAAAAATCAGCATTTCACGATGGGGACTGGGAATACCAGAAATTGATTGCTTTTAAATCACATGGCGACTTAAACACTGAAAGTTAGTGGCCACAGCAAAAAATTTAGTCGCCACGTGGCGACTGGCGACCGTGAATCTGCACCTATAATCTGGATCCTATTCAATTTCAGCAGCTTTCGAAAGTTGAACCTGTTTAGGATTTAAGGCACATGTGAAAAAAATATGGCCTTTATGAGGGTTGGGTGCGGCCCCTAATAGGAGTAAAATTAACATTATGTATATGGGGGAAATTTTCGTTCCTAAAAATACTGGCCATTAATAGAGGTGGCCCTTGAATAGGGATGGCCTTTAAAAGAAGTTTCACTGTAGTCTTATACATCACAGGTGTCTTATAAGGATGCACATAAGACACACAGATGGTAGCTATAAGGCCCCTATGACCCAGGAACTTTCTGTAAAAATAATTTGCAGAGATAACATAAATCATAGTAAATTTAGAACTATGTTTTTGTGAGAGGGAGCCTATCTCAAAAGTTTCGTAGAAGGAAACAGAAACCTTAATCGCTCTTATAACAATTAAAGAAAAAACATTCAAATATTATTGGTTTTGAAGAAAGCATCCTTAAAGTAGATTTTTAATTTAAAATAACAGCTACTAACAGAAAACATTCGAAAGGGCACCATGGTGCCAGATTGGACAGGTCTGATCTACATCCTATTTCTGCCTCACCATGTCTCATGTCACATTGGCATTCATACCACGGTAAAATAGCTTCCTATTTCTACTCCAATCCAGGGTGGAGATATCAGCATAAGTCTCTGAACTTTTTGATCCTGTAATAGTATAAATGGAATTCCAAACCAGAGGGATTAATAAAATAATAATAATAATAATAAATTAATTGAGGCCCAGGGCAGTTTCTATGCAACAAAATAGTACATGTAAAAAAGTAAAATCATTTATAAAATCTTAGTTAACATCATAAAGGAAACATTTTCAAGTTTTATAAATACCAAATACAGAAAAATATTTTTTAAATGAAATTTATTTAACAAATCAGGAGTAACAATTTACTCACATTTTATGCGTAAATGCCAGAAAATTAGTGAAGCATCATGACACACAGATTTTAGAATAATGAGTGTCAAACATGGACTCGAAAATTGACATCCTACACCTCCCCCCCCCCCTCTTAAAATTTTTTTTAAATACTCTTTTTCAAATATCTCAGTTATTGTTTATTTGTCAAAACTTTATTCCTGTTATTTTTTTCCTTCACCAGCAATAAAAGCAGTCCAGGAATAAATGAATTGTTTCAGTTGCTGAGTTAGAAAGAGAAAGTGCTCCAAAAATTTAATTGAAACTTGTATTTATAAAAGACTGACTTTGTCTCAATTTTGATATTTTCTAAAATTAACTCTACCTTTCATGACTTACTAGAAAAACTTATTAGCATCGATGAGTATATGTGACAAAACTATCACTTTTTTCATTGTGGATTTTGAGGGAATGAAAAATCAACAAAAGTTGTTATAGCTTTGCATTTACAGCATCCATTAATATATGTGCAACATGTCAATGTTCTAATAAATATAAAAATTTTCGTTTCATTGGTTCATTAAACACCGACTCACAGTTTTATGAATAGTGAGTCAAGTGGGCTCATAAAGATTTAGGTGAAATGCAGGGGCAGATCTAGCACCCATTTAGAGAAGGGTCATGCCAAGCTTGACAAATGCAGTTGCCAGGTAGCTACTGGCGACAAAGTTTCCTTATTTGGCATTTAAGTTATTTATTCTGGCAGGGTTTTTTGTGTGCAAAAATTGACTTAAGAAAGCACAAACAACATTTTTCTGTTTTTCAGCATTTTGAATTTGGCACAAATAAGTTCATCAAATGCAAATTTTAAAATAATGATATGACATTTATTTCACTGACTTCGACAGGAAAATAGGCAAAGAATTGTTTTCTTGCTTCACCCCCCCCCCCCCTCCCCACATCAGATGTGATTTTGTAGCACTCAACTATCTGGACATTTGAAGCATTCGGCAATCAGCATTTCCTGAACATGTCGGTTAATTAATCTTTTACAGTATTGCTTTTCTTTTTTTCATAGATGCATAATTTTAACAAGTTTCATTAGAAAATTTGGTTTATATTATCTTGCTAAATTATGTACTAATTCTGTAACTAATTTATACTAAAATCATTAAAATTACAGACATTACAATACACTTTCATAAAACATTAAAAACATAATAAAATTGGACGTTTCGGGTTTACATGGAAAATCCCTTTTCAACAACATTTTACTTAGCGTAAGTCATAGTTCAAAAATATAATAAAATTGGACGTTTCGGATTTACATGGAAAATCCCTCTTCCACAACAACATTTTAGAACAAAATGTTGTTGTTGAAGAGGGATTTTCTATGTAAATCCGAAACGTCCAATTTTATTATGTTTTTAATGTTTTATGAAAGTGTATTGTAATGTCTGTAATTTTAATGATTTTAATATAAATATAAATATGTTCAGACGTAATATTTTTGTTTACTTCATATGTAACTAATATTTATAAACTATGCAGGGGACGGAAATGAGGGGCAAATAATTTTTACTGGTAACTAGAACTTTTTGTTGACTACCAGATTTTATCAAATTTGTAAAGCTTTGGTCATGTGCAGGGCTTTTCAAATTTGAAGATCACATCTGTACATAAGAAGATTTTATTTTTTAAGTTTGCCCACAACTCCAAAGTGGCTATTTTATGACACACTAATAAAGTTATTTTCATTTGTAAATGCATAAAACTTGGTAGACCTATTCATAGGTACAAAAAATTGAACAGAGTTTCCCATTTTCTTATAAAGATCTTAATGTAGTCAAATTCACATTTTTAGCCATTTTTTGGGACTTGGCAGTCACAAAAAAAGGATCAGCAGCGAGTAATGAAGCTGTATCACACGTATAAGAAAATAAAAAATGTTCGTTTTTCCAAAACTTAAAGAGCTCTGCAAATTTCACGCATTTCTGTTTTAAATGACTGTGTGTGCAAAAAAATATTTATATTGTTGAGCAGAAGCATATATTTTTCATTTTTAAAAACCCTTAATGTGCATTTGCATTAAACAAATGTACTGTTGTACAGAAACTTTCTTTGCTCAGTCAGTTTTTACTTGAAAAATTATTATTTTTAATTAAAGTTCATAAGAATAAATCACAAAATGTTGTTATGAGGGAGCATTTAGAATTAATACTTATTTCTATGTAAGACGAGATATTTAAATGAGAAACTGAACATTGAAACAATTTGAAAATGTTATTAACAATTTTCTACTGCATGCTTTAGGTATTGGGGTCGAGATCTGATGACACAAAAGTTTTCAGGATTGGGCTCCGAAAAAAAGAGCCCAAACTCATATCCACTGTACAGGGGTTACTTTTGTCCTCTTATAACCACATTATATTGGGCTTTTATTGCTTAAAATATTTATAACCAGGGTGTAAAAAAATCATGTTTTTATTAAAAAATCAGATTTATTTGATTTAAATCTAATTTTTTTTATTTAACTCAAGATTTTTTTTAATTTCAATTTTGTGTGATACAAACAACTATATAATACCTTAGATTTAAAGTTAAATACTATACTATTGTTACTAATGGCATACATTAAACATTTTCAAATTGAACATTGCTAATCATTGTCAATAAAATATTTTTTGATAGTTTAAAAACAAAAAGTGAAATAAAAGATAAACAGCCAATAACTTAGTGACTTCAAGTTAACAATCAAAAAACAAAATAATTATTTTTATCTACAATACACAATAATTATCTACAATTTCAAAATATTTAAACATTAATTTAATTAGTTTTATTTAAATATTTAAACATAAATACTATTTTAGCTGCCTTTTTTAAGCCTAATTGGTTTGGAAATTTACTCTGTATGAGTCCAAAAGTGAGAAACATCCTCTCTATCGCTGCAGTTCCTTTTGCAGTACTTGCACAACTGTATTTTATAAAGTTCATTCTGATCTACACAGTTCTTTAGAAGTGTTATTGATCTTCACCACATTTAAGGATTATAGAGCTTCTATATCAAACAAAGTTCCATAAAAAAGAGGAGAGAGCACAATAAATTTTAGTAAATTGTTTAATAAGGAGGTATCATTATACTTTTCTTTAACAAAGTTTAAAGCTTGATTTTTAAAATTTATTATGAAACATCCCACTTCAGAATTAGCATCCAAGAGGTAAGCTAAAAAATGAGCTGGTGTTAATGCTTGTTCACATTTTTTATTAGCTAATTTTTTGCAATTGCCATAATTTTTCAGTTTTTCCTTCAGATTTTTTGAGACCTTGACAATATTGGATGAGAATTTGCATTTTACCTAATGCCACCAAAATGGATTCCAACATTAAGAAACATTGAAAGCATTTCTTTTGCCACATTCATAGATTTTGATCTGATATTGGTGTAGAAATTTTGAAAAATATACAAAAAATGTTCAAAACAATGCAAAAAATTGATTTTTTTAAATTAAAATCAATGATTTTTGTTTAAAAAATCATTTGATTTAAATAATTTGATTAAAATCATTTACACCCTGTTTATAACTAAAACAACAGTAATACACATGAAGTTTAATTTTTGAATACCACTATTGATTAAAGACCCTTTTTATTTATAAGTGAAATAATTTTTCGTCATTTACGTAACATAAAATAAATAAATAAGTGAGGCAGCTAAAACAACAAATCAAAACCTATAGTTAATGAATTTTTTTGGTTTTTGTAAAAAATGATAATTCATTTTTTTAAAAGCATTGTTTTATGCTTAAAGAAAAAATATATATAACTCTTAAATGCTATGCACATTTGTAAATTATCATTTACCGAAACCTTGCTTCTTCTTCTTTTCTTTTTGCTAACACACTTTCATAATCAACTGAATTCAGAATTGATTGAGGGCTAATATCTTTCTTCTCTTGATGAGCTCGCTGCTTTGATAATCGTTCAGCTTCTTTCTGCAGTAAAGACCCATCATGTAATATTTATTTTTTTATAAACTATTTTAAAGTGTAAAATATAGATTAAGTACAAAGTTTCAAATCTGAAATTCAGACATTTTTTTTTTTTTTTTTTTATCATATCAAAATGCAAAAAAACTAAAAAACACAGAAAATTTCAAAAATCACAAAAGGACAAAATTTATTATATTAGGCTAAAAGTTTCAAACTGAATTCCTTTTACAAATGACAACAATAAATAAATAATTAATTAATTTAAAAAAAAAGAAAGCTGCAGAACGCAAAAAACTAAAAAATTGTGGAGGACAAAAATGACTATATTAAGCTAAACGTTTGAAACCAAATTCCTGTTCTGTCAAAAGATCACTACGAAACATGAAAAAAAAAAAATCTAAAAATCGCATACAAAAATTCCAAATAATCTTTATCGAAAAGAGGTCAACATTTACTTTATGGGGCTAAAAAAATTAAAACAGGATTCTTTTTACTAATGTGGAACAATTGCTTCAAAATTCAAAATAACATTAAACAATGCTTAAAAAATTAAATTAAAAAAAATTGTTTAAATATTATAAAAGCTTCTTTTTTTTTACCCTACAAAAATATTCATCTTTTAAAATATCTGCTTTAGTATTTTTTATTTTTAGTATTGCAAATGCTTTCCTGAAGTAAATAATGCATGTGTTAAGGGAGATTAAGATTAGCTTTTTTCTTTTTCTTTACAAATAAACTGCAAATGTTTCAAAATTCAGAATCAATCTCTAGAATTTTTGACTTTGTACAGTATAAGAAAACTGACATAAAACGACACGAGCAGGGAAGACCGAGCTATGCTCGGTCAAAATTAAATGAGAGTTCAAATATCATGACCCATGACCAAAATGACCTATTTTAAGATAAAATAGCTTGACCCCTAATGACCCATAACCAAAATGACCCACTAATTGAATTTTCTCGAACATGTGACCTAGTCCAACAGTCTTCTCGTGCCCGAGAACCATAGGATGCAAAACTTAGTGTAAATAGTCTGAGCAGTTTTTAAGATAAAATAGCTTGACCCATGACCAAAATGATACACTAATTGAATTTTCTCAAACATGGGACCTAGCTCAACAGTCTTCTCGTGTGCAAAAACCATAGGATGCAAAATTTAGTGTAAGTAGTCTGAGCCGCTTTTTAGATAAAATAGCTTGGCCCATAATGACCCATGACCAAAATGACCCATTAATCGAATGTTCTTGGATATGTGACCTAGCCCAATGATTCGTGCTTCGATTGCCCCATTCGTGCAACTCTCGTGCCCGAAACTCGTAGGATACAAAATTTAATCAAAATCGTTAGAGTCGTTTTTTAGATAAAATTAATTTGACCCGCGTTGACCCAAAAATGACCCACTAATCGAAAGTTCTTGAACATGTGAACCAGCCCAATAGTCTTCTTGTGCCCGAAAAGGGTCGAATACAAAATTTCGTCAAAATCGTTTGAACCGTTTTTTATATACAATTAGCTTGACCATGACCCAAAATGACCCACTAATTGAATTTTCTCGAACATGTGACCTAGCCCAATCGTTTTCTGATGCCTCAAAACGGTAGGATGCAAAATTTCGTCAAAATCGTTAGAGCCGATTTTAATATAAAATTTGCATAACCACACACACACACACACAAGATTTAATCGTATTAGAATATATGATACATCATTTAAGGTCAACAATAATGTTTTACGAATTATATTTTAATAATGAGCAATCTCTCAAACTAGATTCATATAATTTCAAGAAAATTGATGAAACCTTTTGTTTACTAGTTTATGTTTAAAAGATCAGTACTTTATCTGATTAAAATAAAAGCAACCACCCCAGCTTTGCAATTTAAAGAAATAAAAAACATCAAGTAATTAACAGAAAACCTTGCAGATTTAAAAAAATGGTTAAGGAAATATTTTTTACTAATTTAAAATTTTGAAAGATAATCAACAAGTTATTTTGGGGTAAAAAAGGCATCTAAAATACTTTCAATATTTAGAGAATTAGTGAAAAATAAGCTACCTATTTCACAAGCCTAGGGTGTGCATTTTGTTGCAGCAAATCAGATGAAATTTAAAGTATAGGTAATTCAAATGATGCACAAGTCCTATATGTTAAATATAAGTTTTATAGCACAAAAATTTACGAAAAAATGTGGTTGTGCCAGCTATAAAAAGAAAGCATTCGTTGGCCACCTCTTGGATTTTATTTGGCCAAACTCACTGCATTAAGTTTAGCAATAGGAAATACGCTTTTGTTATGTTGATAATACAGCAACAGCACATTGTTGACAATGGAGGTAGACATACTGAACATTTATTGTAACAAGCATATGAAACATTTATACTTAATAGTCATTAAATGTATAAGTCTACTGAAAATTTACTTGAATGCTGTTTAAGAAATTTTCTTGACAAAAGTTTTTATTTAACAAATGGCAAGTATATTTTTGAATTATATATAGTTTTAATTTCATTTCATTCACAGCAGCAATCCCCCCCCCCACCCCCCCACACAGTCTGTTGAATTCTGACCTGAATAACTTATTTTTCTTTAAGAAAAATTCTTTTAAATTTTTGAAAAAATTGTCTTTTTTCTTTTCGAGGGGGGGGGGTATGAAATTATGCTTTTTTCCTATATTTTTATTTTGCACTTTTTCTACTGATTTACATTTATAAGTGCAATTAGTATTTAAATATGTATAACAACTTAACATACTTACAATTTTTAGAACAAAACAGAAAGATTAAATCAGATACAAAGTTTTTAAAAAGCACATAATGAACAATTAAGAGTTTTATTAAAATATAAAATATTTCAAAAGAACAAGAGACATGTTTTTTTAAATAGATTATTAATAACTAAGTTTGAGAAACATAATCCAGTCATATCTTAATTTAAAGTTCATAAAAAAGCAATTTCGGTATTTCCTTGTAATAGGGGACTCGGCATAACCCAGTTTTATGAAAGTGCAATTTTTCCTCAACCCTAGTTTTATTCGGAAAATTTTTCATATTTAAAAAAAAATCCTAATAATTAAAGGTTCATTTGGGAAAATCGACCAGTGTAGTGGGCAGAGCCTGCTAGTCTACCTAGTAAATGGTATAAAAAGGAACTAACTGCTTGTGATTTGATACATTTATAGTTATTTCATAAAGATATAACAATCTGATACAATTTAAAAATAATAAAGGGTGCCAGAAAGGGCTTTCAAAAATTTTGCTTTTCTCAACAAATTCAACCATGCCAGTTTCTTTATTGCATTAAGGCCTCTATGACAATAAAGTACCACAATTCTTTTGATTTTTTTTTTAATTTAGAGACTTATTTTTTAAACTTTAAAAAATAAATAAAAATAAAAAATACTTGCTATTGAAATTAAGTACAGTAAAACCTGGGAAAACAGAATCATAAGAACCAGGGAAAAAAAAAAAAAAAAAAAAAACTTATGCAAGTTTCCATCTTTGCAGGTATTCTATTTCTTTCGCCATGCAATAGAATTTTGCCTATTTCTGTTTAACCCGCGAGAACTCGCTAGATTTCTTGTCACACCAGAACTTAATACTTTATTCTTAGTCTTAATACTTTATTCACAAAAAGATGTAAAATGATAAAAATAAAGTTTCTAAAATTTAATTTAAAATGAAAAAAAAAGGGGTTTAAATAAGAGTCTTATTGCAACAGCTGGGACAAAAAAAGTATGATGGTGAGAGAAAATCTCACGCGCGAGTTCTCCCGGGTTAAGGCAGCATTCCATTGTAGACAAGTTCTATTTTAACAGGTTTTACTGTAGGTAGTTTTCTGTAGGTACTCAGCAAAAATGTATACACATAGAAGCAAGCTAAAACGTAACACCGACTCCAGCATCAAAACGAAAGACCGCCACAACAAATTGCATTTTCTGCGGTTGGCAGCGATAAAAAGAATGTCAATCACATACATTCAGCAGTGGAGAGCGCAGAAAGTGCACGGACCCTGAACTGATAGTGAATTGCACTCAAAAGAGTGTTCTTTTGAAGAATAGAAAAGGGAGATATCTGAAAAAGCTGACGCTAAGTTTTAAATGAATAAATAAGAAAAGGATATTAAAATTAATATTTAGTATTTGAATAATATTTAAGAAAAGTAATTATACATTGAGATGGGAAATTTAAAATGTAATGATTGAGATTATAATAATATTTAAGAAAAGAACATTTTTAATTAGAAAATTCTGATTAATATTTGAAATTAAGAATATTAAATGATTTAAATTTGCAATCATTAAAATATTGATTTTAAAATGATTAAATTAATAGAAATTTACGGACGTGGCGTAACATTTTCTGGCAATGTTCCGTTTCCAGTCACTGCATCTCTGAGAATGTTTTTCATAGTTCGAAACTGTTACAAAGCTTCTGGTATGGAATCACCTTTTCAATAAAGAAGTTTCACTAGTAAAGCATGATCTTGTAAAGTGTACAACATTTTCCTTGGAAAAGGCATGAGACTAACAAGAGATTCATTGCGTCGTTTTATTTAACAATTTCATTGTGTGCAAGCAAATATATCACATAGTTGCTAAAATTTGCATTATAGGCAGAAATTTTTATCAGAAAATGCCCTCTGGTCACCCTGTTTGAAAATATTTTTTTTTCCTGCTAAAGGTCTTTCACATCCCTCATTTAAATGCATTCCCAATTTTGTATTTTTCTGATGAACAGTTTCGACTATAGGCAGCTCTCAGAAGGTGGTGAACTTTAATGAATGTGAAAGAATATGAGAGAATTTTGAATGTGAACGAATGTGGATAGATATGAAAGGATATTTAGTTAAACCCATTCCAAATCAGAAATTAAAATGTAAAAATTCATAGTTTAAAATCCCTAAATTGCGTGTCTAAATTTTAAAGACCTGTTTTCATTTCCATTTTGCCCCTGTAACTTAACTTCTTTTACAATACATTTATTACGAACAGATATCAATTTTGAATCCTCTTTAAGATTAAAAGTGCTGATTTTGTATAATTCTCCTTTCTTTGTGGTTAGAGTCGGCATCAGCTCTCCCCGGGGATGCTTTGCAGGTCCTGACCCAGACATAAATCAAAAGCTAATTAACCAATTAAATTACTCTATTTCATAATTTGCAAAGCATTCTCTAGCGGTAGTTTTGCCATATATAACACACGGAGCACGCTTTTTACTCTCATCACTTTCCACAAAAAACACGGCCCGTTATTCCTCGAAATGAGACGGCACACTTGCTGCTAAAAAGACAGCAAGAACAATGTTTTCCCTATGAGACTCCTCAAATTCTGGCCTGGGCCTAGCTTAGCCAAAGAGACCTGTAATGCAAAGGAAATAAAAGCTAGTTCCCAGGAAAAACTCTAGTTATTTCTCATCGACTCATAGGACTACAACATAATAAGTTCTAATCTGTAGCTTAAATACTAAGTGTTCAGATGACGAGCAATCGCCGAGATCTGCTCAACGACGTGATATCTATTACTGGGATATGCTACAGCGGGATCGACCGTATAATACATATATATATAACGTTAAAACATAATAACCAACATTGCCTAAAAAACAGTTTTCAACTCATTAATAAAATACATAATATCAATCCGGTAAAATTCATAAAAACATTGGATTTTAATGATTTATTTAATAACATTGATATAAAAGACTTACATAAAACAATGTGTATATTATTTAAAGAATTTAAATCTCAATTAAAATTAAAAGAGCATATTTCAGTAAATTTTTTTTAAACTTTACTAAATTTTACATTGCATAATAATTACATCATATATGACAATATTATTTATAAACAATGCCAGGGAATTCCGCAGGGCGGAACAGCATCTAGTATTCTCTCTGACCTTTACTTATATTATTATGAAAGAAATATTAGTACGAACAATGATTATGTATTTTATCGCTATATAGATGACATTATCCTATTTTATTTCAATGAGAAAAATTGCACATCACCACTCAACTTTTATCCTACTCAACTTAAATTAAGCGAAAATGATTTAATTAATAATAATATAAACTTTCTTGACTTAAAAATCAATATTAATAATAATTATAAATTAATTTTTGATATTTATGATAAGAGATTTGATTTTCCATTTAAAGTAAATATTTTTACCAATTATGCTTCATGTTTACATAAATCTGTATATAAAAATATAATTATCAATTATCTACATCGTATAAAATACTTATGCTCAGATATAAATAAAAACAAAAATATTAGATTTATTCGAAATCAAGCAAAAATATATGGTTATCCAATTTTTATGATAAATTCAATTATCAACTCTTTTAAATAACATTTATTATATCATTTAATTATTAACACTGTATGTAATAAATTTTTGTTTTAATGTGCGATAACATATAACAATAGATATAATATTACAATTATAACATACATTAATACAATTATAACATATTAGGAAATTTAAAATTTGATTGAACATTATATACACTCTGTATAGTATGTGATTGTGCGTTGCCGATCACATATGTTTAGGGTGTCTTTGATGAGCAGTTTTCATACATTTATAATTTAACTTATACAATAACACATAAAATTATACATGGATAACATTGGTTATTATAACTCACAAACATATCTATTTGCAATGTGTATAAAAATATATATAGTTTTTTATTTTTATCTATGAAATTAAATTTAATAAGTATTTTTAATTACTGCATTGCATAAATTTGATTGAAGCACAGTAGTAATAATAATAATTATTTAATATGATATTTAATTAATCTCTGAAATCTAAAATATAATTAAGTATAAGTATAAACAATACATTAATTATTTAATAACAAGTCTAAAATATATTTAAGTAGAAGTAACAATAAAAAAAAAAATTATAATTTATTTATAAGTTTATAATATATATCAGTGGTTTAACACAGCTGGCAGCATAGCACTTTGTTTTAAAATAATATCTCTTTTACAAAATATACTCTTGTTAAGAATATATGAAATGCTGTGCAGGATGAATAAATTCTGTGTATATTTATTCATATTGTAGGATTTTATTCGAATTTAATGTAAAAACTACAAGGAAGTAATGTTTTTTAAAATTTATATATATGATTAAATCTAATGAAGTGATTATGTTAATAATAATATGGATATGTAACTAAATATTAATTATGAATAATTATAATACCAACAGATGGCGACACTTTATGTTTTAGTTAGTTGATGATATTATAGATATTTGCAAAATGTATACATTTTAACGTCTGAATGTGAAAAATATTAAAAACACCAATTAAAATAATTTAAGACAGACATGAGTACACATAAAATAAAAATTTATAAAAAAATATATACTTAAAAACAGTTAAAAATACAAAATAGTAGACGTTTCGCCAAGCGACACGCAAGGCATCATCAGTACAAAAACAATCTGTTGCATAACAAACCACAGAACAAGGAAAAGGAAAGGTTTGAAATCAAGGAAAGTTGAAGTTATTTTAAAAACAGATAATATTCATTAGGGACAGAACGAGCTTCATTCAACGTCTGCGATCGCAATTGAGTGAACCAACTCTCAAGGAGTAATCGACCATGGTAGCTGTTACAACCTGATTTCAAAATACTGGCGTTCGCAATTAGCGGGATGTGTGCGGGATCACATCCCGCTAATTGCGAACGCCAGTATTTTGAAATCAGGTTGTAACAGCTACCATGGTCGATTACTCCTTGAGAGTTGGTTCACTCAATTGCGATCGCAGACGTTGAATGAAGCTCGTTCTGTCCCTAATGAATATTATCTGTTTTTAAAATAACTTCAACTTTCCTTGATTTCAAACCTTTCCTTTTCCTTGTTCTGTGGTTTGTTATGCAATAGATTGTTTTTGTACTGATGATGCCTTGCGTGTCGCTTGGCGAAACGTCTACTATTTTGTATTTTTAACTGTTTTTAAGTATATATTTTTTTATAAATTTTTATTTTATGTGTACTCATGTCTGTCTTAAATTATTTTAATTGGTGTTTTTAATTATAGATATTATTTTTAATTTAACTATAGAGGGAGCTATTGCTTGTATATTAATTTTACTTTCAGGAATTAAAATTAGATGTAGTAATTATATATTCACGGATATAATTTTGTTATAAGAGTATTATCAACAGAATAGTTTTGTGTGTTTTTGAATTATTTTGTGTTGGGGTGTCATTGATGGAGTTGTGTTTAAAAAAAAAAATAAAAAAAAATGAGCTCTCAACTTGTCTTTCAAATCATTTCTCTCAACTCGACTCTAATGTCAACATGTTTGATACGTGCCATGTGGAATTGATCATTATGCAGAAGTTGCTATATTTTGAGGTTTCTGGATCATTCTTGTGAGTAAAACATTTTTTCTACAATTTAAGGGTTCTAATTTCCAATATTATTTCAAAAATGATATCTGGTGGTAATTTAGTGTGGTGATTTATAAAGATTTTAGGATAATCGTTGTAAGTGATATATTATATATTTCTTAATGGTTTTTAGTTACAGTTTACATATTTCCAATTTTAAATTTTTCCAATTGTTGTCTGGTAATAATTCAGTATACTTGGCTGATTCTACTGTTCTTAGCATCATGCCAGTAGAATTATGAAATACTGAATTATTTTTAAAACACATGTGGGTGCAGCCAGGCTGACGAGTACATCCACATATGTTTTTTCATATCCAATTCTTGATTTGTTTTCTTGTGGTCCAGTTTTCCACTGAATAATGTTCATAATTAATTTATTAATCCATTTGTGTTTACTTAATAGCAATTCCAATTTATATATATTTTTTCCCCCTTTCTCTCTCTTTCTTTTTAAATGTTCTTCAGGTATGAGTAAATTTGGCTAATTACCATTGAAGCACATGCTATGGTAATTTTATGATTGCACAAGTTAATTATTAGCTATGTGGTATTCTGATTACACATTATCATTAATTATCTCTTTGTAGATTTTAGTAGAATGATATTAGAACTTGATATGTTTTTGAAATTCATAGATATTATAATTATATATATATATATATATATATATATATATATATATATATATATATATGTGTGTGTGTGTGTGTGTGTGTATATATAAAAGATGTTAAAAAGATCTGGAAGGAACGTGGATATAATGATAACTACTACAAATTAAAAAAATTATGACTAGATTTTTCAGAAGTATAAAAATATGTTCCCAATTACACAAAAGCAGGACCCCATGAGAAAATTCTGGACAGAACTCCAGAAAAATTATGCCGTATGAGACTGAAGGTTTTGCAGATTAATATGAATTGTTTTGATTTTACTTACAAATTTGTCTTTTTCAGTCTCACTCATTAGCAATATATCAATAAAGATTAAGGCATACACAGCAAAAACAAATGTTAAAAAAAGACATACACAAAGGAAATACACAGAGCAAAAATCCTTATATATTATTTCTCCTGTCAACATCCCTTTTACTCAGAAAATATGAAACGCAGAACAACGAATGAGATACCATATGAAAGGTTTTAGAACAGGCTTCTGACATAGCCCACTTAACAATTCGTTAAAACATGTTTTTGATTAAAATTTGCTGAAATTAAAAAATTAAATCGGCATTGTTTTCATGAAAGAAATGAAAGATTTTCCTGAAATTATTGTTGCCAAAAAAAATAAAATACCACATTATATGATGCTCATAGCAATTATTATAAAAAACACCGCACAGGTTTATTTTATACTTATGATTAAAAAGCGAAATTGAAATTGAAATGTAGAGATTTATATTTCTAAGTCCCATGGTTTTCCTGAAGCGGATGACGTCATCCTCTAATGCAGTCAAAATACGATTGTTAATTTTTTTTTCTTGCGCGTGCCTTTAGCAATCTTGGATCAGTTTTTAGTCTAACTTTGATGGAATAAATTAGATGATATTCTGGCTTGACTAACAACTAAATGTTGTTTGCAGATATTTTTATCCTTGCTTTTTCTTTAGAAGTTTAAACCTGCATTTAATAAATATTACATATTGATAAAAAATGATACTTCTCTATTATCCCGTCGACCACTTTTCATAACAAAAAACTATCGCCAAATAAACGGGACAACGTTGCCATTGGAATATCAAAAAATAAATAAAATATAAGAATTTAAGGACACAATTGTTATTTTAATTAATAAAATAACTACTAAATCAGTAAAACATAATGAAAAATACACACAAATGTCGAATGTAATACCACTAGATGACGTAACAAACATGCATAATGATTCTGACATCAAGTAAATAGGACTGCATTTTTGGCGTTTAATCTTACAGTTTGGCGGTAGTTTTTTGTTATGAAAAGCGGTCGACGGGTTAATAGAGAAGTACCTAAAAAATATTAGATTTCAGTGCGAAATCTTCGCACGGGCCCTCTGGTAGCTTAATAATAGTAGTAGCTTAATACTACTGAATATGTCTAAATCAAAAAAATTTAAATCTATATTTCAGCAGTCATTTCAGAAAATCTCTTTACTTTTTCCAAATATGCGTTATATTCGGCTCTTCTTTGTTCTGCAAGCTGTTTTCTTTTCTCTCCATATTTGCTGAACACGAAACCGTCAGGCTCATCATCTTTAAACAGAGAATTAATAACACTGTTGGAAGGTGCCTAGAATTATAAACATACATTAACAAGTGATTAATAATAATAAAAGAGCTGAAATGAGTAACAAGATAATTACTAACAATGTTTTTGAAAACACAAAAATATAGTATAAAGATCATGCACATAAACACTATACAGTAAAACCTCTAAATATAGACACCTTATGATTATGGAATTTGTACACTATTTAGAGGTAAAAAAACATACAAATATTGAAAAAGTATTCACTAAACAGACGTGTTTGCAATTCAGAGATGCCTCTTATGTAGGTTTTATTATATCTAAAACAACAACTAAGCAAACAAACAAAAGAAACATTATGAAAATTAAACATTTGAAGTAGGAAAAAAACAAACAAGCAAAAGAAATACAGTACAGAACCATTTATCCGGAATGGTTGGGGCCAGATGTATTCCAGATAACTGATTTTTCTGGATAACTGGTTGGACATTAAAGCAACATCCTTTTGACGAGATTTGTAGAATATATGGGACGTAACACATTGTACTGATTTCAAATTATTAGATTACTCTGATTAAGGCTTCGATGCTATCAAGATCAAAGATTAATTAAAGTTTGAAAGAAGGCAATACCTTGGAAGCAATAATTCTGCATAAAGCTTAAAATGTTCAATATCTAACTAAAAATGCTTTCATTTCAAATCATCTAGATATTGATCAAGTTTACAATGCATGCAGCATGTGGTAATGTATCAAGCAATGCACATGTCAAACTGGCACTGCATAGCACTTTTTTCTGGAAAGATTCTGAAATCAGTCAGTCGGAAATGTCATTCTGGATAACTGGTTTTCCGGTTAACTGGATTCCGGATAAATGGTTCCATACTGTATAATGAAAATTGAACATTTGAAATAGGAAAAAATGTATATATAAAAATTTGAAACATATAGCCTGGTCTGGCATGGAGATTTTTTATTATATGTGCGGAAAAAAAAACTTTTAAAGGAGAAAAAATAAAAAGAAAAAGCATACTTTATGCCCAGATTATGCTATACTATTTTACATTACAAGGCAGACTTTGTGTAAGACAGAAATCTGTCTAATGCAGAAAGAATTTCAAGTCCTGGCAAATCTATAGACATAGTGTTAAGTTTGTTCAAAGACAAAATACTGTCTATGATGAAAATTTTTCTCAGTTCCAATTATTCTGCTTGAGACAAAGTTTACTGTACCTTAAATTACACCAGTTTTACTTAATAGATATTGAGCCAACTACAATAGCTAAATGTTAAATTTCACCGAAACAGATATACAGTAAAACTTGTATTATGTGTCACTCTTTTTATCATCAGTCACTAGAATTAGTCATACATGAAAACTTCATTAGAGAATTAAAATAAGGAAAAAGCCACACTTTTTAAAATCATAATAGTAAAATATTGTACTACTTCATAAGTTTATTTTCACCTTTTTACTTTGAATGAAAGTTGAAAACTAAAGCACTATAAAAATTAAATGTTTTTTTATTTACATTTTAAATATAATAATATTTTTAACTTTTATAATATAATGTATTCATTTAAAAGCTAAGGATCAATTTTATACAGTCGAACCTCGTTAACACGAACACTCAGGGGGAAACTTTTTTTGTTCAAGTTAAGAGTAGTTCGTGTTATCCGAACTTAAATACATTACATACAACGAGATGGGGAAATCAGAAACAGTTCGTGCTAAAAGTAATTTGCGTTAAGCGTGTTCGTGTTAACGAGGTTTGACTGTACCAATATAATCAATAATTAATTCTAATCTTTATATAGGATATGGAGTTCTAAACGGCAAAACTGAGAAATTTCATTAGTGGCTACTATTTTTTTTTTTTTTTAAGTGCTAAACAATAAACTTGTGTTAAAATTTCTAATAGCATTAATCTAAAATTAAATAGCCCAAATAAATATGTTATACAGAGGCTGTTCGCACTTTTTTTTAGATGAGTTTGTTTTGCCATTAAAAAAATTGTCTGCATAGAGAAATTAGACTTGACAATGGTTTTATGAAGGGCTGTATATGTGTAAGATATGGAATTTATTCTTTTAGACTAAAACAGTCAAAATTTCATTCTTCTACGACAAAAACTTACTGAATTATGACACTTTGAATTTCTTTAATTTTCAACAATTTCTGGCACTAAAAATGGTAAAAAGCATTTTGTGTAGTAAAAAATGGAATTTTTATTATTTTACTTGTAAAGCATGGAACCATTCCATGTCTTAGAAATTATGGTGTAGAAAGTTACTTCAGGAAAAGGTAGCTTTACCAAATTGAACATTTAAAGTACAAATATTTTATATAAAACAGTTCTGTAAGTACCATAAAAATAGTCTAAAAACTCTCTGTATCATTGTAACATTGCAACCAGCAAAAGTGGCATGGAAGAAAATTTTACTTTCTCCTAGAAGGAAAGGTGACCATAAGGTGGCTGATGGCAGATAATTTTTTAATAGCCTTTTTTTCAAATAATATAATAAAAACACTTGTTTATGTTGCATTAAAGATGTAATTACTAGCTTAAAGTCATAATAACATAACACAACACAAAAGGCTTAAAAATATCTTTTAATATATAGGTGACATATGTTTCATGCGCTTTAACGGCGTCTTCTTCAAGATCAATATGATAAAGAAACTATTTTCACAAAGTTTTTGAAAGTGATAAACACAAATCACGAGATCACATGTCTAATGCAAGTAGGCGCTTAAATTGGTGTGACTGGAAATGTGAAAATAATTATTTTATTGTTTTTTTAATTTGTAAATCATTACGTGCCAAATTTTAGGTCATTCAAAAGAAGCTGATCCATTGCATATATTCTCGTTTTGCAAATATATTTCATTTGATTCACGGATAATGGGTGGGAAATAAACTCTCAATGTTGATTGTTAGATTGATTTCAAGAGTAGTAAAATAATTTTTCCATCAAGAGTTTATTTCCCATCTATTATCCGTGAATCACTTTCAAAAACTTTGTGAAAATAGTTTCTTTATCATATTGATCTTGAAGAAGACGCCGTTAAAGCGCATGAAACATATGTCACCTATATCTTAAAAGATATTTTTAAGCCTTTTGTGTTATGTTATTATAACTTTAAGCAGTAAGTACATCTTTAATTTAGCTTTTTTTTTTGTTTAGGAACCTTGTAGATAGATGGTGGCTGAAACAAACTTTGCCTTTTCAAAAGTCTTGTACTAAAAGTTAAACTGTCTCATTCACCATCAAATTTTTTTTTTAATTATTATGTGCGTGTGGAGGGAGATAGGGTACTTTCGTGTTATAGTGATCCCCAAGGATAAATCACCAAGTGGCCCATATTTAATATATGACCAAGTTATAGTCATATAAGACGCATATAGGATGTATATATATGACATATGTATGTGATGTATATATGACATATAAGACGTAAATAATGTTTATATAATGATATATATGAGTATTTGGAGTACATATGTGCGTATATAGGATGCCTATATAAGCTTTGCGATGATCTTCCTTGGCATAATCATAATTGTGGGTGCCGCTATAACACGAAAGTACCGGAGATAGTTTCAGATAAGCATACATAATGAATTTTTGGTACTTTTCGGTTAGCCGGGTGCCAGTGATATATATACATATATAAATACATATGTATATACATATACATGAATATATATATATACATATATGTATATATATATGTGTATGTATCTATATGTATACGTAGATATGTGTATATGTGTGTGTGTGCGTATATATACATGTATATATATCACTGGCGCCCGGCTAACCGAAGAGTACCGAATTTTTTAAGATAACTGATATACTAATAAAAAACAGAGGAAATCATCAGATGGGAATGTTCAAACATACAATGTGCAATAAAACACAAAAACATACAAATTACAAGAAAAAAGTACAATCTGGCAACCCTCATTTGAAAGGACACTCTGAGTGGGACACACCATGAAGTTGACACCAGTAAAAATAGTGTTAATAAATAAGCTGTCAACAATAAAAAAAGTTTTTTTTTTCTTTTTTTTTTTACAAAATTTACACAAAATTTAATTTTTTAGATAGTCATTAATGATTTAATTATAAATTAAAGATGTTTTAAAAAACTTAACATTTCTATTCCATTTTCAATAAAAAAAGTAAATTAATAATAATATCAACTTACATAAGCCATCATTTAATTGTATCATAGACTAAATCACGCTTTATTTAATTATATAAAAAATATATATACTTTATTTTTAATAGACCATAAATAATTATCTGTATATTTTAAAAGCATGATGTATGAATTATGTATACTAAAATGCATATAATTTACTCAACTTTAAAAACAAATGTGATAGGCAACTAAATAGATGAAATAATAATAAGTATAAAAACAACATGAAAACAACATAAATATAAAAATAAAAGTAGTAAAATGTAATAGACAAACTTAATATCTATTATCAATTTTTACTAATTTACCTTAATATACAGGCTACTCCTTCTTAACATTCACCAATAGCTAATTCCTAAAAAATAAGTTTTAGAAGTAATAGTTCCAATTGCAAAAATGTTTCAAATGTTTTTGCAATATGTTTTTCATACTATGAAAATCCATCTACATCAATATTGTTATCTTTTTAAAAGTTAAGAAAATTAAATTTTTATACGGTCCCTGAGTCTTATAAGTTATATTCAGAAAAACTGTCTCCCTGCTCTAAAAAAGTAAACAATAAAAGTTCTATTTTTGTAAGACCAAAACTTTTCAGCATCTTCTGACACTAAAAAATGTGTTTTTCTGTTTTACCTTTTAAAATACCAGCAACTCCTTTCATATAAATATTAATAATAAAACCTTTTATTTTAAAATATATTTGTGAATAATGGCGTAGTAAGATCGTTCCAATAACACAATATTTTCAAAATTAACATTAAACAGGCTGAAGTGCGCTTTAATCAACTGATGAAAGACCAATTCCAAAAAAACATTATGTTAATAAACAAACATTCAACCCAATTAATACAAATACTGAATTGAACCATTATTTATTTTGAAACTAATGATTTTGGTGCACAGTGTGATCGCTTTTGTCTAATAAAATTCTGTGCCAATTTAATTTACTCAAACCATTTTCCCGTAATTAAATTATTAAACTACAATTAAAAAAGCATGCTTAACCAATTAATTAATATTGAGGCTTAAAATAACCGCCAATTTAGCCACATAACAATAGAAACAGGACTCAGGGACTGAATTAAAATTTAAATTTCATTAAATTAAAAAAAAAAAATAGCTATTTTGACGTAAAGGTAGGAATGAGGTATTGGCCAATGATAAGAAGGGACACCCTGATCTACTCATCTATTTTATTTCATTTGTCTTCTAACAATAAATGTTTAATAATGTAGTATATAAATGAAAGAACATCTCACTGAAAACAGCATGAAAACCACAGTTTATCCAAATCATGTACGAAAAAATTTCCAAATATTTTATTGCATCATTCTTTAAATGTCCAGAAATCTCTTATTAATGATTCTCCAACACATGTTCCACTACTAAAACCGAATATCAAGTGATCCAAATGCATTAAGATAATCAAGTGCCTGTCACTTAGGCAGACAACACAAACAAAAGCAATGCTTGATCAATCTATAAAACCATAGCAACAAATCACCCAGTTGTGTGACTGGTGAGCATTAACATAAACAAACAATGTAGCAACTGTGGAGGGTCAGTTAGGTCAGGAGATTTAAGGATCAGTGCAGTGACACAAGAGATAATAAAGAAAGATACAGGGTAACAGCAAAAAAATTTATGTCTAGATTTCTTAAAACAAAAACTTCCAAGATGTGATTTAATACCAATTCTTATGACTTACCCCTTTCAACAAAATAAATAAGAATTATCAATAACTTTTAATTATTAGATGTATCCAGGGGTCTGTCTAAACTTTTCTCCCAGAGTCCTGTTTTCTTATGAACAACTTTTTAAATTTGTGAAAAATCTAGTCAAAATTTTGGGAGTTTGAAAGGATTGTTATATTCATGTTCTTGTTCAATAGAATTTTTTAAAGGGTCAAATCAACCAAAAAATTTCAATATTCAAACTGACCATTTCAGATTTTAATGAAACCTTCAGGAATCATTCTCCCTGATGATACTAATGAGAATATACTTTTATTATTTTTTTTATCTCAGTAAATTTTCATACAATTAATTTTTTTAATTTCAAAAAATCATAATTTTTTTGGCTTGTATAAATGTTTTTAATTTTGAATTTCTCAAGTTGTAAAATGCATAGAGAGTTGTTTGACCCCTCATTTTAAAGAGAATTTCATATGGTTTAATTTGATATGAAAGTTAAAAATATGCTTGGTTTTAAAAAAAAGTTAATTTAATTTAAAAAAAATTAAAATAGTGTTTTTTAAAAATTTTGAAAAAAAATATGTTTTTTGTAATATTATAATCTTTAAATTCTGAAAGTTTTAGAGTGGGATATCAATTTGATCAGCAGTTATAAAAAATAAAAAAATAAAATGTTTAAATTGAATAAAACAGTACTACTTTTAGCACAATCATAAAGTTGGCAAGGTGCCAACTTTAAATACCAGCCCCAACTGGTGTTTAACATTAGTTTTTTTAACGTAACTGCTGATCCCATTGAGATCCCACTCTAAAACTTTCATAATTTAAAGTTTATAATATTACAAAAAACATATTTTTTTTTTCAAAATTTTTAAAAACACTATTTAAATTTTTTTTTTACTTTAAAATTTTTAAATTAAATTAACTTTTTTTTTAACCAAGCATAGTCAACTTGCATATCAAATGAAACCTTATGAAATTCTTTTTAAAATGAGGGGTCAAACTCTATGCCTGATAGAACTTGAGAAATTCAAAATTAAAATCATTTATACAAGTCAAAAAATGATGATTTTTTGAAATTAAAAAAATTAATTTTATGAAAATTTACTGAGATAAAAAAACAATAAAAGTATATTCTCATTTATATCATCAGGGAGAATGATTCCTGTAAGTTTCATCAAAATCTAAAATCATCAGGTTGAGTCACTGGTTGATTTGACATGGAATGACCCTAAAGGGTCCTGTTTTAAGGTGAAAAGTTTTGTGAAGGGTCCTGTTTTGAGATGAAAACTTTTTTGTGAAGGGCCCTGTTTTGAAAGGGAAAAAAATTGTGAAGGGTCCTTTAAAGGAACCAATGTTTTCTTTAACAGATCGCTGGTAATGATACATTTTTATTAGAGTGATAATTAAAAACTGTAGGAATATTATAGGCATCTAATTAGATAAATCCTAGATTGTCTTGTAAATGAGTAAATGAACATACATAATAAGAAAAATATATACAGGGTAACAGTAGAAATCAGAGAAAATTAACAATATTTAGTTTAACAATTATATATTTAGATTTTTCTTTTTTAAATAAAAACTTTTAAAATACAATTTAATAAGAAATCTTACCCTTTCAATAAATAAATAACAATTATCAATAAATTTAATTATTAGCTGTAATCCTTTTTCATCTTTAATGATAATTAAATTTATAACAACTGTTGGTACTTTTATGTTAGATGTATGCAAATCTCGACAATAGTAGATTTCATTTTTCACATGTGTGTATTAGAAACAATGCTTTGATGGCAAAATAAAATGCTTTGGTTTACGGTATTATTTCTTCTTGTTATATTTTTTGTATTTTAAATGAAATGAGGGTATCTCATTATAACATTTTAAGACACGTAATGTATTTTAAATGTACGTAATGTATGTTTTGTAAATGTATGTATTTGTGTGATTACGTCGTTTTTGGCGATGAACGTCTGCCCACTGAAGGGAAGGACATGAAAGAGTTCTTATTTCACATACTTTCAGCGTAAAAAAATCTTTCTTAATTAGTCTCTAATTACTAGCTTATCGTTGAGGCTGATTAGTAATTTTCTCTTGTCTGTGCAAGATTGTAGTTTGCATGTATGTAAATTAAATAGTTCCATAGTTCATAGATGATTTTATAGAAAATGTTCTAATAGAAAGGTACTAATTAGGGCAAATCACGCAAAAAAGTCTTATTTTTCTCATGCAAAAAAGTCTTATATTTCTCATCCAGCATCTTCAGAATCTTTCCAGAAAAAAGTGGTGCCATATGCCATACCAACTGACACATGCATATGCATGGCATAACTTGATGCTTATATAAGGGGGGCCCATAGGCTACTCTCTTTCAAACTCTTGGTCTTGATCTTGAATAGATCTGATTCTTAATCTAATAATTAATTTGAAATTAGAAACAATACCTATAAATTCTACAAACCTTATCAAATGAGGATTGGTTTGATGTCTAACCGGCTATTCAGAATATATTTGGTCCAGACTATACTGTATAAATGGTTCTATATTGTCAGAGGTGCCAAGCTCTCACTAATCTTCTGTAATATGTGGATTAATTTGACCCAGGTTTAATGTATTTCACACCAGAAATGCAATTAAACATATTCCACGTAAAAATCTTAAATTAAATAAATAAAAATTCATCAAATAAATTTTCTGGTTTGAAACGTTGTTTAACTGGGTCAAATGAATCCACATATTACGGGAGATGAGTAGGAGCTTGGCATAGATTATACATCTGTATTATACATCAAAAAGTTGCTTCATGAAAAAATCTTTAAGTAACATTATTTTTACTATTGCATGACTAGGGATAATCTCTTAATTCTTCACCTTATTAAAATGTAAAAATTAAAGAAAAAAAATGATGATCTGATTTCCCAGATATACATTGTATCGGAATGTGTTAGGATTTGCGCTGCACTTGATGGACGATTAATATTAGAATTTAATTAAATGCATGTAAATGGAAAGATATAAATTTATTTAAATGCTGAATTTCTCACCTTTTGAGAAAAGGCATTTGCTAAATTTGAAAGTTTCTTTTGACACGCTGCTATCTCTTTCTTTTCATCTTCAATTTTTAGTTTATAAGTATTAATAAATTGGTCAATTTTTTCAAAATAATTTGCACCTACAAAAAAGAACAAAATTAATCAGACATCACATAAAAAATAATTGTAACAGATATTTTAACAATTTCGCTAAAGTTGATGCAGGGATTTTTTTCATGGGGCCCATTTTGGAAAAAGTAAAAGTTATTTTTGTAAAAAATAACATTTTGTAATGAAAGATGAAATCCAGTTACTCAAATTCAAACCAAGCATTTATTGATAATAACTTCTTAAAGTCATTCTGCTAAAGTTTTCTTTTCTGGTGAACTTGTTTTGTTTACAAATTACACATTTTCAAACCTAACAATATAAAAATCATGTTTTTACAGAATGGAATTTTGTGAAGGGGTTATTTTATTAAGAGGAATTTTGTGAATGGACCCGTTTTATTAAAATAAATTTTGTGAAAGGACCTGTTTTAGTAAGAAGACGAAATTTCTGAAAGGGCCTGTTTTATTAAGAGGAATTTTGTGAAGGGAATTGTTTTATTAAATGGATTTTTCTCAAGGGGCCCTAAATAGACCCCAAATTTTACCTGAATCGACCCCTATTTCACTTCTTGAAAATAAAATATTAAAAATGTGTTTGTACACACAAACATACAATATGTATCACACAAGTTGTAATTTTCCAACTGGACAAAAATTGTCCAGGCCAGGATTTGAACCTGGGATCTCTTGGCTGAAGCTGCCATGCTCTACCAACTGAGCTATCCCGGTCAAATCTGGAGGGCATAATTCATCCAGTTAACCTTATTGATCATAGCATCTGGTCTGATATTTGAATCAGCTCAACAGAATAGATCGCAGGTAATGGAACTCCAGTAAATGCTGGATATGTGAATACACTAGATTAATTTGAACACAATTATTTCAAATTGGTAAAGAAATCATACAAGTTGTAATTTTCCAACTAGACGAAAAATGTCCGGGCCAGGATTCGAACCTGGGATCTCTTGGCTGAAGCCACCACGATCTACCAACTGAGCTATCCCAGTCGAATCTGGAGGGCATAATTCATCCAGTTAACCTTATTGATCATAGTAGCTCAGTTGGTAAAGCATGGCGCCTTCAGCCAAGAGATTCGTTCGAATCCTGGCCCGGACATTTTTCGTCCAGTTGGAAAATTAGAACTTGTATGATTTCTTTATCAATTTGAAATAATTGTGTTCAAATTAATCTAGAATATGTATCCACGTCATTTACAGTGCATGATGAAAATATAATCAATCGCTTTATTAAAAAAAAGTTTATTTTATTTTATTTAAAAATTGTACATTAAAAAAATTTTAAAATAGTGTTTTTTAAAAATTTTGAAAAAATTGTTTTTTTGTAATATTATAAACTTTAAATTCTGAAAGTTTTAGAGTGGGATCTCAATGAAATTAGCAGTTATGTTAAAAAAACTAATGTTAAACACCAGTTGGGGCTGGTATTTAAAGTTGGCACCTCGCCAACTTTATGATTGTGCTAAAGATAGTATTGTTTTATTCATTTTAAACATTATTTTTTTATAACTGCTGATCCCATTCAGATCCCACTCTAAAACTTTCAGAATTAAAAGATTATAATATTACAAAAAACATATTTTTTTCAAAATTTTTAAATGTTTAAATTAAAAATTAATTTTTTTTAAACCAAACATAGACAACTTGCATATCAAATTAAACCTTATGAAATTCTCTTTAAAATGAGGGGTCAAACAACTCTCTATGCCTGATTGATAGAACTTGAGAAATTCAAAATTGAAAACATTTATACAAGCCAAAATATGATGATTTTTTGAAATTTAAAAAATTAATTGTATGAAAATTTACTGAGATAAAAAAAATTATAAAAGTATATTCTCATTTGTATCATCAGGGAGAATGATTCCTGAAGGTTTGATTAAAATCTGAAATGGTCAGGTTGAAATATTGAAAATTTTTGGTTGATTTGACGTGGAATGACCCAAATTTAAAACATGGAGAAAGTTCTATAAGCAAATATGTCATCAACTGACATATTTTGTTGCAGGAAGATTGATACAAATTTAATTTCATTACTGCAACCTGCTTTGTCTTTCAGATGAGTATGTATAATAAATTTTGGTACTTTTAGTATCCCGGTCAAAAATGCCTTTCCCTTAAACGCAGTGGCGATTGTAACCAAGAATAAGAATATTTAAACAAAATTACATTACTAACTAGGGATGACGCACTGAATAGTGATTTTGGACGTAAGCCAAATACTGAATATTCGGCTTACCAAATACTTTTATATTTCAGAGTTTAAAGGTATTAAAAAGTTAAATTTTAAAACAATTTACACAATATTTAATGAATATACTAACATTTTGATAAACAAAAGCTTTTTACAAGTAAACTTTTACACTAAAAATTATACATATAAGCTTTGAAGGATCATTTAAGAAGAGAGTAGTTTAGTCTTTTTTAATTAATAAAACTTTAAATTTCATGGCTTCTTCAGTTAATTAAAACAAATGAATAAAATTTTCTTATATTCTAAAATAAATATTTTAATATCAAAGAGAAATTTTGAAAAAATTGAAGAAAAATTATAGTTATATACTGTTTATTTGTCAGAAATGGACTTAAGTAAATAAGTAGAATCTATTCAAATGGTGGCAACTCAGCAAAAATAACGTTCCTGTTCCTTTATGATTTTTAAATGCAGTCTGGAGTGGGTGATAATTTTGAGAGTTTATAAACATACAGGTTTTTCCTAAAATCCTTTCAGGGGAGATAATGTGGTCAAAACAAACATTTTTTGAACAAGAAATAACGTCTCAATACACTTATTCAATCAAAAATAGAGGGTGTATCAGTAAAGGTTGAAATTAAATTTTCATTCACAACTTTAACAATAATGAGGCTATTTTAACAAGATTTGCATCCTATTAATTTTGCTTGTACAAAATGTGATGATATCATTGAAAGTGACCAAATTTTAGCCAGTGACACAGTAATACTGTCAGTTGCATTCTGAATAAAGGAATGCCCAGCTCAGTGTTGTTAAGATATGAAAGGTAGCAATTTCCAGCAGTTCTCATCATGTTTTCATATTTCATACGAAAATACAAGTTTGACAAGAGTGTATTTGACCTGGACATTGTATTTTTGACAGAATAAGTGGATTCTGAACCTGGTTTTCTGGATGAAAATTTTCTGTCTTGATGTCTCCTGAAAGTTTTTTCCATTTTGTTTAGAAACACTCTGTTTGCGAAAAAGCAAAAATCCAGATTATTTAATAGACAGTGTTTAGGAACTTGCATTTGTACATCACCAAGTCCTAGGAAGGTCATCATTATTGGTTTCATTTTCTTATGTGACACTTTTCAAACACCAAATAAATAATGTAAAAGAATTCTCTGTTACATATAATATATACATATATGATATACATACATATATATACATACATACATATATGATATACATACTCTGAATATCTTTATTAATTCACAATTAAAAGTAGAAATTATGTATATGGTTTTAAAAAATAATTTTTAAAAGCTTTTTACATATTCGGCCCAACCGAATATTTGGTAACATGGCCAAATAGACTGAATACCGAATATTCAGTGCAGCCCTAGTTACTACTATGTTCACAAGTATTTGACATGGTCAGCAGTGCAATTTTTGGCTTGCTATCACTCATTTTTGACTGGGGCAGTGCTAACAGAAAAGTATCCAAACTTCAAAATAAAATATTTATTATTTTAAGCTTGCTACACATTTTAGTGGTTATTTAAAAAATATATTTACATCATAACATTTTATTTGACAATTTACCATGGGATATGAAAAAGATAAAAAAATTTTTGAATTTAATTAGATCCTTTTTTTTAGTTATTTTTGCGTAATTTATTTTGGTAAAATGAATTGATTTGATGAAAAATCACACACGTAACAACGACTTTACTATTTTTTTTAAACAATTGTTATTACTTTAGACTAAAGGTGTCACTACAAAAATGATTCTGTATGTGTCCTGTAATAGCAATAAAAAAAGTAAAACGTTATCTAAATAATTTTACTTCCAAATTTGTCTCAATTTGCAACAAAAAACACTCTCTAAAAGTCACACAAGTAACGGTGGAATCGCCCAATTAGGAAATGGAAAAATAATATTAAAAAACAAAACAAAACTAATGCTACCAAAAATATCAAGAAATAAGGTAAATTAACAAAATTTAAGCGCTTTATTTATACTACTTACCATCCATAATTATTATTTAAGATAGATACTGTAAAATTGGAAATAATTGCTAAGTTGTAACATTTAATAGGGCACATTAAGATTAAAACAAGAAAGAATGTAACAAAGTAATAAATTCCATCGAAAGAGAGTTTTGAAAAGTAAAATTCTATGTTTTTAGGTGCAATGGACAATGTTTTACAATTACAAAACATTACAGCGATTTGCACTAATATTATAGCTGAAAAATTACATTGTATCAATTACTTAAATCTTTTTTTTAATTTGACTTCCCGTTTCGAACACCAAAAAATTTATATCAAAACGTATTAAGCATTTATTTTTTCGAAGTAAGCATTATTTGCTCTTAAAACGGGGTTTTAAAGAAAGAATATTTCCAAAAATATCACGAAATAACGTAAATTAACACAAATTAGGCGCTTTATTTATGTTTATATTGCAACTTAGGAGTTTAGTTATTTTTATCCTTCTTTTAAGTAAAATTATTTCAAGTTCTATAAAATAGCCAGAGAGAAATCGTATGAAGAAATCGTAGGTGCTTTTCCATTTCCATCATTCACTGTATCATATATCCTAAATTCGCACAACCAGCCAACCAATTACAAGAAGTCGCACATGTTGTTTGTTTACATTAGTCGCTTCAGGAATTTGAGATCAAAGTACTTATCTTATCGCTAAGTGAGAAAGTGTTGCTTTGTAAAAAAATATATACAAATGATTTGTAAATTGTTCTAATGTCTTCTAAAAGAATATTATTAATTGAACCTTTTTATGGAGGTTCTCATAAGCAATTAATTGATTTAGTAAATCAACTATTTCCAAATGAAACTGAATTGCACACGATGCCACCCAAAAAATGGCATTGGAGGGCTATAACATCACCTTTGCATTTTTCAGAAACTGTACCAAAGGATAAAGATTTCTGGTATATGAAATATTTTGTTAAAATTGCTCTTTTATTTTATTAGTATCTTGCATAATTTTTTAATTATATTGGTGATTTAAAAAAAGTAATAATACAGATTTATTGTAACGCAAAACCTTTCATGTTACTTTTTGTAAATTATAACAAGAATGATTATTTTTGTTCTTAAAAACCGTGCCGATTCGGAGCAGACGCACCGGGGTTGACGCGATTTTTATTTTTGCGACATTTCTCCGAGAAAACCATGTTTTAGAATACCTTATAGACCTAGCCTGAAAAACAACATGTTAGTTTTATTTTATTATGAAATCCACACAATTTTATTATAAAACGCACACAATTGTCTTACAACACCTACATAATTTCTTAGAAAACACAAACAAACACTTTTTTTCTTCGCTAGAGGTTGACTATTGTAATCATTGCCCTAGATTTAAGTTAATGAAATGTTCTTGGTGCCACAATTTTCTGTGATTTAATCATTTTTCTTTTTCAGTACCCTATTTATCAACAACTTTCTTTTTTTTTTTTTTTTTTTTTTTTGGCAGGCTTCTTTCATTTTTACATTACTGTATCTAAATATGTTTTGTAATTTACATTAATCTGATTATTAAAATTTCTGAATCAGAATCACCCTTTTCTCCCTAAATTAAATAAATAAATTAGCAAACTTTAAGACTTTATATCTCAATAACGGGCGGATCAGGGCAAATGATTTATGAGTCAAAAAACACATTTCACTATACTCTTTTGATTGCTGCTTACTTAATTTTTTTTTCCCGTATTATACTAAGTTGTGGTTTCCTAGTCAGAAGAAATAAAGGTTACTTACGTATTATCAGTGCCAGGAGATTGATCGCCAAAAATGTACCAATCAAGTACCAATCTTGTTTATTGTTGCCAATCATGTTTTCAAACACAGTAATTTAACATTATCAAATAACATTGTTAAAAGCGGTAATTAATATAAAATAAATAAAATGTAATATATGTTTATTAAATTTATAACATTGTTAAAAATAGTAAATAACATTATTTTAGTAAAATTAATAAATGGTAAATAACATAGTAAATAAGAAAGAATATTAAATAATATAAGAAATGGTAAATAATATAGAATATTCTAGAAAGTTAATTTTGTTAACATTTAGTAAATGCATAAAAAGTTTTAAAATGACATTTTGTTTTGCGGCAGAAATAATTCTGCAATAGACTTTAACATCGCATCAAAAATGTTTTTCCCTTCTACTGCTTGCCAACCATTTGTTTCCATTGATCGTTACCTTTTTACGCAATTTTGATGAAATGTGTATAAAAATGTTGTTTCTTACTGCTAATATTATCTTTTTTATATCTATCTTCTTAAATTTGTCAAATAAAATATTTATATTTTACTCATAAATGCAATATCTAAAATAAATTAACTATTTGTTAATCTTACTACGTATAGAAATGACCCCTACTAAAAAAGTAGATTATTTCCAGCAGGGTTGTTTGATTTAAATCAGCTTGATTTAAATCGTGATTTAAATCAAATGATTTTTTTAAAAAAATCTTTGATTTAAATCAGTTTTTTTTAACATTCATATTTACTGGCTGAATAAGGATCAAATTCCTCATTCATGTTAAAATAAAAGTTAAAATCATTCATTTTAGATTAAAAATTGCCTTTTAATAACATTAAATAAAACTTTTAAAGATTAAAAATACTATTATATTAGGAAAGTAAAAGCAACACTGCATTAAAAATATTATCTATCCATAGTACATTCTCCAAAACTACTGATAAATACTTACTAATTTTTAAAGTTTTTTTTTTCTTAGTCACTTCCATTTTTTGAAAGCAAGAATGTTGAAGCTAAAGTTAAATCTATTTAATATAATAGTATTTTCAGTGGAGAGTCATTTTCTCTAAAGCAAATTATACATAATTCACAAGTTTGTTTTACATTTACCTGCAAACAGGGTTGGCAAGTTTTTGACGCATGACTGTTTTTACCGGTTTTAACCATGGTTTTTACCGTCATGTCAAAAACCCATTTTTTAGTAGTTTGTTTTTTACATTTTTTTTTCATTCTATCTTTAATATTAAGTTGTTTTACATAAAATATTCAATATCAAAAAGACTCGAAAGTATATTTATCCATCCAAGAAAAACAAAAAAGAATTGCATTAGAATAATACGTGTACATCTCTGTTAGAAGATCTCTACAATAATCTTTAAGCTATTTGGCAAAGTCTAAAAAAGTTAGATTTTTTTTAAGATATCCTGTAACCTATAAGTATTAGAGATTAAACAATGTGTATAGTTTCAGTACAATTTATTACATTGTTGAAAACAAAACTTTAAGATTCTACTTATTGAAGTGCAAATTAAAATCACCATAATTGCATTTATGAAATACATAAGATATGCATTTTAAAATATTATATCGAAGAATATTCAAATTTATTCACGGTCAGTCTATGCTTAACATCTAGTGTCATACAATGTAACAGTTTTTTTGCACCTCTGAAATAATTTTAATATACTTTATTAAAAATCTATATTGAAGGTTATTTAATAATTATAATAACCTTTTATTATCATTTAATATTAATGTTAATTGCAGTTAGTAGAATCTATATTAGTGAAGATTATGACAAATATTGTTCTTTTCTTTTACTCTTGTATTTTTAAATCTTTCCCATATTACGAAATGATCTTCTTTTAAATAAATTTAACAAATTTAATTGTAAATAATAATAATTACAAGAACAACAAGGTAAAATCAATCTAGAAATGTATTGTATGCTACACTTACACCATAAATTGGAAGACAATCGAAAATGATAGGTTTTTGACGGAATAAACTGGTAAAAACACGGTTTTTACCACTGTCATGTCAAAAACCCAACCCTGGCTGCAAATTACAATATCCTATATGTTGATGTATTGATCATATAATGTGATCAATACATGAACTAATTATAACATAAATATTTGGAGGACTGTTTGTCTAACATAGAATTAATTCCAGTTTCATGTTTCTTCTATAATTGAAAATACTTTAATCCCTGTAACTGATCCCTTTCCTCTTTCTTTTCCTAGAATTCATTGCTTATTGCAATGGAAAAAAATAAGAAATGTTATTGTACTAAGCTAAGCACTAAGCAGTCATTTGTATTGTCAAGTAAGCAAGATTGTTTTCTAAAATTGACCATGGCTGAGTAAGGGGGGAGGCAATAACACTGATAATTGATAGCTTCACACTTTTAATAAATAAATCTTCGAACTACCTGTTATTTCAGACATTATTTTAACGTTTAACACATATAGACAAGCACTGTACATTCTTAAAAACACATTTAAAAACATATAAAACCAGTCCACACGCTAAAAGTTTTTTAAAAGTAAAATATTTTCGTCTGTTTGCTCAGGTATCTTCAATACTGATGTATCTTATTTCTGGTGCCTGTCTATATGTGTTAAACGTTAAAATAATGTCTGAAATAACAGGTAGTTTGAAGATTTATTAATTAAAAATGACATTAGAAAAGATCATTGATTGAAATACTAAAATTCACACTTTTAGTTATAGGATTACCTTGCATTTGGTGCCTTAGAATAGTATAGTGTGAATTTGACTAATGATGAAAAAAAGAAAGCAGGGGTCGATGCAGGTTTTTTTTTCTTGGGGCCCATTTTGTGAAAAGTAAAGGTTATTTTTGTGAAATTTATTATATTTTTATGAAAAATAACATTTTGTAACGAAAGTTGAAATCCAATTAATCAAATTCGATCCAAGCATTTATAAACAAAAACTTTTTTAAACCTTTTTGCTGAAGATTTTCTCTCTGGTGAACTTGTTTGTTTACAAATTACACATTTTAAAACATCACAAAATAATAAATAAATAATAAATAGTAAGATTTTATGGAATAGAATTTTGTGAAGGGGCCCATTTTACTAAATTTATTTTTGTGAAGGGGCTATTTTATTAAATAGATTTTTGTGAAGGGACCCTAAATAGGCCCCAAATTTTTCCTGGATCGACCCCTGGAAAGCCTTACTTTTTGCTATTTACAAATACAGTTTACATTTTATATCCGTGATAATGAAATTTCAAGGAAAATCTGATCCTTTTTCTGAATTTTTATTTGATGAAGACATCGTAACAAAGATTTATCCCTTAGACTGGTGGAAAACACACTTTGATTCAGAAATTTGTGTATCAGATGGTGAGGGGAGTGTAAAGAAAGCCATAGAGCAACTGCTTACAGCAACAGCTACTTCTTCCTCTGTGGAAAGAATTTTTTCAACATATGGTTTAGTTCAATCTAAACTTAAAATAAATTAAGAAATGATAAAGCAGCCAAATTGATGTTCTTATACAAAACCTTAAATGCATAAATGGTTAAAAATGTTAATATAATTACATTTATGTAAATAATTACAAAATAAAAACCAGATTTTGGAAGAGATTGAATTGTGATCTAACATTAAACTATAATTTTATATTAATGAGTTAAACAATTATCTGTTTATAGATATTCACCAATGTTAAACTGTTTCTATTTAATATTTTGTCATAACTTAAAAATTATAGAATTGTTCTTGCATGATGCATAATAAATATATACCCATATGCATTTAGCATTCTTTGTTGTATTTATTATACGTTGTTATATAAAATATGTGTTATTTGGAGTAATACACGAAAGAAAATTTTAATTACTTTTATATTAAATAGAAATTTATACATATAACACACATATTTATATGTATAACAATTTAATATTAGAATGTTTTAAATTTTAAATGAATCATCTAAATTTGTTTGCAACAATTTTAAATTTAAATTATTTTGAATTCTTATCTAGAAATTGTAATGAAATTAATAGAAATATGTAAATCTATACAGAAAATATAAATAAATATGTGCAGAGTACACAAATAATATTATACTATAAAAATATTTAAAAAAATCAAAAAAATCCGATTTAAATCAAAAAAATCCGATTTTTTTGATTTTTTAAAAAAAATCACGATTTTTAACAACCCTGATTTCCAGGCATGTACCATGTAGCAAGAAAATATATATATATAAGGGTTACTATAATTAGTAATATTGGCACCATGCCTGGCGCAGTTGGCTTAAAACTGGCATGGATAATACGTAAGTACCGAAATAAAAACTGCAACCAAATTCGAAAAAGTACGAAAATATTCGGTTAGATGCCTGAGATATTTTTATGCAAAAAAAGTGAATTACAAAATTCGGTACTTTTCGGTTAGCCGGGCGCCAGTGAAATGTATATATCTATATATACATATCTATGTATACATACACACATATGTATGTGTATATATATATGTATATATACATACATGCATATATAAATGTGTGTATGTATAGATATATGTATACATAGATATACAAATTTCACTGGCGCCCGGCTAACCGAAAAGTACCCAAAATTCTTTAAAATTTTTAGAATGTAGTAAACGAAGAATTAGAACGCTGCCATTGGTTTAACATTAGCTAGCGAGTGTCTTAGCATTAGTGGACCCATCAGGAAATTACTTGGTCAAGTAGTTTAGGAATTATGAAGGTTTAAAGTTTGGAACTCCTAATGTTAAATTCCTTTGTAATTGTTATAAAACAGATTTCAATGCTGGTATTGTTTTAAGCATAACTCAAGAACCACTTGTCAGAATGAGCTGTAATTTTACATTCGCCTATTTGAAGCTTCTGGAAATCGATTTATGTTTCTTACAGTGATAATCACTTCAAAAATATTTTTATTTCTCAATGTATTCTCCATCAATATTTATGCACTTATCATTTTATCAGTGTCCCAAGACCAGCTTGTGTGAAATTCTTTGGCTTGCTGTCTCAGCCCTATTATGATTTCATGTTGAGCCTCTTCATCATCTTGCCTCCAAGATGTTTTTCAGATGTAAATCACTTGGGGTTAATTCGAGGCTGTAAGGTGGATGTTTGTTGAAGAAATTGCCAATGAAACTTTTGAATTGTCTCCCCTGTGTTAGGACTGCCAATAGGCCTGGATGAATCATTGAAAATGTTTCCTGATATATTTTTAAATAGTAGCAAGTCACTTTCCAAACCAAGAATGTTAATAGATGGAAGCATCACCCAGCTTTATGATACTTCCTATTGACTAGGCAGCATTGGTACACATGCATAAATCTTGCCAATAGGCCTGGATGAATCATCAAGCCCATCGTTATTTTGAAACTGATTTATGCATGTGTACCAATGCTGCCTAGTCAATAGGAAGTATCATAAAGCTGGGTGATGCTTCCATCTATTAACATTCTTGGTTTGGAAAGTGACTTGCTACTATTTAAAAATATATCCTATCAATTTGTAACTTACTTAATGACTTTTCCTTGTATATATTAAATTAATTTCAAACAATATATATTTTCAAAAAAATTATGAATTATAACCTATGAAATTTTTAACAGAAATCCATTTATAAAAGCTTCAAATAGGCGAATCCAAAATTATAACTCTTTCCACCAAGTAATTTCTTTTCTTTTTTGGCCATTGCATACACTAAAAAGGGATTATGTTAAATTTAGAGTTTTCACTCATCTTCTGTAAAAATCTCTAATTTTTAAACATGGCTATTTGATGTACACAACCTATAAAAACCTTCATTTCCATATTTAAAAATAACTTAAGATTATATCAGTTTCCTCCAGGTTTAAAAAGGGCACTTTTTTATTCTTAACCCTTTTGCTATGAAACCTAGGGGATTATTGCAATCAACGTATGGGGAGCCTTTTCTACTAGTTATCTTAACGAGGTTCCACTTTCAAAGATAGCTGCCTTCTTATTGTGCTGCTGACAAGTAGGCAGGCAGAAGAAAGGGGGCGAAAAAAATCTCACAGCCATATTTCAGTGTTCAGACATTTGCCGTATTTTGAATGCTATAATGCTATATGCTTTTGAATGGGTTTTTAGACTTCAGTATTCACAAAAAGTTAAAGGCACGTTTTGAATTCTTAAAGATACTTTTCAGATTATTAAAGACACTTTATTTTTTAATTTTTAAAGCCATTTTTAACACTTTCCAACCTAGTTGAAAAGTGTTTATGGCTTCGGTTTGTCTGGCCGTCTGCCGTCTGTCCGTGCTCTAACTCCCGTAAATATGCTCGGATTGCCCTGCAATTTTTATATGTTATAATCATTATCTATAGCATGTTCCCTATTTCAACGGAAGTATGTAGCACTTATAGTTTTTTTACAGGGACACTCAAAAGAATTCCGTTACATTGCGGTCTATGGGGAAAAATCATTTGCGGTTTATTTAAATAATGTTTCACTATTTTAAACGCATTGAAATTTATATATATCACTAAGGTGCATTAGAAGAAGCTTAATATGGAATAGGGTGTGCATAGCACTTATACTTACTTTACAGGGACAGTCAAAAGAATTCCGTTACATTACGTCTATGGAGAAAAATCGTCTGCGCTTTATTTAAACAATGTTTCCCTATTTTAAACGCATTGAAATTTATATAAGGTTCATTACAAGAGACTTACTACAGAATATTGTGTGTATAGCAGTCATCGTTCATTTACAGGGACACACAAAAGAATTCTCTACTGTATGTTAACAATAATTCCTGGAAGTGCGTTTTAAGTTACTAAACGCGATTTTAATTTTAAATCGCTTTTTGTCTATTACGTGGTGTGTATAAATTCTGTAGATCCTATACAGGGAAGCACAAAAGTTCGGGAAAACATTTCCGTATTATTTAACTCCAGACGGAGAATTTTAAACTGTGCTACGTGTTTCCTAACTGAACTAAAATTTAGCATCCTATGTAGTATATATACAAATCTATAGATCCTATACAGGGCTGAATAAAAGTATTTGGATTACTTAGATGTTATCTTTTAGCTTATTGAAGAGTATGATTCGTAAAATTATTTTGGAAGCGTTGGAAAGTGTTACATAATCTATGCTTGACGCATGATTTTTCGTTCTTGTTAATATTTAAAAGTCAGGGTACTCTTTTCAAGACAGCATTGAGTGAGTTTTTATTATGCAAGCAAATATTTTAATGCAAAAAAGGAGATAGGGCATTTTTTTTTTTTACTGAGGGGCAAAAAGGGTGCAAGCCATAATGCAGGCAGGGTGCTGATTTTTTTAAATGAGGGGCAAGAAGTGTGCTATTTTGTAAACCACGAGCAGGGAAGACCGAGCTATGACCCACTAATCAAATTTTCTCGAACATGATTTGACCAAGCCCAATTGTCTTCTCGTGCCCAAAACCCGTAGGATATAAAATTTAGTCAAAATAGTCTTGGCTGTTTTTAAGATAAAATTAGTTTGACCAAAAAATGACCCACTAATCGGATTTTCTCAAGCACGTGTCCTAGATGATGTCAATGAATTTCTCTTGCTCAAAAACCATAGGATACAAAATTTAGTTCAAATCATCTGAGACATTTTTAAGATAAAAATAGCTTGACTCATAATGACCTATGATCAAAATGACCCACTAATCAAAATTTCCCAAACATGTGACCTAGCCCAATAGTCTTCTCATTCCCTAAAACTGTAGGATGCTAAATTTAGTTCAAAGCCTCTGAGCCGTTTTTAAGATAAAAATAGCTTGGCCCATAATAACCCATGACCAAAATAACCCACTAATCGAATTTTCTTGAACATGTGATCTAGCCAAACAGTCTTCTCGTGCCCGAAAACCATAGGATGCAAAATTTAGTCTAAATAGTCTGAGCCGTTTTTTAGATAAAATTTGCTTGACCCACTAATCAAATTTTCTCAAACATCTAACCTAACCCAATGATTTTCTGGTGCCCCAAAATGGTAGGATACAAAATTTCATCAAAATTGTTACAGCCGTTTTTAAGATAAAATTTGCATATATATATACACACACACAATTTTCCCTCGTATTAGAATATATGATAGGGCGGGCAGGGTGCAGAACCCTGCTGAAACTGTCTGGGAAAAACTCTGTTATATTTAAAATTTTTGAAAACATAGTCAATTTTTATCCTTTTATATGTGTTGAAATAGATTATTTTCTGATACAAAAGTGCATTACTCATTTTCTGAAAATGAATCAAATTATTTTATCTAAACTTATAATCATTAATATATATTTTTTTTTTTCAGTGTTCTATTTACCAGTTCAGTACTTCCACTAGCAGAATTCATTGCACTTAGACCTGATTTGTCAAACGCATACAAAATTGTATATTTTCATGAAAATCAGTTGATCTATCCTGTGCAAGAGAAAAAGCAACGCTATTTTCAGCATGGATATAATGATATTTTAACATGGTATGTATATGCTTTCTACATTTTAAGAATTACTAAAAATGATAGTTAAAGTTCAAGTTTCACGCCTGATTTTAGTGCCAGAAAGCTTTGAAATTTCATAGCATGATAACTTTGTGAGTTTTGGCCATATAAGAATTTTTACTGTTTTATTTGTCAGAGTATGGAGAATTTTTTTTTTTTTTTTAATCTAACTTACAGAATCCAGAAACCTTATAAAAAAATTAATTTAGTTTTTTTTTTTTAAGGATGGGGGGGGGGAGGCGGGAATTCCATATGTGACGGAATGACATTTTGAGTTATAGAATTAAGTTAAAGCAATTACTCTGAAGCTATTTTAAAATGAAAATAGACTTTTCAGTTTGCACATGACTGTTATTGATTAAAAGATTAAAAAATATATATGAAACAATTTTTTTAGCTATTTTATTCTTTCATTTTTGAGCACCTTTCTATCACCAACGATTTAAGAGATAATCACTATAACCGGTTTTGAATCCCCCAGTATATACATTATTCAATCTACTGATAAAATAAAATTTATCTTTTTATGAGTGACTTTTTAAGACAAAATTATGTGTCGTTTAGTTAATTAATATATGAAATTTCAAATCAAGTTTTCAATTAACATATTGAAATAAACATTAACTAGATGGAACCCGTCAAAACGTGACGGAAAAAAATACTATAACAATATCAGTAAATCAGTAAAATAAGCTTCTTTGCTTATTTAAGTACCTAAATTACCTAATTGCTTTATTTAAGTAGGGCTTCGTATGAAACAGTCTTTCAAATATTTTATTTTAAAAAATACCCCCCCCCCCCCCCAGTGAAATGCCATTTCCGATGCAAACTCCAAATGAACACTCTGTAAACAAATGTGTAATGCAAATCAGTTTGACATTACCACCATATTCCCTACGACAAAAAAAAAAGGTCATGGACCTATAAAGTATCATACAAATAGTCCTATCATAAAGTATCATACAAATTTCCTACTTTCATCTCATATTCGGTAAATAAAAGAACATAGTATAAGCACCGCCCCTCTGTGATAATGCAATCGAATGAGCTGCTATGCGCATATGTATTGCATCTGCCCAAAGGCACCGTTGAAATTCGCCGTTAAAAAAAGTTTTAAAATGTCCTCTTTAATCATTGTTCGTTTCAAATCCATATCTTCTAAAATGCATCCATTGTTTTAAGCTAATCAATTTTTATGTAAAAATGAAGAATTTTTGTTAAAAATAATAAATTAATATGCAGATGAGGCAGAATTTAAATGTTTTCAATTGTAATTTATTTGTATGGTTTCTTTTATCCCTTTACATAATCAGGATAATTATTCCTTTTCCATCACAGTCGGTCTCTTATACAGTTAAATATCCAATGGATCTTTAAAAAAATAATAAATAACAGTTCCTAGCATATTCTGATTCAACATATACATCAACGAATTCAACATATCAATTTTATGTTACTCATAAACTCAAAATAGTTTTTTTTCTTTTGACAGATTTTATATTAGCGCCAAAATACTCTATCTTATGGATAATCTGATCTTATGATTTATCAGGTTTTTATTATTATTATTATTATTTCACTTTTCATGAAGGTTAGGGATACCTATTTTCAATTGTTGCAACTTTCCAAGGGGCTATTTTACATTATTAAAACAAACGGATGGTCATTGTTGAGATAGAATTGAAAAATATTTCATGCTTGAAAATTATTTAAAAACTCGTTAAACTAAGCGGCAGATTTCAAATAAATTTCAATCGAAAGCTAATTTTTTTTTCTAATTGAGGATGTAAGAATTGAAATTGTAAAATGTAGTAAAAAAATTAAATTTTTAGTATTTAGAAGTGATGTAAGCGCGATGAAAGCTAAAACGATAGTGCCGTTTGTTGTCACAACCGTTATACATTTCTAAATATTGCCACTGTGTTTTGGTTGGCGTCCAAAAGTAGACTACTATTTTTTGACATCGAAAGAATAATTCACAGTGAAAGAAATAAGACTTTGCCGCTAATAAGGAACTGTTAAATGAACTTATAACAAACCTACCAAAATAATTCCTATAAAATATTAGCCTTACATTGTTTATTCTAGCTAAAAATACAATCATTATTTCAAGTTTTTTTTTCTGGAAATTCTTTACTTTTGTGAATTTTTTTATTAAAAAAGGAAATCTTAATAATTTAAATCCTATAATTCCTATAACTTAATCCTATAAATTAAAAAAAAGTAATTGGTAACATGTAATCAAGGTATGCAATCAAGATGAAGCAACCAATAAAGGCTCCAGTTCTAATCTTTAAAATTAAAAATTGAAATATCAGTTAATATTACGCCATGTTGACACAATCATATAAATTTTTCTTTTTAGTTTTATCAATGTTAAAATGCATTTCAAGCTAAGCATAACGTCATTTTCACCGGTACAAACTTTTCACACGTACATTTATGCTTAAGCACCATGCATACAAATAAAAATATATTTTGCATTTAATTGTAATGAAAAAAATGGCATCAACAAAGTTGTAATGCTTAATGATAAAATGAACCCAATGGACAATATTTCCGTGACGTCACAGTAAATATGAATTTTTATTTGCTTATAAAACACATGGATAAATATTTTTACTGAAATACTTAAACATTTTAACTATATTTTAACTTACGAATTAAAAAAATTGGCCTAAAAGTCACGTGCTTTTAATATTTAATATATATTTTTTATGCTCGCAATCATTGAGTTCGGAAAATAAACTCTGTACGTCGCAACAGTGGGCGTTAATCCGATTGCCGACTTTATGACGTCATACGCAGAAGTAAAATTTTAATTTAAGATTACGGCTAATTAAATTTTTGAACAAACGAATGTACGATAACAAATCTGTGACCAAATATCTTTCATTTAAAAAAAGAATGATGTAATTTGATGTAGTAGTTTGTTCTCACGGATTGTCGAAATAAAACGCTTAGCGTTTTAAATATATATATAGATTTCAAAGTATGCTTACATTCAAAATGAATTAAAACAAAGATAAATGTCATTAAAAATGCACGCCTTTCATTCATTGTTCTTTTTAACATAGTTGAAAAGTGTATATGAATTCAGTTTGTCTGTCTGTCCATGCTCTAACTCTCGTAAATAGTCTCATATTGTCATGAAATTTTTATATGTTATTGAATTTTACTATAGAATGTTCAGTAATGAAAACAAAGTGTGTAGCATTAATAGTACATTTACAGGAACACACAAAAGAATTCCATTACATTGTGGTCTATGGGAGAAAATCATTTGTTGCACATTTTATGGATGTTACGCTATTTCAAACATTATAAATTAATATGCATGAGTAAGGTGGATTACAGCATGCTTTCACCCTATACAGTAAGTAGTATTTATAGTTCAATTACAGAGATGTACAAAGTAGTTCCTTTACATTATGATCTATGGGAAAAAATCGTTTGTGTTTGTGGTGCATTTTAAACAAGTTATGATACTTCAAACATAGTGAAATTTAAAAGGATCACTACAACTTATTTTCTATAAATTATGGATATCGTTCATGTACAGAGATACACAAAAGAATTCACTTAAAGGACTGCCTATGATTGGTCATTGCTGGAAGTGTGTTTTCTGCTGTGGTAATGCAATTTAATCTAATTTTTAGTGTATTACGTGCTGTGTACAAATTCTACAGATCCTATACAGGGCTACACGAATGACTTTGGATATGGGCAGCCATGTCTGAAGATGGAATTTTATTGTGTTATGTGTTTTTTAAATTGCTTATTTAGATATCTCATTTCATCCTATGAAATATTTTTTTTTTTAATTTCTTAATAATATTGTATGTTAGTGTTGGAAAGTATTTCATGACCTATGCTGGATGCATGATTTTTCGTTCTTGTTTAAATATAAAATTATAATGAATGTTTTATTTATCAGTGGTAAATTTGAATCCATTTTCAAAAGACACTTTACATGGCATTCGATATGCTTTGATCTGCATGCAAGGTGTAGCCCATTTCAAAATGCAGTCGGCCCTGCTTAATTGCGTAGTACAATTGGTTCCACTGAATTGTATGCATTTAAGCGAGGACAGCAATTAATGTTATCAGTATACGTTATCAGTTGATTATATATCACAGATATGATAAATATTAATTAATAGACAATATCTAATTACATAATAATTTTTAAAATAATGATTGTATTAATAATTTTAATCAATAACACTGCAAAGTGATCTTAAAGCTTGCTGCACTTAGTGCCAAATTTCCCAAGATGGCATGATGGGAGGACGCAGTTGTCATCTAATGCAGGGGTCTGTCCAGACTTTTTTCTCAGGGTCCTGTTTTTGTGAAATTGTGAACAGCTTTTTAGATATGTGAAAAATCAAATTATAATTTTGGGAATTTGAAATGATCTTTATATTTAGGTTCTTGTTTGAATTTTTAAGAAAATATATGGATGTAAAATACATATTTTTTCTTTACATATGTAAAAGTGACAGGTCAGATTTTACTTTTAAATGATTAATTTGTGAAATGTTCAGTTTAAAAATGGAAAAAAATTACGAAAAGCCTATCTTTAAGGACAAAGAATTTTGTGAAGGGTCCTGTTTCAGGGAAAATAATTTTGTGAAGGGTCCTTTTATAGGGAAAATAATTTTGTGAAGGGTCCTGTTTTGAAATGAAAAATTGTGTGAAGAGTCCTTTAAAGGACCCAATTTTTACCTAAACAGATCCCTGTAATGAGAAGGGAAATTTTGGTATTTTATTCTCTTTACTGTCTAGATTGTATTCTCCCCCAATTCTAGGATTTCCCAAGAAGTACCCCCAACATCTTGAATTACTATATGTACGTCAAGCTTTAAAAGAAAATCACACTTGTCCAAAATTAAACACTCCCATGTGCTTCTTAGCATTAAGAATATAAAGATGATTCATGATGATTTCTGTTTTTCAATTGTAAAGATAACAAACATTGTAACAAAAGAAAATATTTCCGTTCTAGCTTTCATCGCTATCACAGGAATTCACAAAATCCAGATTACTAGATTGGAGATATTTTATGTGATTAACCAGGGACTGTTATGCGATAAAACGAGTATATTTAACCACGGAGTAAAGAGGAACTGGAGGTGATTATTTACGTTTGGCTTGATGCCAAAAATGCAACTCTATATTCAGTACAAACAACTGGCGGCTTGCTTTAAAACCTCTCCCCGTCCAATGAATCCAGTACTTGTTACATGTGTACTCTCCGTCCAATGAAATCTCTTCCTAATGATTTGAGCGATAACCGGCTTTATATTGCAAGTCATTTTTACCGTTTAGTTTACTTCCTCTCTGTTCTTTCTATTAACTCTGTGATATTTAACATTAACCTTATGGGTAGCATTTCTGTCCCACAGCATTTTATGCATATAAGTGGGGTATGCAATTATCCAATTATGTAGGTCTAACTGTACCATTTTCTGGAATTTAACAAAATGGATTTTACAAACTCACAAATAAAGTAATGAAAATAACTATTGTTCAATCATTAAGTGATAAGTTTATTCTAATAACAATTGTGAAATAATTGCTTTAATTGTCATTATTAATTTTTTCCCTTACAGCATGGTTGCAGACAAGATTTTATTCAACTCTAATTTTAATAAAGAATCACTTTTAAAAAACATTTCAAGATACTTAAACATAATGCCAGACTACAAACCGAAAAACTTAGAGGAAAAAATCCGTCCAAAGTGTGAAGTTTTATCTTTTCCTATCGACATTCCAGAAATGTGCATAAACAATGAAGGACAGTTTTTCGATTCCCAATTTGCTTCTACGAATAAGAAATTAAAAAGCATGGATCAAAAATTACACGTTGTGTGGCCTCACCGTTGGTTTGTATGTTTTCTTTTATATAAGATATTGTTTTTAAAGTTTTTCAACTGTCTCTTCATATAATCATGCTGTATATGTTTTAGGTAGATTTCATAAGAAATACTACCTGTTACATTCTCTCCCATGTTGAAATTTCTGGAAAATTTTTGCAGATCTACACCGATTATGACTCCCAGAACTCAAAACCCCACCCCCAATTCAAAACTTTATATCTATCTATCTATGTCACTTTTTTATGGACTCAATAATTCTGCACAAATCTCTTCCAAACTAATACATAAAATAAAGGGCATAAAATCTCGGTCAAGTTCGTTAATGGGCAAAATCAAACCAGGGGGGGGGGAAATAGGGGGTGCTTTTTGTGAAAACAGAAAATTCCCATAACTTCTTAATCGTATGGAAGTTATTATTACTTCTAGGAAAAGGGCCAAAAATTTATGTATGACAGATTTTTGATATCATTAAAAATGCCCTTGAAAGGGGGGAGGGGAAATAGGGGTTTAAGAAGAAAAAAATTCATAACTTTGTCCATTCACAAGATATCAGATCCACTTAAATTTATTATAAATCCTATTAATATTATCTACAACTTTTATATTGACAAGTTTTTTATAGGACCAACCCTTACAGCAAAAAGAAATTAAAAGCAAAAAAATCCCTACCAGCTCACCTACAGACACAGGCAGATTTCGAAGTGGGCGGTCCCAACTGTTGCATCATGGCAAAAAGGTCATTTCTTCTACAATTCTCAATAAACAGGCGCCCCACAGTCTGCGTCTTTGAAATTTACCTGTGCCTGTAGGCCGAGCCATCGGGGAATTTTCTTTTTTTAACATATAGTAAGGCTTTTACGTTAGTGATTCTTGCACACTATACAAATTCTACTAATTGTCATCGGCCAGTTTTGAATTGTAAAATTATAATGCATGTCATTTTACAATACTTAGATGATATAAATTGTAACTGCGTCAGAATAAAATGGAAAAAGTAATAATCAAAATTATGCAGTGTGCTATATAGTTTAATATATTCATGCGCGTAACCAGGGGGGGTGCCCGGGCACCTCCCCGCTCACGCATATACACACTGGATTTTTAAATCGAATTTAAATAATCAAAATTCATTTAAAAAATCAAAGCAAGGTTACAAAAAATATATATATTATTTTTATTTTTCATATATTATCACTTCTGTAGAACACAATCATTTCTCAAGTATCATGATACAATAACTGATAATTAATATATTTCGCATTATATCTGTGCTCATTCAGCAATATTTTATAAAGTAAAATATTTTAGGAGGCAAAATATTCGGTACGCAGGCACCAGACACTACTGGCGCGTCCTGTTGGTAACGTTTGCAAGGCGTCAGCCACATTAGATGTTCACACTGACAATAGACTTTTTTTTTTTTTTTTTTTTTTTTTTTTTTTTTTTTTTGCATTGAGAGTATTTTTGGAAAACAGAAGCATATGGAAGCTATGCTTAATTATTTTTTTATTTTATAAGTAAAAAAAAAGAAAAAAAAAGACTCAACAAAGTGGTAAATTTTAAAGCCAATCATTTGAGGGTTTTCGAGAAGAGAAAATTCTGTTGTTCTGTTCAGTTTTAGTTTTTCATTCTCTTGTGCTTGTATCATTCCGAAATAGGCCAAATGAAAATTATATTTAATTTATAAATATACTTCACACTTTAACAAGTGTATTTAAAAAACATGGGACGGCCTGAAAAGAGAAAACAAACGTATAAAAATTTGCAAAAAAGTGCAAGACAATTGAGCACGTTTTAAAACAGAAAATAATTGTCCAACATGGCGTCAAATCTTCAGAAGCCACAGTCACCAAAAAAAGTAAGAATAGTTTATACTCTCAAAAAGCTGTTGTCAAATTCCCTGCTTAACCAATGCGAAACTTTCTAACACATTTTATGACTTATTTTTAAACGTAAAGGCACAAAATTGGCAGGCCTGCCTATTGAAGCGATTTGGAATTTAATTACGTTTTCCATTTTTTGATAAATAAAATACTTATCGAGTTATAAGTGACTTTAGCCATATGACGGCGAGTTTTTTCTCCTTTCTCTCGCTGTCACGTCCGAAAATTTGGTTCAAAACACCAACTTTGACAGTATTTTCTGAAAATTGCATTTACCAATCAATGGAAAACGTTTTTCGATTACAACATTTCTGAATAACAACTCCTGCCAGTTTCATGCATTTTCGAACAAAAAAGAATTAAAACATGTGTCAATGCATTTTCCAATAAAAAGTAATTAAAAAATATGTCAGAAACTGTCCCTTTGGATTTGTTTTGGATTTACGAACAAATAGCCTATAAATTCTGGGAAAAATTGAAATTTTTTTAATTCAATATTTTTTTGTTAAGATGGTCTGGGATAAATTTGTATATATGTATATGTTATTTATAAGTATGTTTCATTATTTTTTTTTAATCTACATATTCAAATCCTTTCAGAATGTAAATTGAAAAAATTAAAATTTAATTTTTAAAAACGAATTTTAGCCGTATTTAAAATTGATGTAGGGTAGAATTGCCAGTAATGAACGCCCTTCCACTAATGGATACCCCCGAATGTTTTTGGATTATAAAAAAATAACCAATAAAATTTTTGCTTTTATTAATTTTTTGTTAACTCACTCACCCTTGTATGTTTTATAATCTGGGTTATTGTTGACACTCTTAAATAAGGAAGCAGAAAATAATTTTTCACTGTTTTTCTGTGAAAATCTTGTGTGTGAACATGCTAAGAGCTCACTTCACTTAATTAATTTATATCTTCAGAGTTGCCAAGTCTCCGGCTTTTTGTACACCAGTAATTGTTTAGAGAAAAATGTTGTTATTTCAAATCACAGAATGCTAAAATTAAATAAAACAACATTTTCTGTACTAAAATACTGGTGTCCAAAAAGCAGGAGACTTGGCAAATCTGTATCTTCCTTATTTTCTTGCAAAAATTGCATGTTTTTGTTTGGATAGTAATATAAAACTTTGAATTTCATATATCGATGGCCATTTACAATATTTCATTTATAGTTAAGATTTTAGGACCGGTATCCATTACTGGAATGCTTAATTAGTCTCTTTCCAATAATAGACACCCCATGTGGCCAATACTAAAAGTGTAATTTCAGTAGTGCATAAAATCTTTTTATTTAATTAAAAAGCTAATAAATCAAATTTAATTTTTTAATTTTACTTTGTAGAATGTAATAAGCACCTTTTTTTTCTTTTCTTTCTTTCTTTTCTTTCTTTTTTTTTTTAATAAATAGGGTCATTCCATGCCAAATCAACCACACAATTTCAATATTCAGCCTGACCATTTCAGATTTTAATGATACTGTCAGGAATCACTCTCCCTGATGATGTAAATGAGAATATATATATTATATCATTAGATTTACAAGCATTTTTTTTTATTTCAAAAAATCGTCATTTTACTTGCCCATCATACGTAGTATAGGGTAAGTCTTGTAATCGTTTTGAAAATCGAAAAAAAAAACGGATTTACATGTTTCAGACATTGAAGATTCCGAAAAACATATTTTTGGAAAAAAAAATTTTGTCGTCCGTCTGTGTGTCTGTAAACGCTCTATCTCCCGAAAAAATTGAGATAGAGACTTGCAATTTGGTATGTACTTAGTATGTAATGATGGGAAGAAGCCTATTGAATTTCAATAACCTCGATTAACCGGAACTATTTTTTTCGGACTCTCGAAATATTCGTTCTGATAAAAGGTATATAAAAATTTTCGAAATTGTTTATTTTAAGAAGTTAATATAAAAGACAATGAAAAAACAAATTTTGCATAAAGCATGAAGTCGATCGGATAATGAGTTGCCGAGATATTTGGAATCCTATTTTCCACACGCTTCGATTTTTCATGACCCTGTATTTCATCCAAATTTCACTTCAAAGATATATTTTAATTGGAAATGAGACGCTTAATCAGATTCAATAAACTGCTAGTTAATAGGATTATTGTTTTTGGAGTTATAAGGATGTTTCTTTTAAGCAATTCAGTAATCGAGCCTTTAAAGTTTATGACGTCATCAAGCCACGATTTTATTCGAATTGCAATGCATTTTATAAGTAGTTTACACATTTTTATCTTAATATTTTACATTATGCATATCCATGATGGGTAAGTATTACGGTGGCCTGCAACGGCTAGTTTTGGCTTGCATAAACTTTATCAATTTTGATTTTCTCAGATTCTATCAGGCGTAAGGAGTTGTTTGACCACTCATTTTAAAGACAATTTCACAAGGTTTCATTTGATATGCAAGTTGCTTGATTTTTCAAATATAAAAATTTTTAGATTTTGTTTTAAAAAAAATTTTTTAATGTATATTTTTTGTAATATTATAAGCTCAAAATCTTGAAATCTTTAGAGTGGTATTTCAATGGGATCAGGAGTTATGAAATAAAAGCTGAAGATTATCATACAAATAATAAATAAATAACAAAGTAAGCTAGAGTTAGGTTATTATTTGTATGGTTATATTCAGCTTTTATTTGTCATAAATGCAAACATAGTTTCAATGATGAAAATATATTTGATATAAATGATTTTATATGAGTTACTAAATTATTCAGTTCATTTACTATCATTACATGTCATAACGTTGATTCCTTTCGCAACAAAATGGTAATACTTTATCAGTCTCATAATCTGAACAGAGATGCAAAGACTCTATTTGTCACCCGGTGTAAAAATTTTATATACATTTTTTACTTACTGCTGATGGTTAAATAGTTGTAACTTAAACCATCAATGGTACGCCTATCCGACGTGGTACCTGGCTAAGAAACACTAGCAGCGATACCTTTATTATGGCACTGAATCTGAGTTTATAGCACTGGTTTTACCATAAAACATGACTATAATACTTTAACTTTTTTATTTATTGTGACATTTATTATCGCATTATTATTATTGTGTTCATAATTATTATACTGCTGGTTTGTGCATTCATGTATACACAGACTCACGCACACACATTTATGTATGTGTCTGTTTTCAGCTCTGTTATCTGTTTCAAATAAAAATCTGAGCACCCCCCCCCCCCCACGTAATAAGCTGGTTACGCCTATGATATTTTCAGGTTGTGTACAGGCTCCTTTGAAACTCCTTGAAAATTAAAGAGTTTCCAAAGAATACTTAGAACTCCTTAAATAAACAAAATATTCCTTAAATTATTGTGAAGCAAAATTTAGCAGCTTCAATGATTTAATTGAAGTATATTAGAGTAGAAAAGGGAGACTTTTACCTTATACACAAGGAATAATATTGCCTGTTTAATTGTCTTTCTTAAGTATGTATGGTATGAAAGGAATTCACCATTAAAGGAAGTAAAATAAAAAAAATCACGTTTACAAATGGTTTTTGTCATGTTATAATTTTCCTCACCCAATTTGAATTTAATTATGTAATTTTACAATGCTTAGATATAATTTTTAAATGTTTAAGTGATTATAGCCATTGGAAAAAAAAAAAAAAAAAAAGTTAAATTTCCGTATTTATTTGCATTGTTAATCTGCTGTGTGTGCCATCCTTCCAAATTTACTTTAAAAATCTAGGTACATATGAGACCTACATGATGATGAGTATTTGGAATTTGACTGGCCTCTGTATATAGGCCCATTGGTCCGTGCATAAAATAGTTGGTTGGCAATTTTACATTCAAATTTATGAAAACTGGTAAGCAATACATTGTGAATACTCTGCAATTTTAGCACTAACTGTTATATTTTAATAGAATAAAATCTGTTAGTAATGCTTTTCTGTCTCTCTCTCTCTCTCTTTTTTTTTTTTTTTTTTTTTTTTTTTTTTAAATCAAATGTAGTATAAAAAATTTGACATGCATGAAAAAATACAATATGTTGGTGATGCACTATAGTTCATCATTTGAGCAAAAAAAAAAAAATAAAAAAAATGGAAAAGGGATACATAAAAAAATATTATGGGTCCTTCACAATGCATAATTTCTCTCTTGAAAGATCATATTTTGTACTAAATACGTGAAATTTGCCCCATTTCTAATAAGAGGAACTACGTCTGTAAAAAAAATAAAAATAAATAAAAGGAGGTTTGGTTGAAGTGCCTGGATCCCAGGGGCCCGGGATTTCAAAAGCCTAGCAATAGCACTGAATCAGTTCTTTAAAATTCTTGCAATCCTTGAATTTTTACTTCTCAAGTCTGTATGAACCCTGTATTTTCAAAATCAAATAAAATGGGTTAACATTGTTTTAATGTGTGGATAAATAATGCTTGGTTACGAAAATAAATCAAGTCCATATAGTATGTAAACATATGTTTTTTAAGCATTTTTTTTTTGTTTTGCTTCATAAATTCAAATATAATAAAATATTACTCAAATTATATAGTTCCACTGCAACAGAAAATATTTTCTTCTTGGAAAAGTACTAGAATTCTTTCAAGTAACTACAACATTATTTTATTTCTAATATATATCAAATAAGAGTGAAGAATTTAAGGATTTTATTAGCAGAAATTTGGGTTTTTTTTAATATATTAATATATCAATTCGTAAAGACTAATTCTGTGTAATAAAAAATGCGCTGAGCCTATTGCCTATTGACTTCAAATGTAAGAAATTTTGAGCCAAATATTTTGGATTTGAAGACCTGCATAGGATTTTCTTATGATAAAAAAGAAAAATTTCTTTTTCATCCAAATTCTTTTCTTGGGGCAATCTTTCTTACTGCAGTAATAGTGTCAAAACTGGCTTTGCCTAGTAACATGCATTTTGCCTTCCTTTTTATAATTGTTTTTAAAAAGGCTTTTTTCTTTCTATACAGAAAATAAAAGAAAAAATCTGTTACAATATCAAGTAGAAGCTACCTTTGTTTTGGCATAAAGTGTAAAAATAAATGTGTCGACAAAAAAAGTAAATAATAATTATTATATCTACATCTGGAGGCACGGCAGTGCCTCCGCCAAGTCGAGAGAGGACAGCCGTAAGCATACTTTTCTGGAAGCAACTCAGGGCACTTTTGACCCCCCCATATCTCCGCGCTGGAGTATCCCAAAAATTTTAAACTTCAATTATAGAGAGTATTTGGCCCACAGGACCAAAATTTAAAATTACAACTTTCTGTCTTTTCTAGTTCAGGCGATATATGAACTCAAACATTCGATTTTTTGTCACTTCTTACTCACTCGTTCACGCGTCATCAAAAAGATTGGGTAGATCCCGTAGCCCCAGAAACTTGACATTTGGAAAAAAGGTAGTGTTTAGGATACAAAGAAAGGAAAAATTATAAAATCCAGAAAATTCGAAAAAAAAGCATTCGAAAATTCAACAAATTCCATCAAAATTGAAAATTGAAAATAATACGATCTTGTAGTCTTGGAAACTTAAGATTTGGTGTGAAGGTAGTGTTTAACATCCAGAAAAAGAAAACATCAAAAACACCAAAAAAATCGAAAGCAAAATTGAAAAAATCGAAGAAATTGAAAAAAACCGAAAATTTGAAGACAATCCGATTTTGTTGCGCTAGAAAATTCAAATTAGGAATAAAGGTAGTATTTAGGATACAGAAAAAGGAAAATTCAAAAAATCCAGAAAATTCAAAAAAAAAAATAAAAAAAATCGAAAAAAATTGAAAAAATGAAAATAATTTGATACGATAACGCTCGTATTTATAAATTAATTTGGATGAAACTAATTGTGGGTATTAAGCTCACCAATGCCTCGACCGAGTTCGTTGCCCAGCTTGGTCCGCCATCTTGTTTCAAGATGGCGGCCACGGAAAATTTTAAAGCTAAAATAAATATACAAAAAAGTTAAAAAAATCAAGTTTATTTTTTAATTAGGTGTTAGGACTTGATACAAGGATTCCAGAGCATTTTTTGTTTTACCTCTATCTTAAAAATTGGCTGAGATAGAGCAGTTTGAAATTCTAGGGTGGCTGACATTTTGAAACAAAACAGCACATTACAAAAAACCAACGATAAATTTATGGTCAATAATGGTCAAGCAGGTGCAATCCTGAATGAATACTCCGTGTTATTATACCTGTAACTTTGACTTCGAAATTTTGATACGTTGCATTTTCTATTTGTTGATATTTTTGAACTATGATTTACGCTAAGTGAAATGTTGTTGTTGAAGAGGGATTTTCCATGTAAATCCGAAACGTCCAATTTTAATATGTTTTTAATGTTTTATGAAAGTGCATTGTAATGTCTGTAATTTTAATGATTTTAATATAAATTTATAAGTTTTAGTGAACGCGATTTCTCGCAAATTATTTTCTTTCATTGTTGTAATCATTTTCCCAATCATACGCATAAAACTATATATTCATATCCATTAGCGCCAAATTCTCGCCAAACTTGGCGACAATTGGCGAAATCTCGCCAAATTTGGCGACAAAAATAAGTCTTCATAAATGAAGCCAACTTGGCTATAGCTCAATAATTTGGCGAATTTCTTATTCAAATTCAGTGTAAACGAATCTTTTGTAAACGGTTTCTTTGCATTTTAACTTGCTGTTTTCGAGTAACATTAGCTAAAATTTTAAAACTAAGATATAGGAAAGCTACCTTTTCCTGCCGGTACAGGCCGGAGGACTTTTTTATGAGTTGTCGGATGCAATCTATGTTTTGCATTAAATGAAGTAAAACATTGAAAAACAAATCTCACAGGATGGGGATAGTTTGTTTTAGATAGATTTTAAGATAATTGTCCTATTAGCTAGTACACCTTCCGTTATTGTTTTGTGTTATTTTCCCCGGATTATGCTTTTCTTTTCTTTTGTTTACGAATTTTGTAATAGAAAAGTTCCGCTATAGACTGGCTACGTTATAGACCTTCTTTTTTTTTATAGACAGGTTCATTTTCTTTCACAGGCTTTACTCTATTTAATTCATATATGAAATATTTGTTGTTAAAAGATGTTGGTCGCACAAAAATTTTCACATCTCTCCGTCCCTCCCGACATTACTGGTTGGTTATGGCTTGATAGTCCTTTCTAAATAAAATCATGGTGATTCTAAGATTCTCTTGATTTATCTCTAAATTGAACATAAACGATCCTAAGAAAACGGATCAATGAATTACTATATTGGCATGAGGAAATTTAGTTGCAGAAAAATGGAGCATATAGCTAACATTAAGTCTAATAGGAAAACCACAGCCTTGGCAAGATCTGGAGGCACGGCAGTGCCTCCGCCAAGTCGAGAGAGGACAGCCGTAAGCATACTTTTCTGGAAGCAACTCAGGGCCCTTTTGACCCTCCCATATCTCCGCGCTGGAGTATCCCAAAAATTTGAAACTTTGTTTTTCTAGAGTATTTGGCACACAAAACCAAAATTTAAAATTACAACTTTCTGTCTTTTCTAGTTCAGACGATATATGAACTCAAACATTCGATTTTTTGTCACTCACTCACTCACTCGTTCACGCGTCATCAAAAAGATTAGGTTGATCCCGTAGCCCTAGAAACTTGACATTTGGAAAAAAGGTAGTGTTTAGGATACAAAAAAAGGAAAAATTATAAAATCCGGAAAATTCGAAAAAAAAAAACATTCGAAAATTCAACAAATTCCATCAAAATTGAAAATTGAAAATGATACGATCTTGTAGTCTTGGAAACTTAAGATTTGGTGTGAAGGTAGTGTTTAGTATCCAGAAAAAGAAAACATCAAAAGCACCAAAAAAATCGAAAGCAAAATTGAAAAAATCGAAAAATTTCAAATAATCCGATTTTGTTGCGCTAGAAACTTGGAATTCGGAATAAAGGTAGTATTTAGGATGCAAAATAAGGAAAAATTAAAAAATCCAGAAAATTCGAAAATAAATTCAAAAATTCGAAAAATTCGTAAAAAAATTGAAAAAATTAAAATAATTTGATTTTTAGCCTTAGAAACTTAAAATTCGCAGTAAACATACTGTTTAGGATTCAGAATAAGTTAAAATAAAAAACGCAATAAAATTCGAAAATAAAATCCAAAAGTCGGAAAAATCAAAAAATAAGGAAAATTTGAAAATAATTCGATTTCATAGCGCTAGAAACTTGAAATTTGGAAAAAAAAAAAGGTAATATTTAAGATACTAAATAAGGAAAAATTAAAAAATATGCATAATTCAAAAAATACCCATAAATTAGTGCAGACGATACATGAACTCAAAGTTTCGATTTTTAGTGACTCACTCACTCTTGCGTCATCAAAAAGATTGGGTAGATCCCGCAGCCACAGAAACTTAAAATTTGGAATAAAGCTAGTGTTTCGGATACAAAGAAAGGAAAAATTATAAAATCCGGAAAATTTAAAAAAAAAAAAAACCATTCGAAAATTAAAAAAAAAATCGAACAAAATTGAAAATTGAAAATAACACGATCTTGTCTTAAAAACTTAAGATTTGGTGTGAAGGTAGTGTCTAGAATTCAGAAAAAGAAAACATCAAAACACAAAAAAAAAAAAAATTAAAAATAAAATCGAAAAAAATGGAAAAATTTCAAATAATCAAATTTTGTTGCGCTAGAAACTTGGAATTCGGAATAAAGGTAGTATTTAGGATGCAAAATAAGGAAAAATTAAAAAATCCAGAAAATGCGAAAAAAAAAATCAAAAATTCGAAAAATTGGAAAAAAATTAAAATAATTTGATCTTTTGGCCTTAGAAACTTAAAATTCGCAGTAAAGATAGTGTTTAGGATTCAGAATAAGTTAAAATAAAAACGCAATAAAATTCGAAAATAAAATCAAGAAATCGAAAAATAAGGAAATTTTGAAAATAATTCGATTTCATAGCGCTAGAAACTTGAAATTTGGAATAAAGGTAATATTTAAGATACTAAATAAGGAAACATTAAAAAATATGGATAGTTAAAAAAATCTAAAATTTCAAAAAAAAAAAAAAAAAAGAAAAAAAAAGAAAAAAGAAAAATAAGAAAAAGAGAGAAAATGAAAATAATACGATCTCGTAGTCTTAGAAACTGAAAATTTTGTGTAAAGGTAGTGTTTAGGATTCAGAAAAAGGAAAAATTAAAAACACAACAAAAATTGAAAAAAAAAATCGAAAAAAAAAACGAAAATTTGAAAATAATTCGATTTTGTAAAGCTAGAAACTTAAAATTTGGAATAAAGGTAGTATTTAGGATACAAAAAAAGAAATAAATAAAAAATCTGTAAAATTCAAAAAAAAAAATTCGAAAATCCGAAAAATTAAAAAAAATTCGATTTTGTAGCTTTAGAACTTAAAATTCGGCGTAAACTTATTGTTTAGGATACAAAAAAAGGAAAAATTAAAACACAATAAATTCGAAAATAGAATAAAAAAACTCGAAAAAGATCGGAAATTTCAAAATAATTCGATTTTGTAGCTCTAGAAACTTGAAATTTGTAATAAAGGATACAAAATAAGAAAAAATTAAAAAATCCAGAAAATTATAAAAAAAATTCGAAAATATCAAAAATTGAAAATAATTTTATCTTGTAGTCTTAGAAACTTAAAACTTGGTGTAAAAGTAGTATTTACTATTCAATAAAAGGAACAATTAAAATATTCGTTAAATTCGAAAATAAAATCGAAAAATCGAAATATCTTTAAGAAATCAAAAATTCGAAAACAATTTGATTTTGTACTGCTAGAAACATTAGTTTTAAGATAATTGTCCTATTAGCTAATACAACGCCCCTAATTGTTTTATGTTATTTCCCCCGGATTATGGTTTCTTTTCTTTCGTTTACGAATTTCGTTATAGAGAAGTTCCGCTATAGACTGGCTACGATATAGGCGATTTCTTTATAGACAAGTTTGTTTTCTTTCACAGGTTGTACTCTATGTACTTCACATATGAAATATGGATTGTTAAATGTTGTCATCCCCACAAAAATTTTCACAGCTCCCCCTACCCTCCCGACATTACTGGCTGGTTATGGCTTGATAGTCCTTTCTAAATAAAATCATGGTAACTCTAAGATTCACTTGATGTATCTCTAAATTGAACCTAAATGATCCTAAGAAGACGGATCAAATAATTACTATATTGGCATGACAATCAGGTAACTTAGAATTAAAATCGAAAAATCAATAAATTTATAAAAAGTCGAAAATTTGAAAATAATTCGATTTTGTAGTCCTAGAAGCTTGACATTTGGCAGAAAGGCAGGTTTTAGTACACAAAGTAAGGAAAAATTAAAAAATCTGTAAATAATAAAAAAAATACTAAAAAAAACGAAAAAAAACATCGAATAAAGGAATATAATTTGATTTATTGGAAATTTCCGGCTTTCTTTTCACACTAAAAAGTTCTTTTATGTTAAATATCAAGTATCTAGGGATGCGAGTAATATCTCAAATGGATAGCACCTATCCTGGAAGCAATTGAGAGTACTTTTGACACCCCCCCTCTTATAACTTAGTGCTTGCCTAGGAACCTGAAATCTCTTTTTATCTACAGTACTTTGCAAACGAAACTAAAGCTTCAAATTTTTGATACCTGTAAATAATAGGGACAGAGTGTGGGCTTAGCGAAAATCAGTGGATGATCTCAAGAAAAGGAGAAAATCAAGAAAAGGAGGATTACTTACAAAAAGAAGTGAAATCTCATCAAAAAGTCACCTGTAAAAAATGCAGCCAAGTCTCGTAACTCATTTACCGTAAAAAGTACTGAGATCGTATAAAGCCAAGTTTAACTATCTTATTAACTCTGAAAATTTCATTCGCAAATCACTCCTAGTCTCTACATCTTTAGTTAATTATTATTTTGTGACTTGGCAATTACGCATCACAGGGAAGTTATTACACCTTACTATGTTATGGAATAGGATGGGATAATTTAATTAAGGCAAATTATATACGCACAGGGAAGTTATTACACTTTAATATGTTATAGTATTATTTGATTAATACTAACTATATACATCACATTCTCGTGCTACGTAATTGCCAAGTCACAAAATAATAATTAACTAAAGATGTAGAGACTAGGAGTGATTTGCGAATGAAAATTTCAGAGTTAACAAGATAGTTAAACTTGGCTTTATACGATCTCAGTACTTTTTACGGTAAATGAGTTACGAGACTTGGCTGCATTTTTTACAGGTGACTTTTTGATGAGATATCTCTGTGTGTCTTGGAGAGTATGAAGTTGGAGTATGAAGCAACTGGCAAACAGACACATATTCCATTATTCATTGTTGGATATTTAATGAATTTTACATGGGGGTACTACAAAAATGAATCCTTCCAAGAAAAAAAACGGAAGTATGAAAATTGGAGAATTCAACTCAAAAGATCTGTTTAAACATAACTTTTTTTTTTTTTTTAATGTCAAATTGGCGTACCTATTTCTCACTTAATTATTTTAACACAATTATATTAATTGGTGAAGAAATCATATGAGTTGTAATTGTTCCAACTAAGTGAAACAAGTATCCAGGCCAGTATTTGAACACAGGACCTTGGCTGTAGCTGTCAACTCTCTTCCAACTAAGTTATCTTGGACAATTTCAGTTGACGCATTTCACTCAGACAACCTTTTGGCAATGACATCTGGTCTGTTATTATGTGTCCAATGATTATTGGAGTTCCTTTACCTGCAGTTTACTCTGTTGAACGGTTTCAAATATAACAGACCAGATGTCTTTGCCAAAAGCTTGTCTGTGTGAAATGTGTCTGCCAGATCTGTCCATAATAGCTTAGTTGGAAGAGCATTGGCTGCTAAAGTCAAGGCCCTGTGTCCGAATCCTGGCCTGAAAACTTTTCACTCATTTGAAAAAATTACAACTCATACCTTTTTCTTTTTAAATTCAGTTTAAAATGACATCTTCCTTTATCTTCCTTTACTACAAAAGAATTGTTTTGTAATATTCTTTTTTTATCTTCCTACTTACAAACATTTATTTTGCATCATTAAAATTAGTCTAAGTTTATATTTTTCTTTTAGGGAACATGATAAAGATCCCGAAACATTCTTTTCTGTGATGTATAGATTAAAAAATGAAAAAGAAGAATTTTGTTTATCTGTGATTGGTGAAACATTTTCTGAAAAGCCAGGTAAGTTTATTGAAAATAGCAAATGACCACATGAATACAGCATAGAAGTTGCTTTATGTATGCATAATATAGCAAAATCTTGTAAATCTTTGCTTGTATAGCAAAATCTAATTTGCTAATAGTGAAAAAAATCAACAAGTTGCTTAAAATAGTACAATTCATTTTAATGTGAGTTAATGAATTATGCATAGTCATAGATTGATATCTCATACACCATGCTGAATTTTTTACCATTGTGTATAAAAATATTAGAATTATACTCTTTCAATGATATCAAAAATCAGAGTCGAGTTTCTTCCAGAACTGTAATTATTATGTTAAGTAATGCACGGTGTGTAGCGATGCTTGCTTTTGACTACAATAATACCAGTATTTTTTAATAGCCTTATTTAATTGCAGAAATTATGTAATTAAATATAGCAAAGATTAATTACTATTTAAAAATACTGGTATTATTGTGATCTAAACTAAGCACTACTATGCATGTGTAATAAAATTGAGACAAATAAATACAGTTCAGATAAATTGTTTTAATGAGTTTTTTATTTTTGCTAAATTTTTTCTAGTTGCAAAAGGAAAAGTGTTAGTTGAGTGAAGTGTAAGCCTTTGTGAAAGACTGGTATAATTATAAATTTAGCATGCATTATGTAAATTTAAAAAAAAATTACATAATGTTACTGAAACTTTTCCAGTATTGAAAATGCTCTTGGCGAGAGAAGGAAATTTGGCAAACTATTTTCTGGTAACCTATTCACTGTTTTATTATATACACAGGCATTTTCTTTCCATATTTATACAATTTGTTTAATATAAAGAAGCCATTTATCTATTTTTATATACAAACAGAAGTAAATTGTATTTAAAAAACAATAATTTACATATAAATAAAATGTTTCTAAATATACATATAAATTCCTATATAAACAAGCATAAAAGTTCATCAGGTTTGTTTTTATATAGCTGTTTATATTATTTGGCAATAAATCTCATTCTGATGGCTGAATCGAGCCAAGCTTTTTAAAAAATGCCAAAGCAACTCAATATTGGAAAAGTACCATGTTATCTATAAAAAAAAAATACATTTACGCATATCATCAAAAATATAAGGTATAGCATATGTAATGAATTATCTTTAAAAACTTGTTTCTTCTATTTCTACTAGTGGTAGAAACCTATTTCTTCCAGCTGGTTTTTTTTCCATGCTTTTTTTTTCAATTTTGGACAAAATTTGCCCACATTGATCGAAATATAGTCTAATTTGGTTATAAAGAACTCGGATGTGACAAGAACTCAGTTTTAACAAGGCATTAACGTGGAAATGGTTGGTCCAATATAAAAATACATTGCGAGAAACTTTAGTAAAATGAGTAAAACTCAAATACAACAGGCTAAAAGTCTTCAGAATCACAAAATATCCCATTTTTTATCCTTATTCTCCTTGAAGAAAACATGCTGTTTCATAGTGCATCTGCACCATTGTTGAAAATAACGAAGATGAATATATATCTCTCTTCCGACATATGCAGTTGCTTTGAATTGCAGCACATAATTTTGGGGATCCTTAAAAGCAAAAAGGCAAGGGATAATATTTCTGCACAAATATCTTAATTAAACAAAAAGTACCAGTATGTTATGAAAAAGGATCTAAAAATTTTAAAGTAAAATAATCTTTTTTTTTTTCAACATACTGCTAATAATGAATAAATTTTCCTTCCTTTTTTTAGTTTTTTCATTTTCATTTACTTTTGCTTAAAGAACTTTGTCATATATTTTTTTCACTTAGGGGAAACATGGGAGGTTTGACCATAGGGGAGGTTTGACTCACCCTATCTTTTTCATATTTAAACATTTATTTAGCTGATGAGTATCAGATGGCAGCATGACATCAAGCAAAATAACATATTATTTCTGTCTGTTTGCCATTTGAAAGCAGAATTAAGGAGAAATCACATGCAATATCATTTTCAGCCATAAATTATTTTTTTGCTGTTGCAAGATCTTCTCTCCTGTGTCATCTGTCATTAACATATATAAAAGTTAATTGAATTGTTTGTGTACTTAGATTAACATACTAAAATACAGTATACTTATTTTTTACTTTTTATTTTTATTTTAATGTGTTTTTAAATTTTTTTCCAAAATGGCTATTAAGGGAGGTTTGACCCATATCAATTCTGGGAGGTTTGGCCTGGGTCAAACCTCCCGTTTAGTTTAATTTGATGGTCTAATATTTTTAAACTGTACAATAGTTAATTAGTTTTTAATAGAAATGTTCTTTTAACTCAAATTGAAGAAATCTTGTTTTTATGTTCAAAGTTACTCAATGTGATATAAATATATTTGAAACACTTCTTGTTTATGCATTATTCTAATCAACCTACATATAACTAAAATCATCTTTTTTTACTTTGTTAGGACTTTTTAAGAAGAATCCATCTTTAAATTCCTCACTCACCAGCTAGTTTTTCTTCTTTTGTAACCTTTATTTTATAATAATATGAAAATTCAATGAAATTAAACTAGAAATAACTATTTTTCTCCTAATTTAGTTTATAAAATGAACATTGCATAATAATTTTCTTATGGTTATTAAAATATGAGTTAACTAAAGAAACACAACATGAAAAAGATAAAGAAAACTGCATAAAATAATAAAAAGGTGAAGAAACAAATGAAAAAGCGAATAATGGATTTGTCTTTAGACAGTGAAACTGAACCAAAAAATTTTCATGTTTCAAGTGATGAAATGATTTTGAAACTCCCGCACTGGAACTGAAATAGAGATTGTTATGGTAAAATTTACAGCCAAATCTAGTTTACTGCAGTATAATCGTTGTGTTGTGAAAGTAAATGAGAATGATTTTTCTATAAATTTTCTCCAATCTGATGCATGTAGTTTCAGTTTTATTTACCCTGAAAAAGATGTTGCAACAGTGTCCAAAAAAGGCTATTTCACTCATGCAAACACACCCGGTCAGTAATGTTAAGTCTATGAGAGAATTTTTTTTAAATATCTCGTTTGTATTTACATTTTGATTTTTTTTTTTTTTTTTTTTTTTTCCTTTGGCATCAGATAGCTGAGGTTGATCTCTATGCATGCTGTTCTTTTCTTTTTCAATTTTGGCTGCAGGTTTTTTTCTGAGGATACTTTCACTTTTGGATCTGGTTCTGAAAGTATAAGTATTCGAATAGATAAAAAAACCTGTAAACAAAATCGAAAAAGTAAAAAACAACATGCATAGAGATCAACCTCAGCTATCCGATGCAAAAGAAAAATACAATTTAAATACAAATGATATATTTTTCAAAATTTCTCCCACAGACTTAACATTATAGAGCATGAGTAGAGTAGGCACCAAAGGAATTGTTTTTGAAATGAAATTTGACTGCAACAATTCTAACTAGCAGAATCTTTATTGATTCAAATTGAATTCAAAGTAAATTAATTTAACAATTTTTTTAAGATTATTTATTATTTTTAATCATTAAATAAATATTTGGTATTTTGTAGACATAATTATTCCTGTAGCTTGTAATCGTATTTCTTTAGACATTTAATTATTGTTGCATACAGTTTTTAATAATGCTTAATTCCTGTGGGTCAAACCTCCCTCATAGTGGGTCAAACCTCCCTCAAGTGGGGAGGTTTGACCCAGTTTCGAGACTCTTGAAAAATCACCAATCAAAAGGATAGTTTATAATTTAAATAGAAAGAAATAGTGTAAAATGATGCCAAACATTATAAGCTAGCAAATAATGTCAACACGAAAATTTTATTACATTTTAAAAAAAATAGAAAAATATTTTTGTGAAAAACGGGTCAAACATCCCATGTTTCCCCTACTTTTCATATACTTTTACTTAAAAGTGTCTCCATAAGCGTAATAATTCAGCAATTTTTGCTGATTGAATTAAACTTTCATGTATAATCGTACTTCTGTACAGAATAAATTAACAGAGCTTGAACTCGTTTATTGCAAGAACTTGGTTATAATGAACAAAAGCACTTGCCCCTTTATCCTTATTGTAATCATGTTTGAAAGTATATCTACATTATTAAAATGAAATTTTTTTAAATCAAAAAGTTTTGACTGATATAATATGAGTATACTTAGTACATTTGGCTCCCCCCGCCATAAATTCTTACTAATATTTTGGTATTTAATTTTTATATTTTTACATATTATTAATTTTTAAACTTTATTTTATTTATTTATTGCATTTTATTTTATTTTTATTATTGTTAAATCTATTTTTTTATTATTATTCTTTATTTTTCATTGTTCTTTGTTTATTTTATGCCCAGTAGCAGAAACAGTGCAGCATTTCAGCAGCTCTACAGATTATTTTAGTCTCTGTAGATCAATCTAACAGCTTAAAACAAAATTCTGGGCTATGAAAAATTGCTAAAATCTCTTTTTTGTCTCTAGATTTTCTTCTTATGCTTTCTTTATAAATACAAATTTTGCTTATTTTATGAATTACTGTAATTTCTTATGATAGTAATGTTCGTCTGGCATTCTTGGTTCGCAGATAAATTTTGGTTTGATGGCTGCAGATTAACACTCAAAATTCTGCTACTGAGATTTTATGTATTACTAGGGCATCTAACCCTGGGATAGAGAATATATGTGAAAACCATTTTTTATTAGATTTTAATTTTTGTTACATTTCTCGCTAACAGCAATTATTATTCTGATAATTTTAGCAGTTTTAAGCGTGTATTTCAATTACATGTCTGTTAAATCTGTGTTTTATTTATACTATTTTATTGATTCCTTGATGAAGTTTTAATTTCGTTATTGTATATTAGCTGGAGACAAATGCTGAACTTTTTATATTGTTTAAAATGAAAACAGGTTAATATTTTGTAATCGTCTGCAAGCAATAGAGATAAATAAAAAAAAAATCATGCTTGAAATTTAATTTAAATACTATAATAAATCAGTTAATTAAGATACAGTTTTCAAACACATTGCATTTGAAAGTAGATTTTTCTTCCTATGTAACGGTGTAAAAAATAAAAATGTGCGATGTTTAGAAATTAAAATAGTTGCAGTAGCAAAATTCGCAAAACTGAAATTTCATCGTCAAGTGTTGCCATTCGCAAAATGACGTCAGCGTTACAAACGGACACGTTTGTCCTTTATAATATAAATAGATACTTTCTTGTAATTTCTTTTTACTTTTCTGACTCTCTTTTTATCCAATTTTCTTCATAATTATCATTCTGCTCCGTGTTCTTCTGATTAGGTCTTGTGTGATTGGATTATGCTTTTTTTGCTTTCCTTAACTTGTCCCTATATCCCTTCCATTTCCTTTCAGTCTCGTCCGTGCCTTCAAAGTGGTAGCATGTGTTCTTTGCACCTAATGAAGAAAGATAACTTCTTTCAAAAGACCTAGCACACTGCTTATTTCATAGTGTTATTAAGAAGTTTTTATACTTTTATTATATCACACCGGTGTTTATTCAATATTTTAATATCTTTGCTTTTGAAAAAGCAAATTGTAATTTCTAAGTTCATAAATTAGCAGATGTGTGGTCAATTATCTTTTTATAAAACAAAGAATATTGTGAATTTCATTACCCACAAAAACTGTAACTGTGGCTGATCTAAGCCCTTAGGTGATTTATAACTAATGTTCAAATATCCTTTTTATGACAACGTTTATAATACTACAAACTTGTTTTACATAAAAAGACAAACAAAGTAACCAAGCATTTTTCAATCTATTTCACCTTATTATAAATTTTCAAGAACCCTGAAGTACTTATTCTCATAATCACATTTATTTATGCTTAAAAAGGTCTTTTATGAAAGATTAATTTGCATAACATTCATCTCTCACGTTTTGGTACTAGCTTCCTATATAAGTTGAATAACAACCTTGCAGTAGACCTGAAAATATCCAATTGCTACTCGCCAGATGGAGATTAAGCAAACAAACAAACAAACAAAAATGTGGTGGCTTAATAAAATAAACACCCAACCATATTTTTTTTCCCAAAATTTTTTTATAAAGTGTTCCAGCTTTTAAATCATCTGACTTTGACCTACACTTTTTAAGGTGTAGAGACTTCACATTTCAAGTGATGAGTTTTAGCAGAAGCTTTGTTAAGCATTGATTAAGAGATTTTAATATAATTTAAGTCAGCTAGAATTTAGATTTCAAAAAAGTGTCTACTAGCCACTGGCTGCTAAAAATGTCAATTTTCATGCCTATTTTGCAGTCCCTTATACCTTAGTAATAGTAATTAGCTGGGGGAATTTTTTTGTGTTTCTGAACTCTATTACTCATTGCTCTTTAATATTTATTATATTAGCCACTGGCTTTGTTGAAAATGATATTTTTTTTAATGGCGAACATTTTCTGAACTATTACTTTTAATTCCTTTAACAGAAATTTTTGAAAAGGCTAAAGAGCACTTGAAGGAAAACATTTTACACTGGGGCTACCAAGAGTGTAAGGAAGACTACTACAGAATACTGATGTCAGCAGACGTAGCCGTTTCAACAGCAGCTCACGAATTTTTTGGTGTATCCATGTAAGCTTATTTATTTTACATCCTTCAGATGGTAAGGCTACATAGGCAGGGTGCCTGCAAACTCTTGCAACAAAAAGAGGGGTGGCTATACACAGTAATCTTTGCCACAGAATATCGATGCATTTATTCAATTAATAGATTGCTGTGTTTTGTCAATTCAAACCAACCAAATGTTTTTTTTTTTGTTCACAATTTTAACAATAATGAGTCTATTATTTTTATTTGCATATCGTTTTACTGATTTTTAGGGTTCCGTATCTCAAAAGGGAAAAAATGGAACCCCTATTGGATCACTTTTTTGACTGTCTGTGTGTCAAGGACAGGGTTTTTTTTCTTTTCAGTAACTGCTGAAGGTATCAAGTTGAAATTAACATGAAATAATAAGGTCTATGGCCCCATTGTTTTGTAAAAAGTTTGAGCGAGTCTTACTCACAATTGCTTTGCTTTTTTGTTGATGTTCTGTCATTTGGCTCTATGTTTTTTGTTGTCATTTATTTTAAATTGAAAGTTTATGAAAAATCAACAAAATAGGTTAATAATTTTCTCTGTTTAAAACTCAAATAACTATAAGGGTTGATTGGTTTAAAAATTAATTTTTACAATGTTTTCAGTATTTCATATTCATTCGCTATGTATTTATTTATATTCCCTTATGATTAGCCTAATTTTCAAAGTGAGTGAATCTTTTTCTCCCACTTTGGTTTGTCTTTCTGGGTTTCAATGTGAATGAATCTATTACTAATATTATTTTTATTATTAAAAATTCCTCATCCATTGCAAAAAATTTTCAAATGGTTTCTTCCTTTGATTTTAAAACTGATCTTGATGATGGGCCAGTCCTTATTTTTTTTCAGTCCTGATTAGTTTTTTCCTGTGATGTATTAATTTTGTTTGACATAATAATTTGTTAAACAAAATGAATATACAGGGATCTTCTCTTATCATTGTCAAGTGCCTAATTCCTAAACTGTTAGCTTTAGAGGTACAGATCCAATTACAAAATAAATAAATAAATAAAAATAAATAAATGTTATTCTCTATCATCTCAAAAACCATTTACATCAAAATAGAGAGTTTTATAAAAGTTACAAAATTAAAATTTTTATACAGTCCCTGGCATCTGTAAGGTATATTTAGAAAAGCTTTCTCCATACTCTGACAAGTAAAAGAGTAAAACTTCCATTCTTCTGCAACCAAAACTCACTGAGTAATGATACTTTGAATTTTCAGCGTTTTTTTCGCTAAAATTGAAATGATTTTAGTGCCAGAAAGCTTTGAAATTTCAACCAATTAGTTGAACAGGTTGCATGAGAGTCTTATTATTATGTATGAATCTATCTGTCTTTTAATTTGGTAACTCTTGAATGTTTAAAAATCTTATTAAACACAATCCTATATATTAAAACGAAAAGGTATTTTCATCAAATTCACTTTTCACATGAAAATGACCCATTTACACATGCTTAAAATTAAATCTACAATCTAACTAGTTTTAAGAGTACACTCGAATGGGAAAGCAGTGGCCAATTAGTATAAAGCGTAGTGCTTCTCTGTTCTGATCATTGTGTCGGTTCGAAACCCGCTGCAGACAGAATGATTTTTTTTATTTTACTGGCATTTATTCATTTTAATAATGCCATATTTAATTCAGGAGGAAAAGTTATATAATTTGTATTTTTTTATTTGAATGCTTTATAATTAAGTAAAATTTAACACCCAAGAATATTTTAGTTTAATTACTAAATTTATATTAAAAGTATTTAACGAGCTTTTAAGCTCGAGTAGTAAGTACGAGCTTTTAAGCTCGTGCATGTAATTATCGATTAAATAAATTGAACTGGTCTACAATTTTTATTATATTCGGTATGACCATTATCAAGATGTTATATATATATATAATAAGATAAGTATGTGATTATTTTTTGTAAAAAACAAAAAAGAAAAAGAAGGAAAAATATTCATACAGGAATTCTAAATTATCTTGATGAAGAGAAAAAAGAGAGAAGCAAAAATATCCATATAAGAATTATAAAAGAAATCAAGCTGGATATACTTATAAAGAGTTTAATATGTTTCAAATTGTTCTTTTAAGTAATGGCATTTTCATTATTTTTAGCATACCGTAAAATTCCGTTAATCCGCCCCCCACCTAAACGCGACGGAAAATCGTAAATTATTCAGGGGAGGGCACTTACACAGTATTAAAAATGTAGTATATGATATTTATGGGTGGGGGGGGGGGGTGGAGATGCTAATGGCCGATCGTCGCAAAGTATACATTATTTTAATAAAGTGACAAAATAAAAACATTTTGAACAAAAAAATTGTATACAAAAATGAAAAACAGTATAACATCACGATTAATGGCGATTTCAGATTATAGAAAATTCTGGATTTCAGAAGCTTTAAAACTGGAATGCATTTAGATAAATAATAACACTAATATCTGTCATTAATACAGTAACAGAAAAGTAAAAGGAACTTAAATGATTTAAAATAATTACAAAACACTGAGAAATTGCAGTTGAAAATGTTCGGAAATACTTTCTAGAACTAGTAACATGTTATGTGGTGTCGCCATCTGTTGTAAGGGAGATTAAATAACCGTTTTTTTTTTAAACATGATTTCATATCTATAAATGCTAAATAAATAATACAAATCACAAAAATTGAGAACACAAAGAACGAATTGGTAGTGTTGCCAGATTTTTAAATAAAAAAACATTGCTACCACAAAGATAGCACAAAATACGCTACAAATTTGACTGTGGCACCATCTACTGATCAGTCAATCGATATTTTTTTTTGTGATTGGTTTTCAGAATAACGTTAAATACGACTATAAATTCTTTGATAAAATAAATAGATTCTTTTTTAATCAAAATATTACACACACAGCATCAAATACACATTTTTTAACTTATTTAATGAGAAACTTTCACTATTGATATTTTTATTACCTTCATATCGCTATGGAGATAAATTTACAGCAAAACTAATGTTTGGTTATATTGCTTTTACAGATTGACAATAGTTGAGGTTGTGTATGTTACTTTTGTGTTTGTACATGTTTGCGATATATCAAAGAATCATCGGGGGAAAAAACCACTTGTGAGATAAAATATTTGCTGCTGCTCTTGACGTGCATGCAGGCCTGTAGCTAGACCTTACTTCCAGGTGGGGCAAATATTTTTCCAGGGGGGGCAGATTGTTTCTTAATTTTTTTCACGTCTCTAATACCTTGAAAAATATGTACTGTATTTTTAGTGCAATTTTTTTCTCATTTAAAACGTAAGATCTCTCCAAAGCCAGAATGAAATTTTTAATGTTTGTTCCAAGACACAATAAAAATATATCAAAGACACATAAATAAAATATTTACATTTACATAATGTAAATAAGCTGTTTCCTTTTAATTAAGTAATTTAAATTTATGTAGGTTTTAAGTTCGTTTATATTAATAAATGCATTCAAGTACAATTTATTAAATGATGTTTCGTTATATTTACATCACGCAATAAAGATATCAGAAAGAAAAAAACAGAATTAATAAAATGAATAGAACAAGTAACGAGGATGTCTTTACCGATAATGAAAAAATATTTTTTTTAATTTTTATGATGGAAAAAAAAAAGAAAAAAGAAACAGAGTACCAAATTAATTATAAGGCCTTTTATTTTATTTTAGTTTTTTAGTTTTAGTCTTTTACAAATTTGACAACCTCTATTTGTTGTAAAAATAATTTATTTGAAAGAATTTTGAAGACTAATGGGAATCATGTATTAAAACCCTCTAATATAATTGCAACCTCCTGTCTCTACTTGTATTTAATTTTTTTAGTACTTCTAAATTTATGTTTTCCGTCCGTTTTCTCTCGAAGGCCAAGAAAGCTAGATCTGCCATTCTTTGATGTGACATGGACAGTCTTTGAGGCCGATTAATGGCCGTCAATGTGGAAAAAGAAGATTCACAAGTGGCAGTGCCGCAACCAAATGTAGCTACAGCAGCCAAAAGTTCATAAGTGTCTTTAAATGCTTCTTTGTATTTGAATAAAATTTGTAGCTTGCTTTTTTTGTTTTGCCATTTCAATTGATCTTTAAGTACAGAGGCATTTGACTCAGGTGGCACGTCTTCTGCATCTTCATGATTGACAATTTTTTTTTTTTTTTTTTTACAACAGTCAACTCTTCAATTGAAGGTATGTTTATTCCTACAAACAAAAGGGAAATAGGTGTAATTGCATTTTTAGCGATATACAGTTTGCAATTTTTAAAACGGTTTTGGGGAAAAAAATCTCTGACGGTTCGGCCCACAGGCACAGGTAGATTTCGAAGATGCAGACCGTGGGGCGCCTGTTTGTTGTGAATTGCAGAAGAAATTACCTTTTCGCCATGATACGGTATTTGGAAACGCCCACTTCGAAACCTAACTTGTTTGCAGGTGGAGCCGGCAGGGATTTTATTTATTTATTTATTTATTTTCTGCTATAATGGTTGTCCTATAAAAAACTTGACAATATAAAGTTTTTGATAATATTAAGAGGAATTATAATAAATTTAAGCGGATTTGATATCTTCTGAATGGACGAAGTTATGATTTTTTTTTTTTAAACTCCCTCCCCCTCCCTTCTTGGGGCCATTTTTAATTATATCAAAAATCTGTCCTACATAAATTTTCGGCCCTTTTCCTAGAAGTAATAATAACTTTAAACGGATTTGATTTAAGAAATTATGAGTTTTTTTCTGTTTTCACAAAGAGCCGGCACAATCACAGGAGCGACAAATTGCACCTATATCGTCCCATTGTAAAATTGTCAAAATCTTTCTTTCAGAAAATAGTTCATGTACTTCTCTATATATATTTCAGAAGACGGGTAACACAATTTCACACCACAGGTGGTCCAGTGATGTGTCAGAAAGTCTCTGAATAGCACACTTAAGTACTAAAGGGTGCTGAGCAATTCGGCTGATTTGATTGCGCTTGTTTGTGACTGGCGATTTAATAGCAGTCTTGAAGCCAAGTTAAAAACTTTTCGTGCAATTCTAACTATAAGCATTACAAATGAAACAAAATGAAGAAATAATAATAATAAAAGGAACTTGTAAGAGGCAGAAAATTCAAAATTGCAAACGGACGCTCTGGTTTTTCAAGCAGATGAAGTCTTAAAATTCTCATGCTTCTGTTGTTATTTGTTATTCTGTGTTGAGTTCTGAAAAAGCCGTAAATTATGGAAAAACATAGCATAAAAACAATGTATTTTCATAATTATTTTAAAGGATTTTTATGAGAGAGTATTAAGATTAATACAGAATTAATGTAAATATTGCTAACACTGTATGGTAAATTACACTGCATCAACACTTGCTACAATAACACGGAATCATTTATGTTTAAAGTATTAAACATAGATTATTCAAGATCTAATTAGCACAACCCACTGCTGTCTCAGTTTCAGACAAAATAATCCCAGTTTAGGTGCGTTCGTAATTATATAAATGCGTAGCACCTATTGTCGTCGTCTGGTCCGTCCGCAAAAGACAAAAACTACCCAGCCGAATGGTACAGAATCGTTAAAAAATTTTGTGAAAATCGAATCTCAACTTAAAAATATATTTAAAAAGTTTTCTTTATTTTTTTAAATCCTATCATACGTAATCTATATAATAAAAGCGCAAGTCATGTGACTGATTAAAACAAATACGGGCTAACCTGCTAAACACTTCTTTTTTCATATGCGAAGCGGTCATTTTTATTCAACATTATTTCTTCGAATAAAATTGCATAAAAGTTACATTTTTAGAAAGATCATTCAAAAAAACTGTTTGCTCGAGAGATGAGTTACATTAAAAAATGTATAGATTCTGAGATAACTTCAGTAGAAATTAGGTTAATAGCCGAATATCTCAATCCATTAAAGTAAATAAACACAAGAGATTCGTTCATCATGAGTCATAGAAATATTAAACCATGGAGGTAATCATTCGCAAAGCAATATCTCATGTTGAATTTTGCAGCGCTGTCTGGTGTTGAAAAAAATTCGCATCTGTAAACGTGGCATCACTAATAAGAAAAAAAAAGGCATGCTCATTTCGCTCGTAACAAACGATATAATTCATTTCAGAGAAATAATAAAGATGATTTTTTTACATTGTAAAACTAGTTATAGTACGGTCGCACCTCATTTGTCACGTTTAACGTACAGTTCCAACTTGTTTGTTTGTTCCGTGCTCCATTAAAAAAAATAATAAATACTATTTATGCAGAATGTTTAGTGTCGAAGAGTCTGTGCAAATATAAAATAATTTTTATTTATTTCACTGTCCATTTCCTATAAAGCATCGCTATTTCTTCAATCACCGTATATTTTTTTTTAATTTCAGGGGGGGGGGGTTGTGGAAGAGTAGATTGAACAGATAAAGGGACAGACCTTCTATTAATTTTTATTTCCAGAGGGGGGGGGGAAGGAAGCAATGGCCCTGTGAAAATTTCCAGAGAATTTGTATGGCCTTGTAGTCGACGGCTATGATGGATTTAATTTGTTATCTTGTTCATTATTATAAATATTTTCAAACTGTAAGCAAAGGTATGAACTTTTTAAGCTACTTTTATCATATTATTTCGATATCTGCAAATAAATTCCTTTAAAGAATATATTTTATGCGAAATAAAACATTTTATAAAATCTAAGTATACTTAACAACTTAACAATATCATATCGTTAAATTTTACTTTTTGTTCCTTGATTTATTATTGATTGATATAATTTCGTTCCTTGAAGATTTTGTACTTCAAGATGAAAAGTTATTTATGTTATGTTAGATGAAAGTTATTTAAAGTGAAATACATACAAACGTGTAACGCGGTAATAATTTCCTCTACTAACCACTACTTGTAAAATCCGTGGGGAAAATATATATATATATAACTTAAGACACACGTATATTAAAAACAATTCACAGATAATTCTGTAATTTTCTTATTTATAAATTAAATTTATATAATTTAATTAAAACAAATTTTACATTCTATTGGTTAAAGATGGGATTTTCATTGCAATTCCATTTCTTCTTTACACTGGAAAACTTCTCCTATAATTTTCTTATTGTGACATAGGTTTCACAAATTTTTATCATTCAATAATATGTAACGAAAGATCAGAAGAATGAAAGACATTAGTCCCCTTTTCCCAAAGCAAACAAGTAAACATAACAATCCGTTTCATGGAATTGGAACCAGTTCCCAGAACCCATGAAAGAAGCAGCAAACTGTCATGTACGACAAATTCAAAAACATTATTTTAGGCTGTTTCCCTTTATTTTCAGATTCAGAAGCCTTTGGTTTCAACCCCGCTTTCTTAAGATAAATTTCACATGGTGACAATTCTACAAAGAAAGTAAGCTTTATGGATATCAGTCAATACAGAATTGTTGCTGGGCGGGTACGGGCAGGAATATCCTGAGGTACGGTGTAATTTCTACAAAGCAACAAAGCGGGGAATGTCCTATGTGACAATCCCCGACAGGTCTGTTGTCTGTTAAAGAAAGAGAGAAAAAAGAAGGTTTATAGATGAAACTTTTTCTGGTTTTGTTTCCATTTTAAAAACGATATTGGGAGGAGGGGGGGGGGGGGGTATCTTTGCTTAGATCTGGCAAGAAGATGGAAAAAATTGGAAATTTAAAGTGAATTAGTGGCTGATAAAGTGATCGGAATGTCCAGTCTCTCACTAGATTAAACTAAAATTTATATAAAAAAATAATAGAAATTTAATGTTGTTTTAATCGGGATGTAAAGTTTCACGCTAGGTCGGGCAAAATCTTTTGCAGGTCGGGCTTTGCCCGACCTGGCCCCCACCTAGCTACGGGCCTGCGTGCATGGCAAAATTTGTTTTGGGGGAGGGCGCTTTCTCGTGATTTTTTAAATTTTCCAATTTGTATACAAAGTGGGAGGGGGGCGCTTAATAGGGAAGGGCGGATTAACGGTATTTTATGGTATTCTCTTTTTAGCTCTACAATTGTAATTGATTATGTGATGTATCTTCCGTATGTGTGGGCGTTCTAAAGGAAACAGGCCGTTCTAATTACAACGAACACAAGTTTAATTCTTGACATAAAGTTGACATAAAAATGACGAAGACAGGTACATCACACGACATTAAATGAACATAACAGATTATTCATATTTTTCAAGATTCATGACCGATAACATTTACTCACGGCCATTTTCATACTATTTCTGTTTCCATAAATCAGACGACGTTCTTCGCCGCTAACATTCCAAGTTCTACTGCCGCACGCTTTCGTTTCTCCAGAAGGGGGCGCTACTAGAGCAAGAAGAGGCATGTGCAATCCTCAAACCTCCCCCTTTCGAGAATTTGATTTAGTCTTTTGAGACAAATCAATATCTGGTAAATATCTAAATAAACAAGTAAAACATAGTAATACAAAAATTCAAACACTTAAAGAATATCAAAGAAAATAAACAAACAGAAAAACAGAATACACTATAACACTAATACTAATATTTTAAAGTTCGAGGATAAAGTTAAAGTTTTTAAAGTTAAAGTTCAGACTTGTAACACAGAAAAATAAGAATGTTCACAGTTTTTAAGTCCAATGTGAGACATATAGCCTACTTAGAGAGTCAGCATTCGTGTGGAGTTTCCCACGTCGGTACGTTATTTGGGCTTGAAAACGCTCTAGTGCAAGGGCCCATCTTTGAAGGCGCGCACTTTGAGGTGCACAGTCTGTGAGAAATTTCAAAGGATTATGGTCGCTCACCACAGTTACGTGCGAACCATAAATATAGTGTTCGAACTTTTTCAGGGCGAAGATAACAGCATAAGCTTCCTTTTCGATGGTAGCATAACCTTCTTGGCATTTGGAGAGCTTTTTACTTGTAAAAGCAATGGGATGCTCTTGTTCATTTTCATCTTTTTGAGATAGACAAGCGCCTATCGCATACGAAGAAGCATCTGCGTGTATAATAAATGGTTTCTGAAAGTTCGGGGAATAACAGATGGGTGATTTACTGATCGCCTGTTTCAACTCAAAAAAGACTTTGTCACAATCCTCAGACCAAGTAACTTCATTAGGGGCACGTTTCTTCGTAAGTTCAATCAATGGACGAGCTATGTCGGAGAATGAAGGAACATAGGATCGGTAGTAAGATAAAAGACCTAATATGCTTCTGACATCTTTCTTTGACTTGGGAACTTCTAAGTTTTGTATCGCTGATACTTTGTCGGGATCGGGTGCATGTATACCGGATCCTACCACATGATCTAGAAATTTTATTTTTTTCCGTTTTCGCCGTCTTCCCGTACTAAATATATTGTTCATTCGGCGAAAGCCATCACGTGTATACTGTTTCTTCCTCACAGTTTCCTTTATTTTCACTTTATCATAATTTTTAGAAAGTTCAGTTTCATTTTTATTTTCGTCGATCGTCACTTCCTTGGTCGCTGTAAACTCATCAATCTTCTCATATCTCTTCTGGCGTTTTTCTAACATCATGTTGTCAGGATGATTTAACTTAAGGAATACATCGGGTTCTTTGTTTGTTATTTCATGTGATTTCACACAACCATTGACTATAATGTAGTCGGAATTTTCATTGTAAACAAGAGGTTGTTTCTTGCTGAACTCAATCGTGTTGGATTCGGAACTTCCATCAAGTGTTTCTGGCATTGTATTATTGAAAACAGAGTAAGATTCTTCTGTTGTCGTGACATCAACTTTTGAATATTTATTTTCAGAAATTATCTTTCGTCTTATATTTTCTTCCTTCATGTCTGTTGATGCAATCAAATATTTATCCGAAGCACTTGCATTCTCTTTAGCATAATTCGGGGTTTCGTATTCGGTTTCTTCATCAGGCGTGACTGCATAGTTTGAGGGTTCGAAAGTTGAAATTACGTTGTTAACTATGGGAGTATTAGTCATAATATTGTGTTCACTCTGTAAATAATTTTGGACTTTAAAATCTTTTGAGTTATGTAAAATTTCTTCTGCTTGTCTAATTTGGGGATCTTCTTCCTTATAATAAATTTCCGTTTCGATTTGATCTCCACTCTCTATTACGATTAAATCGGCAACAGTACATGTGTCATTTTCATTATTATTAGTTTCTTTCGTGATCGATTGTGTAATACTAGTACGCGGGTGAGGGTTATTTTTTGTATCATCAAATAATTTATCCAAGTGATATAAGAAATTCTCATGAACGGAAAAGCTATTAAATTCATTTTTGTTAGCTGTCGAACACTGATTTAACGAAGGGTCGTTTTTCTGTTGCCATTTAAATTTCTCTGAATCATTTATAAAAGTATCAGGGTCATCGTCAGGTGTATGGTCAATGTTCTCGTTTGCATTCGCATTTTTAACTGACACATGGTCTAAAATTGAAACAGACAGATCTACAGTGTTGGTTTCTTTTGTATTGTCACTTATCGCGTCAACATTACAATTTAATGCTTTATCATTTTCATTATATTTATTCAAATCATTTAATTCATTATATGTATCAAGAGAAAGTAATAAATCATTAATTAAATTATCAACTACAGCACATGTTATCATAATATTAGGATATATCTTGGGGTTTAATTTATCAACTGCAATACTCAATGGGATATTTATTAAAGGAGCTTTCAATTGGTGTCCGAATGCAGATTGCAATATTATGGTACCACAAGGATTTTTAAAGTATTCGGGTACACAATTAGCCTTTATTATAGAAATTTGAGTTCCACTATCGACTACGCCATGTAATATTTTATTACCACATTCGATATTTACTGTCGGTAATGTTTCAATTAATTTCGTTTCTTTTCGCGGTGTTTTCAAATTAAAAATCTCATCCGATTTGATTCTAGCAGTGAGTGCTTTTTCATTTGAATTCGAATTATCTTCCCTATCAAATTTATTGGCATTGCCAAATAAATAACTACATATTGTAACATTATGGTATCTGCCGCAATTTGTGCATTTTTTATCTTTTATGGTACAATCTTTAGCGACGTGTTTACCTCTCTTCAAGCATAAAAAACAGCGCCCTTGTGCTTTTAATTTAGCTATTTTCTGATCAACGGGAAATTTATTGCACTCCTCAGTCGAATGACTATTACAAGAACAAAATATACAAAAGGTTTCCGCGGTAATATGAGATACTTCAGAATTAATTCTATCACTAGCGAACATTTGTTTACGAAATGCAGTGGAATCATTATTATACGACTGCTTTAACCTTGGGTTATCTAAATTGCCAGTTAAATAATTTTGTTTTTCTCTCGACTCTATTTCGGTACGAATAAATAATAACAAATCATCAATACTTGATTGCGTGTCACTGGAATTTTTTATACATTGCTTATTATATTCTAACGAAAGATTATATGGCAAGGATTTAAGAATTATTGGTGTCAACAGGTTATCAAATCCATTTGATTCAATGTCTAAAGACCTGAGACTTCTTATTTGCGATTGAATCGTATCAAATAATTTCCGTAGAGCGGTTACATCATTTGTTTTCAATACAGGTTTCAAAGATAATAAAGTATTTATATGTGTCGTCACAATGAGATCCTTTCGGCCAAATTGTTGTTTCAGAATTTGGACAGCTTCCAAATAATTTTTATCTGATAACGCAAACCCGGAAATAGAATTATATGCACTACCACCTAAATAACTTTGTAAATAGCTCATTTTCTCAATATTTGACAGTGAATCATTATCATGGACTGCTATTTTGAATGAGTTCCAAAAGTTTTGAAACTTACTTATATCACCGTAAAATTTCTCAATTTTTAATGTAGGGAGTTTAAAAGATTGCGCAACTAATTCTGCGTGCTTATTATCGGCGTGAGATACGGGGGAAATTTGGCTTTTGCTATTATTTTTCAATTTCTTATTAATTCTAAATTTCCATAAAGTTATTTTTGCATGATATTCGATAGAGGTCTTCGCGTCTCTTTCGATTTCATTTTCATCATTAATTAACGCTAAAATTTGTTCATCTTCTCGTCTAAGGTCGATACCTTTCTGTTCTAGCTGAGCTAAATTTTCTTCCAATTCCACCAAATTCGGCGATTCTAAAACCCATGCATCTTCGATCTTTTTAATAATAGATGTAATAGATGCTTTTATTACCCCTCTAGTTTTTTTAAGTTTAGTCAGTTGATCGGCCATACTTAAATAATAAAATTTACCTTACCTCTGTATAGGTTATCCAAAATTTTTCTTCACTATAATATTTCACTATAATATTTCACTATAATATTTCACTCCGTAATCCAGTAATACAGCCTGTTTTTCATCCATTAATTCTGACACCAGTGTGATGTCTCTTCCGTATGTGTGGGCGTTCTAAAGGAAACAGGCCGTTCTAATTACAACGAACACAAGTTTAATTCTTGACATAAAGTTGACATAAAAATGACGAAGACAGGTACATCACACGACATTAAATGAACATAACAGATTATTCATATTTTTCAAGATTCATGACCGATAACATTTACTCACGGCCATTTTCATACTATTTCTGTTTCCATAAATCAGACGACGTTCTTCGCCGCTAACATTCCAAGTTCTACTGCCGCGCGCTTTCGTTTCTCCAGAAGGGGGCGCTACTAGAGCAAGAAGAGGCATGCGCAATCCTCACAGATTAATATTCAATTAAAAGCTCCATTGTTTTAAAATAGCTCTTTAAAATATGTGGAACAAAGTATTTACAAATTCTTTTAATTTTTCCAAACGATATATGAGACTTTTGCTTTGAAAATTTGCAAAGTAAGCTGGATAGTCTGGATTTCCTTACAGTTTGGCCTTTGTTCTATATTTAATTATTGCAGAATAGGGCGCTGCCTCATGTGTTTGATTCTCTTATCTTAAAACAGATGGCGCCATTAAAGCTTTCGGCTGTAATAACATCCTAAGCATCTATATATTTAAAGTGAAAAGCACATTGTCAAATTCACACTATCTTTTTCACGCGAAAATCATCTTTTTGCGCATGCTTCAATGTTTTTTGAAGGCTTCTATACTCTCAGAAACTGGAAATGTGTTTAGCCTAGGGAGACTGAAAAGGGTTGATTGAAAACGGATGGCGTAATATGGCCATTGCGGTGAAAGCTTTTTTTTTTTTTTTTACAGAACTCATGTTTTCACTACTAAATATGCATATTTTTCACAAAATTTTAAAGAGAGCTTGGATACAATTATATATTTATAACGGATTGAAATGTCAGAGAGTTCAGAAGATGAGAACTATTTTTTTATTGCTATGTTAAACGAGCCGATGCGAAAACAAACAAACAAACAAAAAAGCAAGAAGAAAACATTGCTTTTACATCTAGACGATAACAATATTTAACGCAAACAATAACAAAAAATTTTCACGTAATTTTGCACGAGCTGTAAAACCATTTTATTTATAACCAATAAAGATTTCAAAGAGTTCAGACAAAAAGAACAAGGAAATGAGCACTTTTATCACTAAACATAAATTTTTTTTGCGAATTTTTCCTTTCAAAATATAATTTTACACAAAATCAGGTTAAAGATATAAAATAATAAAAACTTGATTTAAAAATAAAAATTATCACGGGCCTGGGCAACGCCGGGTGGGTATGCTAGTCTATTATTAAAATGGTTTTTGGAATTTTATATATAAACTAGCAAGCTACGCCCGCTATGCTGGTCGATTTCTTTTAACGAACCTTTAATCAAACAAAATATTGACATTTCATAAGTAACTTTTATATTTTAACAGAATAATAAGGCTACTATAATTTGTGACTCGTGCTATAGCCAATATACACGTCGCCCTTATCATTATCTTTTTACGCATAAAGGTTTCACTATGGTACTCCATTGGGAAATTTGGTAATTTTTGAAATTCAATATTTGAAAAACGGCATAATCATTAGATTTGAAATTTATATCAAGAAAAATACAATTTTTTACCTTTCAAATGCAGTTTGTCTAACAATTTTCTGAAAAATACTTTTCGAGCTATTATTTTTTTCAGTAACTTCAAATGTTTCATTTTCCGAGATTAATCTGTTGCAACAATTAGCGAAAAACCCAGTCGTCGGCAACGCATATCTTTTTATTAAAGAGGCTGTTGGAGCAGGAATTGTCACCACCAATTTGCCACCATCACTTTTGAAATTGGTTCCGTGGTTCCAGAGATTCCATAGAAATTGTAATTTAGAATGACTTTAGAACGCTTTTCGCTCATTTCACCCATTTAAATTTCATTTTTTTTTAAATTTATTCTTAGAGAGCATTTACATCTTATAAGTAACTACAATGCTAAATTTCAAATTTCTTGCGCCTTCAGTATAAAAAAGTCGCAATTTTCAAACATTTTTCGCTCCTGCACCTCATTGATGTTAGTGGCACCGACATAAAATATAGCCTATGTTGGAGTAGGGATTGTCCCCATCAATTTGCCACTATTACTTTTGAAATCGGTTCTGTAGTTACAGAGATTTCATAGAAATTGTAATTTAGACTATTTTTAGAACGCTTTTTGCTTATTTCACCCTTTTAAATTTCGAATTTTTATAAAAAAAATTGTTCTTGGAGAGCATTTAGATCTTATAAGTAAGTACAATACCAACTTTTAAATTTCTAGCTCCTTCAGTATAAAAAAAATTGGAATTTTAGAACGTTTTTCACTCCTGCACCCCCTGGGATTAGTGACACTGATATAAAATATAGCCTATGTTAGAGCAGGGATTGTCACCATCCATTTGCCTTCATCACTTTTGAAATTGGTTCTGTAGTTCCAGAGATTCCATAGAAATTGTAATTTAGAATGTTTTTAGACGCTTTTCGCTCATTTCACACTTTTAAATTTCGATTTTTTTTTTTTTGTTGTTGTTCTAAAAGAGCATTTACATGTTATAAGTAACTACAATGCCAAATTTCTAATTTCTAGCTCTTTCAGTATAAACAAAATCGCAATTTTAAAACGTTTTTCGCTCCTGCACCCCTCTGGGGTTAGAGGCACTGACATAAAATATATGTTGGAGCAGGGGTTGTCACGATCAATTTGCCACAATCACTTTTGAAATCGGTTCAGTAGTTCAGAGATTTCATAGATATTGTAATTTAGAATGGTTTTAGAACGCTTTTCGCTCATTTCACACTTTTAAATTTCGATTTCTTTTTTATTTTGATCGTAGAGAGCATTTACATCTTATAAGTAACTATAATGCCAAATTTCAAATTTCTAGCTCCTTCAGTATACAAAATAAAAAGAAAACTGCCCAGTTAAACTGAGGCAATTGAGCTCACAGGCTATTCGCACTAATTGTATATTATACTCTTATTTCAAAGAATTTGAAATAAGCCCCTCGAAAAATAAAGAAATCAACAATATATTAAGGGGGGCTCATCCCCCCGTTACCCCCCTCATAGTTAACTAATGAACCCCATAAACTAATCAGGGAAGTCTCTAATTACAATGAATATATGGTACTTTTCGGTTAGCCGGGCGCCAGTGAAATGTATATATCTATATATACATATATATGTATACATACACACATATATGTATGTGTATATATATGTATATATATATACATGCATATATAAATGTGTGTATGTATACATATATGTATATATATGTATACATAGATATATAAATTTCACTGGCGCCCGGCTAACCGAAAAGTACCGAATATATATACAAAATTTGAAGAAAATCGGATAATTCTGCATGAAAAACCCATTTATCTAAATTAAGGGGGAGATTAGCCCCCCCGTTCCCCCACTTTATACTTCACAAATCAATCCCGAAAACTAATCAGGGAAGCGTCTTAACCCAATGAACCTATAAACAAATTTTGAAGCAAATGGGATAATTCTGCAAGAAAAACCCATTTATATAAATTAAGGGGGGGATTAGCCACCCCCCGTTCCTCACCTTTATACTTAACCAATCAATCCCGAAAACTAATCAGGGAAGCGCCTTAACACAGTGAACCTATAAACAAAATTTGAAGGAAAGCGGAATAATTCTGCATAAAACACCCATTTATATAAATTAAGGCGGGATTAGCCCCCCTCCCCCCCGTTCCCCCCTTTATACTTAACCAATCACTCCTGAAAACTAATCAGGGAAACGTCTTAACCCAATGAACCTATAAACAAATTTTGAAGCAAATAGGATAATTCTGCATGAAAAACCCATTTATATAAATTAAGGGGGGGGTATTATCCCCCCCCGTTCCCCCCCCCTTTATACTTAACCAATCAATCCCGAAAATAAATCAGGGAAGCGTCTTAACCCAATGAACCTATAAACAAATTTTGAAGCAAATGGGATAATTCTGCATGAAAACCCCATGTATATAAATTAAGGGGGGGGATTAGCCACCCCCCATTCCTCACCTTTATACTTAACCAATCAATCCCGAAAACTAATCAGGGAAGCGCCTTAACACAGTGAACCTATAAACAAAATTTGAAGGAAAGCAGAATAATTCTGCATGAAAAACCCATTTATATAAATTAAGGTAGGATTAGCCCCCCCCCCCCCCCGTTCCCCCCTTTATACTTAACCAATCAATCCCGAAAACTAATCAGGGAAGCGTCTTAACCCAATGAACCTATAAACAAATTTTGAAGCAAATAGGATAATTCTGCATGAAAAACCCATTTATATAAATTAAGTGGGGTATTATCCCCCCCGTTTCCCCCCCCCCTTTATACTTAACCAATCAATCCCGAAAACTAATCAGGGAAGCGTCTTAACCCACTGAACCTATAAACAAATTTTGAAGCAAATGGGATAATTCTGCATGAAAACCCCATTTATATAAAATAAGGGGGGATTAGCCCCCCGTTCCCCCCCTTTATACTTAACCAATCAATCCCGAAAACTAATCAGGGAAGCGCCTTAACACAGTGAACCTATAAACAAAATTTGAAGGAAATGGGATAATTCTGCATGAAAAACCCATTTATCAAAATTAAGGGGGGGATTAGCCCCCCCGTTCTCCCCTTTATACTTAACCAATCAATCCCGAAAACTAATCAGGGAAGCGCCTTAACACAGTGAACCTATAAACAAAATTTGAAGAAAACGGGATAATTCTGCATGAAAAATCCATTTATATAAATTAAGGGGGGGATTAGCCTCCCCGTTCCCCCCCTTTATACTTAACCAATCAATCCTGAAAACTAATCAGGGAAGCGCCTTAACACAGTTTACCTATAAACAAAATTTGAAGGAAAATGAAATAATTCTGCATGAAAAACCCATTTATATAAATTAAGGTGGGATTAGCCCCCGTTCCCCCCTTTAACTTAACCAATCAATTCCGAAAACTAATCAGGGAAGCGTCTTAACCCAATGAACCTATAAACAAATTTTGAAGCAAATAGGATAATTCTGCATGAAAAACCCATTTATATAAATTAAGGGGTATTATCCCCCCGTTCCCCCCCCCCTTTATACTTAACCAATCAATCCCGAAAACTAATCAGGGAAGAATCTTAACCCAATGAACCTATAAACAAATTTTGAAGCAAATGGGATAATTCTGCATGAAAACCCCATTTATATAAAATAAGGGGGGATTAGCCCCCCGTTCCCCCCCTTTATACTTAACCAATCAATCCCGAAAACTAATCAGGGAAGCGCCTTAACACAGTGAACCTATAAACAAAATTTGAAGCAAATAGGATAATTCTGCATGAAAAACCCATTTATATAAATTAAGGGGGGTATTATCCCCCCCGTTCCCCCCCCTTTATACTTAACCAATCAATCCCGAAAATAAATCAGGGAAGCGTCTTAACCCAATGAACCTATAAACAAATTTTGAAGCAAATGGGATAATTCTGCATGAAAACCCCATTTATATAAATTAAGGGGGGGATTAGCCACCCCCCATTCCTCACCTTTATACTTAACCAATCAATCCCAAAAACTAATCAGGGAAGCGCCTTAACACAGTGAACCTATAAACAAAATTTGAAGGAAAGCGGAATAATTCTGCATGAAAAACCCATTTATATAAATTAAGGCGGGATTAGCCAACCCCCCCCCCCCCCCCCGGTCCCCCCTTTATACTTAACCAATCAATCCCGAAAACTAATCAGGGAAGCGTCTTAACCCAATGAACCTATAAACAAATTTTGAAGCAAATGGGATAATTCTGCGTGAAAACCCCATTTATATAAATTAAGGGGGGGATTAGCCACCCCCCCATTCCTCACCTTTATACTTAACCAATCAATCCTGAAAACTAATCAGGGAAGCGTCTTAACCCAATGAACCTATAAACAAATTTTGAAGCAAATAGGATAATTCTGCATGAAAAACCCATTTATATAAATTAAGGGGGGTATTATCCCCCCCGTTCCCCCCCCCCCTTTATACTTAACCAATCAATCCCGAAAACTAATCAGGGAAGTGTCTTAACCCAATGAACCTATAAACAAATTTTGAAGCAAATGGGATAATTTTGCATGAAAACCCCATTTATATAAAATAAGGGGGGATTAGCCCCCCGTTCCCCCCCTTTATACTTAACCAATCAATCCCGAAAACTAATCAGGGAAGCGCCTTAACACAGTGAACCTATAAACAAAATTTGAAGGAAATGGGATAATTCTGCATGAAAAACCCATTTATCAAAATTAAGGGGGGGATTAGGCCCCCCCCATTACCCCCTTTATACTTAACCGATCAATCCCGAAAACTAATCAGGGAAGCGCCTTAACACAGTGAACCTATAAACAAAATTTGAAGAAAATGGGATAATTCTGCATGAAAAACCCATTTATATAAATTAAGGGGGGGATTAGCCCCCCCATTACCCCCTTTATACTTAACCAATCAATCCCGAAAACTAATCAGGGAAGCGCCTTAACACAGTGAACCTATAAACAAAATTTGAAGAAAATGGGATAATTCTGTATGAAAAACCCATTTATATAAATTAAGGGGGGGGGGGGATTAGCCTCCCCGTTCCCCCCCTTTATACTTAACCAATCAATCCTGAAAACTAATCAGGGAAGCGCCTTAACACAGTTTACCTATAAACAAAATTTGAAGGAAAATGGAATAATTCTGCATGAAAAACCCATTTATATAAATTAAGGCGGGATTAGCCCCCCCCCCCCCCCCCCCCGTTCTGTTCCCCCCTTTATACTTAACCAATCAATCCCGAAAACTAATCAGGGAAGCGTCTTAACACAATGAACCTATAAACAAATTTTGAAGCAAATAGGATAATTCTGCATGAAAACCCATTTATATAAGTTAAGGGGGGTATTATCCCCCCGTTCCCCCCCCCCCTTTATACTTAACCAATCAATCCCGAAAACTAATCAGGGAAGCTTCTTAACCCAATGAACCTATAAACAAATTTTGAAGCAAATGGGATAATTCTGCATGAAAACCCCATTTATATAAAATAAGGGGGGATTAGCCCCCCGTTCCCCCCTTTATACTTAACCAATCAATCCTGAAAACTAATCAGGGAAGCGCCTTAACACAGTGAACCTATAAACAAAATTTGAAGGAAATGGGATAATTCTGCATGAAAAACCCATTTATCAAAATTAAGGGGGATTAGCCCCCCATTTCCTCCCCTTTATACTTAACCAATCAATCCTGAAAACTAATCAGGGAAGCGTCTTAACCCAATGAAGCTATAAACAAATTTTGAAGGAAAACGGAATAATTCTGCATGAAAAACCCATTTATATAAATAAAGGGGGGATTAGCCCCCCATTCCCCCCCCCCTTTATACTTAACCAATCAATCCCGAAAACTAATCAGGGAAGCACCTTAACACAGTGAACCTATAAACAAAATTTGAAGGAAAGCGAATATTTCTATGAAGAGTTATCGCGTTACGTACGTACATACATACAGAACCGGCGGGTACATACGCTCTCAGGCTTTGATAGCCTGTGAGCTAAAAATCGCAATTTTAGATCGTTTTTCGCTCCTGCACCCCCTGGGGTTAGTGGCACCGACATAAAATATAGCCTATGTTGGAGCAGGGGTTGTCACCATCAATTTGCCTCCATCACTTTTGAAATCGGTTCGGTAGTTCCAGAGATTACCCCCTACAAACAAACAAACAAACAAACAATCTTTATTCCTTTATAATATTAGTATAGATTATTAATTCAAAAAAATCCTGAAATCCACAGTTGCTAACTTTACACTTTTTTAAAATCATATGCACATGTTTTGAACCAAAAAAAGTATTTAATAAAATGTGTGCTGCGTTTATTTATTGGAATATAGTATGTATTTGGTTTTATTTATTAAATAAAATGTTTGGTACAAAACATGTGTAATGATTTAAAAAAGTGTAGAAGTTGGCAGCCATGGAAATTAGCTAATCAGCTAATTCAAGTGTGCTTTATTTTTAGCTCACAGGCTATCAAAGCCTGAGAGCTTATGTGCCCGCCCGTTCTGTATGTATGTATGTACGTACGTAACGCAATAACTCTTGACAGAAATAACCGTTTTGCTTCCAATTTTGTTTATAGGTTCCTTGTGATAAGGCGCTTCCCTGATTAGTTTTGGGGATTGATTGTTTAACTATAAAGGGGGGAACGGGGGGGCTAAACCCCCTTAATTAAGATAAATGGTTTTTTCATGCAGAATTGTCCAATTTTCTTCAAATTTTGTATATAGGTTCATTGTGATAAGGTTCTTTCCTGATTAGTTTTGGGGGTTCATAGGTTAAGTATAAAGGGGCTAATGGGGGGGGGGAATCCTCCCCCTTAATTTAGATAAATGAATTTTTCATGCAGAGTTGTCCGATTTTCTTCCACTTTTGTTTATAGGTTCCTTGTGATAAGGCGCTTCCCTGATTAGTTTTGGGGATTGATTGGTTAACTATAAAGGGGGGGGGGAACAGGGGGCTAACCCCCTTAATTTGGATAAATGGTTTTTTCATGCAGAATTATCCAATTTTCTTCAAATTTTGTATATAGGTTCATTGTGATAAGGTTCTTTCCTGATTAGTTTTGGGGGTTCATAGGTTAAGTATAAAGGGGGTAATGGGGGGGTTAATCCTCCCCCCTTATTTTAGATAAATTATTTTTTTCATGCAGAGTTATCCGATTTTCTTCAAATTTTGTATATAGGTTCATTGTGGTAAGGCGCTTCTCTGATTAGTTTTATGGGTTCATTGGTTAATTATAAGAAGGAGAAACGGGGGATGGTTCCCCCCCCTCTTAATATATTGTCGATTTCTTCATTTTTCGAGGGCTTATTTCAAATTCTTTGAAATAAGAATATAATTTACAGTTAGTGTGAATAGCCTGTGAGCTCAATGCCGTCAGTTTAACTGGGCAGTTTTCTTTTATTTCTTTGTTTAATACATATTTCTCAATATACAGTTGTTTAATTTTATTTTTGTTATTACCACAGGTTGGAAGCTTCCATGCTAAACTGCTATCCTCTTTGTCCAAAGAGATTGGTTTATCCAGAAATTTATCCAGGTTTGTATATTTTTTCTAAACTAATTTTAATGTTGATATTAAAAAGTCCACTATCCTTTTGAGACAAAACCTTAAACTAGTAAATTGATTCTTTAATTTATAATTTTTATTAGCCGATGTAAAAAATGTCTCTATTATATTTCTTCCAGTTTCTGTTATTTAACTGAATAGTGTAGTGCATTGATATTGATCTTTAACTGGCTGATACCATGCTATATACATAGCTGCCAACTTGTACGGTTTTGGTTCTAATGGTATGTTTGTACAGATAAACACCAAGATTGTACAGTTTAATAGTAGAAAGTATATTTTTCAGAAGGGCATATCCTCCCTCTGTTTTCATGCTAATGTTACATTTGCAAATTTCTTTAATTGTATTATTTCTTGATGAATGAAAATTGGAAAAAGCCAAACTGAAGCAATATAAACTTTGTGTATAATGGAATCTTATGAAAAAGAATCTCTGCTCATTGCACCATGTGTAAGGGGGTGATATAAAAAGCAGCTTGATATAACTAAATATTTAGATAATGTGTGCATAAGAAACCATATTACAGTTTTTGTTGCATACATTTTTAATGTTAGATATGTTTTAAAAATACATTGGCATGTTGGCAGCTATGCATATACAGGGTGATTGACTACCACATGTGCAATCCATTTTTTCAGTCATAAATATAGGGTGTCTCATTGCAAGTCAAACCCAAGTTTTTGTTCACATCTTTAATAATAATGAAGGTATTTTGCCAATATTTTCAACTCACATACTTTGCTTTCTATAAAATGTGATATCCCAAGAATTGCTCAAAATGGCTACGATCTGCATCCAAACAACACTGACACACTAGCTTGTGGTACACATGAATCACTGATCTAATTACAGTGGACTTCTTGTGATATCTATCACATTCACACGAAATAAAGTAGTAAGTCTGTTGAATAATGTCAGTAAAATATCTTCTTTACTGTTAAAGTTGTGAATGAAAGCTCGAGTTCAACTTGTATATATCTTATCTCACAAATATAATTTTTAAACTTGAGTATGATTCTGTTTTTACATCCATTAATTCAGGGCATTGAAATTTCAATATTAAAGGCATCAAAGTTAGGTATTGTAAAGGTTTCCAGGCTAAAAATGTTCCACAATTTTATACCAGTTTAAAATCCCTTTTCTTCATTTCATCAGAAGATCTAATTCAGACTTTTTTTTCCATTTGCTATTTATTTATTGCAATTTACAATGTTATAAAACTTTTAATGAAATTAGGTTTTCAACTGTGACCAACAGAATAACATATGACAGCATTCCATTGCAAAATACATAAATAAAAATAAATGTACAAGCATCAGTGATGCTGCAGATGTGCTATACAGTGCATCATTTAAGGAAAAAGTTGGAGAAGGTATCCATAAAAAAAAAAAATTACATGGGTCCTTCAGAATGCATCATTTTTCTTGCATGGAATAAAATATTTTGTGGATAATCACCAAAGAGGGACTTGTTTAGTGGTTAGAGCACTGGCTACTGAACAAAGGGTGCTTCGTTCGAATCCCGATTCAAGCATGGATGTTTGTAGTGCTCGGTTTCCACTTTAAATGGAGGTTCTAGTCTGTTTAGTCCTCGTGTACAAAAGATGACTGTGCTGCCCTCACTATATGAACCAGCCAAACAAAATAATCACAAAGGAAGCATATTTTGTACTAAATATATTGAATCTACATTCTTTTTAAACAAGAATGAAAAATCATGCATCAAGCATAGATTATGAAACATTTTTCAACACTTCCAGAATACTTTAACAAAACTTTACCAAATAATAACATGAAAGTTAATGGCTAAGTAAAAAATTTGGAAAATGCATAACACATTTGCAAACTCAATTTTAGCAGCTGCCATCTACAGTTGGAAAAATATTCAGATTATTTTGTGCAGCCCTGTATATGATCTATAAGTTTGTATATATACTGCATTGCTAAAATTGAGTTAATAAAGTTAAATTTAAAAATGCTTACCACAACTGAAAATGCACTTCCAGCAATTATTGTTAACAGACAGTACTGTAACCATATTCTTTTGTGTGTCCCTGCCAACAAATGATGGATGCTATGCACACCACATTCTATAGTAAGTGTCTTGTAGTGCACCTCAGTGATATGTATCCACTTCAATATGTTTCAAATAGTATAGCATCATTAAAATACACTGCAAATGATTTTTTACCATAGACTGTAATATAACGGAATTCTGACAAAGTTAGTTGGTTCAGAGCTGTGCGGATGAATAAGTGGTGAGATCTTGGAAATGCAACTAAGAGGGAGATATAATAGGGGAAAATACTTAAGACAGTTTTTGGGATTGACTTTTAAAATTATTCGGAGGAATAGAGAGTGAATGGGGAAAAGTTTGCGTTCTAATACATAAACTGAATAAGTAAGATTTTTAAGATTCACCTTTCATTTCTCTCCTATTCTTTTATTTATCGTAAACACTTTGTCTTCTATTACCCCTTCACTTTTCTGAAATGTAATGACTGGTGGTTTATGGCATGGTTCCAACATTTATGCTTTTTTCATACCAATGTTTTTTTTAAATAGAAATCTTCACCTTATTTAATTGTCGAATTGCTATGATTAAATAAGGTGAAGATTTCTAGAAAAAAAGAGTGGTAGCAAAGAAAAAAATTGGTGTTAGTATGTAGTGCACACATTTTATTCTACACGTGACATACCACTGCTTCAATCAATTGATGGTGTCTTTTTCAATTTTGCTTTTTAATCATAAATATAAAATAAACCCGTGCAGAGAAATCCTACTTCATCTTTTTTGTACTGTTTATTGTTTTATGCTGATTGTTGAGCCTTCTATAATGCGGTATTTTATTTTTGTGGCAACACTCATTTGAAGAAAACCTTTCATTTCATTGATGAAAACAATGGTGATTTAATTTTTAATGAACAGAAAAAAAACATGTTTTAACATACTGTGAGTGTACTATGTCAGAAGTAGGTTCAAAAACCTTTTGAATAATACATCATTTGTTGTTGTGTGCTTTGTAAATTCATAGAAAAAGGGATGTTGATAACAGAAATAATATATAGGATATAACAATATAATAAATAAATAAAATTGACTCAATTAATTTTGAGAATTATTCAGGAGTAAAATATCTTTTATTAAAGAAGACGGATCCAAGAATTACTACATAGGCATGACCAGCAGGAAATTTAATTGCAGAAAAAAAGAGCCTATAGCTGATATTAAATACAATAGAAAAACTACAGCCCTGGCAAGATTATATCAAGAAGAAACCATCCAAATAAATTTCAATGAAAGTAAAATAATATTTCCCTCCAGTCTATACTATCCATCCATAATAAGAGAAACCATAGAGATACTCCCGCGCAAAAATACAATAGGTAACAATGCGGCATCTTTTAATTTGCCGAAACTGTGGCTAGAGTGACTCCAGGGTCAAAGATATGAAAATAAACAACCAAGTAAAAAATAATAAATAACGTGCGTAATTTTTAAAAAATACATGAAAATAATAACTTCAAAGCCTGTGCAGCTTTAGAATATTCTCATTTTGTTTTTGAAAATGACTCAGAAAGAGTCGAAACATGTAAAACAACTAATAAAAGTTATTTTAATTGATATTATGTTGTTAATTTTACACCTTTAGCATTTAAAAGTAATATATATAGGATATGTTAAAAAAAAAACCTGATTGACTTTGTGTAAGATGAAAATCTGCCTATTGCAGAAAGATAAAGAATCCTAGCGAATCCACAGAAATGCAGTAAATTCTGTCTAAAGGTGGGATATTGTCTATAACAAAAAAATTTCTCAGTCCAGATTAATTCTAAATTAGACTGAGTTTACTGTATTAATATCTTTTCTCTCTTTTTTTTTTTTTAAATTAGCAGTCAATATAAAAAAATATTATAAATGGTAGGTTGAAAAAGCGTTTTCAAGTGTATATGTCACTGTTCTCTCATTCTCTGTCTTTCTTTTTTTTTTTTTTTTTTTTTTTTTTTAGTATGTAATGAGTGTAGCTGATTTCAGTGTTAAGCTGTCCTTATACTGGGACTTATTTTTCCTTAAACTTAATTATGAGCCAGTGTGACAATACTATAAAACCCTTCACAAAATTTTTCATATTAAAATAAGACCCTTAAAAAAATTCTCTGTCTTCAAAAATATGTCTTTCACAATGTTTTTTCATATCCAAACTGAACCTTTTACAAATTTATTTAATCATTTAAAAGTAAAATCTGACCTAACACAAAACTACTGAAACCGCCAAAGAACCTATTATCTAGTTTTTACATATATAAAGGATCTTGTTAAAAAATTATAAACAAGAAGCTGAATATAATGGTTATTTCAAATTCACAAAATTATAATTAGTTTTTTCACAAATGTAAAATACTTTTCTCAATTTCACAAAAACAAGCCTGTGAGAAAAGTTTGGACAAACCCACCCACTGATAACTCTTAATGCAACACAAAATTTAATAAATTAAACCAAAGAGTAAACACACTTTAATATTGAAAGTTGTAGGTGCCAATAGACCACCCATTACTTACCGTATCAACACACTTTTTTAATCCTTAAAATTCACCTTAAACCAGGGTTAGCAAGTTTCTTCCAAAGAGGAAAAAACCATGGAAAAAACTGGCCGGAAGAAATGGAAGAAACTGTTTTTCTTTAGGAATTTACCGTATAAGTTTCAACTTTGTAAGATACAATAAAAATAAATGTATTTTTCTAATAGAAAACCTTAAGTAAATTTAATTAGACCTATAAAAATTTAATTACATATGATAATTTAATTACATCAGTTTTTTAGCCAAGATCACACACCTGTCTAAAGCTTTCCAATCATATTGTGTACCGGAATAAAATAAATGGTACTTTACCATTATACTAACACCATGCCAAAATGTATGCTAATGTACCATTTGCCCTTTATTTCAACCCTGAACGTGCAAAGAATTTTATTGCAAACCATACCAAACATTGTGATTTGCTATATATTGAACATGAATCTTTTTAATTATTATTATTATTACTTAATTTTAACCTTACAAAACATCTTAATTTGCTATTTTTCAAATAGCACACGGATATGGATTTTACAATTTGGCAGTTACCAAATGATGAGGAAGCTGCAATAAAATTGTTTCAGGCCTTTGGATACATAAAAAAAGCTTTTATTCAAAAAAACCTATGAACGCCTTCATTCAAAAAGTGAAATGTTTATTGCAATGCTAAGAGACATTTACAATTCCATGCCTGTAGTTTAAATAGTTTTATTTTATTATTCTATCTTATAATATTTATTTTTTCTTTTCTTTTAAGTCTATATTCGTATTGATTTAATAAAATAGTTCGTGAAAGTCTGTAATTTTCAAATATTATATTTTTAAGTGCTCAATTTTGTGCCAATTGTTACGCAAAGACAATGGTGTTGGTATAATGGAAATGTACCAAATATATTTATCCAAAATACACAAAATCAATTAAAAGTAATTCAATTCGAAACAGGCTCATTTTTTCTTATTATTTAAACTTCTGTAACCACTAATAAATAGTATGTGAATCATTTACCTATTGTAGAATGAAACTCTTTTAAATAAAAGACAATGCTTTTAATTTGCATCCATTTTATTAAGGGAACTGATTACAATAATTACTCTATTGAAAGATTTCATTAAAAATTAAAATATCCACTTTCCTTACACCAGTTCAACATGGTATAACAAAACAAAAGTATTTTAGCAATAGGATGCTACAATCAATTTTTCAACTTAGAATGGATGAATGCAAAAGATGAAACAATTCTTTCAAGTCCTGCAGAACTTGGAGCGTTTAAAAAGAATTTTGGCATACCCGCAGAGTTTATTTTTAGAACATTTATCTTTTAAAATCAGCATTAAGATATGCATGCTAGTGCTATACATAATTACAAATTTGTTTCTTTTAAGTGTTGCACAATAGTCTTTAAATTATTGCATTTTTATTTGATAAATAAAGAATTGGTAGGTAGTTTTAACAGAAATGACAAGGAAAAAACATCCTCTACCTCTAAAGTTGTAAAAAACATAACCTGTAGATACCTGCTGAACCTGAAGTTTGCTATTAAAAAAGAACTTATTTTTCCCTAAATAATATTTATAATATTAATTAAAATTCCAATTTAAATTTCATATAATTAGGTTTTGAATTTAATTATTTTATATAGCTAATATATTTTAATTTTAAGCATCTGTTTTGTTTTCTGTTGGTTTCTTTCAGTTTTTTTCCGGAAGAAACCCAACCCTGCCTTAAACATTGTTATAAATGGAGAAGGTACAATTTTTTTTTTTCCTGTGTGCACTTCCTTTATTGTTTTTTTAAGTTTGTATGGACTAGTGATGGGCAATTCTGGAAAAATCGAGTATTGAAAAACATCAACATCATATAAAACAACATCAATCATAATAAGAATCGATTCCTAAATTCTAGTATCAATGTTCTTGAATTGATACTCACACAGATAGCTTGAAAAGAGCAACTCCTAAGCTTATCGATCCATTGGCAGGAAATTTGAGTGTGAATCATGATAATTAGACAATAGAGAAATATTTCTCTCAATATATAATATATTCATTCTTTTGATTTTACTAATTTAGCAGGAGCGCTGATGTCAAATTTCATATAATGGCCTTTTTCTTTCCTGGTTAAATTGTTATTTTTTTTAGTTTAGAATCTAGTTATTTGGATTGCTAGTTTATTAAGTTGTATTTTTCAAGTTCGTCCCCTCTCTCCTACCCCTCAAACTTTCTTAATTATGGTACGATTTGAACAGGACCTTTTTTCACATTCTTCCCAAGTCATTTGGTTACCAACTAAACATTGGTATTGTTTATGCAACTCTTAGTGACCACTATTTATGAACAATAATCAAAATTTTTGGCACCAAAAATTTTGATGAATGAAGCTTCCCGTAAGTTTTATGGCCTCCCCTGGCTGTTCTTGAAATCTTAAACAAGATCGTCAGTGTTTCGAGTGCTAATGTGAAACAATTAATACAAAATTAGACATATTACAGCAAAACAATCTTAATTTTTTTATGGCAATTTTTCAGAAAATTGGATTTGATGTTGGTCAAGAATAACAATTTATTGATTAAAAAAATTGAAAGTATCGATATAATCGAGTTGGCCATATTATCAATTAAATCGATAAATAACATCGACATTACCCATCACTAGTATGGACGTGTGCATTGTGATAATGTGTGTATGAGAGGGAAGATTCAAATGACATGGATTTTGTAAGTTTCTAAAAGTTAAGTGTATGGGTCCAAAGCTATTACAGTATTTTTAGATTAAGTAATGTTTTTGTTTTACATTTTTTTTTTTTTTTTTTTTTTTTTTGGTTAAAAAATTGTGTTACATTTTGCGAAGTGTCTTATAAGATTGGAAAAAATATCAATTAGCTTACAGAAATTAATTTCCTCTTTTCTTGCAGATAAATATCTTTATAATACGTCTAATCAGTTATTCAAGAAACTGAGAAGCTTGTGCAGGTGTCCGAAAGCTGCAAGGAACCACAAAGTTGAAGTAATTTTTATTTCTTACCTTTCTATTATATTGTTCTATTTATATTGAATATTCCATTAATGTTCCAACGCAATTCTTGTTTTACACTGGAGATTAATCCTAGTTTTTTTTTTAATTCCTTTTATTGCTATAGTATATAACCCATTGAACCTCTAAAATAATATAATTAAGGCCATTGAAGTCATAGTGTTGCAAGTTATGTTTTTTTCAAATGGTAGAAAACAAAGCGTTTATTAGAAATATCATAATGAATTCCAATGCAGAAAAATATCCTCTTGTGCAGTTTTGTAAAAATATGAATTACATTGTTCCTTCGATTAGAAGTTTCGTACTTTTCATACATTAAAATGCTGAAAAACTAATGTGATGCACAAATAAAGGCAAAAAAAAAAAAAAAAAAAAAAACTTCTAAATGACACCATAAATAAGTATAAAAATTAAAAAAAAAAACCCACATATATTCAATATTTATCTTAAAAATCACATCTAATTTTACGATTACAATTCATTTTCCAAAAAATTTCTATCACAATACATTAATTTGGCGTTGTCCTTGATAATGGGAAATTCACCACTTTTATTTACATTTGGTTCAAGGCACAAACGAGTGAATTTATTAAACCATCCATAAAATTAACAAGAAAGAAAAATCATGCATCAAGCATAGATTATGTAACACTTTCCAACGCTTCCAAAATTATTTTACAAATCATACCGTTTAATAAGCTGAAAGATAACATCTAAGTAAACAATTTGGAAAACGCATAACATATTTAAAAACATAATTTCAAGAATTTCCAACGTATACAATATTCGGAAAAATATCCGAATACTTTTATTCAGCCCTGTATATGATCTATAGATTTGTATATATACTACATAGGATGCTCAATTTTAGTTTAGTTAGGAAACGCGTAGCACAGTTTAAAATTCCCCTTCTGGAGTTTCTTTCAATAAACGGAAATGTGTTCCCGAACTTTTGTGCTGCCCTGTATATGGAAAAAAAAATTATATACACCCAGTAATACACAAAAAGTGAGTTCAATTTAAAATCGCGTTCAGCAACTTAAAATGACGATGATATACACACAATATTCTGTAGTAAGCCTCTGGTAACACACCTTAATGGTGATATATATAAATTTCAATGCGTTAAAAATAGTGAAACATTATTTAATTAAACCGCAAACTTTTGTGCTTCCCTGTATATGATCTACAGAATGTATACACACCACGTAATAAACAAAAAGTGAGTTAAAATAAAAATCACGTTCAGTAACTTAAAACGCAAATGATTTTTCCCCATAGACCGTAATGTAACGGAATTCTTTTGAGTGTCCCTGTAAAAAAACTGTAAGTGCTACACACTTCTGTTGAAATAGGGAACGTGCTATAGATAACGACAATAACATATAAAAATTGCAAGGCAATCCGAGCCTATTTACGGGAGTTAGAGCACGGACAGACGGCAGACAAACCGAAGTCATAAACACTTTTCAACTAGGTTGGAAAGTGTTAAAAAGTATAGTTTGTACGAAAATAAACGCAACAGAGTCATATCCATGGAACTAGAAATGATTACTGGAAGGAAAACCCCTATCTCTCAACACAAACGAGTTTCTGGCGAAAGCTGCCACAGATTTTTGACTACCTGGGTTTTTTTGACTACCTTGCAGGCAGGGCAAGCAGGCGGGGCAATAGCCTGGCGTGATTATCGCTGTTTGGCTTTTTTCTCTCTCTCTCTCGATACTTCTGTTTTTGTTGTTATTGCTTTGTTTTGATGACGCAAGAATCAGTATGCTGTTTAGTTCATTGATAGCGCATTTCGCATACCTGGTCGGTGGATTAAAGTATTTTAATGTTTTCTAGCGATTCATTCTAAACATTTTTTAACTTATATAACATTTTATACTAAAAATTATAATTTAAAAAATAATAATATTAAAGAGATGAAGAATTCTTAAAAATAATAATTTAATTTAATCAATCTATTTATTTATTATTCTATTAAAGTGATGCATTTATTTTAATTTTAGCGATAATTTTATCTTTTTGTAATTTGATTAAATGCATATTTTTAAATACTGAATTCTATAAAATTACAGCTATAAAATTTTTGAGACAGTAGAAAATTTTAGAAATGACACTAAAGAAATCCAAATTCAGAACAAAAATATCTCATTTCCTGTTCCAATTTTTAAGAGTGAAATTTTTTTAAACTACAAATAGCAATTTCAAGTATAAACATGAACTAGGGCTGAAACTAACCCCCCCCCCCTCCCCGTATTTTCAAAATAGTAAAAAGTTTTTGATCAATTGCTTTTATGGGCTCCTTTTATGAAGCCTTGAAACTTGAGTGTCAACGATTTTTATTAGATGATTTAAAACAGTGATTAAATCATACAAGGCAATCATCTTAGGCAATTAACAGTGATTTTTAATTAAAACAATGATTGAATCATGCCTGATTTATAACATAAATTTTCTAAATGTTTAAACTGACCAAAAAAAGTATTAAAATAAGATGAACAGAATTTGAAAAGTTTCTGAAAAATATTTAATATTTTTTGTATTATATTCTTTAAGTTTAGACCTAGGCAATTTGATTTTTTAAGTACAAATGCAAAACAAACTGCAAATGATATTTGTTTGATTATTTGTGCTACTAATGAAATAAGCAGTTTTTATTAATTATGAAATTACTTACAGTTCCCTCTAGGCCATTTTTAAGCGCGCAACACCCTGTCCTTTTAAAAAATTCAGCCCCCCCCCCCTTTTTTTTTTTTTTTTTTTTTTTTTTTTAAATTAACGAATACATTTTTACTTCCAATTGTCAGTTTGCATGATTTATTTTGAACAAATCAAATGTTATTTTTACACATGGTGCATATAACCAATGTATACAAAGTTCATTGTGTTAAGAAATGCAAAAGAAAAAAAAAGTGCAAGATGAACGAGAAGTAAGAAACAATGCAATAACAGCAAAATATCATGGAACTAAATATATGTTATTGGTTCTACTTTTCCTCCTTCTCCAATTTTATTTCGAGGTGAACTTTGAATTAGGGGCTCCTTTTATGAAGCCTTGAAACTTGAGTGTCAACGATTTTTATTAGATGATTTAAATCAGTGATTAAATCTCGTCTGATTTAAATCATAAATTTTTTAAATGTTTAAACTGACCAAAAAAAAAAGTATTAAAATAAGATGAACAGAATTTGAAAAGTTTCTAAAAAATATTTAATATTTTTTGTATTATATTATTTTATTTTACCTAGGCAATTTGATTTTTTTAAGTGCAAATGCAAAACAAACTGCAAATGATATTTGTTTGGTTATTTGTGGTATATTTTACTTAAATAAAAAATCTTACTAACCAGATTAAAAGTGTCAATAAAAATTCGTTTACAAATCAATAGTAAAGAAATGAATTTGTTTAACCCTTTGAGGGGCGGTGGTATATATTATATACCACCTAATTTTAATACGATTCGAACCAGAAACTTTTAATTAAATTTTACCTTTTTAACTTTGACGGGAAAAAGTTGAAAAATTGCTTTTCTCTATTTTGAACTAAAGTCTTTCATAAATATCGGTGTGAATTCGACGTTACCGGAGCACAATTGCTTGCCCCTGAAAGGGTTAATACCGTCTGAACCAGCAGCACATACATCAATTTTATCTGGTTGACACATTTTGCACTATTTATATAAATAAACTCAGAAATTAAATAAGGAAATAATTTTCAGAATTACTGGTACAAAAAAAAAAAAAAAAAAAAAAGCCAAATGTGTACCTTTTGAAAGCGCATATATGCAACTCTAGTCTTGGAGAAGGTAAATTAATCAAGTAAGATGTTAAAATAAAATTTGTAAATGACTTCAACACACCATAATATTTAATTGAAAATGAAGTAAAAAATCTTTTTAAAATAAAGCATTTTATTACATAAAACTACAAAGAATGATAAAGTGCGTAGCGATCCAATAAAATCATGGCTGAAAATGAGCGCCAAAAATTCGCCAAGCGCTTCGGGTTACTGGAATCGCGTTACCCAGAATTCCCTGACGAAACAATACCGAAAGTAACTCCTGATGTTCCTTCCTGTTTGTTCATTCTTCCATGGTCATATCAACTATCAGGTGTTTATGAGATTTCGTTCACCAGAGCAGATGGAACATTATATTAAATAGGAATGACAATTAGAAAATTTAAAACAAGATTGTAAGATCATATGGCAGCTATCAAATAGGACAGAAGAACTACAGTTCTGGCAAGACTACATAGGACAGAGACTTTAAAAATTGATTTTAAGAATAGGAAAATAATTTCATCCAAGACTTTATTTCCCATCTATTACCGTAAATCCATAGAAATCTATATGCGTAATGGGAACATAGGCAATGAATCAGCCTCTTTTGAATGACCTGAAATCTTGCATGAGGTCTTTTTCAGTTTTAAAAAAGCAATAAGGAAATATTAATTTTTAAGTACACAGTTGACTATTTTTAAGCACCTGCTTTTATTACACATATCTCTTAGTTTATGTTTTTGCAAGTTTATTTTCAAAAAATTTTGCAAGAATAGTTTGTTTATCATGTGGAACTTGATTTTTGCTTAATCAGTCAAAATACATTTTGATCAAGCTAAAATAATTAAGCATACATCAACCTTATTTGGAGCAATAATCAATGAATCCATAGAAATTTTAACTGAAAAAGATAAAACATGCAATGATTCATTATCCTACAATATTCCCAAATTATGGTACAGATTCTTAGGAATTATTCAAGACGAAATATGATTATCACACCCCTCCCATTACCTCCCACCCTTAATGGTTTGTTCCATTCTCCAGCAGTGAGCATGTTCTTACTGGTGTTTTCGCCATTTGTGTTTTGTTTTGTAACCCTGAAGATGAGCAAAGGTTTGCTCAAAAGTGCTCGGTTGTCTATGTAAAATACAGTTTTGTATAGGGAGTCAAAACACCTTCAGTAAAATATTTTATGAAATGGTACGTGTATGTTTTTAGGACATTTATGTTGTTTTTAATTAGTATATGCTATATGTTTAATTTTTTTAGTCTAAAGCATTGATCATACTCTATTGTCATTCCCAAAATCAATCAAATATCTGTTTTTACGGACATTTTGTTGGAACTTTTTTTTTGTTGTTTAAGAGTTCTCAAATTTCCTGCTCAACAATGTGAAACTTTCTGACTTATTTTTAAACATAAATGCATAAAATTGGCAGGTCTGACTACTGAAGCAACTTGGAATCAAATTGCATTTTCCATTTTTTGATAAATAAATAACTTATTGAGTTATAAGTAATTCTCGTCACATGACGACAAGTTTATCTCCTTTCTCACGATGCCGTGTCAGGAATTCGGTTCATAATGCTGACTTTAACGGTATTTTCTGAAAGATCTTCTGCCTTTGCCAAAAAATGGAAGACATCTTTTGATTATCTAGTTTCTGAATAAGAACACCTGTCAATTTCAGCCATGTCTGAACAAAAATGAATTCAGAAATGTATCAGGATGTAGCTCTTTTGGATTTGAGAACAGCCTAAAGAGGATTCATTTTTCTCTAAAAAAAGTTCTACTAAGGTTTATATTCTGACTTCAAATTTGACAGCATTCTTCTTTTTCTCATCATAGCAAACGTGGTAGCGTTTGCTATAATATGTTTAAGAAATAGAAAATGCAAACATTTTTCTGAAATTTCTGGCAAACCAGTTGACATACGACAATGATTTTTTTTTTTTTTTAAAGATAGAACTCGACGAGACAAATAAAATGATAGTATTCAAAAATTTATTGTAGCTTACTGTAGTTAATTATTTAACTTTAAACGAAAAAATGAAGACGAAAAGTTCAACAAACTGTAGCTAAACTTCCACTGGCTGTATTAACTTCATTTTTGTTTTATTTTTTTCCTCTTGGTAAAACTTAAAATAGGTTTTTTTTTAATCTTTGTATGTTTCACGGTCGCTGAGAAAATCGAATTTATGTTGTAAAGCTTCAGTTGAACATTGGTTTTTCTTTTCTTTTTTTATCGTAGCAAACACGCGCGTTTGCACGAAAGTTTAAATAAATATTATTATTATGTATGTAACAGAATTCATTCAAATTAATTAAATCACGTGACAAACATGCTTATTTGTTTTTATTTTCATACTAGCATAAATGCCCGTTATAGGACAGTAATCATAGGTAGAAATCGTGGTTTTCACATTAAATTTGAAATAATACTCACATACTATTCATCGACAATGAGGAAATATATATATTGGAAAATTATATCGCCTAACAGGTTCCTGCTATTCACGTTCAAACTCACTAAGCATTTTATATGCTTATGTAAAAGAATTGTCTTTCATAATTTCATCTAATTCACGTAAAATATGCGGCAAACAATTTTCGGTACTATTATCCCGTCGACCACTTTTTATAACAAAAATGTATCGCCAAACTGTAACGCCAAATAAAAGGGAGAACGTTGCCATTAGAATATCAAAATAAATAAAATATAAGAATTTACGGACACAATTGTTATTTTAATTAATGAAATAACTAATAAGTCAATAAAACATAATGCGACACGCAAATGCATACATGCAAATGTCGAATTAAAAACCACTTGATGACATGACAAACACGTATAATGCTTCTGACATCCAGTAAATGGGACTGCATTTTTGGCGTTTAATCTTTGAGTTGGCGATAGTATTTTGTTATGAAAAGTGGTCGACGGGATGATAGAGAAGTACCCAATTTTCAATGTTCATTATTAAGTCGTTCCTGTACAGCTTGTGCTGTATCTTTTATTTTGGTGCTTTTCCGTTATACCAACACCATGCCAAAATGTTTGCTAATGCGCCAATTATTTCAACCCTGACCAAGCAGATGTTGTCTACAAATCGTGTTGTCATGCAAACCGTGCCAAACATTTTGATTTGTTATTTATTGAATGTAAAACATTTTTCGATACTTTTCCGTTATACAAAAACCATTGTCGGCAAGCGTAATAGTAAGCACAAAATGAAATTCCCGTGAATCAAAACACTTGAAAAAAAAAAAATGTTGAAACGAAAGTGAGCATTTGAAAAATATAACATTTGAAAATTACAGACTTTTAAGCACTATTTTATTAAAATTAAAACACAAATATATACTTAAAATAAGAAAACAAATAATTGTTATACAATAAAAGGAAAAATCTAGTGCCGGTAGATTTAGTGGGCTCTTATTGGTGATAAATGTTTGATGTGGTTGTTGTGATCTTGTGAAAAACCTTCAATCATATCCACATTTACACTGTATCCATATTGTTGCTATAATATCTCTTTTGGTACTTTTCGGTTAACCAGCTGCCAGTGAAGTATATATATACACACACACATATATATACATACATATATATATATATATAGCCGAAAAGTACCTAATTTTTTTGTTTCTCGCTAACATTGTCTCTATTACGGAATATTAGAAAATCTGTCATTATCATCATCTAAACGGTCATGGATAATGTGCCATAATCAGGCTGCATATTATTACACATAATTTTCATATATGGTTTGGTGAAACATTGAACTTTAAATTCTGTTAAAGACTGCATTTTATCTCGAAAAGGTGGACACCATGTTACAAAGTTATGTGGTTTGAAACGATCAGAAAAACAAACTTGGATCAATGATTATAATCCCGCGATTTTGTTCATGTGAGCCGCCAATATTCACATCCAGTTTGTTGGAGAACCCAGTTTGGTGTTAAATTGTTACATTACGCGTTATATAACCAAACCGAAAAAAAAATCGTAAGGAAGAAATTTGGAAGACCATTGACAAAAACAAAAGTCTCGGTGCCAGATTACGCGCTTTTGCCAGATAAAACTTGATTAGTCGAGAAACTAGAAGTTACGAAGCCGTAGACAAAATTCTTGGCTATCATAGAAACTCGACAGAGTTTCTCGCCAAGCATAAGAAACAGCAATGCATTGATCCGTAAATGAAAGGAATTTCCGCCAATGGATGCCAAACGATTTTACAATTTTTTTTTTAACTCTGTCTAGTTTAAATTTTGCGGACGGGACAAAACGGGTATTTGATGGCTATATCTCGCGTTCTATTTAATTTATGATAGAAACAAAATTCTTGATTCTATGGAATGGGGCGTGCCACGTGACTAAGAAATCAAAAGTAAAACAAAATCCGTCGAATAGGTTTTCAGTAAATGAGATTTTAAAAGTGCTGTTTTTTGCACTTTTGAAATCTTGTTCAGACCAAAAACTGTTGACAGGGCTACAGCAATGTGTAATTATCAGATTTTTATGCAGTTTGCGTCATTTGAATTGTTTTTATGAGTAGTTCAAATGTAAGTTTCATGTAAAAATATTGATTAGTTTTTGATTTATATCAGTTTAAAGTGATTGATTCCTATACTTAACATAGAGCAAAAAATAATAAATGACCCAACTCTTTTAGGAATGGTCGTATACACATGATATTAAGATATGTTATTACAGTCGACCCATGTAAGCTTCCTATTATACAAAAAATAGTAACATTTAAGGTTACTTTACAGGGTCTCACAAAAGATTTTTTGATATAGGGCTAAAGAGTTGTGTAATTATCCGATTTTTACGTGGTTTGCAGCATTTGAATTGTTTTTATGAGTAGTTGAAATGTTTAATATTTCGTGTAAAAATATTAATTAGTTTTTTATGTATACTACTTTAAAGTGATTTATTCCTATACTTAAGATGAAGCAAAGAAATATTAAATGGTCTAACTCTTTTTTAAAAAAACGTATGCGCATGATGTTAAAATATGTTACTACGAACGACTTAAGTTAGCTTCCTAATGTAAAACAGAATTGTAGAATTTACTGTTCGTTTACAGGGTAACTCAAAAGATTTTTTAATAAGACTAAATAGTTGTGTAATTAGCGAATTTTTACGTTGAAGTACTTGATTCCTGTACTTAACACAGAGGAAAAACAATAGTAAATAGCATAACTTTTGTCAAAGTGGCTATGTACCCAAGAATTTCAATTATGTTACTACATCCGATTCATTTAAACTCTCTATTGTAAAGTGGCATTGAATCATATACGTTTCGTTTACAGGGTCTCTTAGAAGATCTTGATTACATTACAACCGATGTATATTTACTGAGTTAGATGTATTTTAATGATTTTATACTCTTTCAATCTCTGTAAGGTTTTATTATCTTGATTTAAAATTTAATACGAGTTCATTTTATCTGCCTGAAAGCAAGGTAACCTGAAGTTATGGTAATCTGAAGCTCTAAACCTATTAAAATATAGTATTTTCATCGATTAAAAAAACTGTGTTTATTTATAAATATATAATTCTAGCGTATCAGGAATTAATTGAAATAGCGATTACAAAATTCCAACTTTACATTCATGCGCTGAGAAACATAATGTAAAAATGTTGTTACCCCAAGATTAGAAGTTTTACGTTTAAATATTTGCCGTTCATCGAATCTCTGGCTATGACGAACTTAAAATGCTCTAAAAACAGGCCTAGAGCACAATGAAAAGGAAATAACTTCTTAAATTCCCCATAAAAATTTAAAATGCTAAATTTCGTATATAATAGCTGATCGGTAACGAACTGTTCGGTTTACGGTTAAATTTTAATAAAATTTTACATTTTTTTAAACGGTTCATTATGTAAACGCTTTAGTCTTTGCGGTATATTTACAAAATCACACAAAATTTTGGAATACATGTCATCCTCTAAGAACAGTTTTTATTTTTAAATCACTTTAATAGTTTTTATACTTTTGCAAACGTTGCGAATCTTATATTTTTCCAATTCTCGAAACGTGGAGTTAAAAAACTTAACAAATAAAAATCTTTTAAAGTGCTGTTATTTTCAAAAATAATATTTAATGTATTAGTATAAACATCCTTGTGAATTACAATGGTTGGTATATAAAAAAAATTTTGATTATTCTCGGTAAAGTATGCTCTATAAACTTATATTGACCGGAAAAAAAATGCTTCTTATTTTTCCACATTTTTTTTAAACTACTGTAAAATTTTCTAATTTTTTGTTTTTTGAATGTATATAAACGGAAGAGTGATATAAACAAAACAAAAAGGAAAATAGACATGTCATAAATAATCTGATGAATACAATGTAAAGAAATTAATATAAAAGTTTCCTCGTTGCTATGGTAGCGACTTGTACATTGGAATAAGTCACTCAATAAATTGTATAATTCTGATGTATAATTCTGTACATCACTATTATTATTTTTTTTGCCCCTTTCATCTTTCTTGTATCTTTTCTTTTGTGAATAAAAATGGAATCTGTATAATTGAAATTAACCTTACAAAAAGGAGTGATATCTCATCAAAAACAACTCGTTGTAAATGATCCCGCCAAGCCACAAACCTAAAACGTCAGTCATAAAAATAAGTGATATCACATAAAAAGAAGCGATATAGAAGTGCATACTCCGAGTCCCGTGTAAAAATCTATCACCACTCATAATGTTTCCAAAGGACTCGGAGTGAGGTACAGTATGTCAAAACTGCTTGGCGACCTGCAGGTTTTTATAATATATGCAGTATATCAATTTTGAAAATCAAAAAAATAAATTTTTAATTTTTGTTATATTACTTTTATAAATATTTTTGTATCGAAAAAACTGTCAGAACGGATTTTTCCCCAGATCTATGCGATTCCGCTTATGCTAGAATTACTGCAATATATCTCAATTTAGTTAACGTTTATTATAAGGTACAATGTTATTAATATGCGTGTGATCATCATATATATTATATATTACAAACTCAAAATCTTTACATGTTTACTTAAAAAATCCTCTTCGTAAGAGTGGTGTTTCTAGTTTAAATAATGGTAAATAAAATCAACAAATTGATTTTTCAAGCTCATAAATAAGGAAGGACATGCAAACATAGAAGCTTCAACTTTTTACAATTTTATGGCAGAAAAAAAAATAATAATATAGTCATATGTAATTGCCGGAAACACCAACATTATAAAAGCCTGCAGGTCGCCAAGCAGTTTTCACATACTGTACCTCACTCTGAGACCTTTGAAAACATTATGAGTGGTGATAGAGTTTTACACGGGACTCGGAGTATGCACTTCTATATCGCTTCTTTTTATGAGATATCACTTATTTTTATGACTGACGTTTAAGGTTTGTGGCTTGGCGGGATCATTTACAATGAGTTGTTTTTGATGAGATAAATGTTTCTATTCATGGGATGCTGTGAAATACTTAAATACCAGCATGAAAAAAGACCGACGAAGAAAACTGAAAGTCACCATGATTTAATTTTATTGGCAAAAGAGGATGAACGATCTACTGAAATTTACTGTCAGAATTTTATTGATGATTATTACATGAATCGACACGACAAATTGGAAAACATGTGTTTATACGAATTGGCCACTAGGTACTAATACGAACGAAATAAACCAAAGTCTGTAGAATATTACGAATTAAAAAAGAACCACAGTTGGTTCAGAAAACGTTTGAAACCAGTTGTTTTGAAAATGCCCTATCATAACACGAAAACGGACGCTGGAATAGAGTTGTACTATTATCATTCTTTGCTGATGTTGTTCAAGCCTTGGCGAAACGAAGAAGACCTATTGGGAGAATTTAAACTCTACCGTGAATCCTTTGAGCACAATGTGAAAAAATTTTCAGAGATGGAAGAATATCGCGAAACAAAACAACGATTACAAGCTGCAATCGACTTGGCTGAAAAGTTGCAACAAGAAAGTGATTTGCACAACCAGCTTTAAAATATCGAAGAACAAAATGAAGACGTGGATATGATAGCCGCAAATTCTGATAACACTGAAACTCACCAGGGAATTGTTATAAATTGAACGAAAAAAAAATGAATGCTGACCAAAGGAAAATATTCTAATCAATTATAAAGCACATAGAAGAACAAAAGTAAGACCTGTCTATTCCACCCATAAATCTGATTGTACGCGTAGTTGCTGGTAGAGGAAAAAGCTTTCTAATTTAATTACTCAGTCAAAAAGTTTGTTTAATGAGTAATCACAATAATGATGCTGCTGCAGTACTAGCACCAACGAGAATTGCTGCCTTCAGCATTGGAAGAAGTACAATTCACAAGTTTTTCAAATTGCCCGTCCAACATACGAATGAAGCAGAATAATTTAAGCTTGATTCGGATGATTTGAAATTATTTAAGCAACAATGGAAATCATTGGATTTAGTAATTATCGATGAGTGCAGTATGGTTTCGAATGTACTTTAGCGATGATCAGCTAACGTTATGGCGAAAGTTGTAAAAACAAGCGAGATTACTGTTTTGGTGGCAAAAACATTTTTTTGTTTGGGGATTTATTGCAGCTAGCACCCGTAAAGGCCCAATTTTGATTTCAGGAACTGCCTTTAAACAAAGTGAAACAATTGTTTGGTGGTGTTGGTGCATTCAACTTTTGGTACGAATTTGAATACAGTGAGCTAACAATGAACATTGTGTTATATACATAAAAAATATATATATCGCGGCATAACTCTCTCAAATAACAGTCTCATGCACCAAATAACGATGCAAAATCAAAACTCAATTTTTATAGCATCATCACTGAACTGATCGTTAGTATAATTATCAGAACCTAATATTCGGTCCCATTCAGCGATTTTAAGAAAGACTAAGAAGAGTAGTAAGGAAAGATACCACTGAAAGAACAACTGAGCCTATAGCAGGCGACTTCAGTGCAGCAGAAACAGTCCATGGATACGACCGAGACAATTATAGAATCCAGTTTCTTTATGAGGTAATAGCTATGGAAAACCACTATTTAATTATTGATGTGACGGTCCCCTGACATTTGAGAGAGCAGGTAGACATGAAAAAATGCTACTTTGGCGATGAACAGTCAACGATTTGGTGAGTGTTGTAAAAACAATGTAACAATAAAATTTTGACAATAGCAAAATTTTTTGCTTTTCAAGATATTGAAAAATCTTTAGTTTTTATCAAAAAATTTAAATGACTAGTACTAAAAAATGCTCTGAAGAGCACCAAAAAAGGTTAATATGTTTAAGTATGAAAAAGGGTTGGACAAGTGCTTCTAATTGAGCATGAGAAAGGAAAGGAGTTCCTTCTTGGCTGCAGCTCACTGTCAATGCCAACTTTTGAAAAAATCATATTCGCGCTTTTCCATATAAATGAAATCACTCACAAATACGATAAAAATGTATAGTTTAAAGCAAGACTCCCTTAATAGATAAGACTTGACAATCCGGAGAAAGTCTATGGGAGAAAATGTCCACGGTAATTGCCACTTATTAATTGACTTTCTCCGGAAAGTATCGCCGCCTGGTGGATACTACCGCAGAGTTGCCAAGTCTCCGGCTTTTTGAACACCAGTATATTTTTAAAGAAAATGTTGTTCTTTTAAATCCCAGAATTCTCCGATCAAACAAAACAAAATTGTCTGTACTAAAAAACTGGTATCCAAAAAGAGAATAGAAAAATCTAGCAGCTGTGCGGTAGCAGAGCTGCCAACTTTTACGCTTTTTTCTTACCACTAAAATTTAATAGAATTTTTTTCGTTATGTAATCACACGATCTTGTCAATTTAATAAGATAAAATTTAGTATAAAATTTTAGTGGTAGGAATTAAGCGTAAAAGTTGGCATCTATGCTACCGATACTAGTTCATAAGCAAATGCATAGAACAAATGGAGCTGTGAAAAAATTTCATGTCGAAAATACTTCTATTACTGACGGTTGATGGCGCTAGTAGCAGGAGAATATAGCGGTCAAAGGAAACTTGCTGATTGTGAGGCCTGATACTATGATAAGGAGGCCTTGGTTTAAAGACGTAGCCAGTAAAGACGCAGCTTGATTAGACATGAATGTAAGGCGACATAGTACCAAAAACCTTAGTTCCTGCAGCGTATCACACTCATGCAGTGCTACCAAGCATGCCTGCTGTGTAGAACTGCGCAGAAAATTGATGAGTATTGCAGCATTCTGAACAGGAACAATTTCACATATGCACGCATTACAGTATAATGCATTCATTGATTGAAATTATATGCAAGTGGCTGTGGCTCCCCAATGCAATATGCAGTACAGCAATGCATATGTAAGTTATAAATGAACATTAGGCGCATATACCTTTAATACGGAAGTACAAAGAAACAGCGTGGATGTGCACTGAGGCTCAAAAGTATAATAGGAGTGTACATGTACAGTGTAGTATAGTCTGTAGATCAATAATGGTACACAGTGTGCACTGTACAAAGTTGCATTGCAGACGCACGCACAGTACAACAGTAGAACAGTGCAGTTGAAATATAAAGCACGTTGGAAAGTTTTACTACAGTACCGCAAATTTCTTTTATATGAAAAAGCGCAAATATGATTTTTTCAAAATTTGGCATTGACAGTGAGCTGCAGCCAAGAAGGAACCCCTTTCCTTTCTCATGCTCAATTAGAAGCACTTGTCCAACCCTTTTCCATACTTAAACATATTAACCTTTTTTGGTGCTCTTCAGAGCATTTTTTAATACTAGTATTTATAATACCTAAGAATTAAAACATCATTTAAATGGAAAAAAAATTGTGTCTTCTAAAAAGCATGTTTCCATCTAATTCTATCTAAATTATCAAAGTTGTTTTCTTAAAACAGAGAAAAAAAAAACCTGCTGATAAAAATGTTTTACAAAACATTCTTGAGAAAACTGCAGTCGAAATAATGCTTTATTATACAAAAACTACAAACTTCTCTTCAACAAAGAAGGTGAAACCTCTATGATTTCAAATTAGAAATAATAGAGAACATTGAAGCTCACAGCAAAGAAAGCATGCACTCCCACATCATTTCACAAGCATAAGAGAGTAAAAATTGAGGGGCGGAAGAGGACTTGTTTGATGTCATGAAAAGGAAACCATTATCAAATATTCAAAGCACATGTGAGTGTGAATTGTGTCTTTGTAAGTTTTGACACCGACGTTGTTCAGAATTCTTAATACTTGGCTTTTACATATATTCAGCAGTTGTATTATACTGTGAGTGTAATTTAATTTATTAACCTTTACCTGGGGTGTCGGACAGCATCTGTCCAAGTTTGCATGTATTCTCAAACAGATGCTGTCTAATCCCCTATGTAAAGGTTAAATGTGTTTCATTTCTTTAATAGCTAGCTTTCTTTCAGTTTCAGTATTTTTTCATTTTTTGTGTAGGGTTTAAAACTTAAAAGATAAATATAAAATGAAAAAGAATTTTTATGAATTCAATTAACCCAATTCACTCTTTAAAAGAAAAAAAAAAAAGAAAAAAAAATCTGCAGATGTGTGAAATTAGTTCCCTTTCATTGCTAACTTTCTACCTATAGAGAAAGCACATGAGTGTTCATGTTTGCATTAATAATATGTTATAGATACAACAAAGATATATCCCATATATATCAAAGAAATCTATAAAAAGAATGTTAAAAAATGTTTTTTTTTTTTAAATTCTTATTTGACAAAAGTATATAGGTGCTGATTCATTTATATTAGCGATGGGAGTATTCGAATTCAAAATGTCTTAGGTCTCGATTCAGCCAAGTTCTCAAGTGATCTCGATTCGGACAAAAGTATTCGAATACAAGCCACCTGCCATTTATGTCAGTAACGAAAACAAAAACTGTGGTTTTCATAGTGATGGGAGTATTCGAATACAAAATGTATGTGTTCTCGTTTCAGCCAAGTTCTCAAGTGGTCACGTCACGATTTCAGACAGGAGTATTCGAATACAAGTCACCTGGCATCTATATCGGCGATGAAAACTGGGGTTTTCGACTGTATTCAGTATTCAGAGCTGGAGTTTTCTATGGTTTCATAAGGTGCGCCAGCGAATGCTGGACTACTCGGCGCTGTTTGATACTTTTCTCTAGAATTTTGCGGTTAGCAGGATGATCAGCGCTCGTTTAGTTTTGAAATTTTGTTTTATTTTTTTAAGCGTACAATCAATTCAACTAACATACATATATACTTTTAGTTAAATCGATCATATGGATTTTAATTTAAGAAAACTATTATAATGAATAACATTCTGTGAATTTGTATTTAAGAAACGTAAATATAATTCTTTTTTATTAAATTTTTAAAAATTTTACGATCAAAATAATTACTCATAGTGGTAAATAAAATTGTACGTTCGTAAAAAAAAAAAAAAAAATCTTGATTTCGCTAATTAAAGAAAAATTGCTTACTTTTACGGGCGTATGCAGGGGAGGGCCGGTTCTTCGCCTTCTAAATCTTAGAAAATAATAAGATATAACTTGCAATACTAATAGACATGGACGTCGGCAGAATTATACATTGGGACGGGCAAGATTTTGGAACATGTGTGGCAATGGCCCACAGTCTAGTCTGCTTTTAAAATTGCAGAATATAAACAGGAAATAATCTAAACTAAGATTTTTTTTTGTCAGAGTTATCATGCAAGATAATTTTTAAACTTATCAACATAAAAAGCAATACAAGAATTTATCAATTAAGAAATACTAAATATAAATAAGTTTATTTTTTCCAACATGTTTTAAAAAAGGAAATTTAAGCAGTTCTTTTTTCCGTCAAAGGGCTTTGCTACCCTGAATCCTTTTTTAAAAATAAGTTTGAAACACATGAGCATTAACAGGAAAACAAAATTAAAAAATCCCTGACGGCTCGGCCTACAGGCACAGGTAGATTTCGAAGGCGCAGACCGTGAGGCGCCTGTTTGTTAAGAATTGCGGAAGAAATGAACTTTTTGGCATGATGCGGCATTTGGAAATGTCCACTTTGAAACCTAACTTGTTTGCAGGCGGAGCCGGCAGGGATTTTTTTTTTTTGCTATAACGGTTGGTCCTATAAAAAACTTGTCAATATAAAAGTTTTAGATAATATTAAGAGGATTTATAATAAATTTAAACGAATTTGATATCTTCAGAATTGACGAAGTCATGAATTTTTTTCTTCTAAACCCCCACTTCCCCCCCCCCCCCCTCTTGGGGCCATTTACTGAAGACATAATCTGTCCTACATAAATTTTCGGCCCTTTTCCTAGAAGTAATAATAACTTTAAACAGATTCGATACGTATCATAATTAAGAAATTATGGGTTTTTTTCTGTTTTCACGAAAAGCCCCCTCATCCCCCCCCCCCCTCAGTTCGATTTTGCCCATTAACGAACTTGACCGAGATTTTATGCCCCTTGATTTTATGTATTAGTTTGGAAGAGATTTGTGCAGAATTATGGGCATCATCGTGTCCATAAAAAAAGTGACATAGATAGATTGATAAAGTTTTCAACTGGGGGTGGTTTTGGGTTCTGGGAGTCATAATCGGCATAGATCTGCAAAATTTTTTCAAAAATTCCAACTTAGGGGAGAATGTAATAGGCAGTATTTCTTCGAAATCTACCTAAAATTATCTTACCCTGGGAGGGGGTGGTGTAGGGTTCAATTGGATAGAGTCATCCAGACAAAAAATTCTTGCCCTTTTTTTTTATCTAATGACAATCGTAATATTTATATCGACTCAAAAACATTAAAAAGAAAAATTGTTCTGCAGCCGTAAATTATAAAACGTTATCATAAACAAAAGAGAAGCGTTAAGAAAAATAAGAGAAGAAAAATAAACACTTCATTTGCTGAAAGAGGCGCTACTCATACTTTTCTAATAGACTGATGTGAACCTGACACGTGATCATAAAAAAAAGCAAACGATTTTACGTAGAATAAACATTCGAAGAGTGAAACAGACGAAATGTTGTCCCTCATTTATTAGATTGAATGAAGTCTGGAGTAGTTCTTAGTGCTACTACATTTGAATACAAAGAATCTATTCTGATTTCGATTCTGAAAAGTTTTCGAAAACTAAGGTATCGATTCTTAAAAGATCTCGAATCGGCCCATCACTAATTTATATATTTTTTTTTATTGATACTGCAGTATGTTTTAGTTATTATTAAATTTGGGTAAACAGTATTCTTAACCTTAATCATTCTTAACATTTCAGCAAGCATGCTGTCATAAATTTTAAGACATAAACAATGTTTCTAACACTTTATTATCACACTAGGTGACCTGGACCAACATTTTTCCAAAAAATGTTAAATGAAATCAATTATTATTGAAATAACAGGAAGTCAAACAGAGCTTCTTTTTTTTTCCTATAATAGATATGAATCTCCCAGAAAATATCATCAAATGTGGAATTTTGAACCGATTTACTGAAAATCAAAATGGCTGTAATTGAATAGCAATCAACATATCAAATTTATGTATATTATTATTTCTATTCATTATTACATTTTTTTGCTCTTCTACCATGATACCAATAAGCATAAGAAACGTCCGAATTATTTTAAATAATTTTTATTATTTATGAGTATTTACATGCACATGAGATCCTTTTAACTTCACTAAGCACTTTTAGTGTAATATGTTGCTCTATTACAGAAAAAAATAAATTTTCTGAACTGAAAAAAAAGAGGAATATTTATTTATGTAAAAGGTTTATTAAATATTTGGTTTTATATCAAAGCAGAAATGTTTTATTTGGTATCTTTTTTTTTCTATTATACACAAGATTATTTTTCATCCAAACACATTTATTAGATTACCATGTGGCTTTTATTTGTGCTGCTTAGTGAGTCTCAAAAACGTCAAGGCAAACATTCTTTAGAACTGCAGCTTATGAGACAAATCATAAGGTTTTCAACCTATTTCAAAAGTTATTATGCTGCATTTCTAGGACCAATAAATTGAGATATTCTTTTTAACACATTTACTGAATTGACACTACCAATTTAACATCCCTACTTTCATGCTATAATTGCAATGTTAAAGAATGTATGTCAGAATATTTAAAAACCCTTCAAATTTGTCCCTTTCAATACAAAGCACAACTAAGTTTTACATTCATATCGTAAAGGTATTTCCATTCATCTGGCATAATTTACACAATACATGTTTACATTTTTTTTCTCAAACTCAATTGGGCATTTTCTCCCTTGCAAAAAAAAAAGATACTATTCAGTCAGAGTACCATGGAGAGGAAAATGCTAATTCTTTTCTCCGCTCTTTTCTTTCCTAAGATGGATGACTTATATGTTGACATTACATACTAGAAAGAGGTACGAAATTTTTCAACTATAATTCAAGCGGTCTGGTTTTCTGAAGGACCTATTAATTTTCCACCTCGGTAACGAGTTTGAGTTTTTTAGAGACTTTTTATGTCTCATGTTAACTGCTGAGATAAAGCGGTAAAAGTAAAAGTTTATATTAACTAGGGTGCTCTGCCCCCTGCTCGCTACGCTCACCAACCCCCATTCTGATTTCACAGCCTCTTAAAACCTGGTAATGTATCCTGTTTTAAAAAGATGATGATGATATCACGAATGGAGACTTTCTTCTGTAATCAGATTATAATGCTTTTTCATTTAACTGGTTATAATGCTTTTTCATTTAATTCATCTTTTTTTTTTTTTTTAATATTCATGTGTAAACACAATTTTTATGACGTAATTTTCTTTATTTCCTGCTTTCAACACGTGATCATTTAATTACTATTTTAAACTTTCATTATTGTTTTTAAGTCTCGCACAAATATATGTTTTATCTCAAATAAAAAATGATCATTTGCACTTATTTAGAAATTGGCAACAATATAAAAAAAAATGACTTTCAATAAAAGATTTTTTACTCGATTTTTAAGGATTTTGAGTTTTTATTGTCTGACCGTGATAATTTTTTTAATTTCTGAAAGCTTGTTATATTTCGCGTCTGGTGGTATGATTTTCGAATCTGTAGGATGGCTAGAAAAAAAGTAATAGCTCCTCAAAAAAGTTATTAAAAAAGCGATGAGAATAACCCGGAATATCTACGCAGAATTTGATTGGTCCATTTCGTTTTTGGCTCAGTTCCAGATTACTTTTTTTTAATATAGAAGGATAATTTCATATACATAAATTACAAAAGAGAAAATATTACATTAGATTTTTCCTTTTTTTTTTTTTTTTCTTCAGGAAAAAAAACTTTAAACCATGCCAACCCACAAATAATTTAATCCTCTTATTGGCTGTAGTTATTTTCTAGAGTCTCAAATTTCTACTGCCACTTGCCGAAATTTCTTCCTCCTCTCCCTCCATTTGAATGTTTAAAAGTTTTATTTACAAAAATGAAAGCCTGTATTCAAAAATGTGTTATTATTCATCCATGTATTCAATTTGTAGGTCCTTAACCCTGATTAATGAATTATATCTATAATGTACAGTCCTCGGGAGAGAAAAAAAAAAGAAACTCACCACCTCCTACTAACTCTTGCGGCAAATCATTGTATAAAAATGTAACTGTTACCATTCAATTAGTAATAAATATCTACTATAAATAATAGTATACTTAAATTTTGCTAAAGAGGTTGTCACATCTATATATAGAAATTTATCAAGCTTTAAAAACTTCAATACTAACTACCACTTTAAATTTTGACATATTTATTTAGAATTTTTGTAAATTTTACATTTATCCAAAACACGAGGATACCAAACACAAAGTCTTTCCAGTAGTTTAAGAATTATGTAGGTTTTAAAGTTTGAAACTCCTAATGTTAAAAATTCATTTTTAATTGTTGCAAAACAGACTGCAATGCTGGTAGTTTAAGTCTATAACTCAAAAAATACTTTGAAAAATGAGCTGTAATTTTTTTATTTATTTATTTAATGCTTAAATCTTCTAGAAATTGATTTCTGTTAAAAATCATAGGTTACATAAAATTAATTTCTTTTTCTTTTAAATACTTTTTCTATTACAAAATTTTAAATTCCATACCCTATTAACTTTATAGTATAAAACAATTACTTTTATTAATATTCCATTTATAACCCGTTTATTAAAATATTCCCTTTCTTAAAAATATTCCATTACTGTTCCTATTAAAAATATTTTTTATCCTAATCTACTTAAATTCATTTTTATTTCCCAACAAATAACATGTAAAAATCACATTTCATAAGAATATTTCTTATTAAAATAACCTATTTTCTTAAATTCTTTATTATATTAAATATTTCCTATTTATTCCTGCATTTAAACCTCTTATTTCTTTTAATCTGTTTAAATTTACCATTTTCCCTATCCTAATAGTCTCAAAAAAATTTTCTTTTAAATTGTATTCTCAATGTGCAAAAACCTAACTTATTTTTTCCGTCTCCTGCATTTTTTAATTTCCACACTCTTCTTTTCCCGCCAAAAACTAGAAGAGACGTATTTTTTTTCAATATTAATTCTCCAATAAAAATGAATGCGAGCTAAAGTTGAACATGCATTGGGTAAAAAAAGTCACGTGTTACGAAATGTTTTCTTGCACCTCTTCGCTTATAACGAAGCAACAGACACAGAGAGCATGGGGATTTTGTCATTGAAGTGATGTTAAAATAAAGTGTTGCTTTCCGTCGAATTGGTATCTAATAAAAATGATGTTGGTCCATAGAGAGTTATTAAATTTATCGTTATGTAAAGAGAGAATTTCCCCGGAATCTCAAGAAGATTGTGTTTAAACAAAATCGATTTGACTGTCATAGTATTTTTCTTTTCTGCAATTTACACTTTACTCAGCTGCTGATGAGTAAACTTAGAGTACGACTGCAATTAATTTGGAGATGTTTGTCCTTTTTTTTTTTTTTTTTGTTGCAGAATGCAACATATATATATTGAAATTATTTCTCAATACCTTGTTTTAGTTTTTTTTTACATCAATTTCTAGAAGCTTCTAACATAGAAATCCAACATAACAGCTCTTTCTGCAAAGTAGTTTATGAGTTATGATTAAAAAACTACCTACATTTCAATCTGTTTTAAAACAATTAAAAATTAAATTAACATTAGGCGTTCTAAACTTTAAAACCTACACAATCTCTAAACTACTAGGCTGCCTGTTTGGTATTTAAAGGAAAATTTACTGAAAAATCCAAATAAGATGTAAAAACAAGATGTTAGTATTGAAAAATTTCAAGTTTAATACGATTTTCGTATGTAGACTAGCCCTTTAACAAAAATTAAGTATAGCATTCATTAGTAGACATGACTAATCGATGGATGCCAGTCCTATTTTAGTAGGATGACTTGTGGCAAATTCAGTAAGAGTTTTTTTTTACCTTATCGCTTTCTCTTAAACAGAATATCTATATTGAAGTGCATCTCTTCTAATTTAAACACTTCAAATGCCTAGTGAGTTTTTTTTAATTTTCTGTTTAAGTCATGCTTTCCAATTTACTCCCCCCCCCCCCTCCTCCTGTGACCCATTTTAATGTTTAAAACTGCTTTATTTCTTCATTAATTTTTTTTTTCTCCTTCTTAGCACATTATTAACAGTTCAGCCAAATCTGCAAAGTAGAAAAACATGCTTAATGCGTTTTCTGATTATAACCAGCATAATTCTAAAATCCATTGTTTTTTTTTTCTTTTCTAAAAATTGATCAGCCCTGTAGTTTTAACTATGAAAGAAAGGTTATATTCTGTTTCTTTCAAGAAAACTTATTTGCCTTTTTTCTATACCAAACAGCATATCAAATTTTTATTTAAATTTTGCATCCTAAAACAACCCATGTAACTTTTTTTTTTCATTCAAGATGTAAAAAAAAAAAAAAAAAAAAAAAAAAAAAAAATACATCATCATCTTTCTCAAAAAAAGATTAAATTGATAATTCTTGTATTTAATCTTTGCCAAACTCTCCTCTTATAAAACACTTGTTTCTAAATACTGTCTTACCCTATAACAATGGAAATATCTTGGATCTATAATTTAAATTGCATGTTTTTGATTTAAGCTTCCGGTCAAACTATATTTCTCAAAAATGACTTAAAAATTCCGAGAAATATTTGCTATGTTTTTCTCCTTCTGTGCTCTCAATTTCTGATTTGAATTATAATGTTCTTCCCTAAAAATAAATTGTTTGCAACCCTGCATTAAATAAAATGCACTTTATATTTCACTTTTATTTCTTTCAGAAATATATTTTTAATATACCCTGTTTTCTACAAGAGCTACAGTAATTAAAATATTTTAATTATTTTCAGAAATAATTTTATAAATTACAATGCAATAGAAAAACTGGAAATTTAAAAAAAAGGACCCACCCTACCTTTAATTTTCAGATTTTTAAAACCTTTAAAATTATTTGGACTATGTAATTTGATTAATATCAGTAATTTGAAGAACATTTTTTTCTAAATCTTCAAAGTATAAATATACAGGATTTTCACAAAATAAGAAGGGTGGATAGTACCCATCAAGATGAATCATTTTTGTATAAGAAAGACAAACAGTCAAAAATCTAATGAACCTTACTCCAAGCCAAACTCCATTTTTGTTCATCACTTTGAAGGTATTGTTATATTTTCAACAGACTTTGCTTTCTGTGATGTAAGTGCCATTTGCATCCTAAAAAAAAGAAGCTAAATACTCCATAATTTATAATACTGTATTACCAAATTACAGTACACTTCTCATTGTATCATCCCATGTCACACAAAACAGTTTTTCTGTTGAAAATATCTCTAATTTTGTAATTGTTAACAAAAATCTGTGTTCAGCTTGGAATGAGACACTCTGTATATTTTTGACTGAATAAATATTATTCCTATACACTTTCTCTAACTGTTGCATTCTTTTACAGGTAGACTTTTCTAAATATTCTTGGAACACAATGAAAGGACACTACAGGAAGACCTTGTCAGAAGCAATGCATTAAATTATCTTTATTGCTAAGGAGTTTTACAAGTCTCTACTGATATGTATCATTTGTTTTTGGGCTTTGTTACATCGAATGTAACCAATAATAAAACTTACAAGAAAAAGAAATGACGTATTATTATTCAAACAAACACTTTCATCCTACGACAAGAAAAGAATCCATTAAACCAAATAGGGTCTTGAAAATGCTTCAACAAAAATGCCATAAATAAAAAAGTGGAATGTGTAGATCTTAACTAACAAACAACACCAATAAAATCACAACACTTTTCAAATGAAGGAAAGAGAATGGTACTTAATGTATGTATCCATGAAAAGAAGATGCAACACCAAAAATGATTGCCAATCAAAAAAAAAAATATTATTCACAAAACAGTAATTTAACATACATTTATTAAATTCATAATATGAGGTTGGCAACTTTTAGCGATAAAAGTTATTTACCATTTCATTTTTATTTCCATTAGGATATTTATGCATGCTGGAATGGATGTAAATGTGGCTATATATAAATACTCCTGCAGTGGCCTTTAACAGGGCAACTACACTATAACTATGCAGTTACACCATACAGTATTTAATGGCACCATTTTTGGTACATTGCATCTTCCTGCCACAGACATGCGAGTACCAAGAGAGAGTGTGTACTTGATAAACTAATAAAAACACAACAACAGAAGACAAATGCTTTGTAAAATACAAAAAAGTCTTTATATTAATCTTACTCACAACATGAGTTTTTGAAAAATACTATATAGTTAACATTTTTTGTTTTTTACTTTGTATTTTCATTAAGCTGTATTTGATCTCGAAAAACAAAAAAATAATCAGAATGGCGTATATATACATATTATGAAAGGCTCTTTTTTTTCCCAAACAGCTTTATACAGATATATATATTTTTAGAAACTTTTCAGCATCAGCACTATTTTACAAAAATAAATATGCTAAACAGGATTCACTAAATCAGAATAAATACACCAGTCATTATACAATTTTTTGTGCTTCCCACCACTCTAGAAAAAAAAAACTTTTTTTTTTTTTTAACAGCACAATCTTGTTGTCGGACAAAGTGGATTCAGGAGTTTTCGTCCATCATAGCTTCTGGTAAGATGTACGAGATATCATCCCAAGGATGACGATATAAGCCTTGTTTCAAACGCCTCTGATCTAAGTAGTGACCTGTAACAGAAAAAAAAAGATCAATTTAACTTTTTCTTTCAAATAACAGAACTGAATTTTTTTTTTATATTTTCTTAATTATAAAAAAATAAAAATTCTCCTTAACCCGTAAGCATAAGCACTTATTTTTGTAACTTTAAGCTCATGGGGTAGATATCGCCACATTTTTCTCCCATTAGATTTTTGACTCAATACGTTTTAAAAACAAATCTATTGACATATATTGTAAAATGCATCAGTTCTACTTCTTTTAGTATGGAAAAAACATGCTTTTTATATTTAAAGAATTTGTAGCAGTTTCTGTAAAAATCGTGCTCCCTTTCTTTGAAAAAAAAAAAAATATGCAACTGGGATGATTACAGATTAAGAAAAAGATATGTTTAAAAATGATACCATTCAAATATGAAACATTTCAGACTAAAAGTTCCTAACCTATCATGAATATAAGCATGGGCACAAGTAATTCAGCCAAGGCAAGACAAATATTTTCAGGGTAAAAAGCATCGCCCCAAGATTTCTATTTATCTTGTGCTATAATTTACTTACTTGTTTATTTTTAAATCTAATGATCAAAAATTTGTGCTTATAAAATTATTTCAACTTACCATAAATATATGCATTAAACATATAATCCTAGTACAATAATCTTTACAAATTGACCAGAAAATGGCTAGTAACAAATTTACATTCAAATTATTCAAAACACAAGAATGAATAATTCATGCATCCCAGAAAAGCAGCCTTTATTTTGAGAACAATGCAAATTACTGGAGAATAATAAACAAGACCCTTTATGGAAAACAAATTTTAATTTTGGGGAAAAAAGAGCACACTTAAGGATGCAATTAATGCATATTGCACAATTTACCTTTTTTTGTAGGCTTATCATTTTTTAAAAATGTTTATAGCGTGGTTATTAATTTTCTTATAAAATTAATTTGTATAAATGACACTAGCATTTTAACCCTATAACATTATGCATATTTTTCAATTATTTCAAACCAATTAATTCAATGTCTTTCAGAACTTCATATCTGCCAACATGTCCATTTTGAAAAACATACAATTTTTACTATGACGTGCTTAAAAACATGCAACATTAAAAAGGAGCGTCAGATAATAAGGAAATCACCTTCACTCAATAGATGGCGCTGACTTTCACATGGGCGAAAATCTTCTTTTTCTAGCAGCCCCATTTTCTTGGAAACGTCACTTCCTGTTTGAAGCCGATTCCGGGTAAACACAGACACGCTGTGCCAAGTTAAGATTAGAGATCAGCTTTCGGCTACAGATCTGTATAGGGGATGGGTTTGGTTTTGGACTTTACTTTCTGGGGGACTCCGGAACAAGATGGTTTCATTCGGGCCGGGACCGGGCGTGAAAATTTCAGCTCATGCAGACCTCCAGCGCGGTTTAAGCCAGTTTTTATTTATTATTATTTTTTTTTATAGTTATCGATTAGTCAATTGTAATCTCATGTTATTGAGAGAAACACATGGTTTAGCTATAATTAAAAAGGGATTTTGTAATGTTACAGGAGGTAAATAGCTGCGCTAAATAACGCTTTTAATTTAAATGATCTAGATTAAGAATTTCCGCAATATTGATATGTTTTAATTATATTTCCTCAAATTTGGAGTTACATTGCTAATGTATTTAGCTATCCAAACAAATGGTTCAATTTCGGGGGAAAGCATTGTACATCAATATTTCTGCTTACCCATATCAGTAGAAACCCAGGAATCTGAACCGAAATTGAAAAAATAATAATAATTAAGATTAAGCGAAGCTTTGTAAGATAAATATAATTAAACAGAAAAAAATATTTAGAATTTTAAATATATGATAATTAACAGTAAATATATTTAATAAAATTTTATTACATAATGCATTTCTTTTATTTACTGACTTACATTTTTTGCATATACATTTTATTTATTTAAGGCTGTTCTGAAATCTAAGCTGTGCACTTTCTAACACATTTTTTAATTAATTTTTATTCACAAACTTATTAAGAAACTATGTAATAATTTTTTTTTCGTTTTCCTGTAAAGGCAAAATATTTTCAAATAATGCTGTCAAAGTTGTCATTTTAAACTGAATTTTCGGACGCGACAGCGCAGGAAAGGAACAAATTGCCGTCCTGAGACAATAATCACTTATAGCTAAAGATGTAATTCCTTTATTTGAAAATAAAGAACTTTTCGATTCCAAATTATTTCAATAAACATGCTTGCAAGTATTATTCTTTTATGCTTAAAAAGGAATCAGAAAATCACTAGCAACAATACATTTATACTAACAGTACCATTTGATACACGTTAAAGCTACATCTACGATGTTTGCATAGCTGCCAACCTTTACGCTGTTTTCCTTCTACTATTTTTGAACATCAAAATCACCTTAAAGTGATAAAAAAATTAAAGCACAGTTTGATTTATTACACGAATTATATAAACTAAAAATAAATTACAAAATAACTGTGATAAGAGACCAAATTTTTTTTTAAAAATATTATATATATATATATATATATATATATATATATATATATATATATATATATATATATATATTACTTGAGTTGCAATTATACCAAATTGCATGTATTTTAATGTTTTATATATGCTTTCATTTTAAGAATAAAAATTTATTTATGTAGTTTTTCATATTTTATCATACAATAAGTTATAATTTCTGACTTCCTCGTACTTGCATATGCTTTAAAATTTTACATTAGTTAATCATATGTATTGTTTCTGTTGCCAACATCCCTTTTTCTATGCATTTACAAAATGCACAAAAATGAATGAACTATCATTCAAAAGGTTTTTGAACCGGCTTCTGACATAGTATACTCACATTTCTTTAAAACATGTTTTTTGATTAAAAATTAAATCAGCATTGTTTTTTTCAGTGAAATGATTTTTTTTCTCTAATCATTGTTGCCACAAAAATAAAATACTACATTATAGCATGCTCAACAATAATTATATAAAAAAAAAAATAGCACAATAAAAAACAAAGCGGGACGCACGGGTTTATTTTATATTTATGATTAAAAAGCAAAATTCAAATTCAAATGTTTGAGGAAAAAGACACCATCGAATCGATCGATCGCAGCAGTGGTATTTTACATGTAGTCTAAAATGTATGCTATGTTATATTATATTAAATTCTATTTTATATGTGCTCATTTTTTTTTTTTTTTTGTCCGTGTTTTTCACAAAGCGGATGACGTCATCTTCTAATGAAGTTAAAATACGATTGTTATTTTTTTTCCCTCGTGCGTGGCTCTTGCTATCTTTGATCAGTTTTTATTTTAACTTTGATGGAATGAATGACATGATATTCTGGCTTGACTAATGTTGTTTACAGATATTTTCATCCTTAATTTTTCTTTAGAAGTTTAAACCTGCATCTAAAAAACCCCCTGACGGCTCGGCCTACAGGCACAGGTAGATTTCGAAGACGCAGACCGTGGGGCGCTTGTTTATAGAGAATTGCAGAAGAAATGACCTTTTTGTCATGATGCTGCAGTTGGGACCGTCCACTTCGAAATCTAAATGTGTTTGTAGGCGGAGCAGGCAGGGATTTTTTTGTTTTTATTTTTTATTTATTTTTTATTTTATTTATTTATTTTGCTGTAAGGGTTGGTTTTATAAAAAACTTGTCAGTATAAAAGTTTTAGATAATATTAAGAGGATTTATCATAAATTTCAGCGGATTTGATATCTTGTGAATTGACGAAATTATGAATTTTTTTCTTCTTAAACCCCTAGCTCCCCCCCCCTCCCGGAGGCCATTTTTAATATCAAAAATCTACATAAATTCTTCGTCCTTTTTACTAGAAGTAATAATAACTTTAAACGGATTCGATACGTATCCTAATTAAGAAGTTATGTTTTTTTTTTCACAAAAAGGCCCCCCATTCTCTCCCCCCTCCCCCCTGGTTCACTTTTGCCCATTCACGAACTGGACCGAGATTTCATGCCCCTTGATTTTATGTATCAGTTTGGAAGAGATTTGTATAGAATTAATAAAGTTATCGTGTCCATAAAAAAGTGATATAGACAGATAGATAGATCGATATAAAGTTTTGAACTGGTTTTTGGGTTCTGGGAGTCATGATCGGCGTAGATCTGCAAAAATTTTTCAGAAATTATAACATAGGGGAGAATGTAATAGGTAGTATTTCTTACGAAATCTACCTAAAATATTAGACTGCAGTGCGAAATCATCGCACAGGTGTACTGGTAAATTTATATTTGAAGGTTTGATATTTTTACAATTATTCCGTATGTATGCGTGAATATTGGTATTTTTTTCGTTTTCAGACCATCGGTGTCCTTTTATGGTATTTTTATGATGATGCCTGTATGTATTTGTATATGTGAGTGAACACAATAGCGTTTAAACTTTGCTTTGGATTGAGCTCCCATTTGGCGCATATGATATCAACTGTCGTAAGAACTGTACTCATTTTTATCGGACAACGTGTTTAGTGTTTGATCATTTTTTATTTATTTTGTGAAAAAGAAGACGATGTAAGTGTTCTTTTTTGACTCAGTTAAATAGTTTTATTGGTCACGCTCACTTTATGTTAATATTTTTATCTTTGCTATTAGGTTGATTTCGTAAGAGATCTACCTTACACTCTCCCCTATGTTGGAATTTCTGGAAAATTTTTGCAGATCTACACCTATTGTGAATCCCAGAACCCAAAACCACCCCCCAGTTCAAAACTTTATCTAACTATCTATCTATCTATATGTCACTTTTTTTTATGGACACGATAACTTTAATAATTCTGTACAAATCTCTTCCAAACGGATACATAAAATCAAGGGGCATAAAATCTCGGTCAAGTTCGTGAATGGGCAAAAGCGGGGGGGGGAGGGGCTTTTTGTGAAAAAGAACCCATCGAATCCGTTTAAAGTTATTATTACTTCTAGGAAAAGGGCCGAAAATTTATGTATGACAGATTTTTGATATCATTAAAAATAGCCTCGAGGGGGGGGGGAAAGGGGGGTTTTGGAAGAAAAAAATTCATAACTTTGTCAATTCACAACATATCAAATCCACTTAAATTTATTATAAAGCCTCTTAATATTATCTACAACTTTTCTATTGAAAAGTTTTTTATTGGACCAACACTTACAGAATAAAAAAATAAAAAAAATTCTACCGGCTTCGCCTACTTGACGCAAGTAGATTTTGAAGTGGGCGGTTTTCAACTGCCGCATCATGGCAAAAGGTCATTTCTTCTGCAATTCCCAATAAACAGACGCTCCACGGTCTGCGTCTTCGAAATGTACCTGTGCCTGTAGGCCGAGCCGTCAGGGATTTTTTTTTAATACGTATTGTAGCAAGTTGCAACGGCGCAAGACGTCGGTTTATCTTTATAATACCTCCTCAATAATAGCAAAACAATCATCTGTATGGAAATAAAGGAAGAAACTCTTTAGACAATTCTAGACTTTTCTGTTCTGTGCATGAATTCTGGAGAATGATTATCTGCAATTTCCACCGCCGGCCCAGTTCCTAGTAAAAGTGGGGACATGATGTTATATCTCAATTCCCCCCGCGAACTAGCCTTTTCTGTATCTATAGTCCTGGGTCAGTAAATGTAATTCGACAAGGACATTCTTTCCATTGATCACACTACGGAGAATGACACGAGAAACAGAAAGAAAGAGAGAGGGATTGGACATATTGTATATACACATATACCGGAAGAAATCCTTCTGAACATTTTATTTTTACTTCCACTGTTTTTTAAAATGATACAACAGGAGCCGCTTTCCGGTAATTAGAGGTAGATATTTTATGAAAAGAATGAAATTGTTTGGAAACTAATGTTCCCGATATGAGTATTTCAAGAATACATGAATGGAAGAAAGAAACCACGTATATTTTACAGAAGTCAAAACAAAAAAAGATTTTAGGAACGAAGCTTATAAATCTTTATTCAGGGTCGTACAGAAGTAAATATATATATATATATATATATATATATATATATATATATATATATATATATATATATATATATTACTGAATTTGGGTATTCTAATCATTTGGTACTAAAAAATGGGGATAATACATTTGATAATCATTTGTTTATTTCAGTTGGAATATGAAAATTTTTAGATTTTGATGTTATGAATTGTTTTCTTTTTTTCTTCTTTAGTAATGATAAACAAAATATATATATATATTGCGAATTCCAATATATTTTATTTACAAATTCTTACATTTAACACAGTTAAAACATTTACGAAACATGAATAACATTTAGTAGGCATTTATATTGTTAAAATAGTTGACTTTGAGTAATATATGAAAAATATAACTGTAATTATATTTCAAAAACAATTTAACAGCTGTTGGATATTTCATATAGCTACCATTTATCGAATATGTAGGACATGATTTTTTTTTCTTTTTCACTTTTATATGAATCTCAGTGCAAGATCGATTTTTCAAAAAAATTGAAAGCAGTGACAGTGTGTAAAAAAATATTCAATGGAATAAAAAATACATATGTTCATTACAGGAATTAAGATCAAGTAGAGATAATTAAAAAAAAAAAAAAAAAATTGCTGTAAAACTATGCACAGTGTATATTAGATAAAAAATTAAACTCTATTAACTAGTGATTAAAATACATAAAAACTATTGCATTGAAGGATTCAAAAGAGCAGCCGATTATAAATAAGTAAAGCATTACAGTTTACACATTTTACGCAATTGGAAAATCTACAAAGAATTTATAATATGGGTTATACTTTGCAGTTTCATTCGAAATAAATGACAGTTTCTTTTGAGAATGAAAAAAGCATTGGAGGATTCAAGACAGCAGCTGCTTATAAATAAATGAGACATCATAATACATTTTACACAATTCACGCAATTGTATAATCTATAAAAAGAATTTATAATGCAGGTTATACTTTACAGTTTCATTCGAAATACATATCCGTTTCCTTCGGAAATGAAAAATAAAAGTGTTGGAGAATTCAAGAGTGCAGCCAGTTATAAATAAATAAGACGTGATACAGTTTACACATTTTACGCAATTGAAAAATCTACAAAGAATTTATATAGGTTATATATTACAGTATCATTCGAAATAAATGTCCGTTAACTTCCAAAATGAAAAAAGTATTGGAGGATTCAAGAGATTAGCTGCTTATAACTAAATAAGACATAATACATTTTGCACATTTCACGCAATTGAATAATCTATACAAATAATTTATAATGTTGGTTATACTTTACAGTTTCATTCGAAATAAATGTCCATTTCCTTCGGCAATGAAAAAAAGTGTTGGAGATTGAAAAGTGCAGTCGATTATAAATAAATAAGACGTGATAACAGTTTACACATTTAAAAAATCTACAAGGAATTTATAACATAGGTTTTACTTTACAGTTTCACTCAAAATAAATGACAGTTTCTTTCGAGAATGAAAAAAGTATTGGAGGATGCAAGAGAGCAGCTGCTGATAAATAAGTGAGACAGAATATATTTTACAGATTTCACGCAATTGAATAATCTACAAAGAATTTATAATACATGTTATATTTTACAATTTCATTGATAAATATCAGCAATAATTTTTTAAGAAAAGAAAAATATATCTATAAAAAAAATAATATATTCCTTACACACAGGATAAGTAACATATAAAATTCAAACTATTATCTCTTTTCAACATTCCTAAATTTAATGATTAACCCAAGTGTCAATAAGTAAAAATTTTATTCGGATAATTAAGGAATAAAATCATACTAAAATAAAAGTTTATTATTATTAGGTGCGTTCGTAATTATATAAATACGTAGCACCTATTGTCGTCGCTTGGTCCGTCCGTCCGCAGTTTTTGCGTTGTTATAACAACGCAAAAACTACCCAACCGAATGGTTTGTAATTTAAGATATATATAAGATTATTAATTATAGATATTAAGATATATAATTTAAGATCTTTGCAGAATTTTGTCGCGACATTTCAAATTTTTTTTTAATCGAATCAAAACTTTAGGAGATATTAATAAAAATATTTATTAAGAAATTTGAATTAAAAGAAAAAAAAATCGGTGCTTTCTTGTTAGAGGAGCTTCCGAGGTTTAATCGTCAAGCGACCGAGATACTTATTTTATGACAGAAATTAATCTGCAGACGATATAATTCATTTCACAGAATTAAAAATCATCAAGATCTGAATATTTATATAACTAGCTATAGTACGAACGCACCTCATTTGTCACGTTTGACGTACAATTTCCAACTTGTTTATTTTGTTGGAAAAGTGACACTTAAGACGATATTAATGACAATATTCATGGAGATATTATAATTGGTGAAGATAGTAGTTAATAGTTATGACGATATTCATGAAATGACGATATTCACATAAAATAATGATTTTTTTAAAAAAGGTTTTTTTTTTTTTTTTTTTTTATTTATTTATTTATTTATAAGCAATAATTCAACAAAAGCAAGATATTAGTTCATAGAAACCAATTATGGTTTTACAAAAACAAAAATCGATTTTTAAATGTTTGTTTTCGAGTATACGAAATTTGTATTAATTTATTTTAATTCTTAGAGAGAGCCAAAGTTAAAAGTGTTAGTTACAAGTATTAAGATTATAATCTTATTTAATAATTCAAAACATAGATTTTTTTTTCTTCTTTTTTTTTAGTGTTAATTTTACTTGTGAGAAAGTAATGTTCATAAAAATAGGAATAAAATTAAAAGTTAGAGGAAAAAGGAAAATTGAGGCAGTATTTGTGTTAAATATGAGGTAAAACTATTTTTAAATTTAGCCTTTTAATATTTTAACACTGGAACATTGGAATATTCAGCCGACCGAATATTCGGTATTCGGTTTACTTGGGTGCCGAATATTTGGTATTCTACCAAAATCACTATTCGGTGCATTCCTGAGATAGAGTTGAAAATTTCAAGTATGGCACTTTTTAATGCAATTTACATTGTTTAGACGTTAAATTCTCTTTCACGCAAAAATTTACATTAATTTCTTTCAATTAAAAATTGTTTACATATGCAATGTCAATTAAAGGTAACAAGGAATAAAAACATTTTTTTTTTTTTTAAAGGGAAAAGTTATACGACCAATTTATTTGAAAGGAAAAATCAATCAAACAAACAAAAATCGCCTTCTTCACTTTATTTTTAGAAAGTAAAACTTTCGCTAACAGAAAATTACCCATTTTGAAGATATTCTCCTGCGCAAACGTAGTGATATCGGAAATCTGAAATCTTCGGAGCGCAGAGCGTGGGGAGGGGCATGGTAATAAAATATCTATTTATATCTCCTTGGTCAGGGGTCAACCAACAGTATGAGTATGTGGTGTCGACCAAGCTGATTTTTAGAAATGTGGAAGAATGTCCTTCTAGCATGGTATACTATGAATAAAATTGCTGCAGTAACAGCAAAAATGCTTGTTGAACAATATTTTTTATGTAATATCGTGTAAAAAGATACGCCTTATTAAATTTATAACATGATAATGATAATAATCAAAATATATAAAACGGACAGACACAGTCGCTTTGTAATTATTCAGTTTTATACAAATCGGACAACGTGTTTGAGACTAGACCATTTTAAAATCTTTTGGTGACAAAGAAAATTGGTTTGGATGTTTTCTTTTTTGATTCAATTAATCAATTAAATAGTTTTATTGTTCACGCTCATCTTGTGTTAATATTTTTATACGTATTGTAGCAATTTGAAACTGCACAAGACGTCATTTTAAATTATTATTAATAATCCTTATATCTACTGAATAATAGCAAAATCACTCATTTATATGGAAATAAAGAAACGAATTTTTTAGATAATTCCAACTGGAAATCTCTTTGTAAAGTCAACCCAAAATCCAGCTCACACGCGACAAAAATAATTTCATCAACACGAATCCTACCATAAAAAAAAAAATAAATAAATAAAAATAAATAAATAATAGCATCAACCCGACCCGACTCAAGCTGTGGGCCGAGTCTACGGCGGTCTTTTGTATAAAGTATATAAAATCAAAGAGCGGAATACAGCCCGGTGTACGCTGCCGAAGGCAGTGGGAATCCTGCTCTAAGTTTGTTTGGATAGATTTTCATTTGGAAATATAAAATCATACAATTCGAAGATGCGCGCTGTAGAAGGCAATAAGGTCCCCAGCATTAAGAACGTTTAGAAAGATTTTTGTTTAAAAAAATTTAAAATATTCAACATTGATTTTAGGTATATTTAAAGTTATTATCATGAGTACGGGCAATGCTGTCTGGGTCAGATAGTTCAAAATAATACATATTAAAAAATGAAACAATGAAAATATTATGGAAAAAATGAAGCAATGAAAGTAATGGAAAGTGGGCGAAATGAAGAAAATTTAAAACAAATACTGAGCACCCGACAAATTTAAACTCTTATAACTCGTGATCAAACTGTCACAGAGTGCTCAAATTTTGTGTGCGTGAACAAAGTGACATAGTTTTACAGGGGACATCGTCGGTTTTTTTTAACAGAAGCCCCTAAATTTTAGTATAGTGCAAATATAAGGGCTCAATAACCATAAACACTTATAACTCGGATCCAAATTGCCATTTATAATACACTAAAATATCGATATCAGAACTTTGATACAAAATTGACAGAGCCAGGGATTTCACGGTTGGTTTGTCTGTTGGCTGGCGGAAAGATGTTTATTTCAAAGTCGATACAATTTTTAATATGTAGATGGCTCCTCTCCCAAAATTGTATTTAAATTCGAAAAAATATACACAATTCGCAGTAGATCAGTACCTTTCGCATCACTCTGTGTAAATATCAAGATAAAAAGTATTAGGACGTTCTCTCTTTCTCTCTCTTTTTTAACGATTGTACATTATTACCAATTTACCACCCTCACCCCTAAATTTTAGTATAGTGCAAATATAAGGGCTCAATAACCATAAACACTTATAACTCGGATCCAAATTGCCCCCCCCCCCCCCCCCCAAAAAAAAAAAACTCTCAACATGAGACGGACAGAATGAATTCACCGCCCGTTTCAAATCTGCTGAAAAAAAGGAATAGACTGAGCCCGGTCCGAGTATTATGAAAGGAAATTGGTCCTAGTCTCTATAAACCTCTACTAAAATATACTACCCTCCCCCACACCCCCTAAAAAAACGTAATCTTTGCTACGAACTGTGTATGTCATGCGAGCGCAAGCTTTTTCTAAAGACGATTACGTTGTGAGAAGTAGTATTGCCAATTTAGAGGATTTTTTTAATGCAAAGAATCTACCAGAATTTCCGAAATAGATGTCTTCACTTTTTTTTTTTTTTCACACATAATATCTGTCATTAAATAAAGCAAAAATAAGTTTCGCTTTCACAGATTCAATGAACATTCGTACAAAGCAAAGAAAAATTTCCTTTTACAGAAAGAAAACCAAATGACCACAAGTGTTTACAATATCCCCCCCCCCTCCCGTTCCCTTCCCTTTAAAAGGCAACGGTAGAGAAAAAAAAAATCAAAAGTGATATCTGAGATCTCTTCCCAACGCACCCCTGCTTTGACTCACCGGACCGGAACTCTTTAGGGTTGCTAAAAATTTGAAAGAATTTTCTTTTTTTCTTTCAAGTATGGCAGATGAGAATAAAATTACTACAGAAAAGACAAAAAAGGCTTGTTGAACGATGTATTTTATATAGTATCGTGTAAAAAATACCCCTTATTAAATTTATAACAAGATAATGATGACAATTAACAAGAAAATATATAAAAACTAGCAGAAAAAGTAGTTTTGTCAGCTATGCGGAAAATCTACAGCACTGGTAGAGCCATCTGGTGGAATCTATTGGAAACAAATTGAAAGTTTTTAAATTTAAATTAAAAAAAGGGTAATTACATCTCACTTGTAAAATTTGTGTCATTTCAAAGAAATAAGTCATATCTATCACCAAAAATTTTTTTTAATAAATCCGTACAATAGTAAATGCGCAGCATTGATTTTAAAAATATAACATTAGCAATATAGGGAAAATATAAGTGATGATCACCCTTAAAAATATACGCATCAAAAAATGAAATATGGCTTCTTATGCACAACTTATCTGAACGTTTAGTCTTATCAATGTGTTCTTTTATATTACATCTACCCCCATAAGATATTTTATAAATGAACAAAGTGGTTCCCCCCCCTAATACCAATACATTTTTCATTGTAAATGATGATTAAAGGTTTATTTTTAATGACATATTTAAATCCTTTTTCTTTACAAAAACTTTACTAAAAGCTGTTATCCATCATTTTTTATTAATAGTTTTATTTAGATATTTTGTCTGATAAATTCATAAATTTTGTGAATAGAGTACTAAATAAAAATATTTCATGGTATCGGAAATTACTGTATTCTAGTAAATTGTTCTTTTTTTTTTAATATAAAAATATGAATTTAAACTTTAATACAAGAGATTGGAGATCCTTGTGTCACTTTTTACAAAGCGATTTTTGAAAAACTTTTTTTTTCTATTTTTATTCTATGTAATTTTTTATACCTTTTAACTTAATAATAATAATAATAAAGAAAAGCATGTACATCCTTGTCCCAACTGAGTGGTGTAGTTAAGCTATTTTGTGTAAGAATTTTTGAAAGCTGGAAATTTTATCCTCCACATTTAATTGCATAATTTCGAATTAATCCATAGAAATAAAAGATAAGAAATTCTAATGGAAGAGTATGTCTCCACATAATTTTTTATCTTATAGTTTTGATCTCTTAATTTAGAAGTAAAAGAGCCACGATTAAATGACTGTTAATCTGTAAATGTAATATCTATTTTTTCCTGTAGTATATTATAAAGTTTTTTTTTTTTTTTTTTTTAGGATAGTGAAACAAGATATTTTCATATCATCTGAGATAAAAATTTTCATGTGACTAAGCTAAAATGCCTGATCACCTTACTAAATTCAATAACACTTGGCTATCTGAAACTGATGGAAATGGACATTTAATTAGCCAGTGGTGTTCCATGGTGGAAAATGATAGCTACAAAGCTCATTGTTTTATTTGTGTTAAAACATTTGATATAAAGAATGCCGGAATAAAGCAAATTCATCAACATTCAAACATGAAAAAACACAAAAATAAAGCTGCTCTAGCATTATCAAAAAAACAGTTCAAGTTTAATATTTCTGTTTCTGCTGATGGGGAAAAATCAGCAACTGTGATTTCTGCTACTGGCTCTAAAAAATGGAGCATGAATGAAGAGGATAAAGTGACATATAGTATGATATTATGGACCCTTAAAGTTATCAAATCTGGGTACAGTTTTAATTCCTGTGATGATATCAGTGATATTTTCAAACTTGCCTTCAGTGACAGTAAAATTGTCCAATCTTTTTCAATGAGTCCCGTAAAAGTTGGGTATGAAATAAGTCACGGTCTTGGACCATACTTCCATGATGAACTAATTTCTTCTGTAATTAGAAGTGATAACTTCTTTTCTCTGTCTTTCGATGAAGCAACAACTGATAACTGAAAAAAGCAACTAGATATATACACATAAGATTTTGGAATGAAGACCGTAACTGTCATTTCCTGCGTGCTTTTGAACTGGGCCACGCTACAGCATATATTTTGAAAGACAAAATATTTTTGACACTTGCACTTGATAAGTTACCAGTTAACAAATTGTTAGCCCTAAGCTCTGATGGACCACCTGTTAACTAAAAATGCCTTGAAGAAATTGACAAAGAACTTAATGATAGAGAATGTCTGCCTCTTATCAGAGTAGGTTCTTGTAACTTGCATATTGTGCACAATTCTTTTAAGTATGCAATGACTCATGCAGCAAACCACTGGAACATTGAAGATTTTTTGGATACTGTATTTAAATTTCTACATAAATATCCAGCTCGCAAAGAAGATTTCAGAGGCGTCCAAATTGAAGTCGGAACTAAGGAAGAAATGATAATGAGGTTTGTGAGAAATAGGTGGCTGACACCGATACCAGTCATCACTAGGATTATCAACCATTAAAAGAATGTTTCTTAAAATTCATACCAGAAAGTAAAATTAAGAGCCAGCTGCAATCCCACTCATATCGGTTCTTGAGATTACTGATTCTTCTACTTTGACTCGTTTACATTTTCTAAAATCAGTAGGTGAAAGTTTTTTGAAAATTATGCAAGTAGAAGAACCATTGATTCATATTCTTTATGATGAACTTTGCAAATTAATAAAAAGTCTTAACAAGGATTGTAAAACCTGAGAAAATGTAAGAGAAATCTATATCCAGACTGCTTTCTCTTGACTTGAAAAATTCTGATAATATACTACAAGGAGAAAAGATTTCTCTTGGTTTTCTTGCCAATGAAGAAGCTCAGAAGCTTAAAGAAACAGATAGGAAATACTTTTATTTGGAAGCAAAAAATTTTATTATTGCTGTTATTGATTATCTATTAAAACACCTTCCTTTAAAGAATGTCTTGCTGAAAAATATTCACTTTTTACATCCATATGTCAAGCATGAACAGCGTTCATTACGATATGACAAAAGTTGCTGAACAGATGCCTGCTGTAATTAAGAAAGAGGATATTGATAAAGTATGTGACGAGTGGAAAATTTATATGAGTGAGGAAACAGATTATGATTTAGTCAATATAGAAAATCCCTCAGGTTGCACCAAACGAATTGATGATTACTGGTCTGATATACTACAAAAAAAAATTTAATTTTGGCAGTATCAAATATCCTTACCTCTCAAAACTCGTTAAAGCAGTATTGAGCATATATCATGGACAGGCTGATGTTGAAGGCGGTTTTTCTGTAAATCGTCGTTATGTTTCAACTTCTCGTGCTTCTTTGAATGAAAAGACAATTAACAGTCTTCGTACAGTTGAGGCAGAAATACGAAGCAGAGGTGGTGATAACAAAAATTCCAGCCTCTCCCAAGATGTTAAAATCTTTTAGAGAAGCCCACAAGATGTATAAAGAATATTTAGAAGAAAATAAAAAGGAAGAAGAAAGAAAGGCTTTAAATTTGAAGAGGAAATGTGATGATGAATTGAAAAGTTTACAAGCGAAGAAAAAACTTTTACAAAAATCAGTGGATTCTAGCCATTCTTTAATTGGTGAAGCTAATACGAGACTCTCAAAAGCAGTTGAGAATAATAATATGGCGGAAGTATGCTCTGCACAAGCCCTTCTACAGTCAGGGCACAAAATGCTTACTGAAAAGGGAGAAGAACTCAAAAAAGTTGAACTGCAACTTAATATGTTAATGAAAAAAGTTAAAAGATAGGGTTTTTGTAATGTTGGCATATGTCCATTCAGCAAACATGTAGTACATTATCAAACTTCTGTTTATAAATTGTTCTGCACTTATTAAATATTGATGATTTTACTGCTACCTTTAACTTATTTTTAATGAGTAAAAAAAAAAAATACTTTTTTTTCCTTTCAATGAATTTACGTTGTATCGTTTTATAGTTTCTTCTTAATTCCTATATTTTTTTCTTTAAAACTCCTATATATTTTTTTTTAAATTCCTATATTTTTTTCACCTTTTTCCTCCCCTGAGGCTATGAAGAATAAAAGTGTTGTAATGTATGGAAGGCATGATGAAGAAGCAGAAGATGAAAAACATAGAAGAAGATGAAAAACATACCAGCAAAACTTAACTGCTGCCAGTCATCCTATATAATAACAGTAGAATTATGCATCAGTAAATTTTTATTACTTTACTTTAAGTGAATCAGAAATCTTTAGAAACATAACAAAAGCTACAATGTTGAAACAGGAAAAATGGACAAAAAAACATTAACTTGATACTAGCAGAGTACAAGTATGCAGTCCACAAACAAAAACTGTAAATGAAACACCAATGGTTTTCAAACGATCACATTCCTAACACGAGCAACAGCCGTGAATTTCGAGTAACTAGTGATTTCATAATCGCAATTCCAGAACATTTGCTGATCCAAAGACAGAAGGTCTCCAATATATAATCGTTTCCCAAAAGGAAAACAGAAATAGCAATTAACTTATACTTTTCAAGACAAAATAAGCTTTCATTTCCATATATGTATTTTTTTTTTATGTTAATTATGTGTGATGCCACAGTTGACAAGGTCCCACTCAGTCCAGTGGTGGCATGCTGGCCACAAAATGAAGAGCTTGGGCTGATGTTCCTGGGTTCGACATCAGTGCAGTCTGGATATGGTGGCCGTGTAAGGTTTTCAGGATTTTCCTTGTACAAAAACAATCATTCAGGTCCTTTCCCCTTCATAAATCCCTCCTGAAAGCATCCTTGACCAATGCTTAACAAAACCCAAAACACAGTTGACCACAGTGAATGGAACGTTGTGCTTATCCATTATCACCATTGAATCAGGGCAACAGATGTTTGCTTCAATAGGAAAGTACCATTTTTCATCAGCTATTTTGGTGTTTTTTACAAGACTAAGTTTTCATTTTGATAAGAATGCAGAAAATGTTTGACACTCCAAGCTATATCATTTACAAAAGTGCTAATAAAGATACAAGTGTTAAATAATATAGCTAAGCAGAATAAAATCCTGGCTTGATGACGTCAAACTTTAAAGGCTCTATTACTGAATGGCGTAAAAGAAACATCCTTATAACTCCATAATTAATAATCCTATTAACTAAGAGTTTACTGTGTCGGATGAAGCGTCTCATTTCTAATTAAACTATATCTTTGAATTGAAATTGGAATGAAATACAGGTTATAAAAAATTGAAGAGTGTGGAAAATAGGATTACCAATAACTCAGCAACTCATCCTATCAACTTCATTCTTTATGCAAAATTTGTATTTTTTTATAATCTTTTATAGTCACTCCTTAAAATAATAAATTTTGAAAATTTTTACAAAACGAATATTTCAAGAGTCCGAAAAAAATAGTTTCGGTTAATCGAGGTTATTGAAATGAAATAGGCTTCTTCCCATTATTACATACTAAGTACATACCCAATTTCAAGTCTCTATCTCCATTTGTTCGGGAGTTAGAGCGTTTACAGACAGACGGACAGCAAAATTTTCTTTCTAAAAAAGTTTTTCAGAATTTCCAGTGTCTGAAACGTGTCAATCCATCAAAAAAAAAAATTCTGATTTTCAAAATGATTACAAGCCCTATACTATGTATGATGGGCAAGTAAAAGCATTCAGATGATCTATTAAAATTGACATTGAGGAAAAATTTTAATTAATGATGTACAGAAAATCATATATATTGTTCCTGATGTCAACAGTCTTTTTCTTATGCACAATGAGGCATCATTCAAAAAGTTTTTGACATTGAACAACCCCCATTTCATCAAACATGTTCCAACTAAAAAATTAATGAAAAAATACACAAATAATATACAAAGATTGCAGTGTGAAAGCCTTGCACGGGTCTTACCAATAAATCCAACTGTGCGACCGAGAACAAATAAGCCATTCAGAGCTCCGATTTCTATATACTCCTGGGCTTCTTCTGACGTGAAGCAACCGCTGTAACGTAACAGATCAACAACTGCAGCTCCAATCAATCCATCAACATTCAGGATCAGATTAGGTTTCTAGAACAACAAAATACATTTTAAAATTAAATATTCTTTCATAAGAACTGCTTTATAATTAATGCTTTAAAATTAATTTTTTATTACGTTAAAAGTTAACAAACCAAAAAACAACTTTTCATGAACTAAAACATTCAAAGTGTTCATTATTTATATGGCATTAGAAATTGCAGTTTAAAAAAAAAAAAAGACAATTTTGTAAGTCAAATTAGGGCTCAAAATGTACCGGAACGATATTTCAGTTCATGCAATAGTTAAAACATTCTTACAGTTCCTGAAAAACAATATTTCTATTTCAGTTCAGGTTTATAAAAAAATTGGATAGATTGTGCAGTGATGCACTTAACATCACTGTTATAAGCCACCACCCATACCCACGGCTGTGAAGCAATTGCGATAGTTCCTATTACAAGTGAACAATTCATGACGACTTAACTCGACATGCATTTTTCATACACTGATGATTATCCAACATCCAACCTGTGACTAAATAAATATGACAGACCACGATCCAAGCTTTTTAATTTTAATCTTTAGATATAATGAAGATGGAAGAAGGCCGAACTTGGGCCTTAACGGAGACACCACTGAGTTTGTTTATACTCTGCTTGTTGCTATTGGCAAAAGAGAAATTATTTGTCGTTTTCCACCACGTAGCATATATACCCTCATTTAATATTTAAAAAAAAAAAGATTACAGAGAGCACAATTATATATATATATATATATATATATATATATATATATATATATTATATTATTTTGTTCTCTGTAATTTTTATTCTAATTATAGTTAGAAATAATACTATACTTTCAAAACAATTTTTTAGTTAACAATAATTTTGAAATAGTGTTCTGAGATCATGGATTTTTCCATTTCGAGTAAAATTATCCATAATGTGGAGGCATAATAAGAAAGCTCTGGTTGACCCAATTTATTATGAAAGAATGGCTAACAGAGTTGAATAAAGAAATGAAGAAAGAAAAACACAAAATAATTCTTTTTGTGGACAGTTCGAAGTCTCACCCTACTGAAAAGGATTTCAGTAATCTGAAAGTAGTATTTTTGCCCCCAAACACTACTGCCTTCTGTCAAAAATTGGATCAATGAATAATCTAGGCTTTCAAATTGTGTTATCTAAAATGAAAGATGGGACATCAGTAAGTGTTCTCATAAAGTCTCTTATGTGCTAGATGCCGTTAATTGGATTAGTATTGCAGTAAAAGAAGTGAGGAGCTAGCTCAACAGTAATGTTTGCAAAGGTTAAGTTAGATTTATTTATTTAATTTCACGCAGAAAATTTAAATCAGCTTTCACTTTTTTATTTTATTTTGTAATACTTGCAATCCTGTAATTGAAATGCTTTTTTTTAAATTGCAGGATTCTCCCTTAAAATGATAAAATAGAAAATGAAGACATTAATAATAATGGGGAAAATTTAGATATTCTTAGAACGACAGGCATAGACCAACGAGTTTGTATGTCTGGACAAAGATTTGACAGTTACTGCCACATTCGATTCCACACAGCAAATGGTGAAAGGTATGAGAGAGGAAGAGAAAAGTGATGATAAAGAGGAAATGGGAGAGATTACAGAATCGACCAAAATTTCCAGTATTAACACATATACTGAAGATTTGACGAACCTTCATGAAATCCAAAGTTTTGCATTAAATCATAATGATGATGAGTTGTATAGCAAAACAACTCATATTGTTATAATTTATTCAGAGAAGGATATTTGTAGCAAAAAAAACAAAGCAACTGCAAATTACTGTTTTTTTAATGCATTAAAACAATGAGGATTAATTAAAATGACTGTATTTCTATTTAAATTTATGCATTTTGATTTTGTTTAAATGAAACCTCTGAATAACACCCACCTCTGAAGAGCAGTCACTTTTCACCGGTCCCACAGGTAACAGTTATTCAGAGGTTAGACTAATTCTTTTAACATACATTCTATGTACCATCAACACTTCCTATGGTATATTACTAATGAGCCTAAATTATGTCTTCATACACAAACCAAGTGAGACAAAATTAATTTAAAAATAATCAAATGTGAAAAATTGTAACAAAGCGAGGTTCAATTAAAAGTTTTCTACAACAAATTCCTAATATTATAGAATTTTACTTTAAGGTTATATTTAAGTGGCAGAGGGGAGAATAAATATGAAAATTAAGTTTAGAAAGATCATACTAAACACAAAACATACCTTAGATGTTGTGATTTTTTCCACAGCAAGTGCATAATCTAACACGGGTGTTGCTGGAAAATTCTCTTTCACATAGTTCTTCAAGATCTGCACTCTCATATCAGGATTGTTGATCTAAAAAAAAAAAAAAAAAAAAAAAAAAAAAAAAAAAAAAATATGGAACAAAATACTTATAAAAGTAAAGTGAAAATGAAAAACAACAATGAAACAAACCCTAAGAAACAATGGTTGAAGAAAACTAACCTGCATTAAATTAAAAATAGATACTATTAAATCTCAGCTTATACATAGTTGCTTGAAAGACCTCAGCCATATGAAATAGTTTGAGAAAAAAATTTTTGCAGAGAAATTAACATAATATTTTAAGGAAGTGTTAGATTCTCTACTGGATCATATTCACTACAGCATACAAGTGACAAAACTAAAGGAAGTGGCAGCTGCCCCGGGCGCTGGAGTGGGAGGATGCAAAAATGGAGAATAATATTAAGATTAAAAACAAAGGAAAATTAAGACATGAAAATATTTCATTTTATTTTGGAAAACAGGGAAAATTTACTCTTGGCAGGTTAGAATTATGGAGATAAGAAGAAATTTATTTAACAAGGAGAAAAGTCAGCATTGTGATTGTGATTGCTCACCATGCAGATAAGATCTGCGTCTCTTCATACTAACTTTACTAGATTATGCAAAAAATTTAGTATCTGTATAATAAAATTTAGTACCTAGTTTCGTGACTGCAGCATAGGCTGCATAAGAGGCCTGTAGGTTATGTGTTGCACAACTTTGTTCTAAACCCGCTGCAAAGTAACACCTACTTTATCCTTTGTTCAAAAGTATCATGAACCAAATCCATGTTTTACAAAATTTCAAGAGAACATTCATTTTCCCCAAAATAAGATGACTGACAAGCCATCTGGACATTGATGTCCAGAAATTAAGGGGCAATGACTGGACACTTTCGATTTCAGATGTTTTGTTGAATATCTACCGAAATGCCCTTGAACTTTGAGGATGCAAAGAACAAGTTTGACTTCATGTTTTTCAGTGAAGATTTAGTTCCAAGGACAATTAGGGGGGTAATAATAAATATAATAAAATAATATTTGAAATCAACTAAGCAACAGAAAATGCTAAAAATGGTTTGTCAGTGTAGCAAATGACTATGTAGGTTCTGTTCAATATTTGTGCGCATTTGTGTAAGCATAGCACATATATTTGTGAAGATGTAAATAAATTATCACAGTAAAAATATTTAATTTAAATATGTATAAAAAATCAGGAGAAAAAAAAAAAACTTAATTTCAAATGGGTAGAAAATTTGTATTTACTATGTATAAAGAATAAATTTTGCCCCATCCAAGTAAAATCTGAAATTGACACTGTTGGAGTTTAGCTTCCCTTCTTTCTCCAGGGAGGGGCTAAATCATATATCAATATCTGTCAAGGCCCTAAAAAAGACACTTTGCAAGATGGAAAATCTTGAAGGAACATTTATGAAACAGAAGGAGTTTTCGAAATTGCTTCATCAAAGCTTCAAATCTCAAAAACATCAAAATTATTGAAGGGAATTTATATCAAAAGGATTTGGGGGGGGGGGAGGGGATTGTTTCCTGCCATTTTTGAAATGTGAATCACCAAGAATAGCTTTGGCGTGGCTCAAAAAGTTTTCTTGTTTTCAATAAAATGTTAAACTTTAAAACTGTAGTAGACATTTCAACTTAAAGTGGACTATGCATCTACACTGCTCAAAACAATTAAAGGATATTTGAAGTTTTATATAAAATAAAGATATAAACGAAATTTTTTTTGCCGAAAATAGAAGAAGAGAATCACAAATGCAAATTTTTCTGGTTTTCAAACTGTGGAATATGCAAATTTTGAGTTCGACGTCAAAAACGTCGCTTCAGCAGCAGCGAATGAAATTTGACTTTCAACTGGATAAACAAGGATGATCAGCATTCAGCGATTGCTTTGTTTCGATGAGTACGATGTCTCAGCGAAGTCATTTGACAGATTCAGAAGCTTGGAGAATTGTTGGTAGGTTAGAAGGGGGCCAAACTCAAGCCGAAGTAGCGCAAGCCATTGGAGTGTCACAAAGTGTCATTTCCAGGATCTGGAACCGTTTTTTGGATAGTGGATGTGCAGGCCGAAGACCAGGGCAAGGTCGTAGACGGGCAACAATGCCCAATGAAGATCGGTATTTAGCGTTAACAGCTCGGAGACACCGAAACATGAACGCTACTCTTCTCCAACAACACCTTCGCTCGGCTACAGGCACCACGATTTCAACTCAGACTGTCCGAAACCGGCTCCATGCTGTAGGTCTGTATGCTCGCCGACCGATGGTATGTGTTAGATTAATATCAAGGCATCGTCGCGACCGCAGGGAGTGGGCAACCGAGCATGTCAACTAGAGGAGAAACGAATGGAGCAATATTCTGTTTTCTGACGAGTCCCGTTTTTCTGTGCATCCGGATAATAGGCGTATTTTCATCTGGAGGGACCGTGGCAGTAGGAATAATCCTGCGTTCGTGCACGAAAGTGTCAGATTTGGCGGTGGAGGAGTGTTGGTGTATGGTGGCATCTCCATTGACGGGCGCACTGACCTCTACATCATTCGAGATGGAGCTCTGACTGGTCGCCGATATAGGGATGAGATCCTCAGACCTATTGTAGTCCCTTACGCTGCAGCAATCTGAGATAACTTCATTTTAATGGACGATAACTGCAGGCCACATCGTGCAAACCTGGTGGAGGATTTCCTTTTCGAGGAAGGAATCGTTCGAATGGAATGGCTAGCGTGTTCTCCAGACATGAATCCAATCGAGCACGTTTGGGACGCTCTAGGAAGACGAGTTTCTGGCCACCAACAACCCCCACAAACTCTCCAAGAACTGGAAAGAGCTCTTCTGGAAGAGTGGGGCAGAATACCCCAACTCGTCATTAATAGCCTCATTGAGTCCATGCCTCAAAGGTGTTCAACGTTGCTGGCCGCCCGTGGAAACCATACCCCCTACTGAAAATGATTTTCTTTGAAGAAAACACCTTTTCTTATTCTTTTTTTCTCATATGCACAAATTGTGTTTTTTTCCTTTTGTACACAAATGCGCAATAAAATGCATTTTTTTCTGCCAAACATGTGTAATTTATTCTCATATAACCTACTATGTCTGTCGACCATGTATCAATCAGCTAAAAAGTTTCCCAGATACAAAATCCACCTAAAACTGCAATATCCTTTAATTGTTTTGAGCAGTGTATTTAAAAACAAACACTTGTATGATCATAACTCTTACATATGTGTAACTCACAGAACTTTTTATAAATCAGTTCTAAAAATTGTCATTTTTGCAACAATCTCAAATCAACCAAATGCTAAAGAAATATTAATAATAAAAAAAACTGCAGTCTAAACAGAACATTTTTAACTAACTGATAAGCATAAAATATAAGGTAGATTCAAACTTATGGAGACTGCTGATCAAGTCCCTCACCAGACCAGTCTTTGTGCTGAACGAATTTTGATGGCGGGCAGCAGGATTTAAACTTATAAGCATTTGACGGGTATTTTACTGTCAACAGCACCAGCAGTAAAATTTAGCATTTAGCAATCACATAAATAAAACATAAATATAATTAAATAATATAAATTAACATAAAAATTTATACAAAACTATTAGGTAAAAACGGCCAGAGTAAATATGATTTTAATGTAGTCCGAGTACAACCAAACCCAAAGACGTACTAACCGATTTGACTCTGTGACCAATGCCCATGATGAGCTGTCCTTTCTTCCTCATGGAATTCACGAACTCCATTGGAATCATCCCACTGTCATAAGCCTCGCTAAAGAGTTTGGCAGCAGCATCCAATGCTCCACCAAACCTGTCACCCTATGAAAGATTTTTAAAAAGAATAACATGAAGAATAATAAAACTTAATCATAATAAAATCAATACTAAAACAAGAAGTATACATATGCTGGGAGGGACATAATATGAGAACAGCCAAACTGCAAAAAAAGGAAGAAACTTTTGCCTTGCTCCCGCCCCTCCTCCCAATACAGATAAATCTTTTTTGCCAGTAGGGAGGCGGTTCATACTAGTGTTGCCAGATTATCAAGTTTTCTCCATAAGTTGTACGTTTTTCAGGCTTACTGTACCTTGTATGTTTACACTTTACTTGTATAATAACTTTACGCTATTGTCTTCTTATCTAAACTTAATATTATTGTAAGCTAAAAGTATCTGCATAATAAAATTTTAATTGAATTTATCTTTTATCTCAAGTTTGGATATTTTATTTGTTTTATTATCTTGCTTTTTTAAATACAAACATTTCTTTTTTTAGGTTGTCCTCCATTACAAAAGGTATTTCTGACCCTAGCTAAATTTTAAGATGTTTTGAATTGTTTAGGTTGCTATGATCTTTTTTTGATCTATGATTTCTATGATCTACTTTTGATCCTTAATGGGAAATATGACAATAAAATTAGTTAAACCGTGTTAATAATAGTTGGAAATTAATTAAAACAAATAAACATTTACAGAAAAATTCTGTTAAAAATACATTACTGGCACATTCAACTTAGCCCCAAAGCAGAATATTTTGCAACGAACCTTCAGCTGATCAAAAATGTTTTACAGGAGTAAAAAAGAAAAACATAGGGATATGTTCTTATAGCATTACAGATATCAGCCAAACCCAGTTTTGACAATAGTTTATATTTTAAATGAGCAATATTTGCATGTGCATTATTGGATTATTTTATGTGAATGCCGGGCTACATTTAACATTTGAATAAACCACTTAATTCACTATTTTCACATTATTTTTATTATACTTAGGAGGGAGAATCTTACTACTCTGTTAAGGGGGTTAAAATAGCTCTAGAATAAATATAATACTTAAGGGAAAGAATCTCCATATTGTCTGTCTAATTCAAAGAATTCTTATCAGATCTTAATAATTACAGTAGCTATTTTCAAGACAACATATTAGAGAGACAAATTAGATAATATATTAACTTAGTAAGATACATCTATACAATGGAAAGAAATTTCAAATATCAAAAAGATAAGAAAACACAGCTTGATCTTTTTTTCTTTAAGAGAGAAAAAAAAAATTCATGATATAGAATTTTTTCCACTATTTAAAAATTCGTTCTGAAGAACATTACTTCATTATTAAAAGTAAGCTAGAGAGAGTTATTTAGAAGGCTTTACTGTTATTTTCCTTTTACATAATTATTTTGTACCTACAGTTAGTTAAAAAAAAAAAAAATCTAATAATTTCTTTCAACACTTTTTTTTTTTTGTTGTTGTTCACTTAGTAGCAAAAAATAAGACCATTAAATAAAATTTGATGACCAATTTCATTTGAAATTTAATGACTATTATTACATTTTTCAAATTTTCAAGCACTTGAAAATGAACTTTTTTTGTTAAATTAGTTTTTCCAAAAATTTACAAACCATGTACCTACAGGGAACAGACATTTCTGAAGGGGAAGACAAATCTGACTGATTTATTACCAATAACAAAGTAACAAAAAGGACAATTAAAATAATAAGAGTTAATGATTTAAAACGTCCTATGCTGAGGGGGCAAACAGGATTTTAGATCATTGATTATTCATTTAATGTTACAAGGAAGTTACAAATACAGTAGAAATTTCTTTTCAAATTAAACTTTGTACACAGGAAAGCCACGGTAAGAAAAGCAAAAAAAAAATTTTTTTTTGTGTGTGTGTGGGGGGGGGGGGGGAATTTAGACTTATTTATTATTACAAGAATGTTACAAATAGGCACACAAAAGAATTTTAAAATTTTATAAATGTTAATAAGATTTTGGGCGGGAGAGGGGTGAAGTATTGCAAATCGAAATTATTTATTCTTCTTCGAATCTGATCTTTTTCATACTAAGAAGTTCACTATTTATTATTTTTTATAAAATATCCTCGATGATGTTACGCATAATAAAAAGTTCAGATAGATAAAACTAACAAATTTATTATTATTACCAAGCAAAAACCTGGTTCAGAGAAAAGCTGGTTATACCGCCAGCTACTCGGTTCAAGTATTAAATCACATCTAAATCTGAATTAAAACTGAAAAACAGTAAAAGAAAGGGTTACAATAATTATTATTGGCGACGCCAGATTTCGCCAATCCAAACAACAGAAAGGGGGTTTTTTACAAGGGGAAAGGAGGAGTTGAAGGGAGATTTCAGATAAAATTTCTAAAGAAATCCATCTGAATGCAGAAGATTCCGATGCCTGAATATTGCAATGAAAATTCTTACACACTCAACTGCAAGTCCTTCTTTATTTGTGTCTTCTTGCCTTTTACTTGGCTATGAAATGCCATAACTTTAAAATTATAACAGATTCCAAACCAGCTGATCTTAGCCTATTTCCTTTTTGAAATTTCAAGAAAATTCTTTAGATATGTTGCTTCTGCAGATTGTATTCTTTCCTTTTCCCCCACAACACGATAAAAGATAATCCTAGTTACTTTGTGTTTGTTCTCTTGCAACATTTGTTGTATTGTACCTCAACATATTTTATCATCTTGCACTTTGCTTTGGCTTTTAAAATGCATAAAATGAAAGTAAAGGATATTGTGAATAAATTCATTTCTTAAAAGTTAAAAATAAAACTGATATCCGATAACTAAAAACCCATTTCTCAAATTTTAAAATAGTGCATGCACTCGCATAGAGTATTTTTACAATGGCACATTTTCCAATAGTGAGTCTTCACCTCATAAAATAATTAAAATACTCTTTTAAAAATATCTTAGTTATTGTCTGATCTTTTAAACCCACCACCACTTTTTACCAACAACAAAAGCAAGGGTGAAAAGAAAAAGATCTTTCAAAAATCCAATTGCAACCTGTACTGCAACACGGGATTGTTTCAATTTTCATATTTTCTAAAATTAACTTTACTTTCCCAGGCTCTTTGGAAAAACTGATTAGTGTCGATACCTTTAAGCATGTGTGATAAAATTACTAGTTTTTCATTTCTGAAAGCCTTGGGGGTTTTGAAATAATAAAATAGAGTAATATGTCACTTTTCATTGTAATAATATTTATTAAGGGTAGCTGCTAATGAAAGTCTAATTAGAGCACAGATTTGTGCAATGTTTTTTATTGGTTTGTTAAAAACAAACTCTTGGTAGTTTTCAATTGACTCCCATTTTCTTGTCACAATTTTACGATTATTGAATCAGACGAGACAAAATTTCAAGTGAAATGCAAACCCTGATTATGAGTTACATATATTGGAATGTAATGATTCAACTTTTACCATAAAAACTTTTAAACATTCTATTTAAAATATACTAGTATAGAAAATTGAAGTTGGTTAACCTTTATTTCTTTATATGCTATAAAATAAGAATTAAATGCTAAATTAACCATGAACTATGAAATGAAGCAAACAGTCCAAGATATATAATTATACAAAGCTACTGAGCTCTACTGAAAAATTTAAGTACATCTTCACTGATAATCATACTTACAATGGTTAACAGGCCAGAAACGAGAGATGAAACCAGGTCTTTTCCTGCCCTAGCACAAACAATGGTGTTGTGAGCTCCAGATACAGCAGGTCCATGATCGGCTGTCACCATTAAAACCATTTCTAAGAACTTGCCAGCATAGACAGGCAGTCGCCTCTGGAACCACAGCAGACCGAGAACACCCCCTATTCCAAGATCTTCTTTAATGACTGTGGTGATAGGTGTGCCAGCATAAAGAAGTTCTTGACCTCTTTCGTCACATATACTTGTCATAAAAGAAGCTGGCTTACGTATGAGACCCAATTCCTTTCAATTAAAACAGTGATATAAATATTCATGTAAAAGCTAAGATACACTTAAATAAAATTATTTAAAAAGAATATTTAATTCGTTATCATAAAGACAAAAAGGAAGAGTCAAATTATCTTTATAGAAACAATATACTAAGAAAAAACAATCCGCTTTAATGGAAATAGCATCTTTAATTTAGAAAATAAATTCCTAGAAGAAAAGGAGAATTAAACATTCTAAAATACTTTTGTTGCGAAATTCCTGAAAAAAAAAAAACTCGTTAAGAGTTGTTTTAAGTTCTTAAAAAGTTGTTCTAAGGCCATAACTTATTATTGCAAAGAATTGGAAGTTCCAAATTTTTACAAAACAATGGGTTCCCGTTGTTTTGTAAAAATTTGATATTTATTTTAACTTTATACCTTCAACCGTTCCTTTTAAAAAAACTGTCTTGATAGACATGCAACAAAACGATCTTTCTGAAAAAAAATTTGAAAAATGTAAATGCATTTCAAGCCCATACGCAAGGTTATATTGGTTTTCACCAGGGGTGGTTTTAACCAGGGTTAAAACTGGTTTTAACCATCCTGGTCAAAATATGTTTTGACCATCAGCGGTCAAATCTCATTTTGACAATTTATTTTGCTAAATGATAAATTTAGTTCAATATTTGGAAGGGTTTGTCAAAATAACATTTAACAATAATTAATACCACATTTGACAGTGTTTGCAAGTATTTTACTTAGTGTACTATACATTAAAAAAATTTGTGTTGAAAATGAAAATTAACAATAAGACACTATCATAAGTATTGAAATATTTTTAATAATAATTTAATTACATATCTATTTTTATATAAAAAGTTAAGGAATCTAAATCACACTAAGCAAAAGAAACATTTAAAAAAAACTTATATAGACCTCAAAAAATAATTACAAGTGTTATTGTATTAAGCTAAAGAGGATTTCATAGTTTATTCTGGGTGAGATCAGATTTGGAAAAATAATCTTTTCACTAGTTAAAAGTTAATACAACCATTCATTGGATGCATTATGAAATTTACAAATTCAAAATCAATATTTTTCATTATTGCCCACCAAATATTGTAATGTATTAATTACACAAAAGACATTAGGAAAAATAATATTTATGAAATGTATGTTTCTGTATGAAATTATTGCATAAAAAGGCACAAAAAATTTCATGTATATTTAATAATTATATATATATATATATTATATATATACTTTAATATTCACAACAAGTAATTTTTTTCTTTAAGTCAATTCCTACTTTTTAATCATAAATATATAAAATAAACTCATGCAGCATTCATGTCCCATGTTATCTTTATTGAACATTATTTTATAATCATCGTTGTGGTATTTTATTGCTGTGTCATCACTCATTTGAGATAAATCTTTCATTTCATTTATGAAAACAATAGAAGGAATTTTTTTCTCCCATTTAAAACTAAAATTAATTAATTTAATTTAATTAATGATTTAATATTTGAAAAAACTGCATTAACATAAAGTGTCATCCACTACAAGTTAAAAAAAATAATTTGAACTTAAGTGAATGAATAGAAAATATTTTATTAACAATTGAAAATTTGAACAAGATATATATATATATATATAGAGAGAGAGAGAGAGAGAGAGAGAGAGAGAGAGAGAGAGAGTGTGTGAGTAGGAATTTAAATATATATAGTTTGGGCAATTTATGTAAGCTAAAGTTATTAAATAAGACCAATTTTGACCAGTTTTAGATGGTAAAAACCAGTTTTGACGGGTCAAAATTACAACCCTGCCCATACGATTAACATTGTAGAAGGTAATCTCAGATCTGACAGAACTCAAGCATAAAAATCAAAATTATTTACACATTTTTCATCTGAATTATTACTAAAAAGATTCTCAAAACACTTCTCTAACTTTATAAATAGGATCAAATGCCATAGAGGAATCATGAATCATTTTAAAATAAGTTTCTGAAAATAAAAAGGATCTTGCCAAATAAAGATTTTAATTCCTACCCTGGCCCAACTGTAGTCCATTGGAACAGCAGGAGGAGGAAGCTCTGGCTGAGGTATTATTTCACCTTGTTCAACAAGATCATCATAGACACCCCTGAAATAATAAATTCATATTTTAAGAACAATTTTTTTTTTTCAAAATTAAGTAATGCACAAAAAATAAAATAAATATAAAAGTAAAAAGAACAGTTAAAAAATAATTTAAAAAAAAACACCATTCTTAAATTTCTCTTTAGCAATTAACTTTATTATCTAAAAAATCCTGGCTGATTTAATTCTCAATTCATGTTGGTCCAAAACATTTCTGTTGCATACACAGACCTGCCAACCTTTGAAAATGAGATATAGTAGCACACCAAATTCAAATTTATCTGAAGGTTGGTTGGTTGGTGGCTGTTTTTTACGCTGTAAATTTTAAGTGAGCAAATACTAATCAATTAAACGCATGTGTATAATATCCATAAGCACACAAAGTAGGAGACTTTTGTTTTTGCTAATTTTTTTGTTTCGGGTAGGATTGATTAAACATAATTATTCCTATTCAATTAATGCTCTGTCCACTCCTAAGCCAAATTTCTGAACTTCACAGTGAATTTTCTGCAAGATTCCAACGCGGTTGGGGGGAGGGGGTGATGGAACTACGGGTATATCTTCCAGAGAAAAATGTCTGAGTTAGAGTCCTTCATCAGGTCAAGTAAGCTGATACAACCTGGAGTGGGGGTGTCCACTGCCGGCACTTTTTTTTGCGTCCCTTCGACAAAATTTGTGTTTTTTTGCGATCTTTTGACGAAATTTGCAGTTTTTTTCGAGATCTGTTGATAAAATTTGCGTTTTTTTTCGATATTTTTTGACGAAATTTGCCGTTTTTCGCAATGTTTTTGACGGAATTTGCTATTTTTACGCGATTCTCTGGCGAAAGTCATGTTTTTCCCGCGATCTGTTGACAAAAATTTGTTGTTTTTTCGCAATCTTTTGACAAAATTTGCCGTTTTTTGCAATGTTTACGACGAAATTTGCCGTTTTTCGCATTGTTTTTGACGAAATTTGCCGTTTTTTCGTGATTTTCTGATGAAAGTCACGTTTTACCGCGATCTGTTGACAAAATTTGCTGTTTTTTCGCGATCTTTTAACGAAATTTGCCGCTTTTCGCAATGTTTTTGACGAAATTTGCCATTTTTTTGCGATTTCCTGACGAAAGTCACGTTTTTCCCGCAATCCTTTGACAAAATTGGCGACTTTTCTTCAAACGAAAGAAGAGATTGATTTTTTTCAGCGATCATTTGCCGAAATACCGATACATTTAATGTCCGAATTTTCGGATGACTGATATTTTTTTTTTTTCGGAAAATTCGGACAAGAATCACCCCTGAACGATCTTTTGACGAAATTCGCATTTTTTCAGCAATCAGTTGAATGAAATTCACGTTTTTTCGGCGATACTTTGGCGAAATTTGCTTTTTCCCGCCAATTTTTTGACGAATTTCGCGTCTTTTCAGCGATCCTGTAACGAAATTCGCATTTCTTAGCTCGATCCTGTGACGAAATTCGTGATTTTTCGTGCGATCCTGTGACAAAATTAGTGATTTTTCAAGTGATCCTGTGACAAAATTCGCGTTTTTTTTTTTTTTTTTTTCCTATAAAATCGTAGTTTTAGACTGATTTCCGTAGCATCGTAGTTTGTGACTCAAAATCGTAGCAACTACGATTTTTTCGTAGCAGTTGGCAGCTCTGCATACATGAATATAAAAAATTTACCACTGTTATTTATGCTTCGTAGAAAGTGCAAACTAATGAATTTATTAAAAAAATTAAATTTCTGTTCAGTTTCTTTAAGATATGGCAGCGGAAAAAAAAAAGGGGGGGCATTTAAACTACCTATTCAGGATTTCAAAATTGTTTTCTCAATGTATTATCAAAATTGAATATTATCGGATTACAGATAATTAAGTTCCAAAAACATAATATTGTTTTGTCAACGGGAACACATGATTGCACACCATTACTAAAATTCAAATACATCAGAAAGTGGGTGAAAAATTAAATACCAAATTCCATCTTTACATACACAAACCAAGTCCATTTAATTGTGATTTAAGAATTAGTCAATTTCACATATTACATGCTAAAATAATCTTGACTCTGAAAAAAAAAATATATATATAATCAAATACTGATAACTGGAAGAACTAGTTTCATTTTATGCTGCCCATTAATTTAAAAAGAAAAAAAATCTAAAACTTAGTGAATGATCTAAACATTATGTGCAAAAAGTTCTTGTGCTCAATACACTCATAATCAAAATTTCTGCATCATTATGTATTAATTCAATTAAATTTTAATCCAAAATCAGACATAGTTGATAAAAACGGGAGTGCTGAGAAATACTAAATAAACCTAAATTTAAACAAGGTAGCAATGTGTCAATACTTTATATTTAGAATTATTAAATAAACATTCTTGCACTATATTTTCTTTTTGTACTTTCATTTACATAAAAATATTGCGAATTGTGATTTAAGAATTTTTGTCTTTCACATATTACATGCTAAAATAATCTTGACTCTGAAAAAAAAAAAAATATATATATATATATATATATATATATATATATATAAATAATCAAATACTGATAATTGACACCTACAATGAGCAAAATTCTAAAACGTACAAAGTTTTCAGTTCCAAACTGTGCAGATATCAGAGTTAACATTTTCTTAAACACTAAACAGCATTATAACAAAATAATTTGAAAGTTTAATACCAAAATTTCTCCCCCCCCCCCTCTAATTTTTTAATTTATTTTTTATTTTTTCAAGGGAGTCTATAATAATGCTTTTTACAATAATCCTAAAAACTCCAATTAAGTTGATTTTTGGAAATTAGATACTTACTGAATAGTTTTTCCTAAGTTGTCAAACGTATCGGGCACATAAGCTCCAGCTTCAGACAATGCTTTATTTTTAACTGTTGCTGTTTCCCTGTCACTGTTGGCACATGCTCCAGCATGGCCGAACTGCACTTCAGAGGTAAACATGCGAGCACATGTTCCAATGCACCAGGCAACTAAAGGCTTGGTGATGCGACCGTCTCTCAGCGCTTGACAAACTTCATATTCCTCTACACCACCAACCTGTAAATATTTTGGAAACATGTAATTGCAGAAAAGTTATTCGTGTAACTTTTGGTAATTCAATGACTAGGATAAAATCAAATTCATTTTTAAGAAAAGCTATCTCGTAATCGTACAAGTATGCAATGAGAGAGAATTACCAATAAATAGCAACACAGTTTATCCCTATCCGAATAAAAATAATATCAATAAATTTTAAAATATTATATGTCTGTCAACATGCACTTAATTACTGTGTAAAAATTACGTTGAAGCTAGAGGACTGCATGGGCTAGGGCCTGGCCCCAATACCAACTTAATTTCCTTTCATTGGACACTGGCCACGCTGGGTGTTCATTCTTTCTAGGCGAGGACCAGACTTGCATTTGTTCTGCCAACTCGGGTTGGAATGAATTCCCCCTCACCCAAACATGTGTTGGGCTAGCATTTTTTAAATGTACAGTTAATTGTTTAATGGAATCTTAAGAAACTTAATTGGTTTAATAAATTACAGAGGAATATTTTTAAAGATCTACTAGTTTTTTTTTTTTTTTTTTTTTTTTTTTTGGTAGTTTTAAAATTATGATTCTTAAATTCTTGATTTCTTTCATTCTAAACTACATTGATTTTCCTTACTGCATCTTCATTTGAATGTAATTGTCGATATTAATTTACTACCACTTGACATCATTGGACAAGTTGTTTCCATACATAAGACAAAAATATATATCTTGGATTTGCAGTTTTAAGGTAACTAATGTCCATCGAACTAAAATTTCACTTAATTGATTTAGTGATTCAATTATTTGTGTTTGACATCTCGCATGGCCTGCAAAATTCAACATATCTCTCTATATTTTAAAAAAGTAACGATTTGAAAATAGACCAATGAAAATCTGCATAGATCTTCCCTTTTTTTCTTCTTTTCTGCGATACCAAATGGAATCGCAAAGAGATTACGCAGAGGGTTGGAGAGCGTAGTGAGCAGGGAGAGGCGGAGCCCGCTAGTCTCAGAAGAAAAAATTTGGGATATGTTGTCAAGAGCTGTAAAAAAAATATATCTCAACACCCATCCCATTTTATTTGGCTTTGCAGAAAGAGCAACTCATTATGCTAAATTTAACCTGAATGTGATCTGGAATCCTACTGCTAGTACACTGAAGAAACTTAAGGTTGTACTTTATTAACCCAGCAGTTACTCGCATATCTGTCTTTTTGCCATCTTCTCCTAACCCCCATCTCCCCTTACATATATAATGGGAGAAATTCCATGTAGCCAACCTTAAATGTTTCTCCACCACCATAGTCAAGTAACAAGACTTATTTTTTTTTTTTTCAGGTTACATTTTTACAAGCAAAGTAGAAATTTGCAGAAAAGTTTGCAAAATTATCACTAGTGTCCGTTCATTTTTACCTTTTCCTAATAGTTCAAAACTTGTAAGAAAAATGTATAACTTAAGTAAACTGCCAATTTATAACTTCATTGAAATGCAATACTCCAATATTAAACGGAAATTGTTTCTTGTTTTCCATTTGCTGTATGTGGGGCCAATGACAAAAAGACTGAACACGACCAATAGCATTCTGAAAAAAGATTACTGATTAAAAAATAATTTCAGTTTACTTGCATATTGATTGTTTGACAAAAATATAAAACTGAAATGTGACCATTCCCTTATATATATTTGAGTAAAATAATAAAAGAGGATAAAATAAAAACCTTGTAATGAAAGGAGTTAAGGAACAGTAAGATATGACATAGAAGATCAATACCTCACCAAGTAAAACCATCATTTTGACTTCAGGTTCTTGCTGATACCGTAATAAGTGGTCCATGAACGTTGTTCCTGGATACCTAAAATTTAGAACCGCATGCACTTAAAAATGCATAATTAATCACTTAGATATGTTGCGCATAATAAGTTCAATAGAAAAATTAATAAATTATCATTTGCATCTGTTACAAAAGTTAGTGTCTAATGAAAGTTAGAAATACAGCAATATTTGTTTTTAATATAAATTACAAACAAATCTCAAGAGAAATAGAGTTTTTGAAATAGTGAAGTCTTAGAACAGTAACACATTAAAAAATAATAATAAATAAAGCCATGAGGCATATTATTAAAAATATAAGTTGTCATTATATTAATTAAAAATTTTAAATTAAAGAATTGAAAGAATAAGTGAAAGATGGAAAGGATACTACATTTCTTAAAAACAAATTTTTACTGTAATATTCACTAAATTCACAAGTGAAAAATCAAACATTCTGGATTACCTGTCTCCACCAATGGCAACACCTTCATATACCCCATTGGTTGCTCGGGATATGATGTTGTTGAGTTCATTAGACATTCCCCCAGAACGAGATACATAAGCGACACTAAAAAAGAAAAACAAAGTATGTTAACTGAAATATTCAAGTTAGACTACAAATCTTACAGAAATGTCTTTCTTAAATAGAAAATAACACTGTATTGTAAGGCTAAGTCTCATCTATTAAAAGCATTTAAGAATTAAAATAAATCTAAATTTTAATTTTGTATTTTAAAAACGACAGCAAAACATTATTCAAAAATCGCATAAATTTATCGCTAATAAACACTGAAAATGTAAACAAAACCTGCATCTTTCAGATTATTAGACATATAATTCACAAAAAATTCAACTGGAAGGATGAGATGCTTTTTATTTTAGTCATGACATAAGAAAAATGAGAATTTTAATTTCAGTATTATTAACGCTTTTTTAAAAAAGAAATTTCATAATACTGAAGTAACTTTTATTTTCTTTTAGCTACAAATACACAAGCAAAGAACAACATCTCAAGTTAGGATGAAATATAGAAAATTTTGCATTCAGAGAAAAAATATTTAGTTAATGATAATTTTCAGCAAAAAGTTTGTAAAATAGTGCTGAAAGATAATAATGGTGTATTTTTTTGCACCATTTAATAATGTAATAAAACAGTTTCAATCCATAAAACACCAATGATGTCAATATTAAAAAAGAAAATTCATACCATCCAGGCCTGTGAAGTTTTGATGCTAAGATATTGTCCATCATACCACCCGTATTTCCTATCTTAAAACACCCAGGTTTGATGCCACCAACCTTAAAAAAATAAAGAGATTTCAGCTACAAAAATAAATCAAATTCAAAAATACATTTTTCAAATTATCTATTAAAGAACATGTTAAGAAAAAGTTACTTCATTCTTATAAAAAAACTAATAAAACAAAAAGACTTTATTCAAAATATTTTGTTTGTTGAGAATTACTAAAAATATTCTTCAGACACAGAAATTATTTACAATAAAAACTTATGTATCACAAATGAAGTCAGAAGGTTGCAACAAATTCACAGGTTCTTTTTTACAGAATACAACTATTAATGTAATAAATGCAGGCAGCAAACTCTTGCAAAACAGTCATGCTATAAAGCAGGATTAACAAAATTTGCCACAATCCCATTATTCAGTCAAAAAATCCCTCAAAGCTGAACCCCAGATTCTTGTCCATAATTTTAATAAAGATGACAATATTTACTTCGTGTCAAAATCAATGACATCATGAGAAGTGCGAGAACAGATTTTACATTAAAGTTTTCTCGACAAGTTCTGGATATTAAATAAGACCAGAAGGACCCGTGCGAAGCTTTCACACTGCAATATTTGAGATTATTTCCTGGTATGTTTTAGCATGAATTTTTAAATAACTATTTTTTTTTTTTATTCGAACAACACGTTTTAAACGAAATGTGAGTGTACTATGTCAGAAGCCTGTTCAAAAACTTTTCGAATGACACCTCTTTCATCGTTATATGTTTTGTATGTGCATAGAAAAAGGGATGTTGACAACAGAACTAAGATATGTGATCTGGATTGTTTTTTCATAAATGAAATGAAAGCTTTTTTCAAATCAGTGTTGCCACAAAAATAAAATACTACATTATAGAATGCTCAACAGTGATTATAAAAAATAATAAATAGTACAAAACAGGTAAAATGTGACTTTTTGCACGGGTTATTTTATATTTATGATTAAAAATTAAAATTTTAATTGAGACGTTTAGAAGACATTAAATATTATTGATTGATCGAAGCAGTGGTATTTTACATGTGTAGCATAAAAGGTATGATTTGTTATATTAGATTGAATTGTGATTTAAGTAATTTCAATTTATTTTTCTTTGTCCCGTATTTTTCCCGAAGAAAATGCCGTCATCCTCTAATGCAGTTAAAATACAATTGTTAATTTTTTTTTTCCTCGCGCAAGCCTTTTTCTATCTTTGATGGGATTTTATTGTTAGGAACAAATGAGATGATATTCTCGCTTGACTAATGTTGCTTGAAGATATTTTTATCTTTAATTTTTCTTTTGAAGTTTAAACCTGCATCTAAAAAATATTGGATATTGCTAAAAATTTTTAGACTGAAGTGCAAAATCCTCGCACAGGTCCACTGGTTAAATATATAACATTGTTAAAAATGGCAAATAAAATAAATAAATAAATAAAATATATTAAAGTATTGAACAAACCGGTGTGATATAAAAGCATAAAAAGCTATATATATATATTTCACTGGCACCCGCTAACCAAAAAGTACCATAAATAAACTACATACTTATCGAAAAATAAGGATTATTATAATTAGTTAATTGGTGCCATAGTTGGCACAATTGTATTGAGCTTCATGTATAATACGTAAGTATCCATTTTTTTTTTTTATTATTATTATCATAAAACACACTGAATGATTATTGTATCATAAAACACACACAATGATCAATTTATTATAAAACATACAATAATAGAAACAATATAAAAATTAAAAAATATACCATTTCAAAAAGGTCAATGAGCCTGCCAATTTTAAATCAAATTTTTTTATGTGTAACATTAACCAAGTTAAAATAAAATGCTATTAATTAAAAAAAAAGTGTACATACTGTAGCAGGCCCAATGATTGTAACACCTTTTGCATCAGCAATCTTGATCATTTTACGAGTCATGTTTTCAGGAATTCCTTCAGCAATTATCGCAATCACTTTGATCTGTAAAGTAAAGAAAAAATTTCATATCATTACAATTATGCACAAAACAACTTTAAATACAGTAGACTCATTATTACATCTTCATTTAAGACATATTGCCCATTAATGAGGACAATTTTGCTTCCCCCATCATTTTCTATTTGTAATTAATGTTAAAAATATTACTTAATGTCTATAGCTCCTTGGATAACCTCAACATAATTTTCAAAAATTTGACCAGCCGAATCAAGAGTGTTTTTATACGTGACTTTATTCTTCAAAGGCAACTTTTGATGCCACATCTTACTTTTTATCTTTGTCTGTGCAGGTTGCTTGGATATGAGACAGGAAGAAAGGACAGTACGGTAATACCTGCCAGATAGTTCTAACAGCTCTGAATAAAAAGGAGATTAAAATTATGTAAAACAGCTCGTTGGTATTTGTTTATTCTACAATGTGATTGGTAAAACAAGATCTGTCTGACAAAGTTAGTCCTTTTTGCATCAGGAAAGCTGTATTGCAACACATTTTAATAACTGCATTCCTTCATATTAGCATTAGTTACGTTAATTTTAGCACGTTTAAACACGTTGCTGCATCCTAAAGTCTCTTGGTGACATGAGGGAATGCAGCTACTTCTTAACTCTCTATTTTTAATATTTCACTATGAGCGCAGCTTTGCAACACTTATTTTTACATATAGTGTACATTTTGATGTATTTTATAATATATGTAAAGAAGAAAGTTTTGCACGATGGCGCTCCTATAAATAATGGAGGTAAAATGAGGAGAAATTGCATATTTTTCATCAAAAACTACGAATAATACGAACTTTGAGCTTGTGTAAGTCATGTAAATGCGAACAAAATGCAAAAACTATTGTTGAAATCATACAGGATAAACCTTCTAATAAAAAGTGAAATAATCAAGTCAGTATAACAAAATCAAATTTTAGTCTTATTTCATGGGCCAAAAACACAGCTTATGGACCCTGATCCTTTTTGAAAGCAGCGCAAAATAAGAAAATGTTGCAGTGAAAAGATAATTTGTTCAATTATTGCAGACAGACAAGTGACATTTTTTTAAATAAAATTAAATTACAATATTTTTTTTTTCCTATTTTGTTTGTTCTGAGTAATTTTGCATTAACAATATTTTTTTTAACTTCCTTAATAAAAATTACTGAAAGAAAAAGTTTTGTATAAAAATATATTCTGTTAAATTTTTCAAGAATGGAATTCAATTAATTGAATGTAATGATTCCCCCCCCCCCCAATTAAAATGTTTACAGTGTTTATTGTAGACTTCGGTAAGTGCAGACAAAAAAATTTCCTCCCTCCCTCCCTTCATTCATTCATTTAATAGGAGTTCACTGTATTTTTCACATAGTATCTTATGAGTTTTTATTGAATATAAAATTCTAACAAAACAGCACATTCTAATTCAAGAGCTTAGTGGAAGAACATGTTACATTACATTTTCTCAAAATTTGTTTTATTTTATGGATGAAGGAGGTATTCTATCATTGGTAAGGTTCCAATTAGTTTTGAAGACCCTAGATATTACAATTCAATACAGTACAAAACCATTTATCCGGAATGGTTGGGATCAGACGTATTCCGGATAACTGGCTGGGCATAGCAACTTAAAAATATTAAATTTAAAACATCTATTTGATCAGATTTGTTGAATAATTGTGGTTGTGATATTGTTTCGGATTTCAAATTAATTATTTGATTACTCATATTAATAATCAGATGCAAACAAGATCAAAGATTAATCAAGAGTTTAAAAGAAGGCAATTTGTGAAAAACCTTTGGAAAAAAAATTCCTGTGCATAAAAATTAAAATGTCCAATATCTAACTAAATATGCTTCCATTTCACATCCTAGATGTTAGCATCAAGTTATACCATGCATGTTGTAATGTTTCAAGCAATGCACTTGTCAAACTCGCACCATATGGCACTTTTTTATTGGAAAGATTTTGAAATTGGACAATTGGAAATATCATTCTGGATAACTGGTTTTCCGGTTAACTGGTTTCTGGATAAATGGTTCCATACTGTATATACAGGTGGTTATCAAAATAATGGAAACACCCTAGATTTTGAATTCTTTATTAATATGGCGTAAGACTGCCTTTGGCATGTAATACAGCTTGGATTCACCTGGGAATCTAATCATACAAATTCTGAATAGTGTTTAGAGGAATATTGTACCATTCTTCATGGATATATTGTGAAAGTTCCGTGAGAGATGCCGGTGGAGGATATAGATTCCGGATTGAAAGCTCTAAAATAGACCACAACGGTTCGATTATGTTGAGGTCTGGGGACTGTGCGGGCCAAGGTAGATAGATGTTCCACCTCATCCTCATGTTCATCAAACCATGATTGGACAATTCTGGCTGCATGAATAGGGGCATTATCATCCTGGAAAATTCCATCTCCTGCAGGAAACAAAATTTGCATCATGGGATGGACCTGGTCAGCTAAAACTTCTCTATACTTCTCCCCAGTGATCCTTCCTTTCAGGGTTACGATTGGACCAGCAGAAAACCATGACACGGCTGCCCATACCATGACCGATCCACATCCATGCTTGACAGTTGGATGGAGGCATTCAGGATCATACGCTTGTGCAGGTGTTCTCCAGACATGTACCCGTCCTGTTGTGGGGAAAAGTGTGAAAGATGATTCGTCTGACCATATAACAGTCTTCCACTTATCAATCGACCAGGTTTTGTGGTTGTGGCACCGATTTACACGACGTTTGGCATTAGCATCTGTGACAAGTGGCTTGGGAATTGCTGTTCTGCCGTAAATGTTCTCTTTATGAAGGTATCTCCGAACTGTTAATTGTTGACACTGGAGAATCCAGATGCTGATTGAGCTCTGTGGTCACTTTGGCTGCAGTTTTCTTTTTAGACATTACAATCCGCTTCAATACCCGTCGGTCTCTTTCACTCAGCTTCTCCTTCCGTCCACTATTTTGCTTTGCTGAGCTTGTCTTTCCGCACTGTGTGTATGCTGTCATGACTTTAGACACCGTACCTCTAGAAACGCCTATAAGCTGGGATGTTTCGGTCATCGTTGCTCCAGCTAGTCGGGCTCCTACAATTTGGCCTCTTTGAAAATCTGTGAGGTCTGACATTTTACGCTTCTGACAAAAAAAATCAAAATGTAGACAACTCTTCTAGAGCTCTCTCATACTACCTAATACATGTACTTTTTATATTAAAAAAAATCTGGTAGCTAAGATTATATTTTAATGCTTACGAAGGGAATTCTTAAATGTCCCTTTCATTCACAAGTGTTTCCATTATTTTGATAACCACCTGTATTTATAAATATTTAATAATTTAAATAATATTGAAAACACAGGTCTACAATGACAAACTTTTTTGAAATTTTTTAATTTAATGCAATTTTTGTTGCTAAATTTAAAAATTACAATAAAAAGGGTGTACTATGTATCATTTTTGGACAAACTTGACTTTTATGATATGTAAGCGATGTTAAGCCTAATTCTGCAACTAGGCCTTTTAAATAGAAAAACATTTTTTAGCAGAAAATTGTGTTATTCCACAAAATTATGTGTGGGCAATGTTCAGTGGTGTACTCAAGATTACCCTTTGGCTAGTATATTTTAGAAGTCTGTATGGGCTACACTCGAGTAATTTTTCTTGTTGTTTCTGTGTTGGAAATTAAACCTGGACTTCATTTTCTTTCCAAGCCATGTCAAAATGGCAGATTAATAGCAACATTCTGGATTTGTTAACAGAATCTTTAGAAATTTATTTTAGCTTAATAAATAAAAGACAACTATTTTAAAATGTATACTTTCTCTTCTTTTAAGAGTTTCAAAATGATATTTTGAATAATCTTTTCCTTTCTAAACTACATACATATTTTTTTTTTTTTTTTTATGTATCTGTGATCATTATTATTGTAATTTCCTATACCATGGCTCATAAAGATATCTAAAAAATGCTGAATTAAAATGCTTTAAAAAATACATATGCAATATTTTTATAAGAGAATTTAAAAATTGTAGGTAACAGGGATGATTGTGTTCAGGTTATATACCTGAATTCAGGTATTTTTTTCATTTTCAGTACCGAAGTTCTGGTTTTTCCGATAATTAAATTCATAAAATAAGACGAAAATACCAAATTTATACAATTGCTAAACAAAATTAAAAATTCATATTTTCCATAATTTGACCTCCCTGTAATAAATTATAAAGATTAAAATTTACAGATTAAAAAATAAATTGCTTATAAGGACTCAAATTGACATACCTGAGGATATTCCATAGTTTCCAATGTGCTCTCGTAGGCTGAACGCAGAGATGCAAAACTGATCATGACACTCGCATCTTTGTGCTTCTTCATAGCATCAGACATATTTTTGTACACTGGAAGAGGAAAACAAAACATTCAAAATACAGAAAAATAAACACATGCTTTATTAAAACATTCCAATAAGAATTACACAATAATTAAAACAAAAGAAATGACAAACAATACAAATTCTCAAAAGAAAACCATTGCTTAAGTAATGCAACTAATACTAAAGAGATAAAAATGATAAGCATGTCTTTTAGACAAAAAAAAGATTTTCTTCAGTGGGGATGGGATAGAAAAAATATTAAACGGTATTGAAAATAATATTCTCACCACGTAGTCGACCACAACTCTAACTTATCATGAAATCTCTATCAAGTAATTAGGCACATATTCGGTGATTCTGTCTCTCCTTCTTTCCATCATAAATGATCCTCTGAGACTCATTTCCGATTTCACTCTCCTTCTCAAGCGCTAGAAATCAAAACACTCCATTTCCGATCACCATCGCTCTTTCTGCTGCCTTTGTTCGTCGAAAACGCCAAAGTCACGATAACCAGCCAGACTCTGCTCTCCCTTTTCTCCAACCTTCCGATCGTCGAAGCCGTCCCAAAAAGTCCTCTCTCCGTCAGTCGCCGGTCCTTTTATCCTCTTGCCGTCGTACACCTTCGCTTCACGCCGCGGCAAATAATCCGATGGCACGCCAAAGATGATGATCTTTCAATTTGTTGATTAATTTAAAAACATTCCAAAATTTGCTTATCGATGTACAGTTTAAATTTTACATATTTTCTTTTACAATAATTTCTAATTTTAAAATGGAGTAAAAACACACATAAAAACGTGGTCCGATTGCCGCGGAAGGATACACAAAACATCGTAACATTGGCACCACGTGCTTAGTAAAATATGAAATGAAAATTTAGACATACAATTTTCAACAGAACATCTCTAAAAACCTTTAAAATAATAATATTTTTACATTTAAATACGTATTTTCAAAGATAAATTATGAACCAAAATTAACTTTAGCTATTTTTTTTTTTTTATACATTTGAAGTATTATTAACTTGAATTTTTATTCATTATATTCATAATTATTCGAGGAAAAGGTCTTTACATCGGCGGGCGCCGAGCCAATACAAAAAAAATCTCCTCAAAACGTTATTAAACACAACAAAAATTTAAATGATATAATATGGAGCAATTTGCAATAAATTGTCTGACAGAAAATTTAGAGACATCCTGAAGTTAGAAAAAGTAATAATGTAAATAAAACAACCTAAAGAAATCATAACCCCATTTATTTATTAATTTAATTACCTTTTAATATTTATTTAATTATTTATTTAAAAAAAACCCAAATTATCAACATTTTTTTTTTTAACTTAATTAGCAAAATTCAAATTATCAACATAACAAAAGGGTTAGGATTTAAACTTATGATATTTGAGTACAAATGGTACTAGAATATTAAATGATAAACACTATATATAGCAAGATGATACTTACCAGGAATAAGAATCTCTTTGTGACCCCAATAAAACTTCTGTTTGTGATCTCCAGTAAATGGATACACAATGGCAGTCACCGAACACTCTTTCCTCGAACACACATAGTCAAAGTCCAACATGCCCTGCACAGCTCTGTTTTGCATACCCCATACGATGGATCTCGTACTCTACAGAAATACAGAAATATTAATAAATATATACAGAAATTTAAAAAAAAAAAAAGCTTAAAAGATTTTAAAGTAAGGAATTTGGGTACTTATGGTAGCAGCCTGAAAGGATGAATTGCCAAGTTAGATTGCAAAATCCTGTCAAATGGTTTGCAGCCCTAAAGAAGCAGAATGTGTTTTTGCTATCGTCCTATTCCTTTTTCATTGATGTTCCAGAACATTTTTCATACTTTTTTTTTAATTGAATGTTGTATCGTTTTTCTTTAATCGCCTGTATTTATTTTTAAATATGGAAAAAAATCTTTGATTTAACTAGTACTAAGATGGATGCCAACTCATTTTTTCACAAGCAAGGGCTTTTATCCAACAAACAATTATGCGAAAATAGCCAAGATATAAAACTACGTTACTAATGATGAAGCTATACGGAAATGCAATGTAAAAAGTTGTAAAAAAAGTGTGTGTTGGAAATTGGTTTTGCAGTTCGAGAATGCAGTTAGACTCAGCTTTAAAATTTAGGAATTGTTAGAAGAATTTACATAAAATGGTGTAAGAGAACTATTTATGGATGAAAATACAACAGTTGATTAGAATAGTGTTAAAGAATTAAAAAGTTGTTATTCTTGTTATGAAACATTAATATGCATTTGTTAGGAAACATTGTAACATATTCTTATTAGCATAAAATATTATATTATTTAATGTGATGATATTTATTTTTATATCTTTATTATACATGCGTGCTACATTCACACTTCATGAGCTTGGCTGTGACCTTGGCGAAATTGACTGCTATTTAGCATAATCTTAATTGTACTGACCAATATAACAAAGAAGAATTTGTTGCAACAATGCAATGAAATCTACAACATATGGAGAGCAGCATTTCCTGCCTGTTTAATAGAACAGGAGTCACATACAAAGACAGACTTACTTGAGTAAACAAGGGCTTGACTGAAGTTCCATTCACAGAAGACATGGAAGAAGAACGAGAATGAGACTGATCCATGGAGGTTGATAAGCCATTACCAGAGTCTGTTCTTGGTAATTTACTAGGAGGAGCAGAGTTCTAAAATAACGAAAGAAAAATAATTAGCTGTCACAGTTCCAAACACTCACTTAAAAAATAACTAAAATAAGCAATAAACTGAAACCGTTACACTGTCAACATGCGATGCTGCAAATCCCACTAAGATTTATTGAAACAATATGCACTTAAACTGAATCAGTCATTTCAAAAACTACACAAGTTCTTTTTTTTCAAAATACACATTTTTGTTATAAATGTGTGTTTGAAGGTAGGCACATGTGTATGGGGAAAAAAATATATTTGTTTATTATCACTCAATACACACTGAAAAAATGTTTATTGCAAAAATAACAGTCAATAACAGTAAAAAGACAGTACAATATCTCATTTGGCCAACAGAACAAGAAAATGTGATGGTAAGCCCTAAAATGCAGATGTTAATGATTAAAAAATTTCAATATATATGCAGACATTAATTATAGCTGCATTCAGCCTATTTTATACTTTGCACACACATGTGGACATTTAGTTTAAGTATACTATGACTAAAATATTACTAATTACTAGGGCTTTGACTTGAATAATACTGGTCCTTCCTCTTTTTCTTTTTTTTTTTTTTTTTTTTGTTATTAAATTTATGTTTGCTCTTTTAATGCAACTTTTAGAGTTTGCTCTGGCTTTTTTTTTTTCCTTTTCATTTACAAAGTATTTCTAAAATTTTGTCATTTTCAGCCGTTTAAAACTAATTTCAAGGTTTATATTTTGAAACAGGAGAAGAAATAACTAAGATTTCCAGAAGATTAAAAGAAGTTTTTAAAAAAAATTTCTCAATTAAAGTATCTGTACTGCAATCTCAAAATGGAATGGGCGCATTCTTTGGCCTTCGGGATACGTGAAAAGGTTCTAGAACAGGAGTGCCAAACTTATGTCGCAGTGAGCTGCTTGTTGCTAGTTTCCCTAAAACAGTAATATTCAACTTATTTAATAAAAGAAAATTACAAATTTGTTACTAATTAAGGCAAAGAAGTGATAACAAGCGGCACACAGGTTTGCCACCCTTACTTTAGGGAGTATGTGATGAGTATGTCGAAAATCAATATAGGGTGCACCACAATTAAGAGTGTAGTAAAGAGTTTTGTAGGTGTAGTACAAAGTTTTTAGTTATTTCACATAATTTTTGGTTTTATTTTAACCTGGTGTAACTATACTGGTGTCCAGAAATTAAGGGGCAGTGACCCATTTCAGACGTTTTGTTGAATATCTTACTGAAACTCGTGAGGAAATGCCCGGAATGCCTTTTAACTTTCAGGATGTAAAGAACATGTTTGATTTCATGTTTTCAGTGAAGATTTTGCCACGAGGACAATTAGAGGAGGCAATAATAATTTCAATTATAAAATATTTTTGATCACCCAAGTAACAGAAAATGCTAACAATGGTCTGTCACTGTAGCAAATGACTATGTATGTCCTGTTCAACATTTCTGTAAGTATAGCACGTATATTCGTGAAGATGTTAACGTTTCTGTGAAAAATTCAAAAGTTTTTTTGTTTAATAGCATGCAGAGTTTTCAGCCGAATTGAACACCGCTTTCCAAAAAACTTGACAAAAAAAATCATAGAAATAGTATACTGTGATTCAAATATTAATATATTGAATGAGATATAGGTATTTTGATGAATTAAATTTTAACTGTGCATGCGCGAACTACAGCAAAGATTTTTTGTCATGATTTGATAGTCAATACAATATGGCAACTCATAAAAAGACCAGTAAAATATTGTGAAAACTCAAAAAGTTACAGCAATAATTGAAAAATTGAGGAGAACATCACATAGGATTATATGGGATTTCCTCCTCAATTTTTCCTAAATTTCCTAAATTCCACCTAAAATTAGATTGTACAGATAAGAAAATTTGAATGATATATTTTACAAACAGTTCTGTAAACCAAATCTTAACTATTATAGGTTAAAAATTTAAACAATTGAATATCAGAAGATATTTTTAAGCATCATACAATTCTTTACACACATTTGTAAAATGTTGACGGCATTTTTTTTTTCTATTTTTAATTTCAGTTTTTAAAATAACAAATCTGGCCCTTTAATAAACATTTATTATATAGATATAGGGACAAAGCATATTTTTAACCTTTTCAGCCCTTATTTTGTATAAATTGAAAATATACTCACCATCATACCTCCGGGTAGAAGAAAATTGGCAGTGGTCATGGTAGGCTCTGGCAATTCTGGGAGAGAGGTCTTTCCCATAGCCATAGCAACAATAGCAGTCATGTGAGTTTCAGGTCCAAACACATGGATGGGGACTCCCAAAGTACCACCTAAACACATTTAAAAAAAAAAAAAAAAACATTGCTTCAGCTTGCGTATTACGTACAAAAGTTCACATGTATTACTACAAAAATTTGTTCTGAAATCAATGATTGATGGCTGTAATTCAGCAATAAAACACTCAAAAATGAGTGTGTGTGACAAATAACAACTTTACAATCTACACCCCTTATTTTCTAATGAGAAACACTTGGTATAGCTCTGTGACAAGTGAAAAACAAAAAAAAAAAAAAAAGTTTAAATTTATCGTTATCTTTCCTGACTGGAAGAGAGACTGATGAGATGAAGATCCAGATTAAACAAGAACGAAAAACTATGCGTCAAGCACAGATTATGAAATACTTTCAAACACATCTAGAAAACTGTAACAAAACTTCTTCATTCAATAAGGTGAAAGAAATTATGTGAGTAAATAGTTTGAAAAACATTTAAGAATCCAGTTTTAGCAATTACCTTCCATAGTCAAAAATGTACTTAATTATTTTGTGCAGCCCTGTAGGATCTACAAATTTGCATGCTGAAATTTAGGTCAGTTAACACTCTGAAAGTTCACTTTTAGCAATTTTTGCCAATAGATAGAAATGTACTCTAATTCTTTTGTAAAGTCCTGTATATTATCTAAAAACTTTTGAACATGCTACATATTAAGCTGAAATTTAATTCCAATAAAAAATGCATAACACAGCTTAAAAGCACTTCCGGCAATTAACAACCATAAATGGCAATATATCTTATTCTTTGCGTAATCCTATATATGTCAATGGAATTTATACACTATGCAAAAATTTAGTAGAAAATTCACTTCCAGCAATTATCATTTACAGACAGTACAGTAACAAAATTCTTTTGTGTGTCCCTATAAATGAACAATAAATGCAATGCACACCATACTTTTCAGTAAGAAACTTTTAGTGCACTTCAGTAATGCATATAAATTTCATTGTGTTTGAAAGAGTAACATTAAAGTACATTGCAAACTAATTTTACCTGAAGACCATTATGTAATAGAGTTCTTTTGCGAGACCCTGTAAATGAAAAATAAATAATTCTAAAAAAAACACGTTTTAGTGCACTTCTTGAATGCATATCAATTCCATTATGTTTGAAATAATTTAACAACATCAAAATGTATAGCAAACTATTTTCCCCCATAGACCATAATGTAATGGAATACTTTGTACTGTCTTTGTAAACGAACTACAAATGCTACATACTTCATTTTCAATAATGATCATGCTATAGTAAATGCCAATAACAGAAATTTCAGCGAAATAAGAGTATATTTATGACAGAGCACTGACAAACAGACAGGCAAACCAAAGTCACTCTTTTTTCAACTATGTTGAAAAGTGTTAAAAAAGAGAGGTTACAGAACTCTTCCCCACTGCTCAAAGTGCCAGGGTTCGTAAACATCATGATATTTTCAAAATATTAAAAATATCCGATATTTTTAATATAGTCCAATATTTCCAATATTGTCAACCAAATTCCAATATTTTCAAAATAGTCAACTTATTGATGATTATAAATATTTTCAGAGTTAATATAAATTAGACATTAAAACATGTGTCATTTAGCATGACACAATATTCTAAATGTCTTTTTTCCCCCACTTACTTAACAAAATTTAAGATCAACTAATTGAAAACAAACACAATTTGCTTTTTACACTCCCAAAAAACAAACTATTAAGATTTAGTAATCAAGTTAAGAAAATTTTATGTTTTATACAACAAAATAATTTGTTTTTATTGAAAAATTTGAACATAAATATAGTAAGCTTCGTCTGATTAACTGAACAAAACCAATACGAGAAAAAATTAATTCTAATGAAGTTGCAAGTTTTACATTTAAAACTTCAGCCTCATTCTACATTTAAAAATTCAGCCTCAAACATAAAGCTTGGAAAAGTTCGGTTTTAATTTTGGTTGGAAAGGAAGGAGGGGCTAAAATAGCCACTATAAGAGCAAAAATTCTTTATCTAAAGAATGACACAGCCAATAACATTTAAAAAATTCCTTAATTCTCGTTTTGACTGAATATATCAAAATCGAGCAGGGAAGACCAAGCTATGCTCAGTCAAAATTAGCTTTGAGTTCAAATATCATGACCCATGACCGAAAGACCCGCTAATAAAATTTTCTCGAACATGTGACCAAGCCCAATTGTCTTCTCATGCCCGAAACCTGTAGGATATAAATTTTAGTCAAAATAGTCTGAGCCGTTTTTTTAGGTAAAATTAGCTTGACCCACAGTGACCCAAAAATGACCCACTCATCGGATTTTCTCGAGCATGTGACTTAGCCCAATGATTTTCTCATGTCCAAAAACCGTAGGATACAAAATTTAGTTCAAATCGTCCAAGCAGTTTTTAAGATAAAAATAGCTTGAACCATGACCAAAATGACTCATCAATCGAATTTTCTCGAACATGAGACCTAGCCCAATAGTCTTCTCATGCCCAAAAATGGTAGGATACAAAATTTAGTCAAAATCGTTTGAACCATTTTTTAGATACAATTAGCTTGACCCTGACCCACAGTGACCCAAAATGACCCACTAATCGAATTTTCTCTAACATGTGACCTAGCCCAATGGCTTTCTAGTTCCCCAAAATGGTAGGATACAAAATTTCGTCAAATCGTTAGAGCTGTTTCTAAGATAAAATTTACATATATATATGTATAACCACACACAAGATTTCCTCGTATTAGAATATATGATATTACAGGCAATATTTTGAAAATAAATATAAAATGTGAAAATATCAAAAATATCAAACTACATGATATTTTGAAAATAAATATTGGATATATATCATGATATATATCAAAATATATATCCATTTATATGTATCACATATATCCATTTATATGTATCACCGAACCTTGCCAAAGTCTCAACACGAGAATAATTGTTTTCTGTATACAGTGAAAAAGAAAAATCTTTGAAATGAGTGCTTATTCATGTTCAAATAGAAACAAGAACGAAAAATCATGTGTCAAGCATAGATTATGTAACACTTTCCAATGCTTCCAAAATAATTTTACAAATCATTACAGTTTAATAAGCTGAAAGATAACATCTAAGTAAACAATTTGGAAAAAGTATAACATATTTAAAAATGTAATTTTAGGAATTTCCAACATATACAATATTCGGAAAAATATCCGAATACTTTTATTCAGCCCTGTATAGGATCTATAGATTTGTATATATACTACATAGGATGCTAAATTTTAGTTTAGTTAGGAAATGCATAGTACAGTTTAAAATTCTCCTTTTGGAGTTTGTCAATAAACGGAAATGTATTCGCGAATTTTTGTGCTGCCCTGTATAGGATCTACAGAATTTATACACACCAAGTAATAGACAAAACGAGAGTTAAATTTAAAATTGCGTTCAGCAACTTAAAATGCACTTCCAGGAATTATTGTTAACAGACAGCAGAGAATTCTTTTGTGTGTCCCTGTAAATGAACGATGACTGCTATACACACACTATTCTTTAGTAAGGCTCTTGTAATGCACCTTAGTGATATATATAAATTTCAATGCATTTAAAATAGTGAAAAATTAATTAAACCGCAAACGATTTTTCTCCATTAGACCATAATGTAACTGCCTTCTTTTGACTGTCCTTGTAAAGTAACTATTAGTGCTATGCATACCCTATTCCATATTAAGCTTCTTGTAATGCACTTTAGTGATATATATCAATTACAATGTGTTTGAAATTTTGTAACATCATTAAAATAAACCACTAATGATTTTTCCCCATAAACCGTCATAATGGAATTCTTTTGAGTGTCCCTGTAAAAAAACTATAAGTGCTACACACTTCCGTTGAAATAGGGAACATGCTATAGATAACGACAATAACATATAAAAATTGCAGGGCAATCCGAGCATATTTACGGGAGTTAGAGCACGGACAGACGGCAGATAAACCGAAGTCAAACACTTTTTAACTAGGTTAGAAAGTGTTAAAAATGATGAAGTCAGCTACAAGTGTGAAAATTGTCCAGTTAATATTATGTTTGCATTAAGCCAAGACTTGACAGAAGTTGATTTGCTGAGACCTGTGTGTAGCAATTTTCTAGGCTGATATTATTGAAATAGCATAGAAATATTTAAAAAACAAAAAATACATAAAACATTTAGAAAATACTTACAGATATGCAAATTGATAGAGAAGTAATATTAATAAAAAAGTAAGAGTAATAATATGTATCAAATTAATTTACCTTTTACAGATTAATGTTCCTATATTGAAGATTGAATTAAAAAATCGATTACAAATGAAATTTTATTCTTATAGATTTAAAAAGATAAGAGTTACAAAAAAGGCTCTTTTTTTTTTTAGATGGAAATTACATTTTATTTCAGTCACAGTGGTAGAAATATTTAGAAAAATCATAAATAGCACCTAACACTTAACAAGGTGCACAACTAAAAATTCATATAAAATTGAACAAGAACGAAAAATCCTGCGTCAAGCATAGATTATGTAGCACTTTCCAACGCTTCCAAAATAATTTTACAAATCATACCGTTTAATAAGCTAAAAGATAACTTCTAAGTAAACAATTTGGAAAACGCATAACCTATTTAAAAACATAATTTCAGGAATTTCCAACATATACAATATTCTGAAAAATATCCGAATACTTTTATTCAGCCCTGTATGGGATCTATAGAATTGTATATATACTACATAGGATGCTAAATTTTAGTTCAGTTAGGAAACGCGTAGCACAGTTTAAAATTCTCCGTCTGGAGTTTGTCAATAAACAGAAATGTGTTCGCGAACTTTTGTGCTGCCCTGTATAGGATCTACAGAATTTATACACATCACGTAATAGACAAAAAGCAAGTTAACATTAAAATCGCGTTCAGTAACTTAAAACGCACTTCCAGGAATTAGTGTTAACAGACAGTAGATAATTCTTTTGCGTGTCCCTGTTAATGAACGATGACTGCTATACACACAATATTCCGTAGTAAGTCTCTTGTAATGCACCTTAGTGATGTATATAAATTTCAATGCGTTTAAAATAGTGAAACATTATTTAAATAAACCGCAGACGATTTTTCTCCATAGACGTAATGTAACGGAATTATTTTTACTGTCCCTGTAAAGTAACTATAAGTGCTATGCACACACTGTTCCATATTAAGCTTCTTCTAATGCACCTTAGTGATATGTATAAATTTCAATGCGTTTAAAATAGTGAAACATTATTTAAATAAACCGCAAATGATTTTTCCCCATAGACCGCAATGTAACGGAATTCTTTTGAGTGTCCCTGTAAAAAAACTATAAGTGCTACACACTTCCGTTGAAATAGGGAACATGCTATAGATAACGACAATAACATATAAAAATTGCAGAGCAATCCGAGCATATTTACGGGAGTTAGAGCACGGACAGACGGCAGACGGCCAGACAAACCGAAGTCATAAGCACTTTTCAACTAGGTTGGAAAGTGCTAAAAATGATTCAACATTTCTAAAAATGGATAGATGTACTTAAAATGATTCTCGTTATTAAAAACAAATTTTTATTAATAACATCCACTTGCTACGATTTGATACATTTTCATCTACCTAGTGAGTGAAATGAATCATACAAATCATAATAAATTGCAAAATTCAATTTCTTTTCCTCCCAATTTTATAATAATTGGTATATTTAAATTAAAGCATCAGAATATAAAAAAAAAAAAAACTGAAAATTGTAAAAGACATCTCCTACTTATGTAATTAAATGAATGAACTCATTCTCCTAAAGCATGATTGACATTTAATACTTCTACATCTTATTCAAATTTGTCTTCAACTTCACACCTCCATCATCAAAGCTGATGTCACGGTTTCCATGGCAACCTCCCATGTATAGCTGAAAGCATTTTCCTTTCAGCTCTACATGAAAGATAAATGCTCTATACATATTACTGTCTCGAAAGAATGGAAATGTCTTAGCTCTTCGCCTTGTGGTTTGTTACTTATAAAATTTATATAAAAAGGAAAAGAACAAAATACAGGATTATTCAAAATGATGCACAGTATTTTAATATACTATAATAAATACACTCACCAGAACTGCTTTAAAGTGGAAGAAAACTCAAACATTTTCATTTTATTGCATCATAATGTTCTATATGACTTCCTCCAGTCACACGGACAATGTCCAGGGCAATGGTCTAGTTCGTACCAAACTCGTTTAAGCATGTCTGGTGTTATTAAGTTCAGAGCATTACATATGCATTATTTCAGGTTGTTAAAGTTTTGTGGTAGTGATACCATATATTGTGCTGTCCCTCTAAAAAAAAAAAAAAAAAAAAAACCCATTTTTTGAAATTTTCGTCTATATAAAGTCTAATAAAGAATTTTAAAAAATTAAACATGGCTAAATTTTCACAGTGTGTTCTGACCAAGATTTTAATGTTGAGCATTTTTCATTTTATCACTATTACAAAATGGCAGCCAATTAAGTGAGAATTAAAAAAAAAAAAAAAAAAAAACACTTTTCCAAAAAATAACCTGTGTTACCTGAAAAACACCCACACCTGACATAATCAGCTGAAAATGAAGCATTTTATTACCTATTAATGATTTAACATAAAAACAATTAAAAATTTACAAAGATTATTCTATAATTCTATTATAACAAAAAAATCTGTAAAAATGAAGCTTGTGTTTGCCTGAATTCTGCAATGGTTAGTTTAAATTATTTTAAAATTAAATAAGCACTCCTTAGATATTTTTAACTATTTTTATTATTCTAATTGGTGCATAAAAACAGAACAAAACAAAAAAAATGACTTTAGTGAAATATTTGATGTAGTATGAGAGTATATCTTTTTTTTTTTTTTAAGAAACATTTCACTGTGGTTTTTTTTTTTTTTTTAGAGGACAGCACAATACACATTTGTCTTTCACAAAGCCACACAAGAAAAAAATCAAATGGCGTGATGTGCGATGACTTCAGCCTTTGCAAAGACAGCCTGTTCAAGTTGGCGATACCATTTACAAATGTTTTTGTCAGTAGGACTTTCTTCACCAAAACGCCTGTGAAACGCACATTGGACTAAAACTATAGATTCATTACAGCGAAAGCAGCAACACCACAACTTCTGTAGTGCTACCAGACAAGGCAAATGTTAAAATGTTTGAGTTTTCCTTCATATTAAACCTATTCTGTTGGTAAGTATGTTTCAAAAAGAGTTTATTATAGTATTTTAAAATACTGTACACCATTCTAAATAACCATGTACATTTACACAAAAGATTTTTAATGAAATGTGGAGGTGAAGAGGCTCTTTACCAATTTCAACCGATAGGCCGCCACTGAATGATAGGAAAATTTATCCAGTCATGATTTAAATTCCATGAAATAAAATTAAAAATTTAGTTATTTAGAATATAATCTTTACATTGAGTGTAATCATGCAAAAATTATATACAGAGTAACAGAATTTCTTTTATGAATCCAATTCACAGCATACATAAATATTTTTAAAACTCAAACTTTTTGGCAATCCTAAGTGACGTTCTTTTTTTCAAAGTAATATGGATTTTGAACATTCTGTTCCAAAATTTTATATTAAATAAGCAATGTTACTTTCATTATTAAAACAAGTGAAACAATTCACAATGAGTAAAAACAACTTACCCACTTCGCGCATAACTCTCAAACCTTCCTGATAATTGGGACCAGCCCTGCGCACAAATATGGAGACTCGATGATCAATCAATTGAGTTTGGAATTCGACGAGCGCTTTAACAATTCCCTGAAATAATCAGAAGAATGTAGAGACAAATACATTTAAAAACACAAACTTAATAAGGCATAAGACTAAATAATAATAATAAATTATAACACCTTGTAATAATATATTTCTTTTAAATGCTAAAAGGTGTAAATTAACAACATAATACAAATTAAAATAACTTATTAGGTTTTTGACATGTTTCGACTCACTCTGAGCAAATGAGAATATCAAAATGAGAATCAAAAACAAATGAGAATATTCCCATATTCTCATTTATTATAGGAATATTCTCATTTCTTTTTTTAAATGGCTCTGAGTGAGGCGAAGCTTGTCAAACAACCTAATAAAAGTTATTTTACTATGTTGTTAATTTATACCTTTTAGCATTTAAAAGAAATATAAGGCATAAGACTTTTAATGCCCAAAATATTAATTTTTTTGTGTATATAAGGGTCAGTCAAATGAAAACAGAACACCCACCATGAAACACATTCCTCGCCAAAGTTGGCAACATTGTTGTAACATATCGAAACTTCCATCTCGAGGGTTGGCAGAAATGCATAATGACAGCTCACAGGTACTTCAGTTTTTTTTTTTTATTATTATTTCTTTGTACATGAGCGTAGTGAAAAGTGTGTTCATCCAGCATTAGAAATGGCAGCAAGCAAAGAAGAGCAGAGGTATGGGTTCTATATTTTTGGTGGCTGGGGGGGTGCTGGAACACATAAAATTCAACGTTGCATGTCTGCTGTCTACAGCGAACACTGCATGTCACTGACAAGTGTGCACAAGTGGCATAACAGATTCCGAGAAGGACGCACATCACTGCAAGTCTATCCCCAGCCAGGACAGGCTCATCGAGCCAGTGTTCACCATAGGCAGCAGACATGCGATGAACTTTATGAATGCACTTTTCACTATGCTCGCCTACAAAGAAATAATAAAACAACTGAGTACCTGTGAGCTGTCATTATGCATTTCTACCAACCCTCAAGATAGAAGTATCGATATGTTAAAAGTTACAACAATGCTGCCAACTTTAGTGAGGAATGTGTTTTATGGCAGGTGTTCTGTTTTCATTTGACTGCCCCTTATATATAATATACACAGGGTATCCAAAAAGTCTGGAAACAGTCAAATAATTCAAGAAATATACATCGGATTGAAAAACGGAAAATATGTGTTCAATATTTTTGAAAAATCTATTTAGGTATATCAAAATTGTCCCCCCCCCCCCCAATTCTTCCTCTGGAGGAAAGGGGGGGAGGTGTGCAACACCCTTTTTTATTGAAAATTTGGATTCTACGGGAAAAATACTTAACTTTTATATTTAACATTTTCTTCAAAAAATCATAGATGGTGCTATAATCAAGTAAAAGGCAGTGAGAATAGTTTCCATTGAAAAGTCTGGAAACAGTCGAATAACTCAAAAAATATGCATCAGATTGCAAAACGGAAAAATAAGTGCTCAATATTTTAGAAAAATGGCAACTTTGATATCACTAAATAGATTTTTCTAAAATACTGAACACATATTTTTCAGTTTTTCAATCAAATGTATATTTCTGCAGTTATTAGACTATTTCCAGCCTTTTCAATGGAAACTATTCTCAATGCATTTTACTCTATTGCAGCGCCATCTACGATTTTCCATAGAAAATGTTAAATACAAAAGTTATGTCGTATTTTTTTCCCGTAGAATCCTAATCAGCAATAAAAAAAGAAGGGTTATTTAAGATTTCAAAGTTGCCCCCCCCCCTTTCGTCCTAGGGGGCAGAGTTGGGGGGGCAACTTTGATATCCCTAAACAGATTTTTCAAAAATACTAAACACATACTTTCTGGTTTTGAACCTGATGTATATTTCTCAAGTTATTCGACTGTTTCCAGACTTTTCGGACTATATATACACAATGTTTTCTGGGCATTTTAAAATAAACTGCACAAAGTAATTTCTATAATTACACTAGTTATGTTTTAAAATGCATCAGGTATTTTCTATGTAAAAAATGATTTCAATGATAATTTATAAATCAGTACTAGAAATATCTCGGCAATGGATGAAACAATTTCGCTATTTATTTTTCAATAAAAGTCTGTATATTTCCTTAATCCTTAACCAATGCTTTAAATTTTTATAATTGTTCATTTTGTACTTTCATCTATCTTTACAAGAAGAAAATATTGGATTCATGAAAAATTTTGACTTCCAGTTTTCAACAGATTTATTCGTTTTAGAAGGTCTTTAACACGATTTGACTGTTTTTAATAAATGTCTGAACGATTTTCACAATAGCTGTCTCAAGAATTAATGAGTGGATTTCATCAAACTTCAGATTCTGTTAGACCTTGATATAAGTTGGTGCTGTTATGCTGCATTTTTGAATTCTAAAATGAATAATTAAAAATAACTACACTTTTTAAAGTGTTAACATGTATGAGATAGAAAGTTTTGAGATTATCACATCCGACTAGTTTTTTGTTGAAAACCAATACATTAAATTTGACAACCTGAAACTTTTTTATAAATGCAAAATTTAAAAAAAAATAATTGTTCATATTTTAATATGCTTTTTTTGTGATTTTTGAAAGGTCAAAATGTGTTTATTTTATGAAAAAATTACCTCTACCTCATTCTCAGACATCAAAACAACTTCATAGGATACCTATTTTCTAATCTGAAAAACTTACATGCCAGCGATTTAACTAATTTTTAAATTATATTTAATTTTTGTGCAATTCTAATATTTATACTTAATTTTAAAATTTTCTAAAAAGGCAGCATCACCTGAAACTTTAATTTCATTTCATACACACAAAATTGCAAACTCTGAAGAAAAGTAAAATGTAAATTAAAATATGGTTATCATATGGGTCTAAAAAACAGAAATTTATGTTAATTATAAAAAAGTCTAGTTTTTCCAACTCTATTTTTATTTTGAAAAGTACATTTATTTTCAGTAAAGGCAAAGTGGTGCAGGCATTAGCGGGTCAATGCAGATATTTTGCATTAATTTTCTTTACCTCTAATGATTTGGAAGGGAGGGAGGGAAGATTTAAAAACAGGGTTGGGTTTTTTTCATTATTAAAATAATCTGAGTTTCCTCACTCAGTAGGAAAGATAAGCATGCTATGTAATAACAGTAAATAATAAAATTACAGAACTTTAATGAATTATGTATTGATAAAATTTTGGATAAAACTTAAAATAGGATACCATTTTAGTGAATTTTGTACTTTGGGTAAAATTTTACAAGGTACGTAAGGAAAAAAAAAACTTGTAAAGCAAAGTGTTTAACACTGCTAAAAGACTGGCGAGTTATTAATTTAGCTTACAAAAATTAAAACTTAAAAGCAGAATTAAATTTAATGAAAATTATAAGAAAAACATTTACTGCATCTCACAATGCAAATAAAAGTAACATATGAGTAAATTATTAAAGAAAATCTGTTTCTACCTCTTTTCCTCCACTAGTGAAAAAACATTTTTTCAAAACCAGTCCCCACCTCCCTACTTTACAAGAAACCCTCTAACACTATTTAAAATAATTAAAAGAAAATGTACATATGATTGAATAGGTGTGTGTGTGTATATATATATATATATATATATATATATATATATATATATTAGAATAAGGTAAGAGATATGTACTTAAAACACATACGTAAACACAAAAAAGAAAAATTTGCATTTCATTTAACATAGATTAATATTACAAAAATATTACATAGCCCTACAATGCATTATAATTTATATTTTCATGCCAAAAAAAAAAAAATTAAAAAAAAATAAAATGTAAAAAAATACTCTATTTAAAAAAAATTATTTTCTCAAATATATATAAAAAAAAAAAAAAAAAAATATCCAATTTTGGTTTTCTTTTAAATACAGTATAAAAATGTATAAACATAAATAACTACCTTAAAAGTAGCAGCCACATTGGTAAAATTGGCAATTCCACCTCCAATCAACAATATCTTTCCTGGGAAAGAAATTGGATATTATGAGTTCAGTAAAATGAATTAAAGATTAAACTTTATATATAATTAAAATTTTATTATAATGCATTATCAAACACAAGAAAAAAATACTACAAAATTAACAATTTTGAAGTTTACATAACCATGAAAGCAAAAAAACATTAAAATTTACTTTTAAAAAAATTGACAAATACATCTAATTCTTAAACTCGCACCTCTTAGCATGAAACAATACTTCTCTAATATTGATGTTAAATTTTAAAACTTATTAATTAGAACTTTCTATTAATTAGAATTGAAACTGTCAAAGATTATTATCTTCGACAATACATTGTATTCTATTTTTTTAGTCTCATAATGCATAAGCAGGATAATCTGCGATTCTGTATATCTTTTTTTAACATATTTCTGTATATTTTCTAACATAATTCAAATATTTTGTAGGATTATAGTTAGGGTTGAATGTTTGTTGTGGGGAAAATAGATCAAATTTCTCACAAAACTTTCAAAATACTGCAAAATTTTTGTGCGATAAAATAAGTGTTGTAACATTACAATTTTACTTATTATATAGTGAAAATATTATTCAAATAAATAAGTAAATTCGTACTATATCTAATAATTCTATTTCTTTTAATTCTTTAACTTTTATGAGCACAATTTTTATATGAAATCGTTAAATTATTCTTGTTTAAGCTTCTTTTATCTCATAACACAATTTTGTTACCTAAAAATAACTTTTCAGTGCCCATGCTATTTTTTGTGCTTTTTTCAAAATGTACTAAGGAAACATACATCATGAACAGTTTTAATACAGATATTAGGTTTTAAAAGAGGATATTACATTTTCCCCACAAGATTTACCTACAATCTTAGAATTTTTCCTATATTGGTCCACATTCTGTAAGAGAAAATGAATGATTTCAAAAGAAACTATGCACATATTTATAAATAGAAATAAGCAAGAAAGTTTCAGTGTTCAAATAGTAACAAGTTTATAACAAGCTGACATGAGTTACTTTAATTACATTACATTTCATAATATAATCCAAATGATTATAACTCAAAGTGCAGACACTGGTTTAACTAGCAGTACACAGCAGGTTAAAACATGATTGTCTTCAAAATTCACACAAGAAATTTAAAAAAAAAAACCTTGTGTAACTGAGATTCAGTTTTTAAATCTGGATGTTGCAATGGGATTTTGTTAAGCATAGGTTACTTTTGGCCATACTGTTCGAAGAGACATACTTTCAGGGAAGACGTTTGAAGGGGAAAGTGACCCAAATTATTATTGTTCTCATACAAGGAAAACCTTGAAAACCATTGTCACCCCAGGCAGACTTTCCTTTTCCATATGATTTGGTTCAGTGCAGTGATTAGTATCATCTAACTCTCAGTTACAAGCAGATTTCTCTAGCTCTCAGCAAATGTCCAGTGGGAAATAATCTAGACATGCTTTTGCAAACTTATAGGATTGCTAATTTAAAATTGTTTTGCTTTATGTGTTATGAGAATTATAAACCTGGTAGGATTGCAGAGGGTGTGTTGATAATAAATGTGGTAAAAAAAATAACAAAGCAGTCAATACTTTTCATATTCAATTCCTGAAAAGTAGATGAAACTTGAAAATTAATTTTGCTTCAAAGCAATCTGTGTACATGTTTGCAATCAATATTTTTTAACCCTCTGACTGTCCGGCAAAAAGGCAAAATTGTAATGTTTTCTCTGTATTTGATTATAAATGCTAAAAAGAAATAAGATTATTCCAAAATTATATTAAAAAAACTTAATTATATATATATATATATATATATATATGAATAAGAGTATTAATCATCACTCAATGTATTAAAAGTGCATTATATGCATAGAATTACATTAATTTAAATAATGCTTGTATTGCGGTGAAACTTGGAGCTTAGTAAATGTATTAACACTGGCATGTCAGTGAGAGGGTTAAATCATAAATAAACTTTAAAAACATTAGCTATTTAATTTAAAATAAATGTTATTGCTAAATTAGTATATAACCCCGTCAAAAATGACAGATTGTTGATCTGCGTTTCTTTTTCATAAGACTTCATACAAACAGCATGAAGACTTTATTATTGAAAGGTTTGTACTGTAAAAAAGTACATTTTAAAAATGACAAATGATTTCTACAAATAAAAATGATGAGGATATATCTATATATATTTTACTCCATATTAAATTTCGGAAGTAGTTCAACGATTTATAAAACAACGATTTATTGGACAAAACAAAACATTCAAATTAAATATTAACAAATAATCCATGTGCGAAAGTTTTTGTAAAAAAGTGTTATCAATGTTTTTTCTAAGCCGATTGACTCACACATAACTCATTGTTTGATTACATAAGCAAAATTAAATGCAAATTACGTTGTACTATGTATTCCTTATTATTTTAATTACGTTTGATAAGAAAGAATCATTTTACAGTATATGAACCCTTATCCGGAATTCCAAAATCCGGAAAAACCCGAAGTCAGCAAAAAAAATTTCAAAAATTTTCTAAATTTGTATATTTTTACAAAAATTTTAGAATTTTTGAAAATTTTCGAAAATCTTACCGATTTTTAATTTTTTTTTTTCAGTCCATTGTGTTTCAGTGTGTAATCACTAAAATATTGTTACTTCGGTAGCAGGTGAACACGCCCCCCCCCCCCCCCCCCCCCCCCCCCCTTCTTCCCAAAATTAGAAACAAATCATTTTTCTCTCAAATTTTAGTTTAAAATTAATTTATATTACGATTTGTTTGAAACAAAAAATAGTTATATATTTATTTCATCAAGGGTGATTCTGTTCCGAATTTTCCTAAAAATTTAAAGCATTCGGTTTCGAAAATTTTAGTCTTCAGTCCAAAGATTCGAACATAACAAAATCTCGAATATTGAGCAATTGTCGCCGAAAAAAACAATTATGTCTATCGTTCGAAGAAAAAGTAGACAATTTCTTCAAAGGATTGCGGAAACAACTTGAATTTTGTCAAAGGATTGAAAAAACGTAAATTTCTTCTAAGGACTCCGAAAAAATGAAAAATTTCTTCAAGAGATCACAAAAAAAACAAAAATTTGGTTAAAAGATCGTGGAAAAAAAAAAAACGCGAATTTAGTCAAATAATCGCGGAAAAACATTAATTTCTCCAAAGGATCGCGAAAAAAACGCAAATTTCTTCAAAGCACTGCAAAAAAATTTCTAATTTCGTTAAGGGATCGCAAAAAAAGTGGAATTTCGTTAAAGGATCGAAGGAAAAAAAACAAATTTTGTCAAAAGATCACAGAAAAAATGCGAATTCCGTCAAAGGATCGCGAAAAAAAAAAAAAACCCGCTAATTTCGTCAAAGAATCTCAGAAAAAAAACTAATTTTGTCAAAGGATCGTAAATAAAAGGTAAATTTCGTCAAAGAATAGCAAAAAACACAAATTTCCTCAAAGAATCGCAGAAAAATGCAAATTTTGTCAAAGAATCACGAAAAAAAAGCATGAATTTTGTCAAATAATCGTGAACTTCGGGAGGACCTAAAATCCGGAAAATTCCAAAACTCGGAAAGCCTTTGGTCCAGAGGATTTCTTATAATAATAGTCCTGTACTGTATTTAAGATGGAAGCAAAATTTCAAAATACGCCAGTAGATGGCGCCAATGTACTGGATTGATCACTCAAATCCTCCATACGAAAGAATTCACCGCTATTTCTGAAAAGAAAAGTGCTGACAGAAAAAAATATATATACAGAAATGTTGATATACGTGTTTTATATGAAATAGTTTTTGAAGGTTTTAAACAAAATTAAAATATTTAAAAGCTCTAACATGCTTTTACAAATATTTTAACAGCAGAATCGGGTGAAGCATAGCTTTTTCATTAAGCCTAACATGGCGTTTAACTAGGGTCGATTCGCAGATCAGAGTGGTCGAGCCCGGAGCCGTTACAGACACTTTCTTGCCTTCGGATTTTATTATAAGTAAAATGTGAAAACAATTTCAAAAATTAAAAAATTAGGTAATTTAAGTATAAAATGTACCGTAAAATCCCGTTAATCCGCCCCCCCCCCCCCCCTAAACACGACGGAAAATCGTAAAATAAGCAGAAGGGGACGCTTACATGGTATTAAAACTGTAGTATATGATATTTATGGGTGGTGGGGGGAGATGCTAATGGCCGATCATCGCAAAGCATGCATTGTTTTAATAAAGTAACAAAAGAAAACATTTTGAAAAAAAAATAATAGACAAAATAGAAAAAGAGTATAACTTCATGATTAATGGCGATTTCAGATTATAGAAAATTCTGGATTTCAGAAGCTTTGAAACTGGAATGCATTTAGATAAATAATAACACTAATATCTGTCATTAATTTTGTAACAGAAAAATAAAAGGAACTTGACTGAGAAATTGCAGTTGAAAATGTCCTGAAGTAATTTCGAGAACTTGTAACATTTTATGCGGTGTCGCCCTCTGTTGTGAGTTAGGAAGATTAAATAACCGTTTTTTTAATCATGATTTCGTATTTATAAATGCTAAATAAATAATAGAAATCATGAAAATTGAGAAGATTTGAGAAGAACGAATTGGTAGTGTTGCCAGATTATTAAAATAAAAACATTACTACCACAAAGGTAGCACAAATTACGCTAAAAATTCGAATGTGTATCGACAAATCGATTGATCTGATCAATGAATCGATATTTTTTTTTTGTGATTGGTTTTCATAATGTTAAATACGACTATAAATTCTTTAATAAAATAAATAGATTCTCTTTTAATCAAAATATTTTCCACACAGCACCAAATAAACATTTTTTAACTTATTTCATGAGAAACTTTCACTATCGATATTTTTATTACCTTCATATCACCATGGAGATACATTTACAGCAAAACTAATGTTTGGTTATATTGCTTTTTCAGATCGACAATGTTTTTGTAGATGTTTGCGATATATCAAAGAATCGTCACGCCTTTCTGATCCATCGGGAAAAAAAAAAAACACTCGGGAGATGGAATTTTTGGTGTTGATCTTGATGTGCACGGTGAAATTTCTGTTGGGGGAGGGCGCTTTCTTGGGATTTTTTAAATTTTCCAATTTGTTTACAAAGTGGGAGGGGGGCGCTTAATCGAGAAGGGCGGATTAACGGTATTTTACGGTATATATATATAAAATGCTAAGATATGTGGCGGTGAAAAAGCATTTACTTCTTTTTTGCTGATAATGACGAGTGGTTTGTTTTCACTGATTTGCAAATATTAAGAAAAGTATTTGAGGTATCAATTTAAAACTCGCCACACACATGTAGAAAAATTTTCTTCATCCGAAAATCCAATTTTTGTAAAAATCAGCCAGTAATTTGACTTAATTTTTGCAAAAACTAGTTACTTTCTGAAAAGGAAAGAAAATAAAGTGTGAAAAACTAAAAAACACATGCCATTTTGTTTGTTTCAAAAGTTACCGATATTTGTTAATGTTAGTTTCATTGTTGTAACTTATGCACTTTAACCTCATTGTTGTCCGCATCATTATGACGTCAACGTTATTGATGCACACATTTGTGATTTAGGATACAGATTGACTTTTAGAAGCTTTACTTCTTATGTACGTAACAGCCACTTTTTTTTCTTTTTTTATTTGGAAAGTGCAAACCGATTGGTAACTAAATTACACAGTACATTAAAGGTCATTGGTTAAATTTTGAGGGGGGGGGAGTTAGGTCATAATTATAATATTGTGTTAATGTTAAAAGTATATTTGACCTGGTACTCCTTGGCAGTGGAAGGTGGAACTAAAAGATGTTTCAATCATTCGAGGTTCATTTGGAAAAAATCGATCAGCAAAGCGCATGCTTTGCCTGCTAATACAGAAATAAAACATACTGGCTAACCCGCCCGGCATTGAACGGGCCAAAAATATTAATAATCTGTTCTATACGAAACTTAAACCAAACCCCGTCGTAATCAGGTCCATAGTTCCACCTTCCACTGCCAGGGGGCGCAGTCTGTTCTGGAAGAGGCCTTTTCAGAGCACTCGACCCAACCAAATTTCCTAGTAGAATTGAAATTTAACCACGGGTAAACATTGCCAAAATAGCAGAAATCGCAAAAGTTGGTTACGTAATCGATCGGTTTCTAAAGGGTTAATGTAGATATTTTTTAAAACCCAATGATGCGTTTTGAAGAAAATGAACGCGTCTATGATTTGGAGTCTACTGTTTGTCCGTACTCACATTTCCTGAGTCGATGGTGATTTTTAAACCTGGACCGAAAACTCGCGAGAGTGAGTTTTGGAAAGGATTTTTTTTTGGAGGGTTAAAATTAAAAATTTTCAAAACGGATACCAGATTTTAAAAAACAAAGGGATGTAGATTAGTTGAGGTATTTTTAGTTTTTCGTATCTTGTTTATAAATGCCAATTCGGATTTTTAAAGATAGGGGAAATAGTTAAAGCGAAATTGACTTATGGTAAAAAACGTTTTTGAAATCGTTAACGTTATTTTATTTTTTAAACTAAAGGTTTCTGCCTAAATCTGACAGAACGTAGATGTCTGTAGGTGTGTTTGATTTTTGTTTGGTTATTTTAGAAAGCCTATGCCAGATTTTATATATCATAGAAAATCTGAATTCGCAAAAGAGTCCTGCGCACGAATTTTTTTTGAAGGGTTAATATTTGTATTTTTCAAAAACAAATACAGATGTCGAAAAAGGAATAAATGTAGATATTGTCTGGTATTTTTAGTTTTTCGTACCAGGGTTCATACTCATTTCCCCTCAAAAAATCCCCTGAGAATCCCCTGATGTATTTTCCAGAATGAATAATTTTCCCATGTTGACAATTAACGACATTTTTTAAAACTTAGTAAGTATTACACCCCCCCCTCCAAATAAATAAATAAATAAAGAGGTAATCACAAAAGTAAAGTTTTTATATCAGAAAGTTAAAAAAAAAAAATATATATATATATATATATATATATATATATATATATATATACACATACAGGTATGTATAAAAAACCTGTATGTATTTTTCCCAGATCAGCAGCAAATTTTCTAGGTATCAAGATTTTGTTATGTTACACACAAAAATCTTAAGAGTTGTGAAAGTTCCACTCTCAAAGTTCACAACTGATTCTGAAGCACAAACTACTGATTTGTTACAGAATTTTTTGCAAAATTTACAAATTGTTGAACATTTTGCAGATACATGCTTTTACGTCACAAAGCATGCGAATAACAGCAAGTGCCCTCATTTCCCAGAGTAGCCGATTGTTTTGCCAAATTTTCCCAGGTTTTTGGTATTTTTTGGAAAATCCCCTGAGATTCTCCTGATTTTTAAGACACAAAATTTATCCCCTGACTTTCCCCTGATTCCCAGGTTTCCCCTGATGAGTATGAACCCTGCGTACCTTTCTCTGAATCGCCGATGCGAATTTTTAAAAATTCGCCAAAATCGCAAAAATCACAAAATGGCATACAGAAAATATACTTTTTAGAAGGGTTAATTTTTGTATTTTTTAAAACCAAAGGGGGCTTTGGAAAGGGCAAAGTCAGTTCTTTAATTTGGTGACCTTTGTTTTTCCGTATTTTTTGTATTTCGGTGGATGCAAGGCACGGAAAACGGGAGAAAATAAAAAACATGAATTCGATGCTGTTTGATTATTTGATTTTTTTTGAAAGGGTTAAATGTAAATTTTTTCAAACCAACCAGATCGTTTGAGACGTAAAAGTATTTTCTTTCAGAATATGTAGACGGTTTTTCCGTATTTCTAACCGTTTGCCCATGGCGAATTTAGAAAAACTTAAAACAAAAACTGGATGTGTTGCGCTTTTTTTCTTCTATTCCGGAAGATACGGATATTGGTTTCTGCACATGCGCCAGCTAGCTTTTGAATAATGACGTTTTTATTTGTGATCTTTGATCAGTTTTTAATTAATAACTACTTTAATTTTCAAAATATTAAAATTCTGATGTAATGGTGCATCAGGAGAGGGTTTGGACTACCTATATCTAAATTTGCAACCTTCTAGGTGGGCTGGATTTTCCTAACCATCGCCAACAGACACACTGACACACACACAGAGCGAAACTTTCTTTTAATAGTATAGATTTGTGATTAAAAAGCAAAATTGAAATGTTTAGATTTATATTTCTATGTCCCATGTTTTTCTCGAAGCAGATGACGTCATTTTCTAATGCAGTTAAAATACGATTGTTAATTTTTTTTCTAGCGCGTGCCTTTTGCAATCTTGGATCAGTTTTTACTCTAACTTTGATGGAATAAATTAGATGATATTCTGGCTTGACTAAAAACTAAATGTTGTTTGCTGATATTTTTATCCTTACTTTTTCTGTAGAAGTTTAAACCTGCATCTAATAAATATTACATATTGATAAAAAATGGTACTTCTCTATTATCCCCTCGACCATTTTTCATAACAAAAAACTATCGCCAAATAAACGGGAGAACGTTTTCACATGGAATATTAAAATAAATAAATAAATAAAATATAAGAATTTAAGGACACAATTGTTATTTTAATTAATGAAATAACTAATAAATTAGTAAAACATAATGAAAAATACACGCAAATGTCGAATTAAAAACCACTTGATGACGTAACAAACACGTATAATGCTTCTGACGTCAAGTAAATGGGGCTGCATTTTTGGCGTTTAATCATACAGTTTGGCGATACTTTTTTGTTATGAAAGTGGTCGACGGGATAATAGAGAAGTATCTAGAAAATATTGGATTTCAGTGCGAAATCCTTGCACGGGCCCTCTGGTTTAATTGTAAATTAATGGCATCAACAAAGCTATAATGCATAATGATAAAATAAACCAAATGGACAATATTCCCGTGACGTCACAATAAATATGAATTTTTATTCGCTTATAAAACACGCGGATAAATATTTTTACCGAAATCTAAATTGCAAATTAAAAAATTCGATAAAAAAAGCCACGTGCTTTTAATATTTATTATTTCTGTTTCATCCTTGCAACCACGGAGTTTCTTGTTACTCCGTGCGTCGCAACAGTGGGCGTTATCCGAATTGCCGACTTTATGACGTCATAAGCAGATGTAAAAGTTTAATTTAAAATTATGGGTAATTAATAAAATTTTTGAACAAACGAATGTACGATAACAAATCTGTGTCCAAATATCTTTCATTTAAAAAAAGAATGATGTAATTTGATGCAGTAGGTTGTTCTCACGGATTGTCGAAAGAAATCGCTTAGCGTTTTAAATATATAGATAACTTTTTAAACTTATTTTAATGATTACACTTTAATGATTACACTTTTAAATTTTTCATTGTTATTACACTTTTATAATTTTGATGGTTATTAGATTTTTCCTTGTTTATGGTTTTCTATAATTTTTATTGAACATTTAATATATTACAATAAGAACTACCATTTTTAATATTTATAATACACATGTGATATTAATTTGATATGATAACTGTTAATACCCCATTTATATCACTCTTTCAGTTATAAAACTTTTTTGTTGGTCCTCTAAGAGTTGCATGAGTGGTCACTGTATTTTGTTTCAATATTATAATTAATGCAACCATGACCAGACTAACCCTATGTGAGACCCTGGGACAAATATCCAGTTCAAAGGGCTCACATATGATTTTTGTAGCTTCAATTTATATAAATTTTAAGAGAAAATACCTGATTTTAGCTTTGGAAGAACCCTGGGCAGCTGCTAATTTGCCCTTGTGATAATCAGGCCTTGAATGAAACGGGTCATTTAAAATATGCAAATACATTCAGATGCTTTTTTTTTATTATTTGCCTAATGTTAATAACAAATTTGCTACAAACCTTCAGGATGTTTTTCTTGGATCATCAATCCTAAAATTGTTTTAGCATATTCGTAAGTCTGCATCTCGGTGGGAGCTCCAGAATATTCACCATAGTTGGCTAATTCAGTTGCTCCACCCAATTCGCAAATGGTATCACTAAAAACATTACAAGAAAGCTACATGAGACTGCTTCACACACTTACTAAAATTCAGAATCAAGAATTTATAGTAGTCTAAATGTTCTTATTTATTCAAATTTAGTCTATATTGTTGGGTACTAAACTTAATTTTAAAGGTATTTTTGTTTCATAATGAAAACAAAGTTAAAAGTACCTGTCATTCAAAATATTGTCCATTGTTAGCTACAACTTTTTTCTATATTTGCAGTAAAAAATTGGATTCCTCGGTAGAAGAATGATTCATCTTTTGAGGCTATCCATGAATCGAGCCATGTTTGGATATCTTCAAAACAAGTGGTCAGAAAGGTGATTCTGCATGGATCGAAACAAGGGGTAATCTGAAGGAGCAAGGTCTGGGGAATAAGGCAGGTATAGTAGCACATCCCATACGAGCATCTCTAGAGTTTCCTTCACCATTCTTGAAACATGGGTCCAAGCATTATCATGATGGAAATTACTTTGTAGTGTCTTCTGGTGTATTTTGGTCGTTTTGCTTTCAATTCGCAGTTCAGCTGCACAAGTTGTTGCTGGTAATAATTTCCAGTAATATTTTGACCAGGTTTAAGCAGCTTTGAATAGACTATCCCCTTCTGGCCCCACCAAATACAGAGCATCATCTTCAAACAATAGATATACAGCTTTGCTGTTGATGTGGATGATTGACCAGGCTTACACCATGACTTTCTGTGCTTGGGATTATAATGTATCCATTTTTCATCCCCAATGACGATACGATGTAAAAAACTTTTCTTTCTTTGCCGTTGAAGCAGAAATTCACATGTGTAAAAACACCTTTCAATGTCTCTTGGCTTCAATTCATATGGCAATCTATTTTCTTGCTTTTGAACCACTACCATTGACTTCAAATGTTTCAAGATGGCCATTTCGGTCACATTTAATGCCTCTGCTAATTTGTTAAGAGTTCGGCATTGATCTGAGCCCAGCAATACCTCCAATTCTTCATCTACACACTTTTTCAGTTGGCCAGGGCGCTCCTTGTTGTCCGAACCAAAATGGCTATCTTTGAATAGCCAAATTAGTGATCACATGTTGAATTCAATGGAGCATAACCTCCATAAGCTTTGGTCAGCAATTGATGGCTTTCAGCTGCCAATTTCTGCAAATGGAAACAAAAATGTAATACTTCCTGCAAATTGGGTTTCATTGGCACAAAACTTGACATCTTCAATGCACAAAACACATCTGTTGTTTATACTCGGACTAAATAAAATATACCAATTCGTCAAGCATAATGACAGGGCTCTCATATGCTGTTGGCTGTCGTAAGGATTGACACCTACATGTGCTACTTACGTCCTCTGTTGCCAATCCTTTAAAATTAAGTTTAGTACCCAATAGTTTTCAATCTTTGGTCTAAATTAATTCGCAAAAAATACCCTGAATATAGAACAAATTCTTAATTGGATATGGATACTTTCTTTTTATAATAGCCTTGGTGAGAAAAAGATCTTGGCAAGAGAAGAAAAATTCTCCCAAACATTTTCTTGCAATTCATTCATCATCGCCCTCGCTAATGTTAATCCTATGGGCGTAGGATGCATTTGTATATTTAAAATTTCTCCTCGGGAATTCCATATATTTAACTTCTGTTTTCTGTGTACACTTCTTAAAGGATGTCTTTTTTTTTTTCTAATAGTTGTCAAAATATTTCTAAAATATATGCTTAATTTAGTATCATCAATTTTGCACATGTAATCAATTTTTACATTCTGTTGTTGATATAACCTTGATAATGCTGTGGACGGTCGGTTGAATTTGATAAATGTGTTCTTTCAATCTTTTTTTAAACTTACGAGTGATCATGCCTATATAGGATAAATCATTTTGCATTTCTGTACAAAATGAGATAGAATAGATTCCTGCGATGTTGTTATTGGGTATCAGATCAATTGTACTGGGAATTAAATCGTAACTTTGATGGTGGTTTAGCTATTAAGTTGAGAATTATAAAGTTGAGCTATTAAGTTGCACATAAAATTAAGCATATATTTTAGAAAAAAAATGACAACTAAGAAAGAGACATCCTTTAAGAAGTGTATACAGAAAACAGAAGTAAAAAGCATTAATTTCCCAAAGAGATATTTTAAATATACGAATGCATCCAATACCCATAGAATTAACATTAGCGAGAGGAATCGAAAAGTTCACCAACGAGCAGCCTTAATATAAGAAATATAATACTAATGAAAAAAAACAATAATTTAGCTAGTCATGTGAACACCTTTTTAACACTTTCCAACATAGTTGAAAATGTTCACAAAAGAATTTAGTTACAGTACTAACTATGAGAGATACTTGCTAGAAGTGAGTTTTTAGTTGTGTTAAGCCATTTTTAAATTTAACTAACTTTTTGCATATTACTCAATGTGTAAAATTTTCTACAAATCATCTTCTGCCAAAAGAAAGTGGATACTTTTCAGTCTACAGATGTAATTGCTGAAATTGTGTTTTCTAATGTGTTATGAGCTTTCTGAATTGTTTAGTTAAATATCAACAAAAGGTGGAATTTTTTTGCAGTATTCTGAATGTGTTTGAAAGGGTTTCATAATTTATGCTAGGCACATTTTTTTTTTCTTTGTTTTCTTTTTGAAATTGCTGATACAGTAAAACCTGTGTAAGTTGACCACTTGCGGTGCCACACTTCAGTGGTCAACTTAGAGGAGTGGTCAACTTATAAAGGGTGATGATAAATTTACTTTTTTCTACGTAATATTCATACCATAACATTTTTTCCCACATAAGTTTTATTTATTGACAGGGCTTTAAAGTAATATTGTATTACCATGCAAATTTCTAACACCTTATAAAAGAAAAGATTAACTACAAGAATAAATTAATAGTTTTATATCAATTTTTAAACCAATTAGCATACTACTATTTATTTTAAAAAAAAACAGTTAGTCTTTCTTTCGGCATTTTGCCTCCAAAACCTTTTTCATTTTTTGATACAAGAGATTTTGTTGGCTATTGACGGCAAAACAGTCCTGTCTCATTTGCATTGAATTGGTTTTCCGCGGATAATCTTTCACAATTTCATTTAATTTTGCTTTCCAGTCTTCTGCAGCATTACAATCTACTGAAGCAGATTCACCACAAAGACTACGGAAATTTATGTTGTTTTTTTATCTGAAGGATTCTAGCCATTCATTACTTGCATTAAATTCAGAAATTCCCAATTCATTTGCAATGTCTTTAGCTTTAGCTTGGAGCATAGATCCTGAAACTGGAATATTTTTGGAGCGGCATAGCTTAAAAAACTTCCAAACTGCCAGATTAATTTCTTCATTTGATGTTTTTCTCAATTTTATTTTTTCTATCACCACTACAGTTCTCTAACCACAATTTAGTTATTTCTTCCCCATTCTTTGATATGTTAGACACTGTAGTTTTGGAAATTCCATATCTATCAGCTAATTTTCTCTGGTTTTCTCCTTTTCTAATTAAATTTAAAATTTAAAAAAAATTCTCATTTGAAAGTTCAACTAATTTTCTTTTTGGAGCCATTTTAGGTTAACAAAATCTTCCTTGTTAAAAAGCAATTACAAAATATAAATGTTTTGTACTAACTCTACACCAAGTTTACTGGATGAAAATAATAATCTTTCTGTACTACAACACAGTTCTAGTGTAACTCATCATAATAACAAATAATTTTCTTAACTGTATTGTTACAATTGCCATAAATTATTGCAACTGGTGGAAATATTTCTGCTTACCAACTAGCATGTTGGGTTATTGAAAGAAGGGAAGGAATGATAAGAAAATGGGAAATAGAAGAAAGAAATCTAGAATAAAAAAATGGAGGGGAAGGGTTGAAAAGCCAAATCCATAAGAGCAACAATGTAAGAATAGATAAGCCTTGAATTATTTACCTACACCTATCACTACTAAAAGCATTTCTAAGGTTAATACTATTTCGCTTTTTTAGAAATTCTAGTTAAAAAGTAAGAAAAAATAGAAAATTTCCTGGAGAGTTACTTTTTTTAAATTCATGATTTGTTAGCTTTTTGGATGGTCAAGTTATAAAGGGTTTTGATGGGCACTTTATAATAGTTCTAGTCAAATTTGAATAATTTCAGTGGTCAAGATACAAGATAGACAGGTGGTCAGGTTACAAAGGGTTTGTCTTATAGTTTTGTATAGGATAAATTTGGTTCCTGACAATAAAGGTCAACATAGACAGGTGGACAACTTACAAGGGTGGTCAACTTTACAGGTTTGACTGTATTGCATTTCCCGATTTCTTTACTAGCATAAAGTTGCATTTACACAGTAACAGTTGCAGCATACAGTAGCTATTTTCACAGATTCTTTCCAGCCAATGGCAAATTACAAATAATAAATTTGGTGAGCTGAAGAAACAAACTATGTCCCAATTGTAAATTAACTCTGAGTGCATAAAGGATATCTTGTTTCAATAAAATTCTCTTTTGCAGTTTGGTGCTAAAATGCAGTTCATGGATACATAAAACATGTTTTTTTAAAAATAAGTTTTTCTAGAGTTAATTTAATTGAAAAATACAGATAACTCATTTAGAAGGTTAATATTACTTTTACTTTAAAATTGAAGCACCTTTAATTGTTAAATATTTCTTTAATTGTTAAAGTTTTAGCCATTATCTTTTAAAAGAGATTTAATTGAATAATACTTCACAAACTTAATAAACACCTGCTGAATAATAAGTATCTCGCTGAAATAAGTATTAAAATACCCTACCTGTAAATGACAGATGCTCCGCCACCTGCAACCATCGTCCAAATCCTACCTCTCTTATTTAAAATAGTTAATTTGAGAGACGCTCCACTCTTAGCATCTAAATCAGCAATGTAGGCTTCCTGGAAGAAAAAGCAGTTTACAGGAAAAATACAAAAGACAGTGCTGGGCGGGAAAAAAAAAAAAAGATTATTTTCTATGAACCAAAAAGTTTAATAAGAAAATTGAAAATAAAAACTTTTAAAATCTTGTTTTCATAAATAAAAGTAAATTTAGAACCATAGGTCAATAATATTCAAAGAAATTAATCACAGTATATAGAAAACAAAGCATTGAAACAAATGAGTTATCACAAAATATAGAATTTGAATTTATCACATGCCTAAAATTACTCTCACTCATTCTTTTGAAATTTTAATATTTATTTCTATCACTCAATAATTATTCAAAATTTACTTTCCTTCCTATTTCATTTATAATTATATTTATATTTATTCAACTTTAATATTTCTTACTAACACAGGCGATTTCAAGCCAGTCAATCCAAATTTTTATATAGCCTAAATTCTGTATGAGAGCTAAATAAATGCAATTTTGATTAGATAGAAATTTTTAGAACAGGATTTACAAAAGTAATCATTAACTGAAGTAATCCTTCACATACTTACAAAATAAAAGGTACTTACTTCGGGATAAGCATCCCTTCCAAAAGCTGGTGGGAATTCAAATTCACCCCATTTTTGTTTACAAACAAAATCAGCTGTTGCATCCAATTTAGCAGCAAGATCGAGTATATAGGCTTTCCCGTTGGAGAGAACTGAGAATTAAGACATTATAATTAGCTATGTTAAAAACTAATTAAATAAGTTAGCAAAATGCAAAAAATTTACTATTATTTTGTGTTTATAGGTACTTCTCTATTATCCCGTTGACACTTTTCATAACAAAAAACTATCGCCAAGCTGTAAGATTAAACGCCAAAAATGCAGTCCCATTGACTTGACGTCAGAAGCATTATACGTGTTTGTTATGTCATCGAGTGGTTTTTAATTCAACATTTGAGTGTATTTTTCATTCTGTTTTACTGATTTATGAGTTGTTTCATTCATTAAAATAACAATTGTGTCCTTAAATTCTTATAATTTATTTATTTTGATATTCCAATGGCAGCGTTCTCACGTTTATTTGGCGTTACAGTTTGGCGATCGTTTTTTGTTATGAAAAGGGGTCGACGGGATAATAGAGAAGTACCTGTTTATACAATAATTATTTAAAATAAAATATATTTAACTAAATCTGAGATACATATCTAAAAATGGGAGAAAGTATGGCTACTAACCTAATGGGTTTATCTCTAAATATGTAAAATACAGATCCACGTAGACATCATACAAGGTACAAATGAAGGCTGCAACATAACTGAAAGGAAATATTAATTTAAATATGAATATATCGTATGCATAATATAAGGATTCACCTCTTTAAAAGAATCTTGAATAATTCTTTAAATGAAAGTGAAAAGCCATAAAATATAAAAATATATTCAGAAACATTTTGAGTAAGGAGGAGAAAAAAAAAGTGGGGTTTTATAATTGAAATTTTTACAAAATCATTTATCATGAAAAGAAACAAAAAAGATTGCTCAGAAAATTGAGCAATTAATAATATACTAGATGGAACCCGTCAAAATATGACGGAAAAAAAATACTATAACAATATCAGTAAAATAAGCTTCTTTATTATTTAAAAAGGGATGCGTATAAAACAGCCTTTCAAATATTTTATTTTAAAAGTTTTTTCCCCAGTCAAATACAGTAGTATTTCCGATGCAAACTCCCAACAAACAATCCGTAAACAACTGTGTCATGCAAATCAGTTTGACATTGTCGCCATACTCCCCACGGCAAGAAAAAAATTTCATGGACCTATGAAGTATCATACAAATAGTATATCCCTACGGTCATATCATATTCAGTAAATAAAAGAACATAGTAAATAAAGAACACATCTCCCCCCCACACCTGTGATAATGCAACCGAATGAGCTCCTATGCGCATGTGCATTGCATCTGCCCAAAAGCACAGTCGAAATTTGACCTTAAAAAAGTTTTAAAATGTCCTCTTTAATCATTGTTCGTTTCAAATCCATATCTTCTAAAACGCATCCATTGTTTTAAACTAATTAGTTTTTATGTAAAGATGAAGAATTTGTTTACAGTAATAAATCAGTCGGCCAATGAGGGAGATTTTTAATGTTTTCAACTGTAATTTATTTGTATTTTTTCTCCGGTTCCTTTACATAATCAGGATGATTATCCCTTTTCCATCACAGTCGAGGATATTTTTCCTCTTACACAGTTGGCAAATGTAATAAAATATAAAAATACAAATTCTAGCATATTCTGATATCTGATGGAACATATACGTCAACGAATTCAACATATCAATTTTATGTTCATAAACAAAAAAGTTTTTTTTTTGACAGATTTTTGTTTAGCGCTAAAATGCTCTATCTTATGGATAATCTGATCTTATGATTGATCACTGTTTTTATTATTATTATTCACTTTTTATGATGGTTTGGAAATTCTATTTTCAATTGTGGCAACTTTCCCAAGGGCTATTTTACATTACTGAAGCAAACTCGTGGTCATTGATAAGATAGAATTAAACTTTTCATGCTTGAAAATTATTTAAAAAATCGTTAAATTAAGCGGCAGTTTTCAAATAAATTTCAATCGAAATCTAATTTTTTTTCTAATTGATGATGTAAGAATTGAAATTGTAAAATGTTGTAAAAAATAGAAATTTGGAGTATTTAGAAGTGATGTAACCGCGATAAAAGGTAAAGCGATAGCGCCGTTTGTTGTCACAACTGTTGTACATTTCTAAAAATTGCCACTGTATTTTGGCTGGCGTCCAAAAGTTGAAAACAGTTTTTTTGACATCGAAAGAGAAATTCACAGGGAAAGAAATATGCGCTAATAAGGAACTGTTAAATGAACTTATAATAAAATTACCAAAATAATTCCTATGAAATATTAGTCTTACATTGTTTATTCTAGCTAAAAATACAATCATTATTTCAAGATTTTTTTTTTTCTACCGTAACACTATTTTTAATCATTTTAAATTTCCTGAAATCCTTTACTTTTGTGATTTTGTTTATTAAAAAAAGAAATCTTCTAACCTATCATTAAAAAAAAAAGTAATTGGTAACATGTAATCAAGGTATGCAATCAAGATGAAGAAATCAATGACGGCTCCAATTCTAAACTTTATAATTATGAGTGGAAAAATCAGTTAAAATTAAGTCATGTTGACACAATCATAACCAATACATTTTTCTCTTCAGTTTTATCAATGTTAAAATGCATTTCGAGGTAAGCATAACGTGATTTTCACCGGCGCAAACTTTTCACACGTACTTCATATCCATTACTTTAACGCTTAAACACCATGCATACAAATAAAAATATATTTTGCATTTAATTGGAATGAAAAAATAGCATCAACAAAGTTATAATGCATAATGATAAAATAAACCCAATGGACAATATTCTCGTGACGTCATAATAAATATGAAGTTTTATTCGCTTTGAAAACACGCAGATAAATATTTTTAGGGAAATTTAACTTGCAAAATAAAAAATTCGGCCTAAAAGCCGTGAGCTTTTAATATTCATTATTTCTCTTAATATCATCGCAACCACTGAGTTCAGAGAGTAAACTCTATGCCTTGATTATGACGTCATTAGCAGAAGTAAAAGGTTAATTGAAAATTACGGCTAATTAATTAAATTTTCGAACAAACGAATGCACGATAACAAATCTGTGTCCAAATATCTTTCATTTAAAAAAAGAATGATGTAATTTCAGGCAGTAGTTTGTTCTCACGGATTGTCGAAAGAAATCGCTTAGCACTTTAAATATATAGATTACTTCCAGAAATATCTATGTGCTTTTAATATAGGATATAGGCCATAATATTATATTTGATACAATAATTAAAAATAGCTAACATATGCTGTATAAAATATAAATTCTGTACACCTTGATCTAGATATTTTGTTGTTGAATATATTAAGTAAGATTTAGAACAATGTGTGTAAATTCTGCTACTTGAGATTTGAGTAATATTTTTCTCCGAGTTATTCATTAGTTCATGCTCCGTTTTCATTATCTGGTTTATTCGCAAAATTGAGCTGAGCGAGTTAATTTGCAAAATTTCATCTGAGATCATTTCAATGATTTCATTTGTCATCAAAGAGACATTGATAATTTATCCTTTTATAATAAACATCAAGATTACTTTAGTTGTTGAAGGAAAGTTTGAGCATTTCAAAAACTCAACACTTTTTGTACTTGCATTGCATTCAAACTTTATGCTTAAAGCAATCTTGATTACACTACTGAACTACATTTGGAAAATTGATTACCATATGATGAAAGATGCTACCATTGGTTCCAATCCATTTTAGTTTCAGTGCATAGACAATGAAATAAAGTATCTAGAATAAACCTAGTAAAGTGCCCAGTCAGTGGTGGACTTCTCAAAAGTTCAACGCTTATGAGATAGCAAAGTTTCTTTTACACCACCCTATGGCAAGAACATACCTGCAATAGCTCTGGTAAAGATTTAGCCTGGCAAAGATTGCGACCAACGGTAGGCAAACTGGAATCTTTCATGTCCATCACACATTTTGTGCTAACAATTTGACTAATAAATCTTGAGAGCTGTTTAAATTATGTAAAAAACTTAAATTGAAACCTGTGTGCATTTTAACATTAAGTCTATCAGTCTATGGCACTTATGATCTTTATTATTCCTAAAGGACACTATTTGAGTGTAAAAAAAAAAAATATTTTTAAGCAAGCCATGGCAAATATCACTCTACTGAACTAAATGGTTATCAGTAACATCACAAAGATTCCATTAGAGTGGACGCATAAATGATCTTCACTCCCTTAGCTCAATGAATACACAAAAATAAGATCATAAAAAATAAGAAACCGTGATAGACAGACCCCTTACAATATAACAAGTACTTTCCTTGATAAGCATTTAGTGGCAGTGAAATTTAAAATACAAATTAAGAGGACCCAATTAAAGAAACAGGGGAAAGAAACTCACTCTTGTTTTTCTGTAGGCAAATTTTTGACTAACTTCTGTTTCACATCATCAAATGAAGGTTTTGTGTCAACTGGAACATCTAATTTCAAAGCCTAGAGAAAAAGAAAAAAAATTACAAAACAAATATATAGACACAAGTTCAACTTTAATTTTTACCTTCTAGACCAGCAGTTCCCAAACTTTGTCTACATGATCAACCAAGTTCCCCCCTTTTTTTTTTTTTTTTTTTTTTTTTTTTGGTAACCCACGTAATATGTAAGCATAGAGTCTTTTGTATGATATATCCTAAGAAAATTAACTTTGGCAGAAAATCTACATACAAAAATAGTAAATGCATATCAGAAAATGCAGTTATCGAAACCTTTTGCCCACATAAATACAGTAAAACCCGTTTAAGAAGTTCCCGCTTAAGAAGTTTTCCCGTTTAAGAAGTTTATATTTTCGATTCCCATTTTTTTCCTATTCTTACAATGTTAAAATAACCCGTTTAAAAAGTTTAGTTCCAAACTTTTTCCCGCTTAAGAAGTTTTTTCTCCCCTTAATTTTACTTTCAAAACACGTTTACTTCAGTCTTTTGAGGGATTTTTTTCCCCCATTCTGTACTGGAAAAGCATTTCTCTATATTCTTCGCTATTCAAAAGGGCACATTTAAGATTGAAAAGGATTGTCGTCACCTTTATTTCACCTTCATATCAGTTTGTCTGATGAAATGTAGAGAGAGGGTAAGTCCGAGTCCCTTATGGCTGCAACAATAGTGACTGATAAGGGATTAAAGAGAAATGGTTTGCTCCTACTCAGGGGTAGTTCTTTAAGTTGACCAGTTGCTTTCTCTTAGAATAGAGTCTCTTTCACCCCTTTCCAGGAATGGAATGAACCAAAGCTATGTTTGGTTCATTCCAAACCAAAGCTGTGTTCAGTTTGGCTCATTCAATCTGTTTTTGAGTGAGTGTAAGCGTCAAATCTCTTGGAAAATTCACGAAAAGAATTCTTATTTATTTTTTCCTCTTCAAAATGTCGGGCAAGGGAATTAAAAGAAAGGCCTTCTCAATTGAAGACAAAATCAAAATTTTGAAAGAAGTTGATAGCAACCCAAACGTAACAAGAGTTGAAATTGCTAAGAGATTGAATATGCCGGTGACTACTCTGAATGGAATTGTAGCAAAACGCAATCTTATATTAAACGACTCCTCTGATAAATCTCGAAAAATTAAAAAAGTGAAAAAAAGAAAATATGAAGCTATGGAAGAAAAATTATTACTTTGGTTCAAGCAAGCCAGATCCGCCAATATTCCTATAAGTGGACCTATTCTTAGAGAAAAGGCTGAGGAAATTGCCAAAAAATTGGAGATTGAATTTGCACCTTCAAATGGATGGATTGATAGAATGAAAAAAAGAGCTGGTTTAAGTTACAATTCTATAAAAGGTGAGAGTAAAAGCGCCGATCCACAAGAAATCGAAGAATGGAAACAAATCTTGCCAGATTTGATAACCGGCTATCATCCTAAAGATGTCTTTAACATGGATGAGTGTGGGCTTTTCTATAATGTAAATATGGATAAAACGTATGCATATAAAGGTGAAAATTGTCACGGATGTAAAAAAAATAAAGAACGACTTACAGTTTTATTGGGTGCAAACATGGACGGTTCCGAGAAATTGCCAATTTTGGTTGTTGGGAAATCCAAGAAACCCAGATGTTTTCAAAATGTGAAATCACTGCCTTGTGATTATGAAAATAACAAAACTGCGTGGATGACGATTACAATTTATGAAGCCTATTTGAAAAGATTAAATGTTAAAATGAGGAGAGCTAAATGGAACATCATCATCTTTGTAGACAACTGCGCCGCCCATTCCAAAGACACGAGTAACTTTACTAACATAAAAGTGCATTTCCTACCACCGAACTCGACTTCGGTTTTGCAACCGATGGATCAGGGAGTTATTAAAGTGTTTAAGCAGCACTATAGAAAACGGCTTGTGAATTGGATGATTGAAAAACTGGACAATACTGGAGAGATAGGAAAAGTAAACGTTTTGCAATCTATTCATTTTATTTTATCTGCATGGGAGTTAATAACGCCATCTGTAATTGCCAATTGTTTCCAGAAAGCAGGATTTTTGGAAGGAGAATCAACAGAAGAATATGAATTGGACATTGAAGATGATTGGAAGACGTTACAAAGAAGGATGGATTTCACAGCATCGTTTGAAGAATATGTGTCAGTAGATGACGAGATATTGCCATGTGAGGTGCTTACAGTAGATGATATTTGTGAGGTTACAGAAGATGAAGAAATGAGTGACACTGAGGAAGAGCACGAGGAAATTCCTAGTTTTTCGGATGCTGTGAAAAGACTAGAAACATTTCGCCGTTTTATCGAAAGTGTTGAAAATGTGCCTGAGGAAATTTTTAAAAACTTAAGACAACTGGACTGTTATCAACTAAAAATTGCCGAGAAAAAACATAAGCAAAAATCTATAACTGATTTTTTCTGTAAAAGCATATCAAATGATGCTTAAAGAGAAATGTCCCCTCTCTGTCTTCAAACATTGGATTAAATAAAGAGTTTCTAAGGTAATTATGCATTTTTACTTGATTGACAGATTTTTTTTAAATGTGCAAATCAGTTTAAATTTCTTAAGTAAAACTCAACTTTATATAAATTTATGTATTATTTTAACAATGTAAAAGACCTATCCTGACTATGAAAACTTAAACTAAACTAATGATTGTTTCAAACATTCTTAATTTCCCGTTTAAGAAGTTTTCCCGTTTAAGAAGTTTTCCCGTTTAAGACGTTTTTGCCTTCCATTCCCTTGGAAAACTTCTTAAGCGAGTTTTACTGTATATATATTAATGAACTAACTTTTGCCTGTGGCTCTGTTCTTGTTTTTGAAATTCAAAATGGTCATCTTACATATTTTTTTTTCTTTCTTTTGCATAATTTATCGAACTAATAGGGAAACTTCCATCAAAATCAGTTCAGTAGAATTTTTTTTAAAAGCTAATTTTTCATAAGCGGTTTTACCTAGATTATTTTTAACACAATTATTTCAAATTGGTAAAGCAATCATACAAGTTGTAATTTTCCATTTTTGAAACCATTTTTCTGAGGAATCTGTCCGAAATGTACCGACTCTGTAAAGGACCAATTCGTCGGAATTACTCCAAAATGTACAGATTTTGAAAACGACCGAAGGAATCAGTCTGAAAACGACAAATGTTGAGTAAGACTCTAAACAGGACCAATTCCTCAGAATCGATCCTTGTTCTAGTAGACAGGCTGATTTTAAAAAATTAAAATACGCTATTTTATTTTAAAATAGAAGATTTTGATTCTATTAAAGCTGAGTTTCTGGTCAAAAAATCCTTCTAATGTATATGTGGGGAAAAAAAATAGAAGTGTTGGGGGAAACGGGAGGAGGGGAGGGGGGTTGATAATAAACTACGACTGTGTATTAGTATAATGATATTTGGGGATCGTGATGAATATAAAAGAAAACAAAAAGTGATGAATCACCAGCGACTTGCACCGGAGTGATTCCGAGAACCTAAAAACAATTTAGACGAAAATATATTCAACACTTTCCCCAAACACCATTACAGGCATGATCGATAGTGGCAGTACAAGGTGAAGCCATAAAATTTATAAGTTTAATATTAAGTTAAGATTCAAGGTATTTTTTAGCAAAATTAAATAAGTGAAGTTAAATATTAGTATCATTACTTGATCTTGGTAAAATGAAAGATAAAAAAAGAAAAACTCACAAGATCAGAAGAAACGCAGATTTTATTATAATCACATCAATGCACAGATCAAATTATAATAACTGGAAAATGATGACACTTTATCACTATCATATACCAAGATATATTTCTATTTTCAATTTAATAATATGTATCCAATTCTTATTATATCAATATATATGTAAGATTTCAGTTCATTTTAATTATTAATTTTAATTTCGGTATGATTGATATTATAATCAATAAGAATACTATTATGGTTTTTAATGCGATTTTTTTCGCTGAAGTTCAGTTCTGATGAGATAAATATAGTTATTAAGGTGACGTCTAGAGGATGAAAGTTTTTCCATTGATAAGTTCATTAGTAGAGAGTGAAAGTTTTTCCAATGATAAATTCATTAGTACAGTAATTTAGATGTTAATGATGGAGGATACAGCATATGATGGGACTTTATTTGCAGGACATTAGTTGAAATGTCTCTAGGTCGATTCAAACGCAATCATATTATACGGATGACTGGATTAGATGTTACTCGCCGAAGATTATACTGATAGGGAATCCTCTAGTCACAAACTTCATTTCATCAAGTGTAAGCTGTTACTATGAGACTATTAAATTGCAGTTGAAATTATAAGAATCAAGATATAGTAAAAATGTAGTCCAAGGTCCAATCTCCATATTCAATGAATATTTCACAGAAGTTGACGCTCAAAAGAATGCCTTCACTGCCTACCGCTACCCGCTACCGAACCAGAGGTCCAGCAGCTTCAGAAAAAAGGGTACCTCACATACTGGTGTTTCGTTGAGAAGTGAACTCACACCGCGCTTCCGAAATACTGGAAAACTTAGTTTTCAAACTTCCCTCCAATCAGGTGACAGGATTTCCCAACGACTTCAAAGTTCTCTGTCGAGTGCCTAGCACCACCTGACGGAGTATTAGCAGAAGCCCAACCATGCGGTCAAAGTTAAATATTAACTGTATCTCACCCCTTAACAACACGTCATTGAAGATGCTCCATGCCCCTCGATCTGTCACCTTGAAAAAGACCTTGCCCTCCTGAGTCATTGACACAGATAAAATGCACACGAAAAGGGCTCTTGTTTACCCGAAAACGTCTGAGAATTTATCAATGGCCGTTCACAGCGAAAATCTACGAACTTCAAAACAAAATAAAAGAAAGTAATTAAAAATCCATAACTGCTAAACTTATGGATGAAAAATGAAAATTTAGCAATCTAAATAAAATAAAAAGTTATTTCCACCAGATATGTTTTGAAAATAAAATATTTAATTTAAAGAATTTTGAAAAAGTGATTATTGTACTTAGAAATTTTGAAACGATATATGAAAATTTCACGATTCTGAAAGAGATTTTGCATTGATCAAAATTAGTGAATCTGAACTTTCCGAAAAGAATAAAATCAGCGATTAACCATTTTTAATAATTATTGAAAAGGAAATACGCTATATTTTAGAATAATTATTTATTTTAGACTGTATGTTATTAAAATGGATATTATTTAAAAGTTAGAAAAAGTAAGTTAGAAATATTTTTCTTTTAGATAATTTGAAATTAAGTTTAATATTGTAAAGTGAATAAATTGAATAGATTGTAAATTAAATTTGAAATGAATATCCTAAAACATATATAATGAAAGATTCTGAAATTAATTTATACTCTCACCAAAAGTAAACAATTTAAAAAGAATGTTTGATTTAAAATGCAATAATGAAACTTAGCTTAATTAATTTTAATGAATTTAATGAGTTTATTTACCTGGATGAATAAATTAAAGTTAAATGTTAAAATACTGAATAAATTAAGAGTAAAATTTTAAATCATAACAATTAGTTTTTCTTAAATTTTATCTTTAGAAAAATAGAAGTAAATTATAGTATACTTCAGTTAAAATATTATCTATCATTTAGTTATGTACTTATCTCCTGTGACTTAATTATATTACTATTGAAACTTTGTGCTAAATTGATGAGAAAGAAAACAAAAGAAAAGAATTTAATATAAAACAAATCCTCATTTAAATAATAGTAAAAAATAATTTTTTTTAAATCTGGTTAGAAACAGTTTTGAATAACATAAAAAACATCACTATGCCATTAAAAAAAAATGCATTTTAATCAGCTAATAACTGATTTTCGATCATTTTAATAAATGCATAATTATACACTTTCATGTATACTTCACTATTTCATATTTTTTCTGCAAGCACAATTTCAATTTGAGAATCCTCTTTTTCAAAAGAAAAAATAAGACCAGCTACGAGCGCTCGAGAATCACTTTGTTTCCACAGTTTGATGTCCTATTTTCTTTCTCTTGAAGAAGATTATTCAAAAAGATCTCAAAACTCTCAGATTGTTTTAATCAACTTACATTGGGTTTATTACATAGAGGAAAACCTGTTTGAACAAGGAACTTTTGCGAAAGGAACTTTTGCAAGGTTTTTTACTCAGCAAACAAACAGTTGCAATAAAAATTCTTCGATCTTCGATACACTATAGCGGTAAATAAAAGATCACCCAGGGGTTAATTTTCAAGAGGAATTGAGTTTAATGCCATAAATCATAAAATCAGAATACGTGTATTATGGAAATTAGAAATAATTGCTAATTAATTGCACACACTCATGAATGAAATGAACTCTTTGAAAACAAAATCATACGTCAAAAAAAATTTAGGTGGATGGATGCGTAAGAAAGTGGACGAATACATAAGAAAATAAATTAGTATTATTAATATTATGGATTTCATAAATTACATAGAAATGTGATAACTTAAATAATTCCAGGTTTCAATGGAAAAAAGACGAGTCTAGAAAAATGGATGAAATAAATTTACTTAATAAATAGTTTCCTTGTAGACCCATTATAGACGAGAAGTAAAGGTTAAAACTTACTTTTGCATCGACATCCCCAATATCAACTCCGCCTTGATGATGAAAGAGGATGGTATCGGCATACCGATGAGAATAAATACACACATAGGCCTCTTCTTCCTAGAGTAGAAAAATAAGATGAAAAGACAGACTTTAGCAGGATCATTTAAAGGAGCAATAGCAGTTTAAAAAAAAAATCACATTGGAAACAAATGACATTGACGTAAAACAATTTCGATACTTTTTTCGACAGTAACTGAGCTATAAATTGATTGTTTAACAAGAAATGAAGATAAAAATACAATAGTTATTTGATTTTAAACATAAAACAGATGACATGAATGTATTATTGACCTTTTATGAGATGAGACCTGTCCATCATATGTGACGTAGCCGTAGACTATCCCATTACCGTCAAATCAGCGTACAGAAGAAACGGGAAGGCTGTTATATTTCCCAGCTTTGCAACATTTCGCCGCTATTTATTATTGACTTTATAGGGAAATTTCGTATTAAGATGACTAAGATGCTACATAAATTATTTTATACAGTTTTAAATTATTATGATAATGACAATAATTATTTTTTTAAAGTATATTTTATTAAAAACTTAGTTTAAAAAATAGTTTTTCTTTTCATTTTTTAATAATTGAAGAAATAATTATATAAAACATATATATATATATATATATATATATATATATATATACAGTCAAACCTCGTTATATGGTCACCCGCTTATATGGTCATCCCGCATATATGGTCACTTTTGAAAAGTCCCGGCTGACTTAATAAGAATTCTGTGTATTTTGTTTCCGCATATATGGTCATTTCAGAATACCTGTACCTGCTTATATGGTCGCTTTACTTGTGAAAATATCTTTCTTCCAGGAAACGATTAGCCATACTTCCGATCAATGAAAAAGTTTGCTTTCATTTCCATTTTAGTATAGCTGAGTGGATGCTGTCAATATGATTTATTGAGGAGGAAATCATTTAAAAGGGACAGGGACTCACTTACAAAAGGACTTTTCTCCTTTCCCTCCCCCACACACTTCACTTTGCTACTGAAAGAATTTCACATGCCATTCTCATTTTTTAGAAAACTGGATTGCAACCAACTTTGTTCACTAATCTTTAAGGAAAAGAACAAGTGTGGAATAAGTGTCACCTTCATGCCAATAAAATTCTAAAATTGTTTCACCTGTTTTTGGTCACTGCTTTTTTGTTCAGGATTCACTTTCAACTGCTTATGCTTGCGAGTAAACATGGCTGCAAAACGAAAAAATTTGCCATTTAAAGAAAAAAAAAAGAACTGATAAAATCTTTTCAAACATCAAATTTATCTAAAGCGGCTTTTGCGAAAACGCATGGAATTCCAAGGACAACTGTAAACAATATTTTATCAAAATCATGTACTGTAGATTTCAAAAATGGACAGTGCTTCACCATTCGACGAGAATCCGATTTCAATGCTAGCAACGTATGGCTTCAAAGATTTATGTTCCGACAAGATTTATCTTTCAAGAAAGTATGCGGTGAAGCTGCTGATGTGAATGACAGTGAATTAAACGAATGGAGAGAATCTGTTTTGAGTGATGTCCTCAAGCGTTATAATCCTTCTGATATTTACAATGCTGATGAATGTGGACTATTCTGTCGTGCTCTACCAGATAAAACTCTTTCTTTTAAGAGCGATAAATGTATAGGTGGCAAGAGAAGCAAAGACAGATTAACCATTTTATTAGCAGCAAATATGGATGGCTCAGAAAAACTAACTCCATTGGTTATAGGAAAATTTCTGAGACCCTGTTGCATGAAAAACATAAAATCTTTGCCTGTGTTCTACGATGCGAACCAGAAATCTTGGATGACAACAAAACAATCCGACGTATGGATAGATATTTCTCCAAGAAAAATAGTTTTCGTTATCGACAACTGCCCTGACCCCCATTGCGACATTCCTCAATTAGATTCCATTCAACTTGTTTCTTACCTCCAAACAGCACTAGTGTTTTCCAACCCCTAAATCAGAGGATTATTCAAAATTTTAAGGTAAACTACCGGAAGTTACTCTTTAATGGCATGATTTCTGCAACTGATCAGAATGAGAAGTTTTATGTGTCCATGTTGGATGCGCTTTTTATATAGACAAAGCTTGGAATAAGGTATCAAAGAAAACCATTTCAAATTGTTTTAGACATGCTGGTTTTTGCCCCTCTGAAAATGATGAATTATCGGACGAGGAAGATGAGGATGTGCCTCTATCTAAACTTGCAAAGCGTCTTCAAAATTATGGATGCACCATACCTGATGAAATGGATTACATAACTATTGATAATGATTTAGCTACATCTTCTGAAGTGTCCATTAATGGAATTGTCTCCGAAGTGTTAAATTCAAATGCTTCCGGAAGCAACGATGAAGAGAGTGATGGTGAATTAGAAATTCAGCCTGTAACTCAGTCAGAAGCTCTCAAATCACTGAATGTTGTTAGGTGTCTTTTTGCGAATTCAGAAGCTTCAGAAGCAGGGTTGTTAAAAATAGTGATTTTTTTTTAAAAATCAAAAAAATCTGATTTTTTTTATTTAAATCGGATTTTTTTGATTTTTTTAAATATTTTTATAGTATAATATTATTTGTGTACTCTGCACATATTTATTTATATTTTCTGTATAGATTTACATATTTCTATTAATTTCATTACAATTTCTAGATAAGAATTCAAAATAATTTAAATTTAAAATTGTTGCAAACAAATTCAGATGATTCATTTAAAATTTAAAACATTCTAATATTAAATTGTTATACATATAAATATGTGTGTTATATGTATAAATTTCTATTTAATTTAAAAGTAATTAAAATTTTCTTTCGTGTATTACTTCAAATAACACATGTTTTATGTAACAACGTATAATAAATACAACAAAGAATGCTAAATGCATATGGGTATATATTTATTATGCATCATGCAAGAACAATTCTATAATTTTTAAGTTATGACAAAATATTAAATAGAAACAATTTAACATTGGTGAATATCTATAAACAGATAATTGTTTAAATCATTAATATAAAATTATAGTTTAATATTAGATTACAATTCAATCTCTTACAAAATCTGGTTTTTATTTTGTAATTATTTACATATATGTAATTATATTAACATTTTTAACTATTTATGCATTTAAGGTTTTGTATAAGAACACCAATTTGGCTGCTTTATCATTTCCTAATTTATTTCTAAGTTTGGATTGAGCTAAACTTATGTTGAAAAACCATATGTTGAAAAAATCCGTTCCACGGAGGAAGAAGTAGCTGTTGCTGTAAACAGTTGCTCTATGGCTTTCTTTACACTCCTCTCACCATCTGATACATAAATTTCTGAATCAAAGTGTGTTTTCCACCAGTCTAAGGGAGAATCTTTGTTACGATGTCTTCATCAAATAAAAATTTAGAAATAGGATCAGATTTTCCTTGAAATTTCATTATCATGGATATAAAATGTGAACTGTATTTGTAAATAGCAAAAAGTAAGGCTTTCTTTTTTTCATCATTAGTCAAATTCACACTATACTATTCTAAGGCACCAAATGCAAGGTAATCCTATAACTAAAAGTGTGAAGCTATCAATTATCAGTGTTATTGCCCCCCCCCCCCTTACTCAGCCATGGTCAATTTTAGAAAACAATCTTGCTTACTTGACAATATGAATGACTGCTCAGTGCTTAGCTTAGTACAATAACATTTCTTATTTTTTTCCATTGCAATAAGCAATGAATTCTAGGAAAAGAAAGAGGAAAGGGATCAGTTACAGGGATTAAAGTATTTTCAATTATAGAAGAAACATGAAACTGGAATTAATTCTATGTTAGACAAACAGTCCAAATATTTATGTTATAATTAGTTCATGTATTGATCACATTATATGATCAATACATCAACATATGGGATATTGTAATTTGCAGGTAAATGTAAAACAAACTTGTGAATTGTGTATAATTTGCTTTAGAGAAAGTGACTCTCCACTGAAAATAGTATTATATTAAATAGATTTAACTTTAGCTTCAGCATCTTGCTTTCAAAAAATGGAAGTGACTAAGAAAAAAAAACTTTAAAAATTAGTAAGTATTTATCAGTAGTTTTGGAGAATGTACTATGGATCGATAATATTTTTAATGCAGTGTTGCATTTACTTTCATAATATAATAGTATTTTTAATCTATAAAAGTTTTATTTAATGTTATTAAAAGGTAATTTTTAATCTGAAGTGAATGATTTTAACTTTTATTTTAACATGAATGAGGAATTTGATCCTTATTCAGCCAGTAAATATGAATGTTGAAAAAGCTGATTTAAATCAAAGATTTTTTTTAAAAAATCATTTGATTTAAATCATGATTTAAATCACGATTTAAATCAAGCTGATTTAAATCAAACAACCCTGTTCAGAAGAACATTTTAAAACTGTTAATAATCTTGAAAAGGTAGTGCTAATAACAGCAAAACCGAAGCAAAGACAATCCTGCATAAATGAGTATTTCAAACACTGTACTGTACGTGTACATTCCTAACTATTCTGTAAGTAATGCATTAATTTCTATTATAGTAGTATGTATTATCCCATTCAGTTTCATACTTAAATTAAAACAAAATAATTAATATTATGTACACTTCTGTTTTTAAAAACTTCATGTTTTTAGCTTTTTGTATGTTGACAAACATGTTTAAGATTAAAAATGGCCTTTAATTTTCTTTTATCGCATATATGGTCACTTTTCAACGGTCCCCACAGGTGACCATATAACGAGGTCTGACTGTATATATATATATATTTATTCTCTTTGCTTTTCTGAACTTGCAAACAACAAACTAATAAAAGAAAGTATTATTTATATAAAGTTCCATAACACCCCCCCCCCCCCCTACATACACACACACACCTTTGATATCTTTGTTTTAGTGATTTATTTTTAAAACCATCCTAAATGCCTTTAGCTGGTTTATCAGTTAATACGAAAAAAAAAAATTCTGCCATTCGACACGTCTAAACGAGGTTAGACTGTAGTTATTTTTTAATCATGCAAGTTAATTTGTATTTTTTATAGATCTGCAAAATGATTTAGGCTTAGATTAAAAAATGCTTGGGCCCATTTTTCCTGAGTGATACCCTGTGGGGGCACTTATTTTCATGAAGAGATTTTTAAAAAAGTTATTCAGAAATTATAAAATAATAATAATAAAGATTTGGTAAAAGTGATATTTTAAAATTATTTTCATTAAAATGCATTCTGTTGATACAGATTTACTCATATTAATGACTAAAGGGACAACATACAAGTATACATGCACGAAGCATAGGAATATGTATATTAAATAAATCAAACTGCAGACTCCAAAACCTGAAATACACAAAACCACAACAAATTTCATTTAAATAAAAAAAAAATGAGGATTGATTTCAATGGCATCTTGCAAGAAAAATTTTCAGAAAAATTCAATCTGTCAATTTAGCTTAATCTTTTATGGTATAAATAATGACCCAGTCAAATTTAAGATTATTCAATAACTAGCTGACACGACTGGCATTGCCCAGGCTTGTGATAAAACCTTAAATGAACACCAAATTAATATTTTATATCTTTAACCCGATTTTGTATGAATTTATATTTTTAATGACAAAATCGCAAAATATTCTGATAATTATTGATAAAAGTGCTTGTAAGAAAACAATTTATTTTTTTCACCTAGGGTCGTTTCATTAGTTTTATAAAAAATAGTTTTTGTTGTCTCTTTGAAATTTTTAATGGTTATAAATATAACGGCTTTACAGCCTGTGTAAAAATTAAATCAGAAATATAGTTATCTAGTTATAAAATAAATGTTTTTTTTTAACTATTTCTTCTTGTCTGAATGTTTCGAAATTGTTGTAGGTAATTTTAAATCTGGTCTACCGAGATGCTCTAAAACGATTGTGTTAAAATACAAATGTTTAGTAACTTTTAATGTAAGAAAACAAAAATAGTCTTGTGAGGCACAAAATGACCTGCATTTTTTTTTTTTTTTAATTGATTGGGGCATTTGAGATGCAAGAGTGTGATCTTTCAGAATGTTTTTGGTTTTTAAATAAACAATTTTTAAATGAATAGTTTAGTCGATATGAGTTAAAAATAGAATTGCGAAATTAACGCATTCTTCATTTAAATGGTTCTTCATCCTCGTTCACTGCCATAAATCAGGTTCTGGGCATGCGCGAATGCTGAAAGCCAGCTCGCAAAGAAAGATGAGTTATTGATCCGTTTTTAATTAATTTTTTGGTTAATTATTAAAATTCTGAGACTCGTGCATCAGACCTTGGACTAACTTCACCTAAATTTTCAGACTTCTAGGTGATTTCACTAGCCCCCCTCTCACACACACACACACACAGAGAGCGAAACTTTCTTTTATTAGTATAGATTAAATGATGGTAAAAGCTTATAAATTATTGACATTCTAAGCATAAATCTAAATCAAACTGTCATAGAAAATGTCTATTACTGTCTGGTGTTAAATCAAAAACAGTTGAAATTTACTTCTTTATAAGTTGAGGAAAGGTAAAATAAATATTCACATAAATTAACAGCATTGTCATAATTTAAACCTTAACTTCCATACTTTATCCTACTTTACACTTGCACTTTAAAGTTCTCATTAATGGTACAATGCCATTTCGAATTTAAAATAAATTTCACTCAAAAGTTTAATCTTTAAGGGGGGGAAAAAAATGTTAAGAACTAAAAGAGCAATCTTAAAACATACTTGTGCGTGTGGTACAAATGGCTCAATAATGAAATGATGAAGTCTCCCAGATGATCTGTCAACCTGAAAAGAAAACATGGAACAAGGTGAATGACAGATAATAAAAGAAGTTCACAAACAAAATATATTTTCTCCTGCTCAACAACACAAAACTTCACACACATTTTCAGATTCATTTTTAAACACAAAATCATGCATATAAAAAACCTTTGCATGCACACAATAATTACTGGACACTTTAAAATTAAAAAAGTGTACTCTATTCTATTGAAAGTATTTACACCATTCACAATTATCATTTCTTTTTTTTTTCTTTTTTTTTTTTTTTTTCAATTTTCAGTATCGAAAACTTCTTTATATACATAATTGTAAATTTCAGAACTCTGAGATACCACAGTAACTGAATCAAAAGATCTAACTCTAAAGACCCACATACAACTGACTCTAGCTAAAAACTAGTTTGACATATCTAAGCATTTTTTTTTCAAAAGTTTGACTCTGGATATTATTTATACTCATTGAAAAAGCTAATCGGCTAGGTATACACTTTAATATAAAAGGCATATTATTGTCTGATGGAATAAGTAGTATTCGAGGGATGAGAAAAATTTCATTAATATTGGAATCTTTTTTGGGGGGGAGGGGGGGGGGGGGGTTTAATAACATTATTCTGCAAGTTACTAACTATAAGTCTTGTACCATTCTAACTATAAGTCTTGTACCATTGCACAGACCTTTAGAATGTACTAAATTTCTCAGTAACGTTATGATAGCTCCTGGCTTTATTTTCAGAGTTTATGAGGATGCAAGCTGATCCTGTGGATCATCACTTATGTTGATGTCAATGCTTTCACAAACCCTTGGCATACATTGGCATACATTGCTGGCATACATTGTAAAACACAATTATTAATTTCAATTGACAATTTGCTTGTCACTGTTAGTATGACTCATCCTTTAAGCTTTTAAGGTGTCACTGTCTTAAAATCAATGTCACTGAAAAATTTCTGCACTGGATCTTGTATATTGGATAGCAAATTGGGATAACTTTTAATTCATTTGCCAACCTGCTAACTTTCTCTGTTTGAAGGGCATGCATATTTTCTGTACGTTTCACAATGTAAAATTCTGACCAAAGCCTATGCTTCTTTATGCAACATGTAACTGCTAATGATCTTGGACCTCTAAAAATGACAGGTACGAATTGACAGAAATCTCCACCCAATAAGATTTTTTTTTCATTTATTATTTAATTATTATTATACAATCTATTATAAATCACAAATATACACATCAGTAACATTGATGTCATAACAATGTGGACAACACAATGAAGTTAAACTGCATAAGGTACGACAATAGAGCTAATGTTTTAATTAACAAAAAGGTGCATTTTTTGGTTTGACTTCGCACTTTATTTTCTTTCCGTTTTAGAAAGTAGCTAGGTTTGGAAAAAATAAGAAAAATTACCATCTGATTTTTACAAAAATTGCATTTTTAGATACAGAAAATATGTCTACCATAGGTAGTCTATTTTTAATCGATGCCTCAAGTACTTTTCTGAATATTTGCTAATGAAAACAAACCATTTGTTGCCATCGTCAAAAGAGAAATAATCTGTTTTCCGCCGCTACATACCTTAGCGTTTTATATATAGATGGAAATTTGACACCAATTCATTTGCATTTCTTGGAATAGAAACTGAAAATCCTCAAGTATCACACATTGCATGTATATCAAATATTCAAGCCTATGTCATTCAATTTCAGCACTTTATTAATGGGAAGTTGTTTGCGAGTTCTCCACTCAGCAGCTCCAAATGTACTCTTCCCTATTAGACCTACCCAGACTCCATAAAATGACAGAAATAGTTTTATAATCGCATGCATTTTCTTACCTCATCGCCAGAATTATATTTTAGACAAGCACACTATGGAGAGATAGGAACATGTAAAAACGTTTTATGGTTAATATAATATAGGAAATGCATTGGATTGTGTATTGGATATACATCCTTTATTATGCATCCTTTCAAGAATAAATTTATATTCACACGTCTTAAGGCAATGACATAAAAAATAAAAAAAATAAAAAAAAACATTAAAATACCTACATTTTAAGGAAATTTTCAATTCACTGCCGGGCTGCATACATTACAACACTGGACTGGACTGCAATGCAGCCCACGGGTTGGGTAACTCCGATTTAAAAGTGTTATACAAGAAATGTGCATTATACTAGGTTAATGGTAAAGTACACCACTCCCCCCCCCCCCCCCCCCTCTAAAAAAAACAATTTCTATCTATTCATAGGTTAATTCTGTCCCTTTTCATAGCCTTTATCTTCCATTTCCTTATATAAAGTCATCGCTGCTCAGTATCTTTGTGAAAAAAAAAATCCTAGCTGGTACCCCTATTAATAACATACCTTGGACAAATTAATCCATAAACAAAATATTTTTATACACAAATATTCTGCAAGATAATAATGAATGTGAATATTCTGAGAACAATGACAAACCAATAGTTTAGACAGATTAATAAATTCTAGAAAAGTATGTAATGTAATAACAGCTTTATCTAGATTTTTTAGCATATCCTTATAAATTTTGAAATTGGATGACAGTACTACAATTTTAGAAAAATCTGATATGCTAAAGAAATATCCACTTTAAATAAATTCTTGCTAATCTTCAATATTCATATTTATTTTATTTTTATTTTTTTTACAATTTCCTTCAATCAAAAAGTTTTTTTTTTTTTTTTTTTAAATATCAAGAATTCAAGACAAAAAAAAATCTAGATATTGCAAGTTGACTGCACAGAAAAGAAAAAAGACTTACTTTAACAACTTTACTCATACGCTCATCAATCCATGCTCTAACGCCAGATAGATCAGTATTAACTTTAATCAAGCCTAATTTTCCTCTTCGCTTAATAAGCTGATCAGGCTTCACCACCAATTTCTGAAAGAAAAATTCAAATAAGTAAAAGCTTGAACCAAAAACATTTCTTATTTTGCATAAAATATCTATAACAAAATTAGACATCAAATTTCTTTCTTTTTGTCTTTTGTATTTCACTCGAAATGAGTATATTTCAAATGTATCCATCATATGTATGTAATATATGTATGTTAAATGTTTTTTTAAATTAAAGCTCTGTATTTTAAATGATATGAAACCAATACGAATGATGGTAAGGTTTATTGTCTGTGTGCAGCTCACATAAATATAGGAGAGACTGGTACACAGTGGACCACTTTTTCAGGTTAATTTTTTTTTTCTCTTTAACGGACTGACCAAACTGCTTGAAAATATTTTTGAATATTCCTTAAACCATTTTACATTCATCATAATTTTCTCAAAACATAGTTTTCAATACATTTTTCAAAAAATATATATATATATGTGGGAAAAGTATAGAAATCAAACCTATTAATTACTTTTTTAATGAATCGCCCCTCACTTTGTATACGGGCCCGATGACACATAATCACGAGTTTAGCAGGGTAGCCAATTTTATCAGTTTATCGGCCTAATTAATAAAAACACATGGCCTTTTGAACTGACAACCCTTCGGAGATGAGATTTTTCTAATATACTTCTACCATCACTTGCTGCGTGGAATCCATCATGGATGCAGACATGAAATGCTACTGCCGTAGTAATCTTTCTTTCAATAAAAGACTCTATATTTAATCATCAGAATGCTGTCCTTTTATTAAAAATGCGACAGTATTCTAAGCCGGCAGGATCTCAGCGGGAAATTCTAATGAATTCCTTAATAGGAAAAAGAACAGAGAAAGAGAAATGGTCATCAAAAAATTATTTGAGATTGGTAATTGTCTTAAAGTTCCAGATGCCACATCTATCGACATCTTTTTAACGTGCGGAGAGGCCCTGCAGAGAGGCCCCAAAAGGGAGTATCCTAAAAAGTCTTCTCTTCAGCTAGTATTAATCGAAAAGAAAATTGTGTACGATTTCGAAAGGTTTTTATTCTAAAAACGGCGTTATGTGTTCCTATGCAACGTACTTCAAGATAGCATCGATAAGTATTCTGGAGTTCTACGATTTGATGCATTTTGTGTTTTGCCTAGAACTTCGCATCTTCTTATCGTTGTGGTGGTTCGTATTCTAAATAAGTGAAAGAAACGGTCATTATTCTTCATGCGGAAAATGTGTATTTTTCTTTGCTTTCAACTGCTACCTTTCAGGCGTGATTTATGTGAAATGTGCGCGTCTTCAAAGATCTTCTCTAATAGTTTGTTTTAGTGCAATGTTCTGCTGTTAATAAGTGATGAAATATAAATCTGATTTCTTTCTAAAGGATATTCCGAAATCTATACCGATAAGGGAAGTGGAGTCTTCGCTATGTGTTTTATTATTTTACTGCGCTAAAAGAAGGTGTCAATTCCGAAGATATTTTTCTTTACTTTTTTTTTGGATTTTCTGTTTTTTAAGTATTTGAGCTCAAAGGGTACCCTAGTATTTACTTTTTTTAATATCATATTAGTAGTTAATATATTTTTATTTATTTTTTGATTTTATTATGAAATAAAAATGATTATGAATAATTTAAGGTAAGTTTTTAATAAGTATATTACTCCAGTTATACTGCTTTTATTTTAATTATTTATGAAAACCATGGTTTTGAAGTATAACGAAATTTTTGGTTTAATAGAGATATGGATATCCATGATTTATTTGAAAATAAGTAATTCTATTATATAAATCATTATTTTTATGTATGTTATTATTACAATTTTATAAACCTGTTTATATTATGTAAAAACTTTAAAATTTTTTTGAAAGATATTTAAATTTTGATAATATATAGATTTTTCAGAAAACTATATTTTAAAATTAATTAAAAAATGGAAAATATTAAAAAGCAGAAAGCAGTTCTTAAGGGAAAAATTACCCGTATAAATAATATCATAAATCCCAAAATAGATGATAATACGATAACTCTTGACGAATTAGAGGTGTATCAGAAACAAGCAAAGGATATTGATAGTGAGTTAAACAAAATTCATGAAAACGCGGTTCTCGAAAGCAAGGAATCGGAAACTGAAAATATTATTAACGAATTCGATGAAATTGCTCTTAAACTAGACACTTTAACAATAACGATAAACACGTCACTTAGTAAAATAAATAAGAGCTTAAACATTCACAAAGGAGAGTCAGGGAATAATAATCAATCTAAAAATTATAATTTAGAGAAAACCATTAACCTTCCCAGATTTGACTTAAAACCTTTTTATGGGGAATCTGATCAGTGGCTCTCTTTTAAGGAGATTTTTATCACAACTATAGATCAAAATTCAGATTTGGGCCCCGTTTCTAAATTACAATACCTCCTAGCTAGCGTAAAGGGTCCTAGCCATAAATTGATTTCTGGATTTCCTCTTTCAGAGGCCAATTATAAAAATGCATGGGAGACTCTTTGTGCTCGCTACGATAAAACTAGAGATTTGGCCATGGCCCAAATAAGCAAGTTATACAATATAAAAAATATGAAGAATTGTTCCTCATCCTCTAAAGCTATTTTCGACATAATAGATACTTGCAATGAGTCACTTCGAATTTTAGATTCGTTAAAATTAACGCAAAATGCTTTGGTGGAAAATATGATAATTTTTACCATCGTTCAAAAACTAAATGATAATCTCAAAGAGCGATGGGAACTTACCCTTAACCACAATGATATGCCTAGTCTCACGGAATTTCTAAAGTTTTTAGAGACACAAGCCAAAAGTTTGCTAGCATTAGAGAACCCAAACAAAACAGATGTAAGAAATGTAGCTTATTCAAGAGATTCTTACGATAGATCGAAATTCCACAAAATTCAAGAAGGTAACAAATGCGGTGTTTGTTTTGATTCGCACCCCACCCATACCTGCAAAAAGTTATTGACTATGCCTGTAGACAGCAGGTGGAGAACCATCCAATTAAACAAGTTATGTGCAAATTGTATGCGTAGTGGCCATTTTGCAAGTAAATGTCCATCTAAGATGAGTTGTAAAAATTGCCATCGAAGGCATCATACTTTACTCCATAAGTATGATGTACAAGGTAATGCAGGGACAACAATGGCCCACAACTTTGCAATCCATAATAATGAAACTCAACCCCTAAATGCCTATGGGTATTCCCCTGATCAAGGAATGCCCATGAATGCTAAATGACGGTTTATCGTGCCCGGGCACCTCAAATGTGAGAATTACGAAAACCGAAAATACACAAAAACTTGTTATAATGGGGTTCAAGTACCATTTTTATTGGATAGCGGAAGTACCCTTTCCATAATTCCGGAAAATCTAATAGCAGCTTTGGATATGACGTCTATTCAAAGTTGCAAGCCTTTTAATGTTAGTCAAACCCAGGGACAGGTCCAGATTTTTGAAAAAATTCAAGTACCCCTCCAAATAGGGAATATCAGGCAAAATAGCACCTTATATCTCGTTAGGTAATATTTGCCGTATGCAATACTGGGAACCCCGGAATTACAAAAATTTCATATCGCGATGGACTTTTTCTCAAATTCTCTGACTCAAGATGGAGTCATCCTTAAGTATGACCAAAACGTTTCCGGTCAAATATCACATAAAAATTCATTTAACCACACTTTAACTTTAGCGGGTGATATGAATTACAAGAAGCCGCTTCGTTCTCCTACCAAATCAAATCAAGGAATTTTGTCTCAACAGGGGCAGTGTTACCTTGATACTAAAACTCTCTCGGATTATGATGATAAAAATTTTAATCATTATACTACTGAAGAGAACCTACAATTGGAAGGGCTTCTAAGCGACTTCAAAGATATTTTTGCACGTAATCGATATGATGTGGGTAGAGTCAGATGGGAACCCCAACGAGTAATTCTCACCTCAGAACTTCCTATCTCACTTCGACCTTACCGTGCATCTCCGGGGGACAACGCAGAAATTCAAAAGCAGGTACAAGAGTTATTGGAAGCTAAACTTATTAAAGAATCATGTAGTTCCTATTCCTCTCCCGTTACACTAGCCTATAAAAAAGGAGAAGGTAAAACGCGCCTCTGTATTGACTACAGAAAAATCAACGCCATTACCAAGACAGATTCGGAACCTTTGCCCCGAATAGACTGGCTTTTAGACCGACTTGTCAATGCCAAATATTTTTCTACTCTAGATTTAGCCTCTGGCTACTGGCATGTACCCCTCCACCCTTCAGACACAGAAAAATTAGCCTTTGCGACCAATCAGGGCCTTTACGAGTGGTTGGTCCTTCCATTTGGCTACAAAAATGCTCCGGCTCAATTCGCAAGAGCTCTTAGAAGGATCCTAGATAAACATAAAATCAACTTCGCTACCAACTATTTCGATGATTTTATAGTTTATTCTGATTCCTATGCCGAGCATCTGGCTCACCTAAAAACTCTTTTTAACATTTGCCGACAGGAAAATCTAAAATTAAAATTTTCAAAATGTAACTTTGCCAAAACTCAAATTGACTTCCTTGGTTATGAAATTAGTAACGGCCAAATAAAACCAGACAATGCTAACACCGAAACTATTAAAAAATTAATTCCTCCAAAAAATGTTAAAGAATTACAAAGGTTCCTTGGATCTATAAATGTATATCACAAATTCATTGACAAGTATGCTAAAATTAGAACCCCTTTAAATAAATTATTAAAAAAAGATGCACCTTGGGAATGGTCAGAAAAATGTCAACAATCTTTTGAATTGCTTAAAAACGCGTTAATTTCTAGACCTATTTTGAAATTATTTAATCCTAATCTCCGATGCCACCTCTATACTGATACCTCGAAGGAAGCCGTAGGTGCTGTACTAAAACAAATGGATGAAAATGGAGTCCTACATCCCATTGCGTTCCACTCAAGACAACTAAGGCCCTATGAGCAAAATTATGCTATTACAAAATTGGAATGCCTCGCCATAATCGATGCTCTTGACAAATTTCATTATTACATTCATGGAAAATCTTTCACAATCCATACCGATCATGCTGCTTTAGTATGGCTTAAAAATGTAAAACATTTAACCGGTAGATTATTCAGATGGTCGCTAAAATTAAGCATGTATGACTATACTGTAAAATACAATAAAGGATCAACAAATTTTGAAGCCGATATGCTCTCCAGAAATCCCATTTCATTTCCTGTAAATGCCCACATTCACTTATTAACATTAGATGAAGTTAAAGAACACCAAGAGTTAGATAATGTAACAGGCTCTAAATTCCAAAAAGTTAATGACATTCTGGTAATTCACAAAAAGGGTTTTCAAAAAATTGTCGTGCCTTTCTCATTACGAGAGAAACTATTAATAACTACCCATAAGCAATTTGGCCACCCAGGAATACAAAAAATGCTAAATTTAATTTCACCGCAATACTATTGGAGCAGCATGACTCAGGACATTACTCAATTTGTCAAGCATTGTGAGGTCTGCCAACTCAACAAAAAATCCCACCAACCTAAATTTGGTCTTCTTGAGTCCTTACCACCCGCAGAACAACCCTTCGATATAATATCTTTAGACACAGTAGGTGGTTTCAATTATTACAATTCCTCAAAAAAGTACATGCATTTAGTAATTGATCACGCTACTCGTTATGTTTGGGGTTTTACCTCTAAAAATGTTACGACAGAAGTTTACATTAACATTCTCAAACAAATTTTTGATATCCAGATTCCGAAGAAAATGTTAACGGACAGGAATCCTGCTTTTACAGCGTCCAAACTTCGGAAATGGGTATCGAATCATAATGTAAAAAAATTGCTTACTTCATCTCATAGGCCACAATGTAATGGAAAGAATGAACGTGTGAATCAATGAATTTGCACCCGGTTGAGACTAACAGTTAATTCGTCCCCTTCAAATATCCCGTGGCCCAAACTTCTGAAAGACGTGATTATTGAATACAATAACACACCACACTCCGTCACCAAATATCCCCCTGCATACTTGATGTTTGGCCAATTGCCTTACCCATCAGCATTAGGTAATGAAAATTACTATCCTACAATTGAGGAAGCCAGGAAAGAGGCTTTCAAAAGAACAGGTGAACACCACCTGAAAAACAAGATCCGATATGACTTAAAATTTGTGGAAGCTCCTTTCAAACCTGGTGATCTGGTAATTGCTGAGGAATTTCACTATCCTAACACCCGAAAATTAAGCCCGCCCTTTTCAGGTCCCTATCAAATTATTGAAAAATTGTCTAATGTAAGTTTTCGAATAAATAAACCTAACTGGTTGACAAAGCAAGACAATGAAGTGATCCACGCCTCCAAGCTAAGATACTTTTTGCCCAATGATCAATTTAAATTACATACAACCAACAAATGAAAAGATAGTGTATCACAGGAACTCATATTGGATGATAATTGATCTTTGAGTTTTACATTTTTATGAATATATTATAATTGTGTTTTTGAAAGAGTACAGTCTCCTGGATGATGCCAGGATGTTTTCATATAATCTTGAATTTTTGTATATAATATTGGACATTGCTACACTAATTGCATTGGACTAACTGCAACATTCTGGAATATACTTCCTATTTTGATTATTTTTATTTTATATATATTTTCACTGTATCTTGCCTTTATTAATACAATTGTTTTTATCGTGTCCAATTGATTATAGCATCGTATTTTATAATGGTATTATTCTTATTATTTGTATTAAAGTTATTATTGTTATGATATATGTTAACTATATGAAAGAAATAACTCATCTCTTGCAGCTTACTTAAAAAGAAACCCATTTCCAAATTCTAACGTTACTTTAATGTAAAGTGTTTTGTCGTTTTCAGGCGAGTCTCGTGTATGGAAGCCGGCCCATCCCCGGAGACTTGTCTGGAAGGGGGGGAAATTGTGGGAAAAGTATAGAAATCAAACCTATTAATTACTTTTTTAATGAATCGCCCCTCACTTTGTATACGGGCCCGATGACACATAATCACGAGTTTAGCAGGGTAGCCAATTTTATCAGTTTATCGGCCTAATTAATAAAAACACATGGCCTTTTGAACTGACAACCCTTCGGAGATGAGATTTTTCTAATATACTTCTACCATCACTTGCTGCGTGGAATCCATCATGGATGCAGACATGAAATGCTACTGCCGTAGTAATCTTTCTTTCAATAAAAGACTCTATATTTAATCATCAGAATGCTGTCCTTTTATTAAAAATGCGACATATATATTTCAGAGTTTCCCCCAGACAGTTTCAGAAGGGTGCTACACCCTGCCTGCCCTTTGGTTCACAAAATAGCACCCTTCTTGCCCCTCAGTAAAATAAGCGCCCTTTCTCTTTTTTTGCATTAAAAAATTTGCTTTCACATAGTAAAAACTGATTCAATTTGGTCTTAAAAATAGTGCCCTGACTTTTAAATATCAAAAGTGCCAAAAGAATATCTTTAACAATTAAAAAAAGTGCCCTTAAGAATCTAAAAAATACCCTCAATAATCCAAAAAGTGCCCTTAAGAATAAAAAAATGCCCTTATTTCACCAGCAGCACCTTGCCCTGTTTTAAACCTGGGGGAAACTCTGATATTTATATACACCCATTAAAGTGGACCAGTCTCAAAATGGCACCCAAAACAGGCTGATGTTGATAGGCTTGGGGACCTTTGCAACGAAAATGCTGTTAGTCACTTCAGAATCATCCTAAAGAAGAGAGAAAAGAAATAGACTTTGGACAGATACTTTAATGTCCCGCAAATTCAAAAAAAGCATGTCTGGAGGAAGAGCTGTATGTATGTAATGTAAGTTTTATTATTATTACATTTAAATAAATTAAGGGCGGGAATGCCGTTCCCAGAAATATTTGGTTTGTTACTCTAAAAAAAATATATATATTGCGTAGGTACACAAGTCTTTTTTTCCCTCCAGACTGAAAAGTATACCCATTTCAATGTCTGAATGCGAAAGAGCATTCAGCTGTATGAATAGCATCATGGCCGATGAATAATTCACTCCTTATTGAAAGAGCCAGTTTACTTATATTCATAAGAAATGCAGGACTTCTCTTAAAACAATTTTGTCCTGAACCATATGTGAAATCTTGGTTGGTATCAAGAAGATTAGCAGACGAGACAGCTTGTCGTAAATCAGAGAGCACAAAAAACACCTCTCATTATCTTTCTTCATGGAAACTTCAAGGATAGATGTGCCAGTAAGTTATATATGGATTTATTTCTGTTATTTCAATTAAATTTTGTTTCATAATGGAAAATATTACAATAAGACTGATTAAATATTGCTTTTAGATGAATGCTATACAAATACAGTACTATAAAAACTAGAATATAATAATAACTGCTAATGGCTTAGCAAAAATCCAGTAGCATCAACATCTACTCTATGAAAAGGTGAGTTCCCACAAATATTTTATTCCAACTACAGCACTGATTAAGGGAGAATTCATATTAATTTATATATTATTTAGCTTTTAAGAACGAATTAATTGAATTCTATTCTAATACAAATCTATACTAAATCTATCATCAGTTAACAAAAAATTCAGTTGGCAAATATTGTTTTGGAACAGATTAAGTTCATTAACCGATCACCCACTAATAGTAATACTTCTACCACTAGTAATAGTTTTGAAAATATAATTTTTTAATATTTAGTCATTCATTTATGCTAACCCTGTATTTATCCCATTCACAAAATAAGTTAAAATATTAAAGAAGAAATGAGTTGCGACATGTAATGGATGCACAGAAGTACCCCTCAATTAAACCCTTTAAATGGGAGTCATTCTTGCCACAAGGATTTATATTCGTGAATTTTTTTTCTTCACTAAATTTATTAATATCCGAGAGCTATCTATTAAAAATCCTTCATTTCTTTCCAAATAATGATATCAGCATACAAAATTTACCAATATTATTCAGAAATATATATATGCGAATGGAATTTCTGTGTAGCATCAACTTAACAACCTTTGAATCAAATACAGATTTTTGAAAAGTGGAGATTGTGTTCATGTTTCACTTTAGGCAAAAGTTATGAATTTGTATTAAGTACATGAATGTAGTAGAGCAGTGGTTCCCAAACTTTTGGGCTCGCGGAGCCCTTTTTGGAAAGAATTTCTAAGGCGGAGCCCCTTAACACCACGGTACTGTATGGTTTACAAATTGTTTTTTATGCCTATGGAGAGAAAAAGATCTGCTGGATAAGAGTCCGAATTAGTAGTTTTCAACATGGGGCCAAGGTTCTCTGTTTGGCCCTTTTCTTTATACAGAAATTCTGAATTCATAATAGAAATTTTGAAAATTAAATTTTCTATTATTTAACCTCTTAACAGTTTTATTTAATATTACTATTATTGGACACAATAAATTAAAAATAAGGACTAAAAACCACTTTTTTGCATTAAAATATATGCCTTGTATAATCGAGATATGTCCGAAAAATACAGCAAAAACTATAGTTAAAAATTTGTGGTTTCTGAAAGCTTTTAGTAACGAACCTCTGTAGTAGAGTACTGTCTGTGCGTGTTGGCTATACCTGACCAAAAAAAAAAAAAATCATCCACCCGTCACTCAACACACTTCAAACCAAAATAAAAAATTTAAAAAATTGATATTATTATATCTCTAGTATCAATTTTGTAGAAAAATGAATATATATATATATATATATATATATATATATACATACTCATTAATATTCAAACACATAATTTTTCATCTGAAGTGTCAAAACCCAACCCGAAAAAGTTAAAAGTCAACCATAGATTAACATGATATATCACAGAGCATAATGGTAACTTGATGGCGATTGCAGCAACTATGGCAATAAGGGGAAAGAAAATTCACATACATGGAATATTTGTGCTATTAAGTACCTTAATATGATCTTTCTTTTGATCAGGGCTACCACTGCCGAATGAGACTGAAAATAGTAGCTTTAGTAGCCTTCAACGAAAAAAAATAGTAGCCAAAATAATCATATACTTACTTTAAAAAGAGGGGAGAAAAAAAAATTTATCCCTAATAACTGAAAGAACTTTATGAAAGCCCACATCTTATTTCAGAGTTTATGTTTCTGCTCAAATCGCTCAGTAAAAAATAGGATGGTTTTGTCAAATCAGAAAGCAAATTGATCAGGAAAATAAAACGTGAATATTATCAATTCGTCACGGAAAAAATCAAGAATCTCCTCAAACGAACCTGGAAAAATAGTCGCTGGAATGTTTTATTAAATATCTTACTTCAAGTTTATTTAAAAACTGCAAATTAAAATTTTATTACAAAATCATGTGACAAAAAAATAATAAAATATATTTACCTCTCTTAATAACCAAGGATTTTCATCCACAACTTTTTGCCAATCACTATTTTCATCTATAACAGCAAACTGACTTTTAACGACTGCACCTGAACACAAAAACCTGTTCAAGAGATCTTTCCCAGTCGCTTCATAAATTGCTTTGGCAGACATGATGGAATACTGTTAACACTGAAAGCACATAAGTAATTTATATTAGACATGTATATAAGTAGCGATTTATTTTCTGCTAAACAAGAATTGCATAGAGATTTTACACATTTATGTTTATTTCTAGAAAATTACAATCAATAAAAGTATAATGCAGTAAAATTTGTTAACCCATCACTGCATGAACCATCTACAGTAAGAGATCTTTATAACGCAAACATAAAAACAAGAGGTTGTGCGTTATATAGATCACATTTCACACATCAATAAATTTAGCTTGTAAAACATGGCCAAATGTGTGTGAAACATACCAAAATACATTAGGGTATCTTTATATTTCATTCTTTATTACCAGTAGCTGTGCAGATTATAATTTTTTGCATAATACAGATCATTCCACACATTGTTCAATTTACTTTATAAACATTGTCCAAACATACCTGTATCAAATCATAGCAATTTTGTCAGTAATAAGCTCTGAATTAAGGAGATAAAGTTGAAGTAATGTATCAAATTGAGTCCTCTAGAGAATAGCAACTATTTATAATGTGGGAATTCAGGTGTTTCTTAACTGAAAATTCATTGTTTACATCTGAGAAGTTGTGCATTATATGGAGAATTGCGTTATAAAGATCTACCATACGTCATCTATTATTTATGACATATGGCAGCAGCTTCAGCCTACCTATCTTGCTATCTCCGCTACGTTAGTAATCACGTGGACTGACAACCTTGCTCATTATCAGTAGCTATTTAACAATATTGAGTGTCTTGGGTCTGTATGAGACCCTGACAGTCTACTCATGTAAGTTTTTATTAATTTTTTGTGTTGTTATTTTTAGAGTTTAGACCAGTCAGTGGCAGGGGCGTAAACCACCCTAGTCGCATAGGGGGGTGTAAACTCATAAATTTCAGACTCCAAGAAGGAAAATTTCCGAGTACTATGAAAAACAAAATGCCGACTAATACATAATATATATACAGTAGAACCTCGATTATCCGACATAATTTAGATCAAACCTACATTGGATAATCTAAATTTCCGCATAATCGAGAATTTATCAGTAATTACCTAGTTTAATATGTAACATCGTCATCGAATTGCTATTATGACTATTTAAACTGCTAAATAAATATCTAAATTCAAATTATACATGAAAATTCTTCTCCCTCTTTTGAAATTCTGCAGTTGTGAAAATTTCTGCTTGTGGAAAGATGATAAAAGGGGTTTTGTTCCCTGCGCTTGCTTACAATCAGAGGGTGCAATAACATTCGAATGTTGTGGCATTCGGCAGTACGGCCACCCAAATTTCAAAATTTGGAGTGTTTTTGTTTAGAACAGGGACATGTGCACAGGGAGTGTGTGTGTGTGTGTGTGTGGGGGGGGGGGGGAGAACAGTACACTTATACCAGGGTCAGAGCTTGCGGTAGCTCAAGCTAATTTAAAAGGAATTCTAAGAAAGAGGAATCAAAATATTTATCTGTAGTGGTTTGCACACACAAGGAATGTGAAAAAAAAAATCTCTGAAAAAAAGGGTCAGGAAACCGACGTCGGTTTACGGAGAGTTCCGGTTAAACGAGGGTCGGATAATGGAGGTTCTACTGTATCTATATATTTGTTTATATATATATACACTCATGCTCAAAAGTTTAGCATATAGGATAAAAACGAAGAAAGGATATAAATATCTTATGAAATTATTAAACTTTATAGAAGAAATTCACTAGATAATTATGACTTAGTGGTATCGAGATAGTCAAATAAGTTTTAAAGCGCTGATATTGATTCCTTTTGAATTAGTAATATATGTCTCTAAAAATCAGTGACGAAATACTATGATTAATATGTGTAGAAAATTGTGGTTTGGAACTCCAGACTGCTTTGTTTGATAGCGATATATCTTGTTTCTAAATGTACCAAATTTTATGAAACTGGATTGAAGAGCTGCGGATTAGTTGCCCGTTTCTTACCGATAAAGGGCTTAATGCATTTTACTTTTCTGTGTATGGCATAGTTATTCACATAGACTCCACTCCAGATAGAAATTCATAAAGTTCTGAGTTAAGCATAAGGACTCCTGCTACCAGTGTACGTCTACGACATTAAAAAAAGCCAAAATTTAAAAGATTGAAATTTTTTGAATGAACAAAACTCATATCCATTTCTTAGTACTTCAATAAAATTTAATAAAATTTTGTACATTTAGTAACAAGATATATCGCTATGTAACAAAGCAGTTTGGAGTTCTAATCCGCATTTTTCTACACATATTAATCATGGACCTTGACCCCTAATTTTTAGATAAATTTATTAATAATTCAAAAGGAATCAACATCAGACCTTTAAAACTTATTTATCTCGATACGCGAAATCATAATTATTTTGTGAATTTCATCTATAAAATTTAATAATTTCGTAAGATATTTAAGATTTTCTTTCTTTGTTTTTATCATGTACGCTAAAATGTTGGACATGAATGTATTGATGTCAAGACACACATACATGTGTGTCTTGATTCTAATTGGAGAAACTTACTTAACAAATATACCAATACATGTTTAATATTAATCACAAATGGGAACTTGCTTATAAAAGGGTAATTTCAATATATCCTTTTAAACATTGTGATCATCAGGAAAAGTTTGGAAGAGACGTGGAAGTTCTATCTCTCTATTTTTTAGCAATCAGTTAAAAATTTTTAGCGTTTCTTTCTGAGTAAAATTGAAATCTGTTTGCTTGGGGAATACAGGGTCATTCATAATTCCCTCCGGGGTTTCGAAACGTTATAGTAAAAAAACGAAGACGAATATGAAAAAAAGAAACATGAATTGAAATTATTCCGAAACTATTCAAGTTTTACTTACATACATTACAGGTGTTCTATGTGTGAACCCTTGGTCACACGGCATACATCCATGCGATAGTCCAGTTCCTGCCATACTCTGTTTCTTTAAATTTCCGGTACCATACATACATTGTCAGTTGGTCCCTGTTTTCGATATTTATTACGAAAGGCCCGTTGAACTGACACCACTGATTCAGATTTAAAGAAACAGAGTATGGCAGGAACTGGACTATTGCATGGATGTATGCCGTGTGACCAAGGGTTCACACATAGAACACCTGTAATGTATGTAAGTAAAACTTGAATAGTTTCGGAATAATTTCATATGTTTCTTTTTTTCATATTAGTCTTCGTTTTTTTACTATAACGTTTCGAAACCCCGGAGGGAATTATGAATGACCCTGTATTTTAAAGACATGAATTTGTCAAAAATTCAGGATTTCGTAATTTAAGTTTATATTTCTTTCTAACGACATACTTTAAAACAGTGTAAAAACTTGGTGTCATATACCTGTTTTTACGACTAAACAAAATGTAGTAATAATAATATATATAAAAAAATCGAATACAATTTGTTAAGGAAAAAGAAAACGAACGTATTATTTCTGATGGAAGTAAACTCATAGATTGTAAAATATCCAGATTATTTCGAGATAAAAATTTTAAGTATTTTGGGTGTTCTCAATTTTCATCCTGTATCATATAAATTTCTCGAAACACAATTTTAAATTTAAATGAATCTAAAATTACGTAAATAAGTAAAAAAAAAAAATTCACATCTTTTTAAAATAAAATAAGAAGAAAATACAAAATTAGTTAGTACAAAAAAGTAAAACCATAGTTATTTTCGATTAAAAGTAAAATTCGTGTAGAGTGGAAAATATCCAGATTTTGATACGGAAACGTACTAAATATTTGCAATTCAGTTTTGAATTTTAATGGGCTATCACCTAACTTCCATGATACACATTTCTAACTAAATTTAAAGTTAGATACAAAATGGAAGTTTCTTCACTTCAGTCAGTATATCTTAAAATTTCCAGTCTAAACTAAAAGCTTTCCGATTATAAATAAATACAGCTGGATCTCGATATCTCAAAGTCAAAGGGCACAGAAAAAAACTCTGAATATCAAGGTTTTCGATCAAAATATCAAGGTTTCAAATAATATTAACATTGCTGGAATATGCATATAAATATCTTACTCGTCATATCAAAGTTTTCGAGTTTTCACAATATTCAACAAATCAAAGTTTTTCTGTATACTTTTATCAAAAAAAGAAAATCCGTAATATTTCCAACTAAGAATAAATTTATATAGGTTTTCTTCGTTGTAAATAGTTTTTCTTATTTTTCTAATTAAAAACTACAAAAAATAAAAATAAAAAATCTGACTAAGAATAAAATTCTATAGGTTTTCTTCGACGTAACTTGTTTATCTTATTCAATTAAAAACTACAAAAACATTACTCCAATTCATAAGTTTTTATAGGTTAATACCATTTTTTTTTTTTCAAATAAATATACTCTTTTCCGATCGAACGGGAATTTTTCTTTTTTCCCCCAATTGATAAATTTTTATAGGTTAATACCATTTTTCCCGACTAAACGTACTTTTTTCGACTGATTTTTTCGTTTTTCCAATTAATAAGTTTTTATAGGTTAATACCATTTTTTCCGATTAAACTTACTTTTTCCCCCCCGATCGAATGGGAAATTTTCCGACTGACTTTTTCATGGGGGGGGGGGGTGTTGCACCCCCCACCCCCCAGGATTTACGCCCCTGGTCAGTGGTCCAAATAAGTAAAGCAGAAATTTAGTTCAGCTTTTATTTTTGCAGGGCCTCAAGAAGATTTATTAATCCCGAAGATCTGGCTGCAGTATAGCTTCTTTCAGAAGTCTGAGCCTGAGCCAGGTGAAGGAGACAATACAAAGTTACAAATAATTGACATTGACATAATATTGTAACACACCTGCGAAACCTAAACTTGTCTATAACAAAATCCTGTCTTAAACGAAAAATTTGCATGACCTCGGTGAAAGGAAAACTATACAATTATACCTGCTAAGACGAAACCTGTCTAAAATGGAATTTCATTTTGGTTCTAGGGATTCTGTTGTCACATATTTTAATGTATCTAAAACAATATAATGAGTTATTTTTTATGACTTATTGTGATAATTGTTTACGATAAGTCAATTTTTGCTGGTTAATTCATACAGTGAAATCTGTGAAAATGGTTCATGTAAGTCTTAACCTCTTAACTTGCAAAAATTTCAAGGTTCTGAAGAAGGAATACCCCATGCATATCTACTTAACTGAAACAAACAAAAAAATTTCTGGTCGCCAGAGCCTCCATCTTCACATGTTTTACTACACTTTGTAATTCATTATTGATTGTTAAATTAACAGAAAACTAATATTGTAAAATCTGCCAAAACAGAATCACTAGGGCAGAGCCGTCCTTAGCGAAAGCGAGGCCGGGTGCAAGAACTTTTGCGAGGCCCTTCCATTCTGACCAATGTTTCCAATTTAGCTGTTTTTTTATTCATCTACCAGAAATTTTTAATAGTAATTTTGCTTTATTTAATGTCAGATATTGTGTGATTAAATAAAGTAAAGGCAACTATTCGGAAATTCTGGTAGATATTTTGAACAAAATTCCTCTAAATTGGCAGCATTACTTCTCACAACGTAATAGGCTTTTGAAAAAGCACGCGCTTGAATGACATACACAGTGGTACATCAAGGATTACACTTTTTTATGGGTGTGTGTTGGGGGTAGTATGTTTTAATATTTTATAGAGACTCTGACCAATTTGGTTTCATAATACTCGAACTGGGCTTGGTCTATTCTTTTTTCAGCAGATTTCGACGGGCGGAGAATTGATTCTGGCCGTGTCATATCGGAGAGGCTTTTTCTTTCTTTCTTTTCTTTTTTTTTCTTGGGGGGGGGGGGGGAGGGTGGGGGAGAGGTAAGTTAATAATATTGTACAGTCGTTAATAAAAGAGAGAGAGAAAGAAGATTATTTCTTTATTTTTCCCATACTTTTTAATCGTCAAATTGCTGCAGAGTAATACGAAAGGTACTGTTCGACTGCAAATTTTGTCAATTTTTCGAATTTGAATACAAATTTTGAAAGAGAAATCCTATACATACTAAAAATTGTATAGACTTAAAAATAAAAATATTTTCATTAGCCAACCGTCACCTACCTCGCTCTGTTATTTTTTTTTATCGAAGTCCCCCCCCCCTATATTTTAGTGTATCATAAATATAAGGGGGTCACAATTTAAAATACTTATAATGCGATCTGTAATTATCGTATTGTCTCATATTTTGTACGATAAATATAATCTTTATAAGGAAGGGATTTTTAACTGAAGTCCCTAAATTTTAGTATAGCACGAATTAACTAAAAACACTTATAAATCAGATCCAAATTGTCGCGGGTCAAACAAATTTTGTTTGGTAAACATTTTAGTTGGAAGGACTCTGCCGATTTTTTATCGAAACTGGCCACATTTTAATGTATTATAAATATAAGGTGGTTACATATTAAACACTTATAACTCTAGCTGTAGTTGTCGGAGTAACTCATATTTTGTGTGTCATTTTTTTATTTATCATATTAATGCGACAAAGCACCCCCCCCCCTTTATGAAAGTTGCGTTTACCACACAAAATAAGAGTGTTCGACAATAATTACAGCTCAAGTTATAAGTATTTTAAGTTGTTAGACCATTATACTTATGACACACTAAAATAAGGGGGTTTATATAAAAAATTGAAAGAGCCCACCTCTTTGAAAACGATTACGTTTTTCGTACTAAATTTGTGTGGACTGTGACAATTTCAATCCGAGTTATAAGTGTTTATGTTTATCGTGCCCTTATATTCACACTATAATAAAATTTAGGGTTTCGGTTAAAAAACTGACTAAGTCCTCCCCCCTCCCACTTTATAAAGATTAAGTTTACCATACAAAATATGAATATTCTGCGATAATTACAGCTCGAGTTATAAGTGTTTTAAGTTGTCAGCACCTTATATTTATAATATACTAAAATATCGGTAGTTTTGATAAAAAATCGACTGAACCTCACTCTCCCCCTTAAATTGATTACGTTTACGTTTACCATGCAAAATTTGCATTAACTGCGGCAATTTGGATCCGAGTTATAAGTATTTGTGTTATGGAGCCTTTATATTTGCACTATACTAAATTTTAGGGGCTTCTGTTAAAAATCCGACAATGTCTCCTGTAAAAATTATGTCGTTTTGTTCATGCACACAAAATTTGAGCCCGCTGTGACAGTTTGATAACGAGTTATAAGAGTTTAAATTTGTCGGGCTCATATATTCAGTGTTTTATAAAAATTTAGGGGTTTCATAAGTAAATGATATAATGGCCCTCATGATGTTGAACCAAACAACGTTTGGTTCTACCTTCTTTGCAGCCTTCGACAATTAGAATCCGAGCTATAGGGGGGGGGGGGGCGAAATGGCGTCGACGAGACCGGAGTGTCATGTACTCTGAATTTTATTATGAAATAGATAACTCATAACAAAATAAATAATAATTATTTAGCTTTTTCCATTAATTTGTTTTTCGGGAGCGAGGCCTTCCTAGGCGCGAGGCCCTGTGCGGCCGCACCTGTCGCACACCCCTAAGGACGGCTCTGCACTAGGGACCAAAGAAAATATCTGTTTTAGGCTATCTGTCTGAGCAGGTATAACTTTTTGGTGTTTCTTCATTTTGTTTGTTTGTTTAAGGCAGGAATCCATTATACCATTATAAACAGTTTCTGATTTCAAAGGTGTATTTAATAATGACTAATATTTTAATACTATGTGTATTTAATAATGATTTACAAAAAGAAGTACAGTAGAGCTTGTGAAACGGAATCATCTTAGCATGCATAACTGCATGGTGCTCCTGCCATCGGGACCATGTTTTTACGTTTAAGAGCAGTAAAAACCTATGAAAACGAGAAACCGCCTATGATAGAATCCTGCCATAAATGAAAACATTTCATGCTGTGGAGAAATGAAAACAATACAATTAAACCAGTCTAAAATTGAACTTTTCTTCAGTCTCTAACAATTCCATCTTAGCAGGTTTTGCTGTATTTTATTACCACCTTTATGAAATAATTTTAGTACTTTAAAAGCAGAAAAATTATGCTGATAACGTAGGCATGGAGCTAACAGTACCTATTTCTGAAAATATTTAAAAGCAAGCCTTAGGATAATCTCAATTTCCGTAATACATATATCCCAACTAAAAAAAATAATAGTTATGCTGACCACAAAGATAGTGATCGTGTGTGCGGGATTTAGAGGTAAAAAGACTTACCGTATTTTCGGGAATACCTGCCGCACCCACCGTAAGCGCCGCACCAATGAAAATCTTTTTTTTTAAAAGTACTATATCCACATATGCGCTGCACCATCGTAAGCACCGCATCTATGAAAATCTGTTTTTTTTAAAAAGTATATCCATTTAAGCACCGCACCCATGAAACCCAAATTTATTTATAAATATTTTCACTTAAACGCCACAAAAAAAATGAATTACACTAGTAATTAAATATAAAGAAATATTGTATTATTATTAATATATACATATAAATATTTTCACTTAAAGTGCCGGAAAAATAAATATATAAAAAAATATCGTATAGTGACTTTGCCGAAACCACATCAGCATAACTAGTAACGTTCCTGCTTTTTTTCTTTTTTTAAAAGGGGAGCAAGATCTTGTTTGAGAAAAGACATGTTAAAATTTCTAAGACATTTACATATGAACCATGAAACGAACAGTTAGTTATGCAGACGAATCACAGTGCAAGAAACGTCATAAAAAGTACAGCGTCGCGCAACTGCGGAACACCAGCGTCACCTTACACCCTGTAAAAACAACTTTTCATACAATAAAGTAATCGTGAGACAACTGAACTTAGAAAAAGTGTTGGTGACAAGGTAAACAAGCAATGACACTGAAACAAAAGTCCGTTCTTTGAAAGGGTGTACGAGCACATAGTTTAAGAGGAAAATATTTGAGCAAATGGTAAGCTAAACTTACTGCTAAAACAAAATATTTCCAACATTGGCAAAAAAGGTCGCGACGGCTTTATATCCATTCTAATATCCTGAAGATACAATGCTTATTGATGGGTGCACAGGAAACAATCATTTTTAACTTGAGAGTTTGAGACTAACATTTCTCACCCCACTGATTTCTCAAAAATAAGCATTTAATCTTTTACCAACATCCAAAGTTTAGAAACATCTAACGTTTTGGTACAAATTTGAGATCATGTGACAGTTGATCAAAGAAGTAAAAATGGCATAAGATATCGGTATAGGAAAAAAACCAGGTATTATAAGCAGGGTTGTAGTGGGCAGCTGCCCGGGTACCCGCCCAGCTACCCGCACGGGCTGGGTTTTTTTACAACCTTGATGATAATACATATCAAGACGAAAAGAGAACTTGTATAGAAAGCAGGATTAAAATTTACTTACTTAATGAATAATACAAGAAACATAACTGTACCAGTCTTGCTTATATTTAATTAGAATGGCTACTTAATAAGTGAAATTAAATGTATATCACATAGAAATAAGTCCCACTCTCAGTGGCGTAGCTACGTTTTTTGGCGCCCAGGGCAAGAAGAAATTCTGCGCCCCCCCCCCTATTCTCTTCTGTAAATAAAAAATAATGACATTATTTTTTCTTAAGACGAAAAAATGTCCTTCCGACTTGTAGCATGAAGAGGAAAATGTAGCTTCCCTCTTCCTTGTTTTTAAGAATTCGACTAATTTTATTTAAACGCATGAAACTAAAATGCGAAGATTTCTAGTTTTTGTCAATACTAAATTTTTATGGGAATTTCAAAATATTATTTAGCTATCGCCAAGTTGAATTCATTTATGGCGACCTACATTTATCACCAAGATCTTTAGCCAAATGCCGTCAAACTTGGCGAGAATTTGACATTAGCAGATATGACTATGTAGTTTTAACCATATGAGATTAGAAACGCAAATGATTACAACAATGAAAACCAATTTGTGAGAAACCACGTTTGCTAAAACTCGTCCAAAAAAATCTACTAAATCATACTAAAAAACCTGCTGCCTTGTTTCATTTACAAGGTGCGTACTCTCTTTGGGATTTCCAAGGAGTTCCATATGTCCTACGTGAAAAGATAATAAATATATTTAAATTGACTCATTGTTTTATGTTCTTTCTTTCCTTTTTTTTCTTCTTTTGGACAATATATAAGGTGCATTTCATAAAATTTAAAATAGGATTCTCAGCACTATAAATAGTTTATTTTCTAAAAACAAAAATGCTAAGTAAACTAGTCGTTGGGGACCACCGTAATACTCACCCATCATGGATATGCATAATATAAAATATGAAAATAAAACACGTGTAAACTATTTATAAAAGGCATTGCAATTCGAGTAAAATCTTAAGTGGATGACGTCATAAAATTTAAATACGCTATTACTGAATTGCGCAAGAGAACCATCCTTATAACTATAACTCTAAAAATGGTAAACCTATTAACTAACGGTTTACTGCGTCGATTAAGCGTCTCATTTCCAATTAAAATATATCTTTGAATTAAAATTTGAATGAAATACAGCATCAGGAAAAATCGAAAAGTGTGGAAAATAGGATTACAAATATCTCGGCAACTCATTATCCGATCGACTTCATTCTTTATGCAAAATTTATGTTTTTTATTGTCTTTTACATTCACTCCTTAAAATAAACAATTTCGAAAATTTTTAAATACTTTTTATTAGAACGAATATTTTGAGAGTCCGAAAAAAATAGTTCCGGATAATCGAGGTTGCTGAAATTCAATAAGCTTCTTCCCATTATTACATACTAAGTACATACCAAATTTAAAGTATCTATCTCATTTTGTTCGGGAGATAGCGCTTTTACAAGCACACACACAGACAGACAGACGGACGGCAATTTTTTTTCTTCTAAAAATATGTTTTTCGGAATCTCCAATGTCTGAAACGTGTAAATCCGCCAAAAAAAAATTTTTTCCGATTTTCAAAACAATTACAAGACTTACCCTATACGTATAATGGGTAAGTAAAAGTCATTTTTATTGTATTTTAAAATTTATCATGATATTTTAACTAATCAACTTTTTTAAAAATGCTCTTCTTACTGTTATAAAGCAGATTTGTCAAGAAAGTATGAAAAAAAAAATGTTGCGAAAAGTTAAAAATTGTAGGAAAAGTGTGGTTTAAAAATTTTCTTTAAAAGCGTTTCAATTTAATATTAAAAAAAATATATATATTTTATCTCAAGAATTACGTTTTTGCTTTCTTTCAAATCATAAAACTTTCATAAAACCATTTAATAATATCAATAAGAACTGCATTTTAAAAATTTACAACGGTGCACCTTGTTTGCAAATTTTAAATACCCATCGATTTGAACACTCTTTACAAAGATACGTTACTATCAGATTAAATCAGATAATCCATTCAAATGAAATTTTGTTATTTTCTTCCTATTTTGCTTTCTTTTAATCATGAGGGTTAAACCTGTTTGAAAAACAATCTAAAAACTATTTACAAACTTTATGAACTTGTTTAAAAGTAGCTGTATAACTTCCGCTGAGTCTCCGAAACTTATAATATTGTGGCTTAGTCATAAAACGTATGCAGGTGATCTTTGCAATAGCATATCGTACATATAATAAATCCCGGATACAACGAGCGAGGAATTTGATTTCCAGTATAGTAAACCTCCAAAAGTTTGGTATATGGTCTGCCTTTTCTAGGGGCATCCCCACCCCCCTCCTACACCGAATTTATTGAAAGCATTCACACACAGAAAAAAGGTCACCAATTCTTATTTATTGTCAAAATATGTGAGATAATTTCTGTTTAAAGCAACTCTCAATTGGACCCCCACAACCACAGAGTTCAGAGAAAGACTCTGTGGTCCTCAACATTTAATCATTTTGTGCCTTCTTTCAGGTACGTAATCAAGTAAAGTACAAATTCAGTTGAGAAATCCTTAGAAACATTCACAGAAGCTTTTTCTTTCATTATTTTGGCGGATATAATAAAATATTTTACTAAATAAAACATTCACGCACACACATAAATATTTATTGTCGAAATATGTGGGATAATTTCGGTTTAAAGCGTCTCTCAATTAGGCGCCCCCAACATTTAATCATTTTGTGACTCCTTTCAGGTACGTAATCATGTAAGGTACAAAGTCTGTTGAGCTATTCCTAGAAACATTAATCACAGAAACTTTTTCTTTCATTATTTGAACATAAAACATTTTACTAAAGAAAATATTCACACACACACAAGCAATTTTTATTTATTGTCGAAATATGCGAGATAATTTCAGTTAAAATTTTTTTCTCAATCTGGCGCCCCTTGATAGTGGCGCCCGGGGCGGTCGCCCCCCTTGCCCCTCCTTAGCTACGCTACTGCCCACTCTATATCTATTATGTAAATTTTCTGGTTCAAATAGTTTTATTTGACTTTATAAATATCAGAAGGTTCTTAGCTATGAAGATATATTATGCTATGTTCAACACAAATATTTCATTCATAACTGTTGCAATAATGAAAATAATGTAGTGATGAAACAGCATGAACATCATTTTGGAGCAGCAAAAATACTATTTTTGAAGCAGAAAATCACTATTTTTGAGCAGCAAGGTTTTTTTTTTGTTGTTGTTGTTGTTGTTAGAAGTAAAAAAAGCTTTATGGGAGGAGGGGGGGGGGAGTGGGGGAGGGCAATAACAGGTAAGGGGGAAAAAAAGAGACAGTAAATAATTATTTTAGAAAGAGAGATAAATAAAGAGTTAAGACAGGACAAAATAAAGACAAATTTCCAAACAGACTTGACAGAACAGACCATTTTTTTAACAGCTATAAGATAACAAAAAAATCCCTGATGGCTCGGCCTACAGGCACAGGTAGATTTCGAAGACACAGACCGTGGGGCACCTGTTTGTTGGGAATTGCAGAAGAAGTGACCTTTTTGTCATGGTGCCACAGTTGGGACCGCCCAGTTCGAAATCTAACTTGTTTGCAGGCAGAGCCGACAGGGATTTTTTTTTTTCTATAAGGGTTGGTCCTATAAAAAACTTGTCAATATAAAAGTTTTAGAAAATATTAAGCGGATTTGATATCTTGTGAATTGACAAAGTTATGAATTTGATTCTTCTAACCCCCTCTCCTCCCCCCCCCTGTGGCCATTTTTAATGGTAATCTGTCATGCATAAATTTTCGGCCTTTTTCCTAAAAGTAATAATAACTTTAAACAGATTCGAAACGTATCATAACTAAGAAGTTATGGGGGTTTTTCTGTTTTCACAAAAAGCCAAAAGGCAAAATGGAGGTCACATGGTAATACAGTCATCTCTCACTTATGCGCGTCTCAGTTATACGCGTCTCTCAGTTATACGCGAATTTCGTAAGGTCCCGGCACGAGGAATAGGAAAATAATGCTATAGATCTCTCACTTATAAGCGCCACTTTGAATTTTCTCTCTCAGTTATACGCGGAAATGACAACGCAATTCACATTTTTTTTAAATCGATAAATAATTTTCTGCACCTGTCAAGGTCAAAAGACCGTACCGAAAAGCGGGGTGGAGAGGGTGGAGAGGATGTTACAGTTCGACTCACCCCCTCAGTTCTAATGGTTGCTTCTTTTCTTTCTGTTTTAATTTTATCAAGTCACCTGCGTGTTACATTTCGTCCTTGCCTTTACGGTAGCATCTAGATTCTTTCTTTTATTTTTTATTTTTTTGCAATAAAAATGAGCAAAAGAAAGTTAACAATTTCGTTCAAAATGGAAGTTATAAAAGCAGCAGAAAATGATCCTAGACTGTCAAAAATAAATTTAGCTCGAAAATTCGATTTGCCAGAATCAACACTCAGAGGGATTTTAAAGAACAAGGACTCTATCAAAAAAATTAATAGTGAATATTCTGCACAAGCGAAGAAACGATCAAGAATTCAGAATGGAAAATTTGAGATTTTAGAAACCACTTTAATTCAGTGGTTCAGAGAAATGAGAGCTTCTAATTTAACCATTAGCGGTGAGTTATTTAAAGAAAAGGCACTCACTTTGTCATCCAAAATGGGAATCGAAAATTTTTCAGCTTCTTCGGGATGGTTAGAAAAACTTAAAAAAAACACGGTTTAACAAATCATTGTCTGAGTGGTGAAAGCGCAGCCGTTTCAGATTCAACTGCTAATGAATGGATCGCAGACCTTCCAAATTTAATTCAAAACTTTGATCTTAAGAACATTTTTAACTGTGATGAAACAGGCTTATTTTATCGTCTTTTACCAAACAAAACGATGGATTTTAAGGGAGAAACATGCCATGGTGGCAAACACAGCAAAGAAAGACTGACTGTGCTTTTATGTTGCAATGGGGACGGATCAGAAAAGTTACCGCCAATAGTGATTGGTAAATCCAAGAATCCACGGTGTTTAAAAAATGTCAAGAAATTGCCATGTTCTTACGCAAATAGCACCAAAGCCTGGATGACATCGAAAATTTTTTTAGACTTTTTGAAGGAATTCGATATGAAGATGGCTAAAAAAAAAAAGAAAGTTTTGTTATTTATGGATCAGTGTCCCGCCCATCCTTCATATCTCCCATTGCTGACACATGCACGAGTTATATTTTTCCCTGCTAACTGTACTAGCAGACTCCAGCCCTTAGATCTCGGTATAATAAGGTCAGTTAAAGCGCAGTATAGGAAAGATTTGGTGCGAAGAATGTTTATATCACTAGAGCAGAAAAAGGAATTCAAGAAAATTTCGATTCTGGATGCCATGCATATGTTGGTTTCCTCTTGGAATAACGTAACAGCCATGACAATTTCTAACTGCTTTAGGAAAGCGGGTATTTTTCATTCAAATAATGCTGAAGTTATTCCATTACAGGAAAATGAAAACAACAGCCATGACAATTTCTAACTGCTTTAGGAAAGCGGGTATTTTTCATTCAAATAATGCTGAAGTTATTCCATTACAGGAAAATGAAAACAACAGCAATGATTTTAACATAGACGAAGAAGAATGGAATAGAATAAGCCAAGATTCTCTTTCTTTTCAAGATTTCGTCAGTGTTGATGAAAACTTAACATCAACGGCAATTAGAGATATTGAAACTGTGTTTGATGATGTGACAGCTGAAAGAGAAGGAGATGATGATGATAATGATGAAACTGATACTGTAATTGCCCCATCTTACGCTACTGCTTTAGGAGCCCTGGACACTTTGAGATGTTACCTACAAAATGCTGATATAGCATCAAATACAATGACTCACTTTAATGCATTAGAAAAGGTCGTTGTACAAACGCGGCCTAAGCAAAAACAAACTACCATTGATGACTTCTTAAAAGAGGACTAATTGGCATTTTTTTTTATGTAAGTATATCGTCTTCTATGTCAAATGAAAAAAAATTTACTTTATTGTATTTTTTTAAACTAAATTTTATAGTGAAAGTGTATATTTTTTAGTACACTATACTAATATTACACCCCTTTTATTTTCTAAAATATCATTAATTACAATTCTTATATTTCAATATGTTTTTCTTTCGAATAATGTGTATAATGTGTATAAGGAATTACTACATACAACGTCCTCTCAGTTATGCGCGGCTCTCAGTTATGCGCGATTTTAAGTCAGTCCCTTCAAACGCGCATAAGTGAGAGGTGACTCTATTAGGTGAAGTTTTTGAATAGGAATAATTTCTTCTAAATGAATTTTATTAAAAACTAAAAATTTAACCATATATGAATAGATTATATGTACCATATAAGAAAAATTTTTGTTGTAAGATATTTTCTTTTATTAACATTTGCTAATCTTATGATAATTTCAAAGGAATAAGTTTTTTTTAAGCTGTATTTATATTTTATTACTAAATAACACAGAATTGATAGCTTTGCAATTTAAAATTTGTTATTTAAATTAAAGGGATCATATATGTATTTTAAGAACAGAGAAAAATATTGAGATCATTATTAAGACTATAAAATCATTCCCATCTATTCAGGGTTGGCAAAAACCCGGGTTTTTTCAGAAAAAACCCAACCCAGTGGGGTTTTTCAGGGTTTTTGGGATTTTTTCGGGTTTTTTCAGGGTTTTGAGGATTTTTCTTCTTGCCGCTCTTTGTTTGTTTGTTTTGTAACAACTATATAATTAATGGGATGAAATTATAAAAAATAAATGTTAATACTTTAATAATTTTTATTTAATATATTATTTAATTATAATTATTTGGAATTTTTATTCAATATTAAAAATAGTTTAAAAATTTGTAATGATTTTAAAGACATTTTATGACTGAATTGAAAGAAATTTTTTTAAAGTCAAAATAATTAAATTAATAGTCTAAAATTTTGTTTATTTCTCTTTTATAGATAAAAATTAGATTTAAACAGTGAATCATTTACTTTTGTTTTATTAAAATTTTCTTATGTAGTAGAATTTTATCAAATGTTTGGAATTATTGTCCTACTAGGAGGGGGGGGGGGAATGAATTCACTTTTAAACCATCTAAATTGTAAGCTTAAATTCCTAAATCTTCCAGAGATCTTGATGTATGGGAGGGGGGGAAAGGGGGGGGGGTTGCATCTCAATAGCACAGAATAGCTGCATGTTGCGTCATAGTCTGTGATCGCCCATCCTTCTGCTTTTGGCGAAATTAGATAAGGAGGGGGGGGGGGGAGGTATAAACAATAGAACTATCTCAAGAATAAGAAATCATTTTTAAAGAATTATTTAACAAAGAACTTTATATTACATTATATTTTAAATACTATATTTACGTAAGAATATTTTATAATTGAATTTGTTTGGATCATCAATACTTTAATTGGAAAATGAAAAAAATACACTCCAGTGTATCTTTCTTTTGTTTTATTGATGGATTTTTATCAGGTCAATTTTCTTTTCCCCAGCTGGCTGCTGATGACTGAGATTTAATTAAAGTTTTAAACTGCAAATAGAAATAATAATAATTAAAACAAGAACTAAACGATACTTTTTTCTTTTCCTTACTTATTTAAAAAAAATAAAACTTTTAATTATCCGATTGTGTTTAAATTTTCAGCAAATTCAAATAATAATAAATTAGGCAGCTTACCAAATTTCTATTAAAATACAATAAGTTTTCAGAAAATTAGAATCCCCCCCCCCCCCAAAAAAAAAAACTACTATCACTATTTTAATCTTGCATCTGATAATGAATGTTCTTAGCTATGCAGAAAAGATTCATTATTATGGTGGATTGTGCTGCACTATAATACTATTTCACTAAAGAAAGTGAAATGAATCAATGATCTACCCTTTATGTTTTGTTCAACTTAATTTAGCTTTATGCTTAATATATTTTGAATCATACTAAAATACTCGTGCCTCTAATTTTTAAGAATTGATTGAACCCCCTACTGTTTTCGTCATATTGACAAATAATCCTGATTTTTAATTGTTTATATAATTTTACATGTATTTTTTTTAAGATAATTATTTTCTCTGTGAATTTTCCAAGTTTGTTTCAGATAGAGCATCTATGCCCATTTAGAATTTTCTGAAAACTATAATATCTGTGACATATAAAATGTATATTATGTTTGGTTTAAATTGATATATTTATTATTAGTTAGATAAGTGGAATTTTAAATAAAGATTTTGATAAAACCCACCCGGGTTTTTTCGGGTTGGGCAAAATCAAGCCAACCCTGCATCTATTAGACTATGAAGTATTCACAAAGATTGTATTTGAGATCAGGATTGCTACTTATTTCAGCAATCAAATTCCTTCCGCTTTCCTGAGCAAAAAATTAAAATTTGTCTTGAATAATTCCTCTGAGCTTTTTCAAAATTTCAACGGATAAATTTTGCAAAGTACCAAAATTTAGTAAAATTCTTTGTTTTTAATACTCATTTTTAAATTTCCTCAGTTTTTCTAGTTTTCCCTATACCGTTGCAACCCTGGAAATTATTATTTGTGAGGAAGGTAGTATCATAGTCCACATTTTGGCATTTTAACCCAATTTACCCGGGGAAAATTGCCCATTTAACCCGGGTTTTTTACAACCCTGATTATAAGACATCCCTATGAAAAAAATAATCACTGTACCCGCCGCCCTGGCGTAAGAGCCGCACTCAGAATATTTTATACTTTTAAACTCGTATGTGCCGCAGCTCATATGCGCAAAAATACGGTAATAAAAATTGATAAGTACAAAATCCTTGTGTTGCGACACATGAGCGATGTGTACAAGCAATGAAGAGAAAAGCTAAATAGCTTAAAAATTAGCATGAAATTGTTTCAAGGCTTCTTAATAAGGAACCCTTTGAATGCAGAATGCAATATAAAAGATTATGAGAAACAGGAGCAACATATTCCTTTGCTGCTGCTGTTTCCCATTCTCTTTTGTCATTTCACTCCAAAAAAAGGAGCTCTTTTATGATTCTGCAAAACAGCTACCTCTATTTAGCTGCAAATTTAATTTATCTGAGTATGTTTTACAATACATTATACATATTATAATAAAACCTGTGAAAACAGAATCACTAGGAACAGGGATAAAATTCCATTTTAGAAAAGTATCCATATTCGCAGGTTTAATTGTAGGGTGTTTGTTCTGTTGGAACCTTGAAATGTTTCCGTTTAAAGCAGGATTTTTTTTATACTCAAGCATAGTCACAGTTAGAGAAGTTGGCCAAGGGCCAAAGTCTTTCTTTTTTTTAAAGGAATTATAACTTAAAAACTAAAAAGTTGTCCCCCACCTCTTCCCGAAAAAAATACTGGCTTTAATTTAGAAGTCCGGTTCCGCTTTGTTTTAACAGTTACAACAGGCTATCAACAAATTACAATAGTAGGCGCTCTGTGAAAACATATATATACGGCAGTGGCAGTTAATGCATTGACTATGCAACGCGTACCCTATGGCAGTTAAGGGGTTAAAGCAATTTAGAACTGAAATGAATCTTCTATTTTTTATAAATAAATAACTTATCGAGTTATAAAAAAATCTTGTCACGTGATAACAAATTTTTCCTCTTTTTCCGTTTGCTAGATCAGGAATTCGATTCAAAATGCCGAATTTGACATTTTTTAAAAGAATCTCAGCCTTTACCAAAAAAATGGAAAACGTCTTTTGATTATATAGTTTTTTAATAAGAACACCTGCCAATTTCATGCTTTTCTTAACAAAAATGAAATCAGAAATGTGTCAGAAGGAAATTTTATTTTATTTGGCAGCATATTATACATAAAAACAGTAAATTATGTAGCATAAATTTATTTTTAACAGATTTTGGTCATTAAGATTTTAATTGCATCTAATATACAATAAAACATTTTTATACAGTTCACAATACATAAATTCAGAAAGATGTGTCAAAATGTTTATTAGGTACTTTTCGGTTAGCCGGGCGCCAGTGATATGTTGTTGTTGTTGTTGTTGTGGGGTCTGAACGCCCCGATCATGGGATATAAGTCTACAGACTCTTTATCCCTAACAATCCTACCTCAAGGAGGCAATTTATACACTAGCTGCAGAAACAACTTGTACAAGAGGAGATAGTGACTTCCGGTTTAAAAACGGTTGGTACTCAGAAGGAAAGACACTAAAGATCGAGCTTGCGAGACTCCTGTCACTGCCAAATCACATAGTTGACTAAAGGATATGGTGGGAGATCCAGAGATACCAAGCCTCTGGTACAAAATAGTACGCTCGGTAGCGTAACGTCCGCATGTCATAAGGTAGTGTTCACAGGTTTCTGGAAGAGAGCAGACTGAGCATAAAGGAGAGTGGCAAAGGTTGAAACGGTAAAGTAATGCTCGGGTGGGGAGAGATTTTGTGCGAAGGCGAGAAAGAAGAACCTCCCCTCTCCTGGGAAGGCGCAGCTTCCTGTGATCCCAACTCCTTTTGGTAAGGTGAGGAAAATCGGTGCTGTAGTTTCCGAGAAGCCAATTATTAATATCCTCCTCATAGAAGAGGCGCCGAAACTGAACGCAGATGTCCTCTGGGGAGATCCACCTTACTGGGTCCGTAGGCAGAAGGTGAGAGCGGGCCAGTTTGTCCACAAGCTCATTGGCATAGATGCCAACATGACTGGGAACCCAGACTAGTTCAATCGACGAGAGTTGATGTAATGCGTTAGTAAGTTTCTGGTACACCTGAGTCACCACTCGAGGAGATTTGTAGTTTGGTGATTGGAGGCTCGTCAAGACGGATCTGCTGTCGGATAGAAGGAGCAGCTTGCCAGACTGCGGAATAAAATCTAGTGCCAGTCCAATCGCTAGAGCCTCTGCCGTGTAAATGGAATTAATGTCATGAACTCTGCTGGAGTGCCCATAGTTCTGGCTTACATCCCAAAAGGCGATGCAGGTCTGTGAAAGAGTCTTTGAGGCGTCAGTAGCCATTATGTGACAGTCACCGCGAGTAGACAAAAATGCAGAAAAGAGCTGACAGATTAGATCAGGGTGGAGCTGCCTGTTCTGAAACTCAAAAGAATCGATATGGCACTGGAAGATATCTGTAAGAGGAGGACGGGGAAGCACCCACGACACGATATCGGTCGCGGAGATATGAAGCCTAGAGAGGGACTCGCTCAGGTGAGCAGCCAGAACAGAATTTTCCGTACTTCCGGGGAGCACCAGAGAATAGATTGGCGACTGGGGGCCGAGTGACAGGTGCCGAAGAAGGTAGCAACACCTATGGAGATCTTGAGTGCAAGCTACTGACAAGGAGTTGGCTTCCCGACGCAGAATTGGAATGGGTGTCCAACGCGGGAGGCCCGTCGCTATTCTAAGGGCTGCGTTAAGGATGGGTTCTAATTTCTGTCTGGTTGATGGGCACGCTAGCGAATAAATTGGACTACCATGGTGTAGCATACTCGTGACTGTAGCCTTGCTAATTCTGATGAGATCTTTGGTTGTTACGCCCCGAGAGACATGCGCCACACTTTTCAAGGCGCTCAACTTCCTTAAAGCTTTCTGTTTGACTTGAGCAATATGATCGTTCCAGTTAAGGTTGTAAGTGAAGTTCAGGCCTAGAATCCGAATGTTGTCCACCCAGGGGATGTCTTCTGAATTTATGTGAAGATTACTGTCAGGGATCTTTTTCCTAGCTGAGAAAACAATAGCTGCACTTTTACCCGGATTTAAACGAAGTTTCCAGTAGGCGCACCAACGAGCAACATTGAGAATGGCCTTCTGGACTTTCGGCAACACCACCTCCAGAGACGGGCCGGAGCAGTAAACGTAAGTATCGTCAGCGTAGACTAAACCATCCACATCGGGGCCAAATGCGTCAAAGATGTCGCTCATGTAGACAGAGAAGAGAAAAGGCGACAAGACTGCCCCTTGCGGCACCCCGACGTCCACCTCGAAAGGGTCCGACAACGCACCTCTCCACCGGACCTGAATAATTCTTTGCATTGAGGAGTGAGACCATTTTGTGAAATGGCCATCGATGCCGGCTGATACCATTTTCAAAGCTAGGCCGTCCGGCCAAACAGAGTCGTAAGCAGAGGCAATGTCAAACGACACTAGGACACAAACCTGCTTATGGAGGCGAGCGGAATGAAGATCGGAATAGAGCTTTGTGAGAGCAGGAGTGCAGTCCCAGAATGGAATAAAGCCGTAGTGGTTTGGGTGGAAGAAGTTTGTGTGAAGGATCCAAGAAGTCAGCCGCTTCAGAAGAATCCTTTCAAAAACCTTCGAGGCGACTGAAGTAAGCGAAATTGGTCTGTATGATGCCAGCAAAGTACTGTCTTTTCCGGGCTTCGAGATAGGGACGACGATGACTTCCCTCCAAGAGCGGGGAATGACACCCGACAACCAAATATCATTGAACACCCCAAGCAGTTTATGCAGCCCTATATCATCAAGACACCGAAGAGTCCGTAACGAGACCCCATCTTTTCCTGGGGTACGGAGGGTTGAATGGTTGAGGGCATATCTGAGCTCTGAGATCTGGAATGGGCGTTGGAGGTTCAGATCAATATGCGCACTAAAATCCACGGGGAGGTAGCCGTAGTTATGGGTTCTGCTGTAGAACCTAGCGAACTTATTTGACTCTTCGATGGCGCTTGTCGATAGCGAACCAGGGGTTGCAATGAAGTTATGAGACAATGGAGAATCTACCTGTCGATTGCGAATCGCACGAATGATCCTATAGATGGCACCCGACGCGGCTGCCCCTTTGCAAGTTGCAGCCCAATACGTGCGCTTTGCGTCATTTATTTCTCTCTTCAGGATCGCTGCGATTTTCTTATAACGAGACCAGAGAGTCGGACAAATAAATTTTCTTGCAAGACGGAAAAGCTTCCTCTTTTGGCCCAGTAAATGACTACACCGGCTGTCCCACCACGGGGCCCCAGCACGGTCAACAATCTTCACCCTACGGCTGCTTGCTTTTAGAGAGTCACAACATATGCCTAGGAAATCCTCATAAGAATTGTTGTGAAGATTAAGGATTGCTTTATTCAGATTCTTTGTAACGGCTCCCCAGTCGTACCGATATCGAATGGAGTGGCAGGTGGAACTTCTAATCCGAAAGTCGAAATGAAGATTAACAGGACAGTGGTCGCTGTCGAAAGTGTCTGGGTGAACGTTGTAGCTGGTGTCGACAAAAATATCTGGCGAAGTGATGGAGAGGTCCAGGAGAGAAGCTCCACCTGCGTAGACATGTGTGGGCGTATGTGAGTTGACGAGACAAATTTTATTTTGAATTATCCAGTCGATAACCAAACTGCCTTGGGGGGTATTGTGGCTACCGCCCAAGCTGGAGTGAGGACAGTTAAAGTCCCCAATGATAACAAACGGGGAGCGACAAAACCCCAAAATGTTATCCAGCCAATGTGAATCTAACTTGCCCGGAGGGGAGTAAATGTTAATGATCTGGAGCTTAAAGTTGTTGGGGAAGATAATTTCCACACCTAACACCTCGTTAAAGACTGACTGAACTGGTAGAGCGAGATTACGGGATGGAAGAGTATTCCTTACCGCTGTAATCAGCCCGCCGCCGCTCCTAGAACTGCGGTCGAGCCTATAAACTGTTTTTCCTGGAATTTGAAACCCGATGGTGGGCTTAAGAAAAGTTTCTTGAAGTGCAATGATGTCGGCAGAGTAAAAAAGAGAGTGACGGAGCCAGGCTGAATTAGCCCGAGCTCCCCGGATATTCCAATGAACTAATGAAACGCCCATGAAAAGGAGAAAATTAGTCATGAACAGGCTGGGACTCGCTGTGGTCCATCAGACCGACATCAGTGGCTAATGATTCGGATTGGAGATTTATATCGGTTCTTTTGCTTGTGTCGTGTTCGGTGGGGGAGGTCATACGACATTTCTTGAGGGTTGGTTCGAGAGAGAAGGGAGGGGTGTCATTTCTTGCGGAGTCTTGTTTCTGTTTTTCTTTCGTTGGTAGGGTTGGTTTGAGACTCGTAGGTGTTGTGGGTGGAGGGAGTTGCGTCTTTTGGACGGCCTGGATGATGGTAGCATTCAGATCGTGAACTGCGCTATGGATCGCTTGAACTTTTTCGTCGAAAGCAGCTGAAGCTTGTTCTATAAATGTTCTGCATTGAGCAGCTTGTTCCACCAATAATGATTGAAATAGCTGGAACATGTTATTGGTAAATTGGTCCAAAGTTGCTTGGAGTCCAGTTTGTGTTACGATATCGGAAGGTTTGGAATTATTAGCTTTTGAAGCATAAGAGTTCGTCTCACGCCGTTCAGCCACTCGGAACTGACGGCGGGCCTCGGCGATGGAGAGGTGGTGTTCGCATTTGAATTTTTGGATTCGGATCTCTTTTTCATAAGCCGGGCAGTTTTTGTCGTCAGCGGTATGTTCACCTTGGCAGTTAGGACAAATTGGGGTTGGGGTCTGACAGTGACCCTCGTGTGATGTACTACATTTACGGCAGATTTTCTGTTTATGGCACGATTTTGTACTATGGTTAAATTCCCAGCAATTGAGACAGGGCCGGGGCCGGTCAATAAACAGCGTAATCTTCTGAATTTGGTAGAAAATTTTTACCTCCCGCGGGAGTGTGGTTCCCAGCTTAGTAACCAGGACTGTAGTTGTTGGGACGGTGTTGCCTTCATTTTTCCGTAGAAAACGTCTGATTTCGAGTACGTGGAAACCGTTATAAATCAGTTCATCGGCGATTTCTTCGCAAGAAACATCGGTAGGAATTCCGTACAGAAGAAATAGAGTTGTTATACTGTCGAATTGCACTCGAGGGTTCACGGGGATTTCGGCTATCGAAGTGAGTTGTAAAGCTTGAGTCGCCGTTTCGACAGAGTGCGTGAGAAGAATTATTTTACCCTGTTTGGTCACTTTTATGCAGTCAATAGCCGCATGGTTTTTTATTTGTTTCTCCAAATCCCCTTTTAACTTCTTAGGATGAATAGTAGGAAAAGCCCCGGATTTAGCTTCTATGAAAATTGTTATGACGTCACTACTACTAAGTTCTGCAAAACTAACTAAGTCCGCCGGAGGATACACACTCTTATAAAAATTGAAGTCAGTAGGTGGTACAACATTTGAGTTTAACGAGGACAGGGTAGCCATGACAGATGAATTTAGTAAACTAGAAGTAGTTGCATTATCTGACACTTGCGACATAAAGTCCGTCAGCAAAACACCCAACAACACTACAACAGTCAACTACAACTACAAAATTAAACAGTATAAGTCCACTAAAATAAAGTTTAGGCAAATTAAACAACCACGAGTTCAAAAGTCCTAAACACTCGGAACGGGAACCGCCCCCAAAATGCAGCTGAGTATCTATCAAAGCCTACATCCTGACTGCGGCAGCGGAAAAACTTCACAAAACTAAACACGAAATAACACTATACTTTAAAATGGAAAAATCTCACCAAATTCCAAGAGCAGCAGCAATCACCGCAAACTTCCGAAGCACGCAACGTCTTGCAATCACAAAACCCAGGATGCCATAAAACCATAATAATCCGCCAGTGATATATATACATGTATATATACACACACACACACATATATATACATATATCTACATATACATTATATACATACACATATATATACATATATGTATGTATATATATACAAATATATGTATATACATATGTATTTATATATGCACATATATCACTGGCGCCCAGCTAACCGAAAAGTACCGTTTATTATTATTATTATTTTGCTAATTAGCCATACATAATCTCGTTTTTTTAATATGCATTCTAGTCTTACAGCTCTGACAAAATTAAACTTCGATTTGCTTTCAATTGGAATAGGTGATAAATTTTTAGCGCAATTATAATATAAAATAAGGATGTATGGTAAAATTACAATTGTTCAATTGAAATTTATTGCCAAAAATTAGAGGTTAAGTAATTATATAAAAAGTATGTACCAATTTTACAAATTACATACAGTAATAACAAAATTAACAAGAAATAATTTTGACAAATGATTCTTAAATATTTTGACAGCATAGTTGTCAAGATAATACAAGTGCCAAATCATTCAATCCTTAGTTCAATTGTTCAATAGCTATCTTTCTGAATTTATGTATCGTGAAATAAATAAAAATTATATATTTTATTGCATATTAGATACAATTAACATCTTATGGTCTTATAAAAATATAAAATGAATAATATTTTCTGTTATATTACGTATTCTAATATATTTTGTTATATATGTTATATTAATATAACAGTAACAATACTAACAGTATTAATACTTTTTTTAAAAAAAACGGGGGGAGGGGAAATCAAATCTGTTTATTTTTATTTTGTTATAATGCCTTCGCGAAAGTTGGGAAATATTAGTTTATGAAAAAAAGACAGTTCTCCCTTCATCTGAAGTCAAATCAATATCTAACAACATTCAAGATATAATATTTTAAGCTTATTCCTGTTTTCTTATCCTTAAAAAATCTAAATATTTACAACAGTATACATTAGGACACAAATAATTAACCTTCCTTGAGAGTATATGCAGTATACATTTTAGACATGGTATAACGTAATTTCATTCTTAAGATAATTAAAATATTTTGGTTAAAAAAATAAATAAAACTAATCGATAAAATTAGACTTTTTTTTTCCTCTTGCTTTACTAAAATAAAGTTTAATTAAAACTGCTAACAAAACACTGCCAACATAGAATTTAAAAAATGATATATGCAGATATATTACTTTTAAATGCTAAAGGTGTAAAATTAACAACTATAATATAAATTAAAATAACTTTTATTAGTTGTTTTACATGTTTCGACTCTTCTGAGTCATTTTCAAAAACAAAATGAGAATATTCTAAAGCTGCACGGGCTTTGAAGTTATTATTTACACATGTACTTTTTTTAAAAATTACGCACATTATCTATTATTTTTTACTTGATTGTTTATTTTCATATCTTTGAGCATGGAGTAATTCTAGCCACAGTTTCGGTAAATTAAAAGATGCCGCATCGTTACATATTGTATTTTTGCGCGTGAGTATCTCTATGGTTTCTCTTATTATGGATGGATAGTGTAGACTGGAGGGAAATATTATTTTACTTTCATTGAAATTTATTTGGATGGTTTCTTCTTGATATAATCTTGCTAGGGCTGTAGTTTTTCTATTGTACTTAATATCAGCTATATGCTCTTTTTTTTTCTGCAATTAAATTTCCTGCTGGTCATGCCTATGTAGTAATTCTTGGCATGACCAGCAGGAAATTTAATTGCAGAAAAAAAGAGCATATAGCTGATATTAAGTACAATAGAAAAACTACAGCCCTAGCAAGATTATATCAAGAAGAAACCATCCAAATAAATTTCAATGAAAGTAAAATAATATTTCCCTCCAGTCTACACTATCCATCCATAATAAGAGAAACCATAGAGATACTCACGCGCAAAAATACAATATGTAACGATGCGGCATCTTTTAATTTACCGAAACTGTGGCTAGAATTACTCCATGCTCAAAGATATGAAAATAAACAATCAAGTAAAAAATAATAGATAACGTACGTAATTTTTTTTAAAGTACATGTAAATAATAACTTCAAAGCCCGTGCAGCTTTAGAATATTCTCATTTTGTTTTTGAAAATGACTCAGAAGAGTCGAAACATGTAAAACAACTAATAAAAGTTATTTTAATTTATATTATAGTTGTTAATTTTACACCTTTAGCATTTAAAAGTAATATACTATTACAAGGTGTTATATTTTATTATATTGTGATATATGCAGAAGTGACATTTTTTGTAAATCAGATTGCATGAAAATATAATATAATATACAATAAATAAATGTACAGATTCGCTTCAACACAACGTTTTTGAAATGCATTAAAATAAAAAACAAACAATTTTCTTCTTTCAGACTAAATAAAACATTAAATAAAAAGAAATTAATGAGCTTCTCACTTAATATCCGCAGAAGAAATAAATTAACATGAAATTTGTTACTCCCACAGCAAAAGTAAACAAGAGAGATGAAGATGAAAAGTTGGAGTGTTTTAAAAATAATTGATCGCTAGAATTTAAGGAAAATACACATTAAATTAAATTAGAAAAGATTTTAAAAACAACTGACGAAACATACCTGAATTTGAAAAATAAATATTATAATCAACAAGAATATGGACTTCCGCAAGTTAACATATTTTTAAAACGAAACTAAAAACTGTCACCTAAACATAATATTGTAAGCGAATTTAAAGGGAAAATAATCGATAACAGACGAAACACAAAAATACTTCAGGGCAAAATACACAACACAAGGAAGTTAAAGAGATTGTTTTTAAAGGGCTAGGTAAAACTTGAGGGGCGCGACATGGGATAAACCGCTTGCAGACGACAGGGTTGTTGGTTGCCAAGGTAAAGTATTTGCGTAGCTTCATCACCCCATCATCTGACCAGAGTGTATTTTCCAAATTTAGCACAGTTATGGCGGGCTTTTCATTCATGGAGATACGTATAATTCAAATCTTACCTGAGATGTATGATTAGAAGATATCCTTTTAATATGTCTGTACACGGGTCAGGCGACAAATAAACTTGTTATAAAGACATCTTGGACTCCACGTGTACAGCTAAAAGGTAATGCTCCAGGAACCGAGAAGCAAGCAGTCACACCGGCAAAAAGACCTCAGGCCTCAGGCTGCGTAGCATTGGCATGCCACCAAAAAATCAGCACAGCACAATCATCACGTTCGAGAAGCGCCATCTATCGGCATAAAGATCGTTAAACTGACTTCTATTTAAAATTAATAAGGAAGTTTAATTTTTAAATAAGCTTTATTAGCATGAGTGCTATGGTCTTCGATTATATATAAAATTCGAAAGAAAAAACATGCATCAAGCGTAGTTTATGAAACACTTTCCAACACTAACAGATTTACAGAATATTATTAAGGAATTTCATTTTTTTTTTCAGATATCTAAATAAGCAATTTAAAAAACACATAACTCAGTAAAAATTCATTTTCAGCAATTGTTGTCCGTATCCAGTAATGTGTACGAATTCTTTCGTATAGTTCTGTATATGATCTATAGAATTGAGATACACCAAGTAATGCACTAAAAATTAGATAAGTTTAAAAATATATACCACACTGGAAAAGGCACTTCCAGCAATTTTCGATCATACACAGTCTTGTAACCGAATTATTTTGTGCGTCTCTGTACATGTACGATAAATGCTACGCACTCCATAATCGGTAGAAAACACATCGTGCGACTCATTGAATCATTAAAATGCACCGCAAACGATTTTTCCCATTGATCGTAATGTGATGCAATTCTTTTGTAGCCCACCTTAGTGATGCATATCAATCTCAGTATGTTTGAAATATCGTAACACCAATAAAATGCCCCGCGAACGAATTTTTCCCATTGACCATAATGTAACGAAATTTCTTTGTATGTTCTCTGTAAACGAACTATAAATGCTAAAATATCGAACATTCTATAGTAAACCTCAATAACATATGAAAATTTATATGGCAGTTAAAGTATAGTTACGAGAGTTAGAGGTTAGAGCACTTACAGACAGACACAAACCGAATTCATAAACACTTTTCGACATAGGCGTAGAGTTTTTAAAATTATTGGTGGGGCTCAACTCGATGTATCACTCTTTTCCACACAAATACGTGTATGTGAATGTAAAAAAGATCGATTACCAATTTAATGTTGCTTTTTTAATCTCCTTTTAAAGAAATTAAACAAAATCGTACACTGAAAAATAAATCATAAGTTAACTAAAACGTTACGACAATGCAAAAATTCGAATGTACAGACTTGTTACAATATACAGACCTTATATACTCGCTGTATTTTTGCGAATCGTTTATAATAAAATCCCAATGTAAGTTAATTTTAAAATACGTATTTTTTTCGGAACATGTTTTTTTCTCCTATTTTCGTTTTTTTAATGTCAAAAGTTCAAACTTGTAGCATTTTATTTTAATTAAAAAATAGAACATACAGAGAAAAAGTTTTCCTAATGTTGTTTATACCTGTAACAAAAGAAAAAGAAAGAAAAATGGCAAAATTAAGAAAAAAATTTATCTGCCGAAAAATGACTCACTAAAAATTCCATAAAATATTAGAAAGTCAAAAACTAGAAACTTTTCTTTTATTGAAGAAGAAGAAAAAAAAGAGTCTATGTTAGAAATTATTGGTGGGGCTCGAGACCCATGAGCCCATACAACTCTACGCCTATGCTTTTCGACTATGATGGAAAGTTTTAAATAAAAAAGTAATTATGTCATTTCATTAGATATTTGGCCATTTTATGTTGAGAGTACCGATCAAACACCCGTAAAAAATATTAATAACAACTATTTTTATTTTTCCTTCTGACATAAGATAAAAATAATAAAATAATGTAAAATGGAGTAAAAATTATATGCATTGTACATTATTAAGGATGCAATTTGCATTTTAGTGGGAAAGATAAATAATTAAAGCAATGTAAATATGCAACAAATATTTAAATAAATAAAAAGTGTTTTTTTTTTTTTTTTTTTTTTTTTTGTAGAAAGAGAGTATGAGGAAAGGTGATCACATTTTAGTTTGTCATTGTAGTAATTTACGTTAAAACTCACTTGCAAAGGAGTTATAATGCAAAGAAGCTAGGGTGTTTAGTAAGAACGTGAACACGGGAAGAATGAATCATTCACAAAACGCTTCAATTTAAACAAGAACGAAAAATCATGCGTCAAGCATAGATTATGTAACACTTTCCAACGCTTCCAAAATAATTTTACGAATCATACTCTTTAATAAGCTAAAAGATAACATCTAAGTAATCCGAATACTTTTATTCAGCCCTGTATAGGATCTATAGATTTGTATATATACTACATAGGATGCTAAATTTTAGTTCAGTTAGGAAACACGTAGCACAGTTTAAAATTCTCCGTCTGGAGTTAAATAATACGGAAATGTGTTCCCGAACTTTTGTGCTTCCCTGTATAGGATCTAGAGAATTTATACACACCACGTAATATACAAAAAGCGATTTAAAATTAAAATCGCGTTCAGTAACTTAAAACGCACTTCCAGGAATTATTGTTAACATACAGTAGAGAATTCTTTTGTGTGTCCCTGTAAATGAACGATGACTGCTATACACACAATATTCTGTAGTAAGTCTCTTGTAATGAACCTTATATAAATTTCAATGCGTTTAAAATAGGGAAACATTATTTAAATAAACCGCAGACGATTTTTCTCCATAGACGTAATGTAACGGAATTCTTTTGACTGTCCCTGTAAAGTAAGTATAAGTGCTATGCACACCCTATTCCATATTAAGCTTCTTCTAATGCACCTTAGTGATATATATAAATTTCAGTGCGTTTAAAATAGTGAAACATTATTTAAATAAACCGCAAATGATTTTTCCCCATAGACCGCAATGTAACGGAATTCTTTTGAGTGTCCCTGTAAAAAAACTATAAGTGCTACACACTTCCATTGAAATAGGGAACATGCTATAGATAACGATTATAACATATAAAAATTGCAGGGCAATCCGAGCATATTTACGGGAGTTAGAGCACGGACAGACGGCAGACGGCCAGACGGCCAGACAAACCGAAGTCATAAACACTTTTCAACTAGGTTGGAAAGTGTTAACAACTAGGTTGGAAAGTGTTAAAAAGGGCAGGGCCGTAGCTAGGGGAGTGGAGTGCCAGGGGGGGGGGGGGCTCAGCACCTCCTGAAAATTTTTGAGCCCCCCCTGGAAAAGTTGCCAAATCCACGAAATGAAATTCTGTTTCAAAAATCCAAATGAAACTCTCTTCAAAAATTAGTTTTGGGGGCTTTTTACAGTTTTGCATAAATACTAAATTGCAGCATTTGTTTAAAAACTGCAAATAAGTGCTTCAATATGTGCGCATCCTATCTGCACATACTCAGAATTAGCACCCTTTTGCTGATACCCTTTTGTTGCTGCCCATTCACTTTCCCATTGGTTATATACTGAAAATTTTCATTTTGTAGCGTTTTCCATTATTAACATAAAACAAAGTTATTCTAAGGAGTTATAGCCAATTTAAATACAAGTGGTTTTAGCTTTTGACTAGACAGAAGAATAATTTTTAAATTCAAAATACACCCTTGATTGTTCTAATGTTTTTTATCATATAAAAACATAACTTTAGAATCCTTAAGGGCAGGGAATATTCAGAATAAAATTAAAAGTTGTAACTCTTTTGAAACAGGCGAACTGCTGCTTTTTATTATTTACTTATTGACATTATCACTATTAGTATTATTATTTCACTAGTATAATTATACACTGAAAATGTTCATTCTGCAGCCAGTGATGTAGTAGTAAAAAACCAGAAGGACGCTTTAGGCAGAGGGTATACTCTAAAAAGTGTAATGCTATAGTGTTTTTGAGAAGAGGGTATACAGTATTCCTTAAAATAATCCAAAAGGTATACTGCATATCCACCGTATATCCTCCATTACATCCCTGTCTGCAGCCTTTACTTTTCTTAGCATCAAATATAGTTATAAACAATTTAATAAGAAATATAGTGCCTACAATATGAATATACACTAATTTACCTTTCTATATAATGCTTTGATCATATATAATCTGTGTTTGTGCGTGCATATGCCAGAGAGAGAGAAATAGTATGAGCCCCCCCCCCCCCTACATTTTCTTGAGCACTCCCTATTGTTTACTTCTAGCTACAGCCCTGAAAAAGGGCCGCGGACGCCGGTAGAACGAAATCCAGGAAGAGGCAAAATCTTAGAACGTAAGGACTGATCAAGCGTGGTCCAACTGGGCTGCGGTCCTAGGACCCCTGACTTGGGGTTTGGGGATCCCGAAATTTGGTAAAGCTGATATTCTAAATTCGTAAAGCTGATACTCTAAATCTGTTTTGACTTTCTGCTGATTTTAATCAACATTCTGTAGATTTAGAGAAAGATAAGATTAAAAACAAAAAATATATTTATCTAAATATGTATTTATATATCCATATGTGTATTCTAAAGCATCGAAAATGTTTTACATTTTTATGACACTATAGAAAGTGTTAGAGGAGGGCTCAAGTGAATGCTAATGCTTTTCTTGCTTTATAGGGCCCTGAGTCCGCAGACTAGGCCGCGTTTTTTAAAATGATGAATATATAAAATCATCACAGAAAAAGAAAATTTAGTTACCGTATTTTAAGTCGACCCTGTATTTTAATCCCTGAAATGACGTATTTTGAGCGTATTCGGTGTATAAGCCAGCTCCTTAATTTAATCACGAAAGAAACGTTACCTTTTTATATATACAATTGAATGTTGGGATTGGATACGAACAATTCTGTAATTGTAGAAGATTTTCTAGACCTTTGTGTGTCTACAGGGACATTATTTAGGGAGGGTCAATAAACAATAACCCCCCTTCTCCTCTGAGCTTCAAACTTTCTTTTGTTATTATCTGTTTCATTTATTGTTACTCCAAGGTTTTGCTTGTTTTCACCAACATATTAATAATTGCATGTAACGAATCACAGGCGTCCCCCGACTTACGTAAGTAATGCATTCCTTATACTTTTACGTAACTTGAATTTTATGTGAGTCGAATTTGTAAAATCGCTTAAGTATAATTTCGTAAGAAAGTGCAATATTTGTTATCATTAACACACACATATATATACATATTTATTTACACAGTATTATTTAATAAATAAAGCATCATGCGGCAGTATTTACTCAGGATATAAACTATAAAAGTATGAAAATATATATATATATATATATAAACAAACTGAAAGAGCACTTTTAAAATTAAAAATGTCTAGTGGATCACGGGATTTATAAATTTAACATTGGAGAAATGGTTTATACCTAACAAATTTTGAATCTACATCAAATGACTATAAAAAATAAGAAATAATTAAAGAAAAGTTACCTCTTCTCCACGAATTCCCGATGGCAAGAAAAATAAATAGCATTCAGCAAACATAATTATAACAATTGAACCGGAATATTTTTTGCCTTATTTTAATTAGTTTTGTGTGTGTGTGTGTGTGTTTTTTTATGTCAATAATAAAAATACAATTACCGTATATACTCGTGTATAAGTCGACCCCGCCCCCTTTGTAATCGAGGATGAAAAAATAAATAAATTTTCATTAAATTAGTAAACTTTTTACATTTCTAATCAGACTTTTTTTTTTTTTTCAATTCAACATTTTAAAATTGTATAATTATGTAAAACTGAAGAAGCTTAAACTATTTTGAAAGCTATTCACATCAATTTAATAATTACTTACTTTTTTTCTTTTCTTTTTTTTTTTTTTTTTTTTTTGAAAAATCTATTCAAGCCTTATTTACAAGGGTAAACAACTTCTTAAACTGCTAAAATATAGTACTTCTTTGTAAGACTTTTAGGAGAGAAATCTAGAAGCAATCTCAAGTTGAACTCTTTTTAAAAAAGGGGATTAAAATGTTGAAAGGGATGCCCCTGTATTAAAGGGAATTCTATCCCAAGAGAAAATGAGTGTTAGAACAATTACAGAGACATTATTGTTGAGATTTTTTTTTTTCAATCACCATTGTCCGCTTTTATCTGTCTCTCCAACGTAGACCCATATGTGATTAATTAACAGACTTGCACATTCACCAATTATTTGTGAAAAAAAATATGACTCCGGTATTTCACTCCGCTATTTTTTTTTATTTATTTATTTATTTATTTATTTTTTTACTTACTCGTGTATAAGTCGACCCCTCATTTTCAGCTCCCAAATTTTGTCTAAAATTCTTCGACTTATACACGAGTATATACGGTATCTCTATTTATGAAACTATATTATGTACATGGTTTTTATCTGCAAATTTTATTTATAAACTAATTATCAACAGTATTGCAAACGCGTATGAAATGCATTAGTCTGTTCATTAATGAAATTTTCGAGATTTATTACGTAACTGCGAATTTACGTAAGTCGCGTAATATGAAAGTCAGGGTCAGGGGTGCCTGTACATACAGTAGAAATTCTGTACTCCGGCATTCTACGGTTTGGCTCATTGCTCATTCTATAAACCCGGCACTGATCGAGCCGCTCACCTTCGTATTTTTTCGGATGGATTCGGGCGTCTCTTGACCTTGACCGCTAGGTCGTGTGATTACTTTAGTTCGCTTTAAGTGTTTTCCGCGACTATCAGTTTTCATTTCAGTCATAACGATTTTTTGAAGAAATCCGAATCTCGGAAGCAACGTGAAACAGGGAGTTTTTTTTTTTTTTTTTTTTTTAAATACGTTCATGTTTTAACGTTCATGTTAATTGTTTACACGTGTAATGTAACTTACAGTACATATTGCACTATTTAAATTTAATTTTGTACTCTTTGTTTTTCTTTACGCCCCACCATTGTTCATTCAGGGAGTGTCCCGGGGAAAGAGGGAATTTGATCCTCCCTGTTCATCGAAATGTCATTTTTATGAGAGAATTTTCTTTTATTAAACTCAGTCCGGGCCAAGCCCGGAAAAATAGAAGTCCATGCCCGACGCGAGTCTGTATAAAGAAAATAAGTCCCGGACCGGCCCGAAACGAATGAAACAAAATCCAGCCTGGCTCAGGTTTCGAGCCAGGACCTGAGAGTTTATCTATTAAAAATAAAAGAAATTAATTAAAGAGCAAAAAGGTCTTCTAAATCCATTATTATGTTATTTTTTAAATTGCTGGGAGAGAAACTGCAGCGTTTCTGAGAAATGCCAGAAATAAAGAAACCATTAATTCTCGGCACCGATGTATTTTACATGGATTCTTCGTTAAAGATGTTAAGTTAATCCTACATTGTGTTTTCATATTTCTCATATACAGTGTTCACAGATCCTACCCCGAGAAATTCTACTGTAAAAAGTGACATCAAGATTTGCAGAAAATGCATTTTCAAAAGCAAAAGTGAAAAATGTCCGTCCGTTTGCGTCAAAAATTGTGTAATTTTCGCTGACTTTTCCCTCTGTGTGTGCCAGAGCCGTCCTTAGGGGTGTGCGACAGGTGCGGCTGCACAGGGCCTCACGCTTAGGAAGGCCTCGCGCCCGAAAAAAAAAAATACAAAATAGCTAAATATTTATTATTTATTTTGTTCTGAATTATTTATTTCGTTATAAATTTGTATGTGTAAACATACTTATTTATAAATTGCAGAATGTTTTATCAGTGAAATGTTTAGGGGAAGTTGTGGACGCTCAAGAAGAGAATAGTTGTTTGTAGCTTATATTAAATCTACAGGCATTGTTATACTTTAGCCTAAGCAGTACCAGGCGCACAACGCACAATAAATCTGGGTAGGAGCTTGAACTGAATATGAGTTGTTTGGTGCTGCTGATGATGATTCAGACAAACTTCTCACTTTTATTTTAATGATTATTTGAAATGCAACAACACAGTTGTGTGATAAGTTTCTCTTTTAATTATATGAATATCGATGTTCCTGTCCATACGTATACGTATGGCCTGTGATGTAAACATAGCGCAGAGGCAAGGGAGCTAAAATATACTAGAGGTCACGTAAATATACTAGGCGTCTGCATGGGCCAAAAATTTCACTCCCAGGTTCAGATCGGACCAAAAAAGCTATCTTGACCCAACGTAAAAGGTAAAAGCTAGGTCCCAGCCTGAGTCGAGCAAAAATAAGTAAAATAAAGCCCGACCCGACTCAGTTTCTACAAATATTTAAGATTTTCTTAGCTAGTATTAGCCTACAATAAAAATTATTTAAAAAAATATTTGGTATATATTTAAACAAGCATTTTACAGTACAGCATTTTTCAAATTATACGTTCACAAGCCATGGCATGAGGAATTACAATATTAATGATCACATAAAATAATTATATTTAAATGAAGACTCGTTAAAATTAAATAGCTTAGAACAGGGGTTCTCAAACTATGGTACGCGTACCAGTACTGGTACGTGAAGCTCTGGATACTGGTACGCAGAAGTCCGATACTGGTACGTGGAATATAATACAAAAATCAGCATATTATGGAATCGAAAACGGCTTGTTAACTTGGAAATTTTCAAAAAAATTTCGAACGCGATTTAGGATTTGTAAAATAATTTTCTATTTTCTTGTTACGAGAAATGTTTGTTATAGCAAACTTGCTGAAGAGGGACTTGGTTTGGTATGCATTGACCCGCGATCTGCAAGCCGCGGATCTGATTTCGTATGAGTTTGCGACCCCTGATGAGGGAGTTGAATACTTGACGTCGACTTTGAATCGGCTATGTCTCAAAAACAAAAAACGCCGGCCGGCTGTGCACTTACGGCGGACGCACTTACGAGGTACAACTTCCTATCGGTTGATGATGTTTCCCAGGTCGCGAACATTAGGACCGGTGAACCAGGTCTGTTTTCGATTCATGAACTTGAATTTGTAGTGGAATCGCTGCCGCCTAACAAGGCGCCTGGTCATGACGGACTCAGTCTCGAGATCGCCCATGAGGTCCTGAAACACCACCCTCAGTGCTCAGTGGCTGTTATCCTTGCATAATCACTGCTTGAGAGAGTCTTGTTTTCCGCGGCCATGAAAGTGGGCGATTGCCGTGTTCTTTCCCAAGTCTGGGAAGGAGTGCAGTGACCCTGCGACCTACCGTCCGATTTGTATTTGTCGACCCTCGGGAAGGTATTGGATAAATTGTGTGCAACTCGTCTGGTACTATATTTGGAGTCCAAGCGTTTGCTCGATGCGCGGCATTATGGCTTTCGAAAGAAGGTTAGTACGGTCGACGCGCTCAATCGTGTGATGGAGTACATAGCTGTTTCGAAGAGTCGTGGAGATTACACATGTCTTCTCATGCCCGATATCAAGTCAGCGTTCAATAGTGTTCGACGCTCAGACATCCTCCGGTTTTTGGACGAACTGGGCGTTGAACCTTGGCTCCTTGGGTAGATATACGACTACCTTTGGTTTCGCTCTGCCATCCTGTCAGATGATGGGGACCACTACTTCAACGTTGGAGTACCCCAAGGTTCGTGTCTTGGGCCCTACCCCTGGTTGGTTGTAATTGAATTTCTGTTGAGACGGTTTCAAGACGAGAAGGACGAAACCTATGTTGTTTTGGTTTTCGCCGATGATGTCTTTTTAGCCGCACGGCAACGAGCTGTCATTAGGTTCGCGAAGTTGCTCGGGCCGGTTCTCTCCGAGATCCACGCTTGAGCGACAGAGTGCAACCTCACGCTCAGTTTCGGTAAGTGTGGTTGAACGGTTCTGAAGCCTCTGGCAGGTACCACAATGGCCCATCTATTCCTACCCTCATGGAAAGGAACAGGATCCGCTTTAAATGGCAGATCCTGTATCTGGGTGTCACAATCGATTCCCACCTAAGTTGGATGCCTCACCTAACCTCGGTTCAGGAGAAGGCTTTTTAGGTGTTGAACAAAATGAATCGTCTCACAGCAGATAACTGGGGTGTGAGACCAAAATTTCGCTAGATGCATTACTCGATCATAGCAGAAAGAATTATTCTTTATGCGGCATCTATTTGGTACTCAAGCAAGGTAGTGAAAGCAAACAGGTTGATCAGGATGCACTGGAACCTTCTCTTCTGTGTAACAAAATGTTACACAACGACTTCCACGGATGCTCTGCAGGTCTTGTCAGGGGTCGTCCCCTTCAACTTGCGTGCGGAGTTGGACAGGGACTACACGGCCCTCGTCCGATGGAAGAAGAGCGTTGACGGTACCGAAGTAGACTCCGAGTCGGTCGACCTCTGGAGGCCCACTCCCAGACTTGAGGATCTTTGGTGGTCCGTTGGACCGCGGATTTGACTCCGCTAACCACGTGTTCGTACTACACGGTCGGATCCGAGCAGGAGAACGACACCGTCGGGTGTGCGTTTCTTGCCGTATCAGAGAACTAAATTGTAGCGGAGAGCCAGTTCCGTCTCTCGGATGGTGCGGAAGTTTTTGAGGCCGAGGTCCAAGCGATCAAGGAAGCAATCACCCATGAGAGGGAACTGTGACTACCTTTGTAGGTTTCCATACCCCTCGAGTTCTGTTAAAGCAAGTACGGGTCGGAAAAACCCGACTTAAGGTATAGGGCCTGGTTTCCTCCTGGGTGTCCAGCTCCGAAGCTGTTGGGGGACGCCGGACCGTCCCCAAGTGTCTCGTGGTGACTCCCCTACTGGGTTTCACCGCGTATTAAACCACGTACAACGACTTACGTCGTCGACACGTGGGTTTAAGGTTGGAGGGTCCGCAGGTGGTGGTCCTCTGGCTGGCCTAGGCGCCGTGTGAAGCAGCTCCTACTGGTGCGCTAAAAGTCCTTCAGGACTTGGGTTCGGTGGTCGCTTACGCTCCTGGCGCCTGGCGATGCAACTTTCTTTTATAGCAGACTTGCTGAAATTCACACTCAACCCTTATGATACAATCAGTTTTCAAGAATTAAAAACACAATTATTAGATTTATATAGATAAAAATTGAATTTTTTAATAAAGATCTAATTTTAAAATTAATGAATGCATAAAGTATTTTTAATTAGCGGAAGAACTGTTTTTAAACAGCTTTACAAATTGAATTATCAGAAGGTAAAGTCTGAATGCTTGGGAGTAGGAGGAGCTTGTGTGAGTAGGAGGAGTTAAAACAAAACAACATTCCAAGTGTAATTTAAAATTACACTTGGAATGTTGTTTTGTTACTCATTGTTCTCTTTGTACTAGAAGAGTTTCTAGGAAGTGTTGAAATAAAACTTATTTCAAACATTATTCATAAATTGATTCATTGTGTTGATTGAAATATTTTCTTCTCTTTTACAAAAAGTGTTATAGTTTCCTCCTATTTCATGGAAATCAGTTTTTAAGAGAGTAAGGTTATTTAAAATGGTCAAGAGAGTAAGAATATTCCAATCAAACAAATACTGTGGTCATATGCAGAGCGGATTTAAGGTAAAGCATTGTACATATGTATTCAGGTGGTATATATATATATATAAATGTATGAAGAAACTTGCAAGTGTCTGCCTACTGAGCGACATTACTGTCGCATTTAAAGGTATGCAGATTATTAATACGTATGTATTAAGCCTATGTTAAATGCGCTAACTAAGCTTTAGATAAGAAATTCGCAGGACCTGATTAATGCATAGGCCATGCCTAGGGCCCACCACTGATGGGAGGGGGGAAAAATAAATAAAATTGTTTACATAAAGTTTATTAAAAATGCAGTTTTTTCCAATTATTTCTCCCAAAATCAAAAAAGATTTTGATTAACTTGGTAACCATATCATAATATCTAAGGATAACCACCAAATACTCACCCCCCCCCCCCAAAAAAAAAAAAAAAAAAAATTTATAGCTATTATCTTGGTTTGAGACTGGCCCCTAAAAGATACTGGGTCTAGAGGTCCACATGACCTTATCAGGCTCTGGAAATTCGTTTCTCATTTGAGACATCCTGCCACTGTAACTCACGAGAGAGGAAAGAAGTGAACTTATTCAGCTCTCCTCTCCTGTGATGGATTACTGGGGTCCACATTCAAAAGGATGAATGTAACAGAATTTTCGCTGACGAGAATATCACAGTACAGTCAAAAATACGCAAAGTCTGTGTTTAGCACAACATATCTCTGTGAATGTGCTTTTCCCCTCTTTGTTATATGAAAAACAAATACAGGAATAAACTAAACATCGAATCTGACTTATGACTAAAATTTCCTAATATTGAGCCAGACATGAGGATGTTGTGCTTGATAAAACAAGCCATCCTTTTCATTAGCCTACTACAACAGTATGTGAATCAGTGTGCGCCAATATGTCATTAAGTATTGTGTTTTTTTTTTACTATACCAAAATACTGAAATACTGTATGCATTATTAAAATTTAATGGTGATACTACTTTTTACTTGAATGTTATTATAAAGCAGTCAATTTAGTAATATAATCATTCATTTTTAAATGCAATAAAACCTGCTATGACGGAAATACAAATAACCGGAGAGATATTTCGTTTTAGACAGGTTTTTCTATATTAGCTTTATGTTTGTTACCAGGTGGTACGCGGAAGTATGAACTTCTATTTAGTGGTACGTCTGTCTAAAAGTTTGAGAACCCCTGGCTTAGAAGGAAACAAAAAGATGGTTTAAAAGTCACAATTTTGAAGCTGTAAAGAGGAAAAAGTAGATCTTTAAAAATATTTTTATTTAGTTGATTAAGCCAAAATGAATTTCTAACAATTCTGTTAAAATGTACAGTTGTCGAAAAAGAACAAAAAAAGAAGGGGGAGAGAGAAAACAATTCTTAGTTTTTAATCTTCAAATTTTCTCAGAGAGATGTGAGAGGTACTCTTCGACTTGGAATTTTCTCTTTCCGGATATGAATATAAATTTTGCAATAAAGGTCGTCTACATATTAAAAATTGTGTTAACTTTAAATTTCCAAATGGTAATATCCACTTTTGACACCACATTTCAGTAACCTGAATCACAGCAGCCCGAAAAAAAAAAGTATTGTTTATATACTTTGTGTTATATATATCTTCATAGAGATATAAAATGTGTCAAGGGTTTAGGCATAAATTAAAAATTAAATTAAATTAATACCTTACAAGATATATAGGGGACATTCAATTAGTTACAGAAAAATTATACAGAATTTTTTTATGTGAAACAAATTCACTTTATACGTAAGAAAATACTATATATTTTTTTCTTGTTAGAGTGTAATATTTCCTTTTCTGTGGATGCACTGTAAAAAAAAAATTGCAGTAAAATTACGGGCAGAGGCCGGCAGTAGAGATTCCAGTCATACCCCGTAAAAAAAAATTCCATGCCCATCATTTTGTGCAGCCCGTAATTTTACGGGGCAAAGTAATATAGCATTATAATGCACAGGATATATTGCACTTTAAAACACAATAACACTTTGCTTACTATTCCGTAGCACGTAAGCACATTAGATAATCATCACAAAATTGCTGTTTTGGTGGGTTAAAATTTTCAAAACACGAGTAAAATGAAGGGTTACACCCTAGCGGAGGACAATGTATGGGGTCGTACCGTATTTTTGTTAACATATGGGCTAGAACTGTAAGAATATGTGGATTGCTCTTAATTTTCTAAGTATCTAAGGGATAAGGCCGCTTATTTAGTGGATCAGACCATTTTTTATCAAATAAGGCTGTTGCCCGAGAAAATTGAAGGGCAAACGCTCATAAATTTACAGTTTTTTCTGAGAGTGTGCTTTGATAATAGAATGTCCCTTTAAGACCGTCAAAATGTAAAATTTATATCTCGAAAACTAATTATTGGAATGAGCTGTACACTTTATGATTTTGTGACAATTGTGGCTTGTTTTTTGTAAAAATTAGTGTAGATCACAATTCATATATTTTTTAAAATAAATTTATTAGTAATTTTCATAATTCAAAATTTGTTTTTGAATGGGAAAAAAATGGCTGAAATATCATTGGGTCTATGCATTGTATCTCGTTTAAAAAAAGAAAAATCAATCAGTTGATATTTTTGGAAGATATAAATAAAAGTTTCTGGCATGAATTAACATTACCATCCTCAAACTTTGAACTCATTTACTTCTACGAAGTTTTAAGAAAAAGTATAATATCGATGCCCTTTTTTCAGGGCTACCTTAAAAAAAGAACAAGAGTGGGTGTTACCATTGAAAAATTCAAATTAGATACAAATTTTAATATGTAGATGATTCCTAATCCAAAATTTGCATTCAAATTCCAAAAGTACCTTTCGCATCTAACTGCGGCAGTTTGGCGACTAAAAAGCACGGGGATGTTCTCTCTCTCTTTCAACGATGATACATTATCACTACTTTACAAAAAAAAAAAAATGTTTTTATATGACATAGTAAGAATAAAATCACGGCCCGGCCCGGCCCGGCCCAAATCTGTAGAAAAAAAATAGCCCGAGCTCTGACTGAATATTATAAAATGAAATTGGTCCGAGTACTGCATAAACTTGAACAAGCCCCCGCCCACCATTCCAAAAAAAAAAAAATCCTGGTCTTGGGTACGCCACTGTGTATATCATGTGAGCTTTTTCAAAAAGTAATTGCGTTGTTGGAAGTGGGAAGTATTGTTGCCAATTTAGCGGATTTTAGGTAGATTTCGTAAGAAATACTACCTATTACATTCTCACCTAAGTTGGAATTTTTGAAAAAAATTTGCAGATCTACGCCAATCATGACTCACAGAACCCAAAAACATCCCCAGTTCAAAACTTTATCTATCTATCTATCTTATCTATGTCACTTTTTTATGGACACGATAACTCCCATAATTCTGCACAAATCTCTTCCAAACGGATAAATAAACTCAAGGGCATAAAATCTCGGCTAAGTTCGTTAATGGGCAAAATCGAACCAAGGGGGCGGAAATGGGGGGGGGGCTTTTTGAGAAAACTGAAAAAAGTCCCATAATTTCTTAATTATGATACGTATCAAATCCGTTTAAAGTTATTATTATTTCTAGGAAAAGGGCCGAAAATTTATGTATGACAGATTTTTGATATCATTAAAAATGGTCTCAAGGGGGGGGGAAAGGGGGGGGGTTCAGAAGAAAAAAATTTATAACTTCGCCAATTCAGAAGATATCAAATCCGCTTAAATTTATTATAAATCCTCTTAATATTATCTAAAACTTTTATATTGACAAGTTTTTTATAGGACCAACCCTTATAGCAAAAAAAAAATAAAAATAAAAATAAAAATAAAAACAAAAACAATCCCTGCTGGCTCCGCCCGCAAACAAGTTAGGTTTCGAAGTGGGCGTTACCAAAATGCCGTATCATGGCAAAAAGGTCTTTTCTTCTGCAATTCCCAACAAACAGGCGCCCCACGGTCTGCGTCTTCGAAATCTACCTGTGCCTGTAGGCCGAACCGTCAAGGATTTTTTTTTATTCAAAATATCTACCAGGATTTTCGAATAGTTACCTTCACTTTATTTAATCACGGAATGTCTATCATTAAATAAAACAAAAATTACTATTCGAAATTTCTGATAAATGAATAAAAAAAATCAGCTAAATTGTCACAATTGGTGGGATTAGGAGGGTATTAACTAATTTGGAAGGGAAAGGCCTCGCAAGTGTTCTTGCACCCGGCCTCGCTTTTGCTAAGGACGGCTCTGTGTGTGTCCTGGGTTTCATAAGATCTTGCTTTTGATGCTGCAACAATTTTTGCAGCTTAATTTCTGTTTAAGTCATTAAATTGTCAGCGTATCAACAAAAAGCAGAAATAATTTCATTTAATTATTTTATTTTATTAATTTGCTTGATTTAATTTATTTTTAAAATAAAATGTATAAGCAAGAAGAATTCTTTGCAAAATATTCTTTTTAATATTTTTTCAATAATTTTTTTAAATGCTAAAATTTTAAAAAGTTAAAAAAAAAAAAAAAAAAAAAAAAAAAAAAGCACTTTTACTGCGCGGAACGTACGCACGCAGACGATTTGATTGGTATCAAAGCCAAAACATTCTAAGATAACGCGATTTTTCTTCAATATACAGTGTCTCACATAAGTGATGGGACACTTGTGCTTTACAAAAGGAAACTAATCAAATAAATTAAAAAAACATGTACACATTTTTTTTGTGGGTGTGTTTCATACTTAAATTTAGTAAAGATTATTACATAACATACATTTTGTCAAAATATTAAAATATTAATTTAATAAAAATACAAATGTTTAGAACGGAGCAAAAAATAGCTCACATAAGTGATGGGACACCATTATATATGCAACAAAAATCGCCTGAAATAAGCAATAAAAATATTTTTTGGGGTTTTATTTTTACTTAAAAGCAATTGGCAATAATTTATAAAATCGTCTGCAGTATTTCTCTCCAGTTTGTTTTGGAATTTTTGTGTTTTTTAGCTCTGTGTAGTCATGAATGCTAAACGAAAAGAAACTTCGCCTGAAATTCGAAAATTAGTTATTAATTTGCATATTGAACGTGGAAAATCTATTAGAAAAACTGCTGAAACAGTTAACTTGAGTCGTTCAACAGTTTTCAATATCATTAAACGATATAAAAAGAATCATATGATTCAGGATAAAAGAAGACCTGGCTGACCATCAAAGCTATCCAATGGAATAAAGCGAATTATCGTTCGAAATATTAAAAAAAATCCAAGAATTAGTGCTTCAAAAGTTGCTGCTGATTTACAAGCATTATATGGAATAATTGTTAATCCTGAAACTATTAGAAGGGTAATTCGATCTGCTGGATATCACGGTAGAGTAGCCAGGAAAAAATTCTTCGTAAGTGAAAAGAATAGAAAACTCAGACTAGCTTTCGCAAAATCCAACATAAATAAGAATTCTGATTACTGGAATAAAGTTATATTTGCTGATGAGAGTAAATTTAATATATTTGGTTCTGACGGTAGAATCTTGGTGTGGAGAAAACCCAGGAAGAACTTCGCAAACAGAACTTGGTACCAACAGTAAAACATGGTGGAGGAGGAGTTATGGTATGGGGGTGTATGTCGTCCGCTGGAGTTGGTAATTTTGTTTTTATTGACAGTATAATGGATCAGTACAAGTATATTGATATTTTAAAGCAAAATTTGAAATCTTCAGCACGAAAATTGAACCTTCATAACGATTTTAAATTCTACCAGGACAATGACCCCAAGCACACTGCTCTGAACGTTAGACTCTGGCTGCTATATAACTGTCCTGAAATAATAAAAACACCACCACAATCTCCAGACTTAAATCCCATAGAGAATATTTGGCAAGAATTGGAATCAAGAATTCGCAAACACACCATTTCTTCAAAACAACAACTAAAATCGGTGCTTCAAGAAGAATGGGGTAAAATCACTCCAGAAATCACAAAAAAAATAGTCGAATCCATCCCAAAAAGATTAAATCATGTTTTAAAAGTAAAAGGAAATCCAACAAAATATTAAAACCTTTTAAAAAGTAAAATTTGTGGATAAATATTTGATGGAAAAGTAAGTGTCCCATCACTTATGTGAGCCATTTTTTGCTCCGTTCTGAACAATTGTATTTTTACTAAATTAATATTTTAATATTTTGACAAAATGTATGTTATGTAATAATTGTTACTAACTTTAAATATGAAACACACCCAAAAAATTTTTGCACATGTTTGTTTATTTATTTTATTGCAGTTTCTTTTTATAAAGCACAAGTGTCCCATCACTTTTGTGAGACACTGTATTTAGTAAATATTTTTGTGTTTAAAACTTTTTTCTTATATTGAAGTAATTTACAAATGGATGAAACGAAATCCTTAACGGAGTTGGAGGTATGTATTTATTTATTTTTAAATAAAACTGTTAAACATTTAATTAAAACATAGAATATTAAAGTTTAAAGAAAAAAAATAAAATTGTGTCATTTTTTAAGATTTCGTTTTAGATCGTACTATGATGGAACTTCATTTATCTCTTGCCTTTCTAGAACTATTTGTAACCATTAAAGGTTTTGTTATTTTTTTCTCGCATCCTATCTTCGTAATCTTACATAAACGTGCTTATCGCTTTTAGTTCGCTACTGTAAAAAAAGATTTGTTATTAGTGAAAGTGGTGTTTCTTCATTTTAATTCTTATCTTATATATTCCAGAGTAGAAAATAAGCTTAATTTTGTAATTTTTTTTTCGTTAGAACATTATGCGTTTTAATAATTGTACACTGGAATCGGGTTTCTTATTTCATAACTAAAGTTTACAGCCCTGGTATACCAGGGTATTCGAAATTCCTTCGTATTTCGTATACGGGGGGGGGGGGGGGACGCATTACCCTCTAGTAATTCTGTCCCCAAATCATCATATCAAAATGTAATTGGTACCGGGCAAAGTAATTATGATTATTATTACTAGTGGTTAGTAATAACGTCTACTAATTAATGTTGTTCTTAAATTTTGTTCAGAATGCCATCTACATACATTTAAATTGCAACAATTAAAAAAAAAATTAATACTAACACCTAATTTTGGATTCATCCGTCAATTTTGCCTTCGGATACCAAACGGTAAGTCATTCGATCAAATAGTTTAAGAGAGCCTACACTAGTGATGCAAAAAAAAAACAAGTTGGAAATTGTACGTCAAACGTTACAAACGAGGTGCGTTCGTACGCACGTTTTAGAATTAAATTCATGATATCCCGTGCGTAGAACGGGTTAAACAGCTAGTTAAGTATATATTTTATGACACTGTTCATACAAATATCTTAACTAGTTATATAAATATTCAGATATATATGTATCAGCTAGTTATATAAATATTCAGATCTTGATGATTTTTAATTCTGTGAAATGAATTATATCGTCTGCAGATTCATTTCTGTATTAAAATAAGTATCTCGGTCGCTTGACGATTAAACTTCGGAACCTCCTATAACAAAAAAGCACCGATTTAAAAAAAAAAAAATTCAAATTTCTTAATAAATATTTTTATTAATATCTCCTAAAGTTTTGATTCGATTTTAATAAAATTTGAAATGTCTCGACAAAATTCTGCAAAGATAATATATTTTAAATTGCAAACTATTTGGTTGGGTAGTTTTTGCGTTGTTATATGCGGACAGACAGACAGACAGACGGACGGACAGACAGACGGACAGACAGACGGACGGACAGACGGACGGACCAAACGACGACTATAGGTGCTACGTATTTATATAATTACGAACGCACCTAAAAAAACATGCAAGCTAATGTTAAGTCTATGGGAAGGTTATTTTCAAATTTCTCGCTCGCTTCTTAATATTTTAAATGTTTTTTTTTGTTTTGTTTTTTGCATAGGATAGCTGAGGTCAATAGTTTTTACTTTTTCGATTTTGGTTCCAGTTTTTTTATATATAAAGGTACAAAACCATGTTCCAACGAACCGGTTCTGACCGGTTCCAAAATTGCAAATGCCTGCTTATAAAAAAAAAAAAAAAAAAAAAACTTTAACCCAAATCAAAAGAGTAAAAACAGAGATCGACCTCAGCTATCCTATGCAAAAAATATCCTTTAAAAATATTAAAATGCGAGCGAGAAATGTGAAAATAATCTTCCCAAGATATTTAAGAAATTATATAGGTATATATCCATAGTTTCGAACTATGGATAGCTAAGAAAGCTTAACCCCTTGGGGACGAGCGACACGTATACGTGCCGCATAAGATGCTCAGAATTCTCGATTATTCCCACCAGTTACTTTTTATTGTAAGCTTTGCCTTACTTAATTATAGCATTTCTGCGATTCAAATAGGCGAAAATTTCTGTTTTGAAAAACCAGTGGTAAAAGATTAAAAATTCTGTAAAGGACGCTCGTCGCGAAGGGGTTAAGAAATAGATGGCAACGCGATGTGTTGCTATTCAGCAACTTGCATTGCATGAGATCTTTCAATTTCTCTCTCTCTCTCTTTCTTTCTGGGGATGAGAGAAAGAGAAATCTAACCTTAATCTACAGTTTTAAAAAAATTATGATTATTAATGTTATAAATATTTTATAATGAGGTAGAAAACCAGATTTACAATGCAGATAAAATGAAAATTACGAATATTACATTGTTTTTATGGATGTATTATAAAACGCTGTAATTTTCTTAATGAAAATGCGCGATTTTAATAACATGACATCATTTCCACATGTGAAAGAACTTCGTGCTTTGAAGTTTTGGCCCCTAATTTTGGATCGAGTGTAATAAAAAATCTTTAAAAATTGGCGTAATTTTAGCGCAGTTTAGAAAAAAAAAATCATTTTTATGACACATGGATAAATATCAATGTGTATCGTATCTTTTATAGAAGCGATGTCATTTTCGTCTCAATTCGTCAAATCCTCTGAAAAGTAGATAGAAAATATTGTTAAGATTACTCAAGTTTTACAAACCGATATTAGCAGAATTTTCTTTATAAATTTCGTCACATTTTTGCATGTGCAATTTACTTAGGTAAAAATTCACATCTCGCTAATTTTCGGCCTAAAAAAATAAATAAATATTATTTTCTCAATATCTACTGATGTGCAGTTTGCTTTTTCTAGCAGTTGTAAAATAATTTAGATAAAATTGAAAGTACTAGTTTATCCATACAGTGCAGTTTTTCTTGTTATAAAATGCAGACCAATAATATATGTACCAAAAATATACAATTAAATGAAATAACTTTGAATGAAATAAAATCTAACAAAAGAAATGTACTATATTATTAAAATCTAACTGTATATTATGTCTGTATGTCTATCAAATCTACTTTTATGAGAATAGGACGATTTACGTGCTGAAACAATAATCAATATCAGTTATTTTCGTAAAGATACGAGAAAATTTTATTATCTCTCGAAATTTAATTAATTTCCGAGATATTAATTAATTTTTAATGAAATCGATGCAATAAATTCAAACGCTGTGGCAATTGGATTATTCCACTGTTGTGTAAAAAGAGAAATAATGGGGTAATCATACCTTTGTATTGATACCATTTTCTTATAAAAATTTTAAAAAAATATATATTTTTTTTCAATTTGAGACTTGAGAATATTTTCAAAAATCCTAAAAGTATAATGATTTTGCGGGTGAAAATGATATCATTTTTAAAAGAAAGTTAATTCCTAAAACTGAAATATCTCTCTATAATTGGGTCAAAATAATGTCATTTTCTGAGATTTTAGCAGCTATGAAATTTAGGGCCAAATCTTCAAAGGACGAAATGCTTTCGCCAGGGAAAAGGACGTTTTTGAAAACGTGCATTTTCAATAAAAATAAACTACAACATTTTACTGTAAATGGATTGAAAGCATTTTCTTAAAGTACCTTCTTTACACTGTAAATGTAATTAAGGTCTGGCCATAAAGGGAAGTTCTACTTCTTTGCTCAAAAATACACGTAAATTTTCGATTTTTTTTAAGTATTACAACGAATTACCTTCGGACTTTTTGCATTTTATTTATTGACATTTCACGTATATATTTAAATTTTTGTGTATAAAACAAATTAATACGCCTAGTGCGATGGCGAGTTACCTGCACAGATGCGCGCCGTGAACATCCAATCGGACGACCCTTTTTTTCCGGTCACAAGAATCTGAAACACATTGGGTCACCAAATTATGAAAAGGCCTTCAATTCTCTGGAGCTTATATACCAACATTTATTTTTAAAAGTTGATTTTTGACAAAATGGCGGTCATTTGACCTAAAGGTAATTTTTTTTTCGCTTTTTTAAAAACTTTTACGAGCTTGAAAAAAAATAATGAATCACTGAAAATTATACAGCAAAAACGATTATCTTCCTTTTAAGAAAAAAAATATATAAATAAGAAAATCGGTCGAAATGTTCTAAAAAAAAAGGGGGGGGGGGGGTCGTCCAGTTTGAAAAACATCGTTTCGGGGAAAAAAAAATGGTTTCGAGACAACTTCGACATGGTTTCGAGACGCATTTTCCAGAGGGTTTTTTTCGGCATGGTTTCAAGATGCAATAAACTTCGAGATCGTAGAACTGGACGTAGGAAGCCGTTTTTCGACAGTTGTGGCGTTGAGTATAAAAATGATTGTAATAAGGAATATCACGAAACCGCTTTAGGGTAAAAATCTACCACACGTGAGGGGTGCCAAAATAGACTAAAATTTTGACTAAAATAATTAAGGATGTTATAAAAGTCTGTATATGAAATGTCTCTTAGCGTAATTCGGAGGTAACGGGAACCGCAGATGTGCGAAATTATACGTCGTAATCGCATCTTAATCAATAAGAAGGCGATAAGTGGTGTGACCGACCACTTAACTTCTTAAAAAATCATGCCACCGATCATCTATTATCCGCGTGAAATTTTAAAGATTTCTTTACTTTGCTGATTAAAATAAGCGTCAGAAATGAATAATGGGATGAGTGACACGCAGCCGCATTTTCTATTTTAAGGTATCGTTACGTTTGATATATACAGGGTGATTCATAAAAGATGGGCAGAACTTTAAGGGGTTATAGTACACTTAAAGACAAATAATATTAAATAGGAGACTAAGGGTCCCAGACGTATTCCCAAGGAGATAGGGGGCATTAAAGTTTAGGGTCCGAAATTTCAAATGATTATAAAACATGGAAAAATTGGTCGATTCGTTTGCGGTTTTTGCAAAAAATTTTCTTTATGCCAGTATTTTCTTGAAATAAAATTTTAAAGTTCAATTTCAAAAAATGCCGATAGGGGGCGCTTTAGACTTTGGAGTAACAAACAACTATTTTTTAACGTTATTTTTTGTATTTCTTTAAATGATTTCGAAAGCTTAGACTTAAACTTAAATTTTGATCTAAAAATCTGAGTCCTAACGAGTAGTTAAGTAGCGTAAACTGAAATTTGAAATTTGAAACCCTTCTCCCCCCAGAACAAAAATCAGTTATTCCCGATCTTTGTGTCGTAGATTAGGCTCTAACTACTGCCGCGTTTTGCTAAAATTATTCTTTATGTCAGTATTTTCTTGAAAATAAATTTTAAAGAAAATTTTCAAAAAATTCCGATAGAGGGCGCTTTAGACTTTGGAGTAACGAACAACTATTTTATACCGTTATTTTTTGTGTCTCATTAAATGCTTTCTAAAGCTTAGACTTAAACTTAAATTTTCAGCTCAAAATCTGAATCGCTGAGCGTGGTTCAGTAGCGAGGGGAGGGGGTTCAAATTTCAACTTCTGAACATAGTTCAGTTTGCACTACTTAACCATGCCCAACGATTCTGTGCTGTGATACGAGGCAAAAATACAACTTTCGTCAAGGACTGCATAGTCGGAATTCACTCATAAAGGCACTGGCACAGTTGGAAAAGTCGCTCATGCAAACGTTAAAGCTCCATTCCTGACGCTAGTCACCGGGTGAAGAAGGAAACAGAAAGTATGCAAATGTCAAATGGGGAAGAAGAAGAACACGTATGCAAAATTTCGACACGATTCAGGCATAAAAACCACTGAACGGTGAGTCAAGTGTAAGTCGCTGTAGTAATGAATCGGAAGATGGTGCCCTTCACGAATAAGGAAAAGGCTGAGATGCATTTAATTTACGGAGCGGCAGATGGAAATGGTGCAGAGGCACAACGAATGTACGGAGAGCGATTTCCTAACAGGCGGTTGCCTAACCGCAAAACTTTCGAGCGCTTGCACAGACAGTTGTGTGAGACGGGATCATTTCTCGCTTCCCGGTCGAATGCAGGTCGTGCAAAAAAGGACGAATCAGTAGTTGTTGCAGAAGCCATTCTGGATGTAGTAGCGGCGCAGCCAAGTACAAGTACACGAACAGTGGCTAGCCAGGTGGATACCTCACAGTCCACGACTTGGAGGGTACTGAAGGATGAACATTTGCTCCCGTTTCATGTGCAACGAGTCCAGAAACTGTCTCCAGGGGATTATCCAAATCGTATTGAATTCGCCCGCTGGTTTCTGCAGCAGAACGCGCTAAATCCACATTTTGGACGAACTGTGCTTTTCACCGATGAATGTACCTTCACACGTGAAGGTACATTTAACACACACAATGCACATGTATGGGCGGATGTCAATCCACATGCTACGTATCCACATGCTCATCAGAGACGCTTTTCCATCAATGTTTGGGCAGGAATCCTCGGAGACCACCTAATCGGACCGTACCTTCTTCCTGAACGCCTCAACGGTAAAACATACCTCACATTTCTGCAACATGTGCTGCCAGACCTGTTAAACGTTGTTCCTCCACGCATCCGGCGGGTCATGTGGTTCCAGCACGATGGAGCGCCAGCCCATTACGTACGAGACGTCCGCAACTATCTGGACATCACATTTCCGAACAGATGGATTGGTCGAGGTGGTCCTGTTGCTTGGCCTGCTCGCTCGCCAGATCTTTCACCCCTCGATTTCTTTTTTTGGGGACGATTGAAGGCTCTTATGTATGAGACACCCATTGAATCCCCCGAGGAACTGGTCGCCAGACTTTCCGCCGCTGTAGGGGAAGTGCTCGAAAAGCCTGATGTTTTCGCGAATGTTCGCCGTTCCATTCGTCGCCGTTGTTCTGCGTGCATAACCTCTGGTGGTCACAATTTTGAACATTTATTGTGATTACATGTTAATAAATATGCTTTGGTAACATAATCCTAATTTGTGTCTTTTTACCTCGTATCACAGCACACAATGTGTGGACATGGTAAACTGAACTGTGCTCAGGAGTAGAAATTTCAAACCCCTCTCCCCAGAAACTTAACCACGTCTAACGATTCAGATTTTGGGCTGAAAATTTAAGTCTAAGCTTTAGAAAGCATTTAATGAGACACAAAAAATAACGGTATAAAATAGTTGTTCGTTACTCCAAAGTCTAAAGCGCCCTCTATCGGAATTTTTTGAAAATTTTCTTTAAAATTTATTTTCAAGAAAATACTGACATAAAGAATAATTTTAGCAAAACGCGGCAGTAGTTAGAGCCTAATCTACGACACAAAGATCGGGAATAACTGATTTTTGTTCTGGGGGGAGAAGGGTTTCAAATTTCAAATTTCAGTTTACGCTACTTAACTACTCGTTAGGACTCAGATTTTTAGATCAAAATTTAAGTTTAAGTCTAAGCTTTCGAAATCATTTAAAGAAATACAAAAAATAACGTTAAAAAACAGTTGTTTGTTACTCCAAAGTCTAAAGCGACCCCTATCGGCATTTTTTGAAATTGAACTTTAAAATTTTATTTCAAGAAAATACTGGCATAAAGAAAATTTTTTGCAAAAACCGCAAACGAATCGACCAATTTTTCCATGTTTTATAATCATTTGAAATTTCGGACCCTAAACTTTAATGCCCCCTATCTCCTTGGGAATACGTCTGGGACCCTTAGTCTCCTATGTAATATTATTTGTCTTTAAGTGTACTATAACCCCTTAAAGTTCTGCCCATCTTTTATGAATCACCCTGTATATATATATATATATTTTTTTTTTTTTTTAATAAAAAATGAGTATACCGCTGATTATGTCAAATACTTTATTAGTACAGCGGTTCTTAAACTTCGGTCCGCGAACCCCAAGTGATCCTCGACGTATCTTCATGGGGTCCGCCAAGCTCTTGTGTTCAATGCATTACTATTACTTTCTTCTATCTAGTATTGGATAAGTATGGTTAAAATCCGGAAAAATATAACGTTTTGGACAGGTTTACGTTTTTATCGTATAATTTTGTGGCATTTTCCCCTCCTTTTAGGTAGATTTCGTAAGAAATACTACCTATTACATTTTCACCTAAATTGGAATTTTTGATTTTTTTTTTTTTAAACAGGATTCCGTTATAGACAGCTTCCGTTTTCACAAATTTTATTGTATATAGCAATTAGTTTATATATCATGTAGTAAGTTTTTTAAAGACTTTCACTCTCAAACCCGGGGGGGTTTGCAACAAAACAGAGGAAATGGGAAAAGGGATTCGTGGTAACTAAAAGTTTAAGAATCGCTGCATTAGAAAAATACATAAAAAGAAAATTTTATTCGTTAAATAAATTATTTGGATGAATTTCATTTTAATTTTTAAAATTTTAAGGAAAAATGATGCAATATTTAGTACCAAGAATGTTGTCACGACAAAAATAATGCTAGTTTAGTACATTTTCTTAAAATAAATATACAATTTATGAACAACAGTCTGAGACATTAAAAAAAAACAAAAAAAAAAAAACGATTCAAATCACTTTGATGATTTTTCATCTATTTTCTATGTGATCATTTATAAAATTCAAAGAAATTCTCGAATGGTTAAATCGATAGTTCAGGACACAATATGACTACATTTTTTATTCCATTTTTAGCTTCTTTTTTTCCGCGTTTTGCGACAGTTTTTACACATTCGATTTCAATCTTTTAACCCAAAATAGTAAATTTTGTCCTCTTTTCAATAAAGCTTATACGGAATTCGTGCAGCGATTTTTGAATTTTTCTCGAATCTTACATGCGATTTCTAGCGGATTTTTTTTTCGCGTTTGGCGACGATTTTTTTTTTTTTCGTAAAAGGAATCCACTATAATCTTTTAGCCCAATATAGTAAATTTTGTCAGCTGCAATTTTTTAACTTTTCGCAATTTTTTACGCGATTTTTAGTTTTTTCTTGTTTTTCGGCGATTTTTGAACAATCGTAAAAGGAGTTTCAATCTTGTACGGTAAATTTCCCATAATTTTCCCGTATAATTCCAAAAATTAGAGTTTCTTCTTGTTTCTCGGCGATTTTTGGACAATCGTAAAAGAAATTTCAATCTTTTACGGTAAATTTCCCAAAATTTTACTGTAAAAATCCCATACAGTAAATTTTGGCCTCTGTCATTTTAGAACTTTTTGCGAAATTTGTATGTGATTTTTAGTGTTTTTTCGCGTTTCGAGACGATTTTTTGAGATTTACAAAAGGAACCATGGGATATTAGGACGCGGGATCGAAAAAGAGTTTCAGTGTTGCTAATTTAGCGTGATTTTTTAATTCAAATATTTACCACCATTTCCGATTAGAGCATTAATTAATCTCTCATTAAATAAGGCGAATATTACTATTCGGGAATTGTGGTAGCTATCTGAATTAAAAAATCCTACTAAATTGGCAACATTGAAGAAGAAAAAATAAGAAACACCCATATTGGTGTATGAATTCGCGTATTAAGCGAGAATTTTGCCTCAAGGGACCGAAACTTTATCCCGTATTAAGCGGGATCGCGTAATAACCCAGCGCCGCGCCGTAACCAGACGGGGGCAGTTTGGGCTGAGCCCCTCCTACAAAGTTCTTGAGTGCCCACTCGATTTCAAAATCTTTCAATACAGATAACATAATTTATTACATTTAAGAATTTTAAAACTTTATAATCAAATAAAGTTTTATGACAGTGGGGACTTGTCTATATTTATAAATCCTTAAAATAGAGGGGAAAATAGCTGTGAGTTAGCCCCATCAAAAAATTTCAAAGTCCCCTCTGACTGGTTACGGCCCTGTAATAACCGCGTTCGAGTTTTAAGCGGGATCGCGTAATAACATTGCCACCAATGACCCTGTTCGATTGTAGTGCACTTCAGCCATGTATATCCATTTCAATCTATTTGAAAGAGCGTAACATAATTAAAATACACAGCAAAGGATTTTCCCCCATATATCATAATGTAACGGCATTCTTTTGAGAGCCATTTCATTTTCAATACCGAACGTACCATAGTGAACCTCAATAACATATATCAATTGCATGGCAATCCGAGTATATATATTTACGCGAGTTAGAGCACGGACAGACAAACCGAACTGATAAACACTTTTCAACTATGTTTTGGAATGTGTTGAAAATGGGTTAGAACTATATAGAACTACCGAGGCGTATCATCGCACCCAATACGTGGTTTTTCGCTCCTATCACTGTCGTTTCTCAGAATAAAAATTTGAAATGGCTTGACTTTGCTTAAATATGCAGCATAAATGCCTTAACACGAATTGAGTTGAAATCCGACAAATACCCTTTTAACACTTTCCAACCTAGTTCAAAAGTGTTTATGACTTCGGTTTGTCTCGTCTGGCCGTGCTCTAACTCCCGTCAATAGGCTCGGATTGCTTTGAAATTTTTATATGTCATTGTCGTTATCTATAGCATGTTCCCTATTTCAACTGAAGTGTGTAGCACTTATAGTTTTTTTACAGGGACACTCAAAAGTTTTCCGTTACATTACGGTCAATGGGGAATAATCGTTTGAAGTTCATTTTGATGACGCTACGTCATTTAAAACACAATTAAATTGATATATAATTATGAAGCGCATTAAAACATGCTTTTTTTTTAGAATATGGGGTGCAAAGCATTTATTATTCATTGACAGGGTCAAACAAAAGAACTATGTTACACATCGTTCTATGGGGAAAAATCGTCTGCAGTGTAATTTAGTGATATTTCACGATTTCAAACATAATGAAAATTATATGTATTACTGAGGTGCACTATACATTGCTCTCTTGTGTGCATTGCGTTTATTTACAGGGACACACAAAAGATATTGGTTACAGTACATGTGCGATAATTACAGTGCATAAACGAAAAAATACATTGAAGAGCAAAATATTAATAATCTTTTAAAATCTAATTAAATATTAATAATATTAAGCTCTTCATATATAAAAAACAAGTGCATTTTCAACTTTGGTTTGCGTTTTTAAGTTTAACAATTTTTTTTCATATTAGTACGTGTGTGTTTATAAACTCGGTTCATCTATACAGGGCTACACAAGGGAATTCATAAGTATTACACCCTATGGGAGTGAATTGCTTAAGGGTAGTTTTTAATTGTGTTTACGCATTTTCCTGCTGAACTATATTTAGTAAACTAATAGAAGTTTGTGGAATATAAATAAATTCATATACAGGGCTACGCAAAAAAGATACATTGTCGTTTACGATTGGTAATTGCTGCAAGTGAGTTTTAAGTTGCCTTTTAGCTTAATAGGTGGTGTGTACAAAAGTCTTCAGATAATATACAGGGCCGTACAAAAGATTTCGAGTGCATTTCCATCGATTGACGAAAATTGCTAAATGTGAATATTCTAACTGAACTAAATTTTATCATACCATATATCCACATCTATTGATCCTATACAGAGCTGCACAAAATAATTCGACTACTTTTTTGGCACTGGAAGGTAATTTCGAAAACTGTATTTTTCAATGTGTCATATGTTTTCTAAACTGTTTACTTATACATATCTTCTTTCACCTTATTTAACGTTGAAATTTCGTTACAGTTTTCTGGCTGTGTTGGAAAGTGTTTCATAATCTATGGTTGATGCATGATTTTTCGTTCTTGTTTTTATCTACATAAAATATTATCGGTATACCCGAATTACTGTGAGTAAAATGTCAGTAAAAAATCATGGAGCTACATATACATTTAATTTTTATTCAGTTTTAATATCTTATTAATCTGTAGGAACATTATTACTAAATTCAAATTGATAATTCTATATATTATTATCCCTTTTTCTAAGCAAATACAAAACGGAGAACGCTCCATGAGATACCCTAATAAAAAGATTTTGAACAGTCTTCTGACATAGCACACTTAACATTTCGCTAAAACACGTTTTTGGATTACAAATTGCAGTTCATTAAAAATTATATCGGCATTGTTTTCATAAATGCTGAATTGAATGAGTGTTGCCACAAAAATGAAATATCGCATTATGTGATGCTTAACAATAATTATAAACAAGTGGGTAAGTGTGATCGAAGATCGCTCAAAGGGTTTCGTTTAATATTCCTTTCAAAACACTTTATCCTTTCTTTATTAAAGCAAAATAAATTTCATTTAGCAACAACAACAAAAAAGTCATGTTTTTTATAAAGTAAAAATTTACCGGTCTATTTTTTCGTTTTTTCGAATATCTAAACCAGCCCGATAGCGGGCGAAGCCCGCTATTATATTCTGTCATAATAATATCCGTCATGCGGACTAAATGCGATATTTAAAAAAATAATTTCAAAATTAAACAAATTGTACACCTTCAAAATGTTAAAATATGCGAATATTTCTATAATCGGATTTTTATCACGATTTTTATCACGATTATGATGTTTCTCAAACTCATATATTTACTATTCTCTATTACTCCTATTGATACTCGCTTTGTATTATTCTCAAACATCTGAAAAATTTGTTAAATTTCCAATAGGACGTCAGATTTTCTTTTTAATTCTCTAATGACGTGATATTAATCTGCTTTGTGTACATACACATACTCATACTCCTTGTATTATTGAGAAATCTTAGACATTTTCCGTTTTATTACCACTATGATGTCAATCAATTTTATTTCAATTATCTTTTTTTCAATGGGTGAAACTTTTTATTTCATTTTCATTTTTCACTTGGAAATCGTCTGATAGAAAATGAAATATTGTGGAAAGAATTTCATCGTGGATTTTTAATTTTTGGCATCTGCTATAACGAAAAATGTTTCAATTGAATAGGAAAAGGCTGTTAGAATTTTGGTTTTTTATCTCTATTTATTAAAATAATACGAATTTTTCAAATTTTAATATTTTGAGCTCTTCATAGCTGGTATTCAGCTATATACACAAAGTTTCAACTCTAAGTTATATAGTTTTTGAGAATGGCTCAGTGACGCACAGACAACAGGGAGAAATAGGGTTTCGTAAGATGAACGAAACCCTAAAAAATAAATAGTAGAACCGCGGCATACGTAATAAGAGTACATTATTTACATAATACATAATAAGTCCAACAAGTATAAAGTGTGACACCTGCACGCGGGTTTATTTTATATGTATGATTAAAAAGGAAAATTGAAATGTTTAGAAGAAAAAAACACGATTGATTGATCGAAGCAAAATTGCAGTTAATAAAAATTTAAATCAGCATTGTTTTTTTTTTAAATGAAATGGAAGGTTTTGCTATTCTGTCTTGATTAATGTTGTTTGCAGATATTTTTATCCTTATTATTTTTTTTTAGAAGTTTAAATCTGCATCTCAGAAATATTAGATATTGTTAAAAAAATATTAGACTGCAGTGCGAAATCCTCGCACGAGTACACTGGTTAAATGTATATTATTTGAAAGATTTTCTTATTTTACATTTCATACGAGCTGTCAACATTTCGAAGTATCTATTCTGAAATTAGAAATTTAAATTTTCTTTGATTGGTATCCGATCATTATACTATTTCATATTACGTAATATTCTAGAAGCTAAATGTTACTAATCATTCGTTAAAAATCATTGTATTAAACAGGAAACCTTATTGTCTGTCTGTATCTCTGTACCAAAACAAGAATAACATCTCTAAAGTCCATGTGTCAACTATGAACCACCCCGGTAGTTCTTAGGTACACACGGTAGTTCTTGCGTTAAAGAGTGCGTCTGTTTTGCATTAAAGTTACTTACTAACACACATATTTCTATTATTTTCTCTCTCTCTCTCTCAACATTCTCCGCCCCAACATTTCGATTCCAATAAGCTGTTTGAACAGGTTTTTATGGTAATGAAATACACACTTAAGAATACCTTTTTTTCTTTAATGCTTTCGATTACGTCAGCAGCGAGAGCGTTTTACGCTCTTTTTTACATAATTCACATCTTTGATGTTCCTACATAACACGCCGAGATACGTGTCAGTCATTATAAAATAGAGTAAGGTCATTGTACCTAAATGCGATGCCATTTCTCATACGTTAGGGTCACACTTAGTCAGGGCCTGATTAATGCACGGGCCTCCGGGGCCTCGGTCCTGGGCCCACCAATTTCAGGGGCCCACAAATTATGTGGCTGATTTTTTTTTCCTTAATCAAATACTTTTCAAATAATATTGTTTTATAAACTATGAAACGTAAAATTTAAATATGCAATACTGCATACTGCATACCAAAAACTGCATACTGTGTCTATTGGTTTCAATATAAACGAGGATTTTACAATATCAGAATTATAGTTTAAAATGATTACTAGACTGTTAGGGAAAACACAATTTTTATGATCTTGGATAAGGCGAGTTTTGAAAAAGACGTCCTCATTTATTCTGCAACATAAACTGTGGATCATAGATGTTTGTGAATTATACAAATGCTTATTTGAGAAAGTGGACAGTAATTCATTTTCTTGATTATTCTTGTAAGTTATTTTTTTTAATGTAAATTTGAAACTTTCACCCAAACAACTTTGTCAACTCATCAAATAAACCTACTTTTTTTCTGAAAGTATCGCTGGAAATGGGGAGGTAGGGGGGGGGCAACTTTTTAACAGGCTCTGGGTCCAACTTAGCATATATACACTCGAACTTTATTAGATGTAAAATATAAGCATGAAAAAATTGATTATTATGCTTTTTATTTTGTTTTTTTTAAATGAATTACTATCTGTAATCTAAGCGAAAACAGATCATGGTCCCATTGAGATCATTTTTGTCCCAATTAAAACCTAAATGAGATGTCCAAAGGATGTACCTTAAATGTGATAATCCGTTTTATGCATAGGTCGGTTCATCTTAATTTTATTCATTTAACTGTTGTCAGTTTTTAAATACTTGATAACTGCATTATAATTATTGAACATTCCTATTGTAAACACATTTAACTTTGACAATTAATAAACAAGAAGTAACAAATGAATACAACGTTCATTTTACCATAAGCAAAATGTTTATCACTGTACACAACTATTTCATAGACTCATTTTTTTACACTTAGAAATTCCTGGAACGCTGCAGTTATTCCTGTAATTTAACAATTGGGGTCATGTCATAGCGGCGAACCTTCAAGATTCTTTTAAAAGTCAAATGAGCATCATTTCAACCAGAAGAAAAAAATAATTAGCGAAATGTTTCTTGTTATTTCTACTTGATTATTTATTAACTTCTTTTAATTTATAAAATTTTCTGTTTTAGTTAATTAAAAAAAAAAAAACAGAAGATTGTCATGTATGCAGGGCCTGTTTACCGAATAGACCCGTGAAGCCCGAGCTTACCCACTAAAATACAAAGGGCCCCCCAAATTTACTTTTCAAAACTAATTTTTAGGAATAAAAAAAAAATCAAGTCAGGGTAAAATAAAAAAAAAAATTAAAAAAAAAAATCTCCTTAATTATAGCTACTAAATTTTCCCTCAGACTATTGCTGACACATTTATACTCTATTTTTTTTTTCTGTTGATACAATAAAGGGTATAAAAACAGTGATTAAACGCAACTTATTTTCATTTTTCTTATGTTTTACATTTTAATTTCAAACGTGTTAAAAAGAACAGAAAATTTAACCTGTATCATTATATTTTGTTTATATTCATAAAGAGTGGAGAAATGATATAAAATAAGGAGAATAGGTTATTTAAATAAAAAGGAAAGTCATTAGCATTCAGGTGATACCAAATTTCCGTTTATAAAATTGAAACAAAATTGTGTTGCAGCCAAGCATAAATTTACGTCCAATATTTATTGTCCCTTGTATTGTTCTTAGCACTGGCATATCCTGCAATTTGTAAAGCATAAAATATATTTTGAAGTTCAAATATTTGCACCTCTTCCATATTTGTAAATTAATTTACAAACTTAATTTGTTATGTATATATAATAAAATATTTTTTATATGTATATAGGTAGTTAGTTTTAGTTTAATATTAAAAGTGTTGTTTACTCGAAATTTTGATAATAAAAATTCAAATTATTGAAGCATAATAGGCGGAGTAAAAAGGGGGGCCCCCTGTGTGACGTCAGGCTTCTCCTACTTCTAAATCTTAAGCAGGTCCTGCATGTATGTCTTAAATTTAATATAGTCTATACGATGCTTTATCACAGTGTTCTGGGACTGAACGATTATCAAAACCAGTCTCCAGTAGTTGGAATATATCTAGTGTTTAAAACGTTCTTTCATCTATATTGTACAGCGCCTAGTATCATTTAAATTTTCAAAATTCAATCTGTTTAATTTTTATTTTGTCCTAAGCTGTGCTTGAAATATACAGGGTGATTATTAAAAAAAAAAAAACTATCCCGATATAGGAGCCCCTAGCTATCAGATGGTTCACAGAAACTGGAGAGAATTTTGGTTTAAAGTATTTCGAGGTACGCGCTCAAGAATCGTATGAAAAACAATAGTTAAACTCTAAGAGTTACGGTTACAGTGACAAAATTTCGAAAATTTCAAATGGCAACACCTACTTTTTTCTATTGGAATGCGATCTTCATAGTGAAAAACCCTAAAAAGCGTTGGACGGTACCTGTAGCATGAATCGCCGGCGCGGAACAGCGCTATCCACCCTCTGCCGCATGCAAACTGTCATCGTGTTGTGAAGTGGAAAATTTGTGAAACGCAATAAGATATTTTGTTTTCGGTTGCTTCTCTGTCCTTTATGGGTTGTTTTCACTTTTCTTCTTAGTCTGTCTAGCGCCGGCGATTTTCATACTACAGGTACCGTTCCAATGCTTTTTAGGGTTTTTCACTATGAAGATCGCATTCCTTTAAAAACTTAGTCGGATGTGACTTTCTTCTATCTCACACAGGTTTCGCATACACTAAAAACGAATCTCTCAGCACCCATATATATCAAGATCTAACTGAATCTAAAGTTTTATCCAATTCCGTGCATTCGTTCTTGAGGTAAGACTATCGCTATAATCGTGTCAATCCTGCAAAATGCAGCCACCTGTTGGGCTATTTAGACCCAAACCTCATCAACAACAACTTATGACAACGCCTAACAGAATCTGAAGTTGGATGAATTCGTTCTTGAGATGTAGCTATCGTGATAATAAGGAAAAAAGTGGCATAGCAGCGCCACTTGTTGGACTATTGACACCAAAACGTTTCTGTTGACTTTTAGTTGTAGCAAAAAAAAAACAAAATTTGGCAGCTGTGTGTTAAATTCATTTTTTTCAGACCTCAACATTCTAAATGCTATTTTTTCATATGAATATCCTGTAGTGGCGTAGCTACATATTCAGCGCACTAGGGAGGGGGGGGGGGTAGCAAAAGTACAATGGGTGCTCCCCTTCTCTTCCCAAAATTTGTTTTGTTTTGATGTTTAAAACACATGGTTCATAAATAACACAGTAAAACTGTGAAAACGCCATCTGCCTATAAAAGCATCCTGTCATGAACGGAAAATTTTCAGGATGGTGATAGAAGGAATGCCATACAATTATACAGGATAAGACTGAAACCTGACTAAGACAAAATGTCTCACGGTTCGTTGCGCATCCGTCTTAACAGGCTCCACTGTACTTTTTAACACTTTCCAACCTAGTTGAAAAGTGTTTATGAATTCGGTTTGTCTGTCCGTTCTCTAACTCAACGTAAATAGACTCGTATTGCCTTGAAATTGATATAGGTTATTAAGGTTTACTAATGCATGTTCGGTATTGAAAATGAAGTGTGCTAAGTGTGTAGCACTTATTGTTTTCTTTTACAGGGACACTTAAGAGAATTCCGTTACAGGACGGTCTATAGGGGAAAATCGCTTGCGACGAATTTCAACTTGGTTACACTATTTTAAGCATATTCAGATTGGATCTGCGTCAATTCATCGCGGAACAATTCATCGAAGCGTCAATTCGTTGAGGCGTCAATTCGTCGCAATGAAAATATATTTGAAGGCTATCTATATTAGGTCGCGCATGCACGGCAGCCTATTACTGCTTATTTTACTCTTTATTACTGTTAATTTTACGGTATAATACTGGCAGCTGGGATGCCAGACGGAAAAATGAACGCAGTGCATGCTTACAAATCTATAGATCCTATACAGGGCTGCGCAAAAGAAATCGAATATTTCGTTTGACTATGGGTAGTCATTGCAGGAAATTGGATTTTCAAATGCGTTATGATTTTCTAAATTGTTTACTTAGTAAAGTTTTTTTTTTTTTACAGTATTCTGAATAGGTTGGAAAGTAATATAGTATAATTGGAAAGTTGGTAAGTACATAATCTATGATGGACGCATTGTTTTTCGTTCTTATTTAAAATTAATATAACCTTTTTGCTGTAAAACGCAACTTGAAATGCACATGTAAGTGCCATTCGTTGTGGTTTAAAAACATTCTTTACAATTTTTACAAATTCAGATGCATAAAATACGGGATTAAATATGTACATTATCTGAAATAAAAATTATGATAAGTCAAGTTCAAGGAATTCTGTAGTTTCATTTATCTACATTTTTAATACAATAAAATCTTCTAAAATGAAGCCCTAACTAACCTGCTGAAACAGAATCGCAAAGCCTTCGAGAAAAATTCCGTTTTAGACAGGAAGAAATTTTGTTAAAGACAGGATTCCGCTTTCACAGTATTTACAGTATATTTTGTAAAATATCTAGTAAATTAAATATACATATACATACATATCTAACAAGTTAAATATACATATATATGTTTTACATATAACACAAATGTTTATTTCGTTCCTTTGTAATTTTGCGCCCTTATGATTCTCGGGCATGGAGCAATCGGCTCCAACGTCTCCACGGTAGTACGCCCGCGATATCCGGAAGATTCGGATTGAATGAAATAACATAACAAACAAGTTGGAAATTGTACGTCGAACGTAACAAATGAAGTGATAAATATTCAGATCTTGGTGCAATAACTAACCCGCAGTCTTATGCAAAAATGCATGAATACAAAAAAAATTTTATGGGCAGATTTTCATAGTATGGATATTCATTTTATTTTATGAAATTAAATTTCAATACACTTTTACAAATAATTCGTTACAATTTTGTTAGATTAAAATGATACTATATGCGCAGTTATCCAATACAAGACAATGTAAAAAAAGATCATCGTTATTATTTTACTGAAAAAATGAATTCTATCGTCTGTTATTTATAATAGGATTCATTTCCGTCCTAAAATAAGTACATTTTAATTTTATCTTTTGTTGACATGGATTGAAAATTGTAACGGGAAACGGAAGCCTCGCTTTGAAATTTTCAGAACTTCAAGTCCCTAGTGAGACTCTTTTTCCATTGAATATCTATTTCTCCGGAAACATCTTATCCAAAAAACGGTCGGTAGATGACAGGTTTGCTATCATGAAACACTGTTAGTATACCAATTCGGTTTTTGAATTCAGTCCTACGGAAATAATGGGACTCCCTCTTCAATAGGTTGTCCTCACCGTGGTAACCAAGAATCATGACCTATTACGGGATATCGTTGAATTAGAAATTACGTAGGATAGAATGTAATAGAATGAAGAAACCTTTTATGAATGTATTTTCTAAGTTTTGATTCGATTTTCTGTACAATTTGAAATGACTCGGCACCATTCAATGTATTCAATTTCAAACCACTCGGTTGGGTCGTTTTTACGCTGTTCTATGCGGACGGACGACTCTGGGTTCTACCTACTATTTGTATAATTACGAACGCAGTTAAAAAAGAGCATTCTATAAACTTTTAAAAACTCATTGTCTCAAATAAAACATGTTCAAATAGACTGCACCCTTCAGCCGTTCTACTGATGATTTCCACGAATGTCACTTTTTAAAATCTCTCTCATTCGTACTAGCAATTTCATAAAATGTTATAGGAGAAATGAATCTGAACGCACCCAAAACCCTCTCATAAGTAAGTAAAATCTTATTGCGTTCGAGGATGGAGAAGCGAGTACTCAAAATTCTATTAATAGTGCGAAGTATAATGGATAGTATCGATTCTCCTTTCGTATATAAAAAGGGGATCTGACAGGATAGATCATCGAAAAGCAAGGACTCGTTGTTAAAGAGTTGGGTGACGCAACGGACAGAGAATATTTCTCGAACTTAAGTGTGGGGTTGTGCCTATATATACAGGGTGCGTCCGAAAAATGTAATACATACACTGCTTAATGCGTCCTAACTTTCTAATTCTTCTTTCTTTTCAAAGTGTCATTTATTGGAAATAATGAGTGGACCCAGATTAACTTTTGAACAAGAAAGAAAAATAATGCACCGAGCATAGATTATGAAACACTTTCCAACACTAACAGAATACTTTAACAAACCTGTTAACGCTGTTTAATAGGTCGTTGGGGGCCACCGTAATACTGACCCATCATGGATATAGGCATAATATAAAATATGAAAATAAAACATGTCTACAACTATTTATAAAATGCATTGCAATTCAAATAAAATCCTGGCTTGATGACGTCGTAAACTTTAAAGGCTCAATGACTGAATGGCGTAAAAGAAACATCCTTTTATAACTCCAAATAGGATAATCCTATTAACTAAGAGTTTACTGCGTCGGATGAAGTGTCTCGTTTCCAATTAAAACATATCTTTGAATTGAAATTGGAACAAAATACAGGGTCATGAAAAATCGAAGAGTGTGGGAATAGGATGACCCATATCTCGGCCACTCATTATACGATCGACTTCATGCTTTATGCAAAATTTATGTTTTTTTAGTGTCTTTTATAGTCACTACCATAACCATAAACCATTTCGAAAATTTTTATATACCTTTTTATCAGAACGCATATTTCGAGAGTCCGAAAAAAAGAGTTCCGGATCATCGAGGTGACTGAAATTCAATAAGCGTCTTCCCATTATTACATACTAAGTACACACCCAATTCCACATCTCAATTTATTCGGGAGATACAGCGTTTACGGACACACACACAGACAGACGGACGGCAATTTTTTATTTTAAAAAATATGTTTTTCGGAATCTTCTGTGTCTGAAACGTGTAAATCCGTCAAAAAAAATTTTTTCAATTTTTAAAACAATTACAAGACTTATCCTATACTACGTAAGATGGGTAAGTAGTAAGTTATCTAAGTAAACATTTCAGAAAAACATAAAACACATTTGAAAACCAGATTTCAGCAATTACCGTCCACAGCCGGAAAAGTACTCCCTTTTCTTTCAATTTCTTTTCATTATATACTCTATAGTATGCTACAATTTAGTTTAGTAATAAAACACATAACACAGTTGGAAATTCATCTTCAGCAGTTTCTATCAATAGACGGAAACATACTTGAATTATTTTGTACAGCCCTGTATATTACCTTAAGCTTTTTATACTTTATACACGCACATATTAAGCTGTAGTTTAATTCAGGCAAATACACGCTGAAATCACACTTCCAGAAATTATCATACATAGGCAGTTCAGTTCTTTGCGTGGCCCTGTATATGATTTTATTTATATTCTACAAGCCTTTCTTGGTATGCTAAATATATTTTACGCTCAAAATGCATAACTCGATTAAAAACCCATTTTAATCAATTTACGCTGATGCACCGTAACGCTTACGAATTTTTTTGTGTAGCCCTGTATAGGATTTGTAGCATTTATACATACTTCATAGCATTCAAAAATTTAATTAAACGCATACCTTACTAAAATCCCACTTCCAATTATGGCTTATAAACAATACTTCGGACACGGTACTGTACCCGAAATATTTTGTGTGTCCCTGTAAATGAATGATAAATGCTATGCACATAACAAGTATCTTTTTGTAAACCTCAATAATGTATATCCATTTCATTATATTTGAAATGGAGTAACATAATTAAAATAGGCTGCAAATAGTTTTTCCCCGTAGACCATTATGTAAAATAGTACTTTTGTGGGGTACTGTATATAAAAGAAAAAAGCTTTACACTCCCAGAAAGCATGTCCTAGTGTATCTCCAAAATTTATATCAATTTCATTATGTTTGTAATAGTGTAACATGATAAAATGCTCCGCAAACGATTTTCCACATTAAACCATAATGTAATGGAATTCTTTTCCGTAAATCCTTAAATTAGTTTCTTTTATAAGTGCTAGGCGTACCCTGTTCGATAGTAAGCATCTTGTAGTGCATTTCAGTGACGTATATCCATTTCAATCTATGTGAAACAGTGTCACATCATTAAAATGCACTGCAAAGGATTTTCCCCCGTAGACCCTAATGTAAGACCATAATGTAAAAAAATATAAGTGCTACCACACTTCATTTTCAACACCGAATATGCTATAGTAAACCTCAATAACATATATCAATTGATTGACTATCCGGATCCATTTACGCGAGTTAGAGCACGGACAGACAGACAGACAGACAAATCGAATTCATGAACACTTTTCAACTACGTTGGAATGTGTTAACAAGTGGGTAAGTATGATCGAAGATCGCTCAAAGTGTTTTGTTTAAGATTCATTTCAAAGCATTTTATCTTTTCTTTAATGAATCCAAATGAAAATTTGTTAATTATAATTATCAATACACTATCTCAGTAGATTATATTATCTCATAGATGGCAGCCAAACAAACAAACCAAGCGTGGCTTAATGTAAATTTAATTTCATTGTTGCAACATTTTCTTTGTGACAAATATTTGCATTTGAATTTAAAATTTTTCCTCCTTTGTTTATATAACTATTAGCTGAAGCACCTGGCGTTGTCCGGGATTTTAAGAATGTTTGTGTAGAAAAATCAATTTCAAAATTAAACATGTGTAATTTTGCCTTCAACATGAACTAGGCCAATATTTCCATAATCGGGTTTTTATCATGATTCAATACGTTCCTCAAACTCATAGGACGATTATAATCACTTGCTGACGTCCTATCTACTTGCTTTCTCCATTACTCATATGGACACTCTCTTTGTATGATTCTCAAACATTAGAAAAAGTCCGTTAAACTTCCAATAGGACGTCAGATTCATTTTCTTTTTTAATTCTCTAATGACGTCTTATTAACCTGCTTTCTGTACCGACACATACTCATACTCCTTGTATTATTGAGGAATGTTTGAAATTTTCGGTTTTATTACCGACTAGCTAACCCGCCCGGCGTTGCCCGGACCCGAAATAATAACAATCTGTTCTATACGATTATGACTGAAATCTGTAAGGCTATTGAAATCAAGTTGAATGAGGGAAACTTCGTCGTAATCGGGCTCATAGAACTCGAGATCGAAAAGCGCAGCCTGGTGGCCGAAAGTGCAACTAAAATATTTAAGGCTATAGATATCAAGTCGAATGAGTCAAGGGTAAACAAGCATTTCCGGTACCTGCTGAGCTGAAATTAATGTTTAAAAAAATTATATTTATTTGTATACGTGCGTTCTTTTCTGTGTTTCTATTTTTCTATTATGAATCATACAAGTAAAAAGATATAGGGTCTAATCCAATATTCAAGCACGTGCCATTTTTCAAGGGCTACGCGAGGCCTAAAAGTTTGAGAACGATTGAGTTGTTTGAGTTGTTATTTTAAAGTATAAAATCATTATTATTATTATTATTATTATTATTATTATTTTACCCATGGATACAATATATCTTTTTACACGCATTCTTAGCAAACATATGTAATCGTGCAAAAAAACAAAATTTTAAATGTTATTTCCTTCAACAAGCGGTTTTAAAAAAGACAGAGTAAAAATAATATTATTTATTTTGTTTTCAATTTTTCCTTTAATATTTTTAGAGCTAAATTTAGACAATGGGTTTAAAAAGAGGAAAAGAAAATCGTCTGACAGAATAGTTCAGTCCACTCGAAATTCGAATGGCAAAAGAAATGGGGAAATTCTTTTAAAGTAGTAAGGAAGAAAAAAAAAATGAGGAAGAATTTTTCTACGGAGAAAAGGTCAGCCACATCAGCTGACAAACAGGCCTTTCTAAGCGTTTGAGGTGTATGTAGTTTGAAGAACGAACTTGACAGAGATGACGTCACGTGACCTTCGATGGAGCAATAGGTGCTCTGAATTTCCCCATAGATTTGTTCTATAGTAAAGTAGCTTTCACGAAAGGCATTCGGAGGAAAACGAAGCTAAAAATAGAATAATTTTAACATAGCAGACGATAATTGCCAGCATAAATATTTATGAATACTTTAAATTTTTAACCATCCAATTTCATTATAAGAAACATGAAACAAAAATCAAGCGTCAAGCATAAATTATGCAACATTTTCCAACACATTCAGAATGCTGTAACAAAACTAAGTGAAAACTTGAGCGACAAAACTAAGGTGAGAACTATAAATGCTACGCACCTCATTTTCAATACCGAATATGCCACAGTAAACTTCAACAACCTATATCAATTACATGGCAATACGATTCTGTTTACGCGAGTTAGAGCACGGGTAGACAAATCAAATTCATGAACACTTTCCAACATAGATGAAAGTGTTATTATATTATCTTAACTACATTAGTGTTAAAAAGAGAAGAAGGTTATCTTTTTGTTTGCATCAGAAGAAAATGTTAAATCCGGAAAAATCGTTACTTGGTGTTGTTAAATTGGACCCATTATGGAATTTGCCGCTTACAATAGGTTTAAATCCTTCTTAAGGGAAGGTGAAGGAGGCATCCATTAATAGCGTCACGTGAATTCCATGTTTTGTTCAATCCCACCCCCTCCCCTATGTCACAAATTGTCACAGTCGAGTGTAACCCCCCCCCATACCTATTTTTTTCTAACATACTTTTAATTTAGAGCTCATTTTGAATTAAACAGCAATGCAATTACAGTCGGACCTCTATTTAACAAACTTCTATTTTACGAATTTCTCTATTTTCGAACATTTCTTTGGAACCAAGAACATTACGGATGTCCTTGTAAAATAACCTCCAAATAGCGAAGTACATTCTCTATCTAACGAACTTTTTCTTGTGATCTATTTTGTTTCACCCTGTTTCTCAAAACATTTCTGGCAACCTTATTGTTTTTTGGTGCGTTCGTAGTTATATAAATGCGTAGCACTTATAGTCGTCGCGTCGTCTGGTCCGTCCGTCTGTCCGTCCATCCGCATATAACATCGCAAGAACTACCCAATATAATGGTTTGAAATTTTATAGATAGAATCGTTGCAGAATTTTGTCGAGTCATTTCAAATTTTATGAAAATCGAATCAAAACTTAAAGAGATGTTAATAAAAATATTTATTAAGTAATTTTTTGTTTTTTGTTTTTTTTTAATCTGTACTTCCTTGGATGGATCAGTGATTCCGAGGATGAATCGTCAAGCGACCGAGATGCATCGCCAAGTTATCTGACATGTATGACGTTATAGTCATATACGACGTATATGACATTTTATAACCTCTATGACCAAGTTATAGTCACATTCTTCATTCTATTCAATCCTATCATACGTCATTAATTCCATGATATCTCATGATAGGTAACGATTCTACGTTGCCATGGAGTCGTAGAACTGAATTTAAAACCGAATTTGTATACTAAAACTGTCTAATGATAGCCATCCTATAATCTACGGATAGATGTTTCCGGAGAAATAGATATTAAATGGAAAAAAGAGTCTCAATATGGATTTCAAGTTCTGAAATGTTCAAAGCTAGGCTTCAGTTTCCCATCGGAATTTTCAATCCATGTCAACAAAAGATAACATGTTGCCAACTTAAAATGTACTTATTATTTTATTACGGATATGAATCCTATCAGACGATATAATTCATTTCACTGAAACTAGTTATAGTACGAACGCACCTCATTTGTCCCAACTTATTTTACCCATTTTATGACACCTAAAGATGCTTTTAGAAAGAGCATCGCAAAGATGCGAGACGTTTTATGACAGCCAAAATCGAAGTCAAAATGAACGAACTTTTGAGTCATTAAATTGAAGGTCGCCTTCAGTAACGCATACTTAAAATTAATCTGTTATAATAACTACGGTAATATCATAAAAAAATAATTGATTCATTTTAAATATGAAAATTATTTTCTTAAACCAGAGGGCCCGTGCGATGATTTCGCACTGAAATCTAATATTTTTAGGTACTTCTCTATTAACCCGTCGACCGCTTTTCATAACAAAAAACTACCGCCAAACTGTAAAATTAAACGCCAAAAATGCAGTCCCATTTACTTGATGTCAGAATCATTATGCGTGTTTGTTACGTCATCTAGTGGTATTACATTCGACATTTGCGTGTATTTTTCATTATGTTTTACTGATTTAGTAGTTATTTTATTAATTAAAATAACAATTGTGTCCTTAAATTCTTATATTTTATTTATTTTTTGATATTCCAATGGCAACGTTCTCCCGTTTATTTGGCGATAGTTTTTTGTTGTGAAAAGTGGTTTATTGGATAATAGAGAAGTATCATTTTTTATCAATACGTATGTAATATTTATTAGATGCATGTTTAAACTTCTAAAGAAAAAGCAAGGATAAAAATATCTGCAAACAACATTTAGTTGTTAGTCAAGCCAGAATATCATCTAATTTATTCCATCAAAGTTAGACTAAAAACTGATCCAAGATTGCTAAAGGCACGCGCGAGAAAAAAAAATTAACACTCGTATTTTGACTGCATTATAGGATGACGTCATTCGCTTCGGGAAAACCATGGGACTTAAAAATATAAATCTAAACATTTCAATTTCAATTTCGCTTTTTAATCATAAGTATAAAATAAACCCGTGCGTTGTTTTTTATAATAATTGCTATGAGCATCATATAATGTGGTATTTTATTTTTTTGGCAACAATAAGTTCAGGAAAACCTTTCATTTCTTTCATGAAAACAATGCCGATTTAATTTTTTAATTTCAGCAATTTTTAATCAAAAACATGTTTTAACGAATTGTTAAGCTGGCTATGTCAGAAGCCTGTTCTAAAACCTTTCATATGGTATCTCATTCGTTGTTCTGCGTTTCATATTTTCTGAGTAAAAGGGATGTTGACAGGAGAAATAATATATAAGGATTAAATATTACTGGATAGTTTTATTCTTTTCTTTTTTTTTCTACAAAGGTTTTTTTTTATTTAAAAAAAATAAATGGACATAATTTAGAAAAAAAAATTGCAATTATAAATGATATTTAATGTGTATGAATTTAAAAGTTTTCTTTATGTAGTTTAAATTATTTTAAAAGGCGAGTCTCCATTGAACGATTTTTACATATAACGAACTTTTTAGCTGAATTGAGCGACTTCGTTAAATAGAGCTACAACTGTATAAGAAATTATGAATGTATAACAAGTTGAAAACAACCTTAAAAAACAGCCTTTTCGCATACATTAATTAAACGCATCGTTGGTCAAGCAGTCTTCTCTGATCCATTGTTGCAATATTACATTAATTAAATGAATGCAATGGCAGATGAACTTTGTATTTTCGTGAACCTGTATCGACCTACATAGGGAACATTTTGCTTCAACAAAAACAAGCAATTACATGATAGATTTTTTTTATTCAATTACGAACGAACTCTGATGTTATTATCTTACTTAATGTCTATTTAAATATTTGAGTTTAAAATGTTCCTTTAAAGTAAATGAGGTTACGATAAATCGCTTATACCTTATATTCTCCAGTTGTAATAGAACATCGAGGGCTTAATCCAAAAGTCCTTCCGGCCTGTACCCGGAGGAAAATGTAGCTTTCGTAGTCCATGTTTTTAAAAATTCAACTCATTTTACTCAAACACCCGTGTGCGCTCCCGAAGTTTGCTTAATAGATCAGCGCCACCTAGCTGATAAATTGTAAAACCGTCAGTTGAGCTTCGTTCTCAAAACGAGCAGCATCTCATGTCACGAGTGCCCTTGCGCTCAAACCAGAAGTTAAACAAAACTTCACTTGCCCCTTGGCAATTAATTAAATAAATAATTAAAAACTTACTACAGTCCACTCTCTTACTGCTCCCGACATATGGTCCTAAGCGACCGGAGCACAGTGTAAATGAGTAATTTAACAGCTTTAAATCGCCAACGCGGCGTGTTAAAAACAAAGCTTAACAAAATAACAAAATTCGTTAGTGAATACGTACTCTCAGAAGAAAAAGATCAACAACAAAAGAAAGAACATGAGTTACGATTGGAAGCTAAACGAATCTCAATCTCAGAACTCAAAACGTCATTGCGTGAACTCATATACGCCTATACACAGCTTCCAGAAGATGTGGAATTAAGGGATTCTTTGGATATAACGTCTCAACTCGAAGATGAACTGGAAGAATCAGAGGTAAAGCTTAATATATTTATATCTAAATTAGATTGTTCTAATGTTAAAAAAGATAATTTGACTGTCACGACTAACTTTAAAATACCTGACTTACCTCTACCTAGTTTCTCAGGAAAATATGATGAGTTTCAAAATTTTAAAACTCAATTTATGTCAATTATAGGCAATAATAAAAATCTAAATTCAACTCAGCAGCTATGCTATTTAAAGGGCTGTCTAAAGGGTGAAGCCAAAAGGCTCGAGTCAGCACAAGATACTTATGAATCTCTTTGGTCTTCTTTAGAAGAAAGATACGAAAACAAACGGGCAGTTATTGATTGTCATATTATTAAATTATTAAATTTATCAAAGGTACCAGACTCTCCTAACCATTTAATGCAATTAATTGATAATACTAAATGTAATTTGCGTGCATTAAAATTACTCGAGTTTGAATCAAACGAGCTGTCAGATGCTTTAATAATGCATATACTGTTTCAAAACCTGGATCCTGAAATAAAAAAATGTTTCGAAATGAAATTAATTAAAAATGAAATTCCTAAACTAGATAACTTTTTAAGTTTTTTGGAAGAAAGAGCTAGAATTCTTCAAAATACTTTTCTGCCTAAAGAAAATAGAAAGATTCCGTACAGTTGGAAAACTGGCGCTAAGCCAAATAATGAAAAATCATTTTTAACTAAAGCAAAACATGGAAAAAGCTGCGTGCTAGGATGTGCGGATAAACACTCGTTATATAGATGCGAGAAATTCAAACTAATGGATGTGACAAAAAGAACAGAAATTGTAAAAAATAACAACTTATGTTTTTCATGTTTAAATAATCATTTACCTAATCCCTGTGTATCAAAGTACAGCTGTTTTGCTTGTAATAGCAAACAACACAGCACTCTATTACATCCAATTAATCAAAATAACAAAACAAATCGACCTTTTGAGGAGGAAGACGGACGCCAAAATTCTTCCCCCCCCTCTCTTGATAATCAAACATTTTTCGCGAAGGAAAATAAAACAGATAAATCTTGTGTGATTTTAAATACAGCTGTAATATATTTGAAGGATTGTTCTGGGGAATTTAAACCATTAATTGCAGCATTAGACAGTTGTTCTAGCTCACATTTAATAAGTGCATATGCTGCAAACGTGTTGGGATTGCGTAAACAAAAAACTCATATTCCGATCTCCGGACTTAACGATTTATGCTTAAACGCTAAATCATTTATTAGTACAGAATTAACGAATGAAAGCAAAACTAAATCTTATCAGTTAGATATGGTAGTTGTCCCGAAAATTGCCGAACTTCCCCCTTCATATGTGAATGCGTCGAAATTAAAATTGCCGGCGAATATAATTTTAGCGGATAATAACTGGAACAAACCGAAACGTGTACACGCGATTATTGGAGCAGAGTTATTTTATGAATTAATAGGATCAAATAAAATTAAAATTGATGATTCTCAATTAATGTTAGTAGAAACATTTTTTGGACATGTTATATCAGGTGCTGTTTACAATTCGATCTCGAATTTAAAGGAATCTTCTGATTCTTGTTTCTTGATAACAGAATCTAAGAAATTAGAAAAAGAAATAAGCTCCTTTTGGGAATTAGATCAGGTAAGTGAATTAAAACCCTTAGTTAGTGAGGAGTTAAATTACTGTGATGAACATTTTTTAAAAACTCATTACCGAAAACCGGACGGTAGGTACGTAGTTGAATTACCCTTTAAATCTCAAATGTTAGATAATTCTTTGGGAGATTCAAAACAAATTGCCACTAAAAGATTAAATCAGTTATGGAAACGTTTAGAGCAAGATCCCAAATTAAGGGAATTATACATAGAATTTCTAAGCGAATACGCTACATTGGGACACATGGAGGAAATGTCTGATGACACAAATCCTGATGCAGGATATTTTTTCCCTCATCACGGTGTTTTGCGACCGTCAAGTACCACAACTAAATTAAGAGTTGTTTTTGATGGGAGTTGTAAAACTAGTAATGGAAAGTCTCTAAACGATTTATTGTTTAAAGGAGGGTTAATACAGGATGATCTTTTTGCGATTATGATCCGTTTTAGGAAAAATATTTTCGCATTTACTGTTGATGTAAATAAAATGTTTCGACAAATAGAAGTAAATCCGTTGCATACTAGATATCAAAAAATATTGTGGAGAGAGGGGAGGGAAAAACCGGACAGAATCTATACCCTGAAAACAGTTACATATGGCTGTGCAAGTAGTCCATTCCTCGCCACTAGAGTTCTCCAGCAGTTAGCAACAGATGAAGCAACCAATTTTCCATTAGCAGCTAAGGTCGTAATGAGCGATATGTACAGGGATGATTGCCTTTCTGGGTCTTCAGACATTGCGGAATTTAACGAAATTAAAGAACAATTGACAGATCTCTTCAAAAGAGGCCAGATGTCTTTACATAAATGGCAATCTAATGTTGTTGAAGAAATAACCCCTGATTCTCAAATTTTTCCGTTTAACCAAAATTCTGAAAATACTTCTTCTAAAACTCTCGGAATACTTTGGGACTGCAGTAGTGACACTTTTAAATTTACGGTGATTGTCAACAGAAGTGCTAACTATACAAAACGCGAAGTTTTAAGTAAAATTGCCAGACTCTTCGACCCTTTAGGGTTACTAGGGCCGGTAATTTGCCGTGCTAAAATCTTTATGCAAAAACTGTGGTTACTAAAGTGTGACTGGAATGATAACATTCCACTTCCTGTCGCTCAAGCATGGGACAAGTTCCTTAATTCACTTGTTTTGATAGAATCATTCAATATACCTAGATGCATTCTCATTAAAGATGTATCAACTATAATATTGCACGGCTTTGCTGATGCTAGTGAAAAGGCTTACGGAGCGTCTCTTTATCTCCAATCAGTATCGAACTCTTGTTCTCCTGCTTCTCATCTCATTTGCAGCAAAAGCAGAGTTGCCCCAATTAAAACTCTCAGCATCCCACGACTTGAACTGTCAGCGTGTTTGTTATTGTGCCAACTTACTCAAAAAGTAGTAAACGCACTAAAGCTTAATTTTGACAAGGTCATACTTTGGTCAGACTCCACCATTTCCTTAGCCTGGATAGAAACTTCACCTCATCTCCTTAAAACCTTTGTGGGCAATCGAGTCTCTCAGATTCAAGAACTGTCAAAAAACTATGAGTGGAGATACGTTCCTTCAAAACTTAATCCATCTGATGCGTTATCCAGAGGTCAAGATGCTACGTCCCTTTCAACCAACAAACTGTGGTGGGAAGGCCCCGATTTCCTGAAAAAGGACATTAGTGAACTTTTTCCTCAAAATGACTCTCACAAAAATGATGAACTCTTTTTAAAGGAACTAAAGTCAGTTCCGGTCTTAACTTCAGTTATAAAAAATGACTTTATTAACTCTTTTCTTAATATTTCAAACAGTTATGTGAAACTAATAAGAGTATTAGCGTTTATTTTCAGGTTTTTTAACAACTGCAAGAATAATGTTAAACTTAAAAATCACTTAATGTTGGAGGAAATAAAATTTGCCAGAAATGTATTGCTGAAAAAGATTCAAGGTGAGTATTTCTCAACAGAAATTTCGGCATTGAAAAAGGGCATGTCTATCCCTATAAAAAGTAAGTTAAGGTTCTTAAATCCATTTCTAGATCAAGATGATCTATTAAGAGTAGGTGGTCGCTTAGCCAACTCAAATTTAAGCTATGACCGATCTCACCAAATTATTTTACCCCCAGGTAGTAAATTAACAGAAATCATCTTTATTTACTATCATAAAAGAGACTTACATGTTGGTCCTCAAGGACTATTGAATACTGTAAGACAATTATTTTGGCCTATTAACGGAAGAAACATTGCTCGTCAAGTTGTTCACGATTGTGTTCAATGTTTCAAAATAAAACCTACAATTGTCAATCAAATCATGGGTAATTTACCCCCTGAGAGAGTAATCCAAAGTCCAACCTTTTCTAATGCAGGACTTGATCTATGTGGTCCATTTTTGATTAAATATCGCAACCAAAGAAAGGGAATGTTTAATAAGGTTTATGTAGCAATTTTCATATGCATGGTGACAAAAGCAGTGCATTTAGAGTTGCTTTCTGATTTAACTTCTAATGCATTAATTGCAACTCTAAAAAGATTCTTTGCTCGCAGAGGCAAAAGTAGTACAATCTCATGTGACAATGCATCCAACTTTGTTGGAGCATCTAGAGAATTGAAAAAATTATTAAATTCTATAGATAAGAATAATGATGATGTATCAAAATTCCTGTCAGCCGAGCAAGTTCTCTGGAAATTTCTACCCCCTCGTTCACCAAATTTTGGAGGTCTCTGGGAGAGAGGTGTCGGACAGTTCAAATATCACCTAAAAAGATCTATTGGTGTTATGAAATTAACTTTAGAAGAATTTTTGACAATTACTACCCAAGTTGAAGGTATTCTTAATTCTCGCCCTCTTTCCCCACTGTCCTCTGATCTAGAAGACTATGAAGTTTTGACCCCAGGTCATTTCCTTATTGGAAGACCAATCAATGCCCTACCTGAGCCAAATTTAATAAATGAAAAGGAAAACTTGCTCGACCGATGGCAGAAAACTCAAAAAATCGTGCAACTCATATGGAAAAATTGGACCAATTCCTATTTAAGTCATTTACAGCAGAGGTCCAAATGGCTCTTAAAAAGAAAACGTTGCACCAGGTATGATGGTTCTTGTAAAGGATGGTGACCTACCAGTTTGTAAATGGATAATAGGTCGAATTTCAGAAATAATAAAAGGAAATGATGATAATGTCAGAGTTGTAGTAGTTCGTACTCCATCTGGACTTTACAAAAGAAGTATTTCTAACATATGTATTTTACCTATTGTAGATAACAATAATATCAATTAATCTTAGCATTTATCTATTGAATTTATTATTTCTTATCATTGTATTATATATTAGTGCATAATGTGTAGCCATTAATTAATAATTCATTGTATGTTATTGTATATTCATTTGTTGTATCTCATTGAACTATTAGAATACTTCAATGGGGGCCGGTATGTGCGCTCCCGAAGTTTGCTTAATAGATCAGCGCCACCTAGCTGATAAATTGTAAAACCGTCAGTTGAGCTTCGTTCTCAAAACGAGCAGCATCTCATGTCACGAGTGCCCTTGCGCTCAAACCAGAAGTTAAACAAAACTTCACTTGCCCCTTGGCAATTAATTAAATAAATAATTAAAAACTTACTACAGTCCACTCTCTTACTGCTCCCGACAACCCGAAGCTAAATTGCTTGGAACTCGATTACAGAAAATTCAATCCCGGTTTTCGCTAATACTGAATTTAAATGAGAATTTCAGCATGGGAGTGACAGCATAACAAAAATCAGATTGTTTCAAAATGTTTTTAGCCACCCTAGACTTTCAAACTGCCCTATGTCAGCCATTTTTTAAGATAAAGCCAAAACAAAAAATGTTCCGTAATTCTTGTATCACGATCTAACACTTAACGGAAACAATTTTATCAATTTATAATTTTTTATACATCTTTTTGCATTTAAAAAAAATTTAACTTGCCATCATTTTGAAACAAGATGGCGCATGAAGCTGGCCAACGAACTCGGTCGAGAGCTTGGTATGTTCTGTACACAGGATCAGTCTCATTCATATCGGTTCATGAATACGAGAGTTAAAACATAACAAATATCATGATTGTTTTAAAATCTCAGCCACACTAGACTTTCAAACTGCCCTATCTCAGCCATTTTTTAAGATAAAACCAAAACAAAAAATGTTCCAGAATCCTTGTATCACGTTCTAAAACTTAACACAAACAATTTTTTCAATATATAATGTTTTTGTACATCTTTTTGAATTTTTAGAAATTTAAAAATGTTTAACTGGCCGCCATTTTGATACAAGATGACGGATGAAGCTGGCCAACGAACGCGGTCGAGACCTTGGTGTCCTATATACATACTCAGTCACATCGAAATTGGTTCATAAATAAGAGAGTTACAGCATGACATATGTCAGATATATGGATATATATATATATAAATCAACATTTGAACGGAGGGTGGTTTGGGAGTCTGGGGGTCATGATCGGTGAAAACAGACCAACATTTTTTGGAATTGCTTTCCTCCGAACGGCTGCAATAGGTAGCTTTTTGTAATGAAAGCTACCTAATAGGGGCTAATAATCCATGGAACTGCAGTCGTTCTATCCAAAAATGGGTAGAACGACCATTAATATAATGGATATAATGTGATAGTCAGTTGACACACTTTTCACTAAATGACTTGAACTGGTTTCCTTTTACCTATATTTCATGTGTGATTAATTACTATTACATTAAAAATTATACTATCGTTCTACTTGTGGCCTTAAGGGGCTTATTACAGAGAAACATCAGTATTTAGAGATCTTAAAATGGAGGTGGAAAAACCGATCATTTTATAATAACACTGGTCAATAGAAAAATACTTTTTTTAATTCCTACTATTAGCTCACACTCTCTCTATATATATATCTTGTTCCAATTTTCAATCGTTCATAAAATATTTTCTATTCATCCACTCAAGTTCAAATAAATTTTTTTTAACTTGTAGTGGATGACATCCTGATACAGTTATGTTAATACAGTTTTTTCAAATATTAATTCATCCATTCAATTTAATGAATTCATTTTAGTTTTAAATGGGAGAAAAAAATTCCTCCCATTGTTTTCCTAAATGAAATGAAAGATTTATCTCAAATGAGTGATGCCAAAGAAATAAAATACCGCAACGATGATTCTAAAATAATGTTCAATAAAGATAACGTGGGACATGAATGCTGCACGGGTTTATTTTATATATTTATGATTAAAAAGTAGGAATTGACTTTAAATTTTTTTTTATATTACTTGTTGTCAGCTAACTTTGACAAATGTAGATGTTCTTAGACTCATTTGAGTGGACTGATTCCAAATTGGAACTCGAAATTTCTCTATCGCGTCAGGATGTAAAACGATTGCCATCCTGCTGTTTCAAAAGTGAAACCTGCTTATACCATCATTACTTTGGTGTGGAAGTTGAAGATCAGGATAAAGGGTGGGCACCCCATATAGGCTGTAGTACTGTGTGCGATAAGGGCTAACACAATGGTTCAGAGGCAAAAGAAAAGCAATGTCTTTTTCTGTGCCCATGAGAGGGCGTAAGCCAAAAAATCACCTCTCAGACTGTTACTTCTGTAGGACAAAGATATCCGGATTTTCAAAGAAAAACAAATCCAGAATAACATATATCCATATTGTGAATGTGAACTGAAACAAATAATATTGCTCAAGTTTGAGTTGTGTTAAACAGTCTCATCATGTCAGATTTCAACATGGGTAAGTTTCTATAACTCGACATCCTGACATGATAGAGAAATTTGGAGATTTGGAATCAGCACACTCTATATAGTCTAGAACACCTGTGGTAGCCCCAGTAGCAAAAATAGTGTTGACCAGTGTAATGTAATCATTACTTTCATTTTAAGAGTTACTTAGTAAAGTTTTTGAGTATATTATTGGTATTCCCGATGAATGTTCTATTTTGTTTCACTTGAGTAGGTCATTATGATATTGCTTTCGGTCGGTGAAACTGAAAGATATCGATGAAAGGTATGGTTTTTCCTTGTTTATGTAATCGCCCTTAAATCCTCTATTGGATGAATGACTTGTTTATTTCTCAATATTATAGTTTCGGGGATCATGATTTCCAACACGATGAACACCTTTATACTCTCGAATTCGTTTAATACGAGTTGACAATTAATAATTGCTGAAATGCAGACAACGAGCCAATTGCACGTTAAAGAATAGCTCATCCTTTAACCCCTTGGGGACGAGCGACACGTATACGAGACGCATAAGATGCTCAGAATCTTCGATTATTCCCACCAGTTACTTTTTATTGTAAGCTTTGCCTTATTTAATGATAGCATTTCTGCGATTCAATTAGGCGAAAATTTCTGTTTTCAAAAACCGGTGGTAAAAGATTAAAAATTCTATAAAGGACGCTCGTCGTGAAGGAGTTAAACTCCATTAAGGTTTTTCACGCTTTTTACGAGCTACGAAATCAGGATAGTGGCTCATACGAATAAAACACCAGTTCATTTCTATTACTAGTGATTATCGTGATTACTAGTGATCGTATACTAGTTATCGTATTACTAGTGATCTACTTACTAGTGATTATCGGCGAAAAGTATGATGGAATTTCTACCATCTGGCTGCGCACTACAACCATCCAAGGAAATGCAAAGGAATGCCCTGCGGTCTTGAAAGAATGAAAGAAAGAAAGGAGAGATAAAGACGCATCAAAGACCAGACCTTTTGTAAGATTTGCGACTGAGCCATCGAAAAGAAGGGACATAGAAGAAAATTGTTATTTGTTTGTTTCTTTATAAATTCAGACTCCTATTAAACCGTCATTTCGTGTCTCTTATTGCGCTGTCAAAATGAAAAGAAATTCATAAACATGGAACCAATAGCCTAATTCCTTAAATATTGCCCCCCTAGACACAAACTTTCCAGTTGCAAAGTTTCATGAAAAGAAGGGTGCAGAATTCGATGACGTAAGTTGGAAGCGCCTTTGGGGGGGGGGGGGGGCGTGTATTTAATTTGAGAAAAGCACACAAATTAAATTTTTATACGGTCCTTGTAGGGTAAGATTTCCAATTAGAAAAATTTTCCTTATCCATTCCTGGATGAAACATAAAAAATGACATTTTGATATCTGTAAAACTCACGTCGCGTCGTTTACATAATACGTCAGGTTTTGAGGGATTATATAGACATAAATTGAAACGAGCGTCCTTCAAGAAACAATGTTAATTTGTAATTTTGAGGTTGATCCCTATCTCGCATTCCCAATGCATCCATATCACGTCGCTCACAGGTATGTTTAAGTGATGAAAGTTGCGAATTTCGGCTTTTAATATATCTCTGTGAGTGTTACAGATATAAAGGTGGACTTTTTTTTGTGTGTTTCATTCAAGAATCGATAAGGAAAATTTTCCTAGTTAGAAATTTTACCCTATACGAGGGCTGTATAAAAGTCTAAATTGTGTAATTTCTCAAATGGACCCCTCCCTTTCCCCACTCCCCAGGGGCTTGCAACTTATGCCATCGGGTTTTTCACCTTTCTTTATGAAACTTTGCAACTGGAAGTGTGTGTCATGGGGCAATATTTAAGGAAATAAGGCTCCAACTTTATGAATCACCCTGTAGTATGTCTATGGATACACCTTATTATAAAAGACTAGGGGGCCTACCCCCTGCGAGCTACACTCGCCAACCCCCGCTCAGACTTCGAGGCCTCTAAAAACATGACAGCGTGCTTTGTTTTAAAAATATTGGTAAATCTGTAATTGGGTTGCCATGCTTTTAACGTTTTAATGGGGCATTTTTTTATTATCATGGCCTGTTGTTGCGACAACTGACGACTGTTTTCGGGATTGATAAGTAAAATCAATTACAACTTGAAAACCAGCTTGTATAAAAAGGTTAGGTTTAAACTGTGGCTACCTCTCGGACTTTTATAACAACGATCTGTATTCTATTCTTTCTTTGCGTTTAAGGATGAGAAAAATTCCATCTGCTTGTGAATAACATTAAGAACCATGCATGGTATTGAAAAGTACCATGTTATAGACATTTTTAGTAACAGGTTTTAATTTTATCTCTATTTTAGTGCACCATCATACATATTTTCATGTTATTTTAAATATGTAAATTATTTATTTTAAGTAATATGTATATACGAATTTTCTAATAATTATTTACCATACAAAATTAATTAAATATTTTGTGCATGCATGCCTGCATTTATTCGGCATCAATTGATGAGATATTTAAACAAATTTGCTATCCGCGATAATTTTACACCTTGTTATGTCACTTGAATACTGTCCATAAGAAAATCGGGTACTTTTCCAGTATAGGATCCTTTGCTTTTAGGTTTGGCGTTATTCGAACTTCAAAAAGGGATAGTTTCGTTAATATAATATGGATGGTTAATATGCATAGATTTGTTGCCAAAAGTTATGAAAACAAACCGAATGAACTTTTGGTGCTTTTCTATTATAGGGGTCTTGACGCTTTTTTTTTAAGATTGGCGCAATTCGGACATCAGAAAGTGAGATTTGGTGCCAAATGACATAAACAGCCATGGATACAAATTCGACGATTTTTTGTTTATATGCGTATTTTAATTATACGTATATTATTATTGTTTTTTCTATACAAATGACTTCTGATTATATATAAAATAGGATAAATGACATTTTACGCTAAACAAATTGTATAAATATGTTTTTGTTCCTTTCTTTTGCGTTTACATAAATGACGTCATTTGAACGAATTTATTCAAAATATTTTCAGTTTATAAATTAAATTAAATGCTGACAGACGATTGAATCCTGACGATAGAAATGTGATTTTTTTTCAAATTTTCCTGAAAAACATAAATTAAACACAATCTTATCTTCATTATCGATTGAAATAAAAGATAAATTCAATTTCAATTTGAAAATGACGAATAAAAAAAAAATCAATAATCCCTATCGGGATCCTTTTCAATTTTTTCCCTTTTACTTACCCATCATACGTAGTATAGGGTAAGTCTTGTAATCGTTTTGAAAATCGAAAAATTTTTTTTGACGGATTTACACGTTTCAGACACTGGAGATTCCGAAAAACATATTTTTAGAAAAAAAATTTTGCCGTCCGTCTGTGTGTCTGTGTGTCTGTGTGTGTGTGTGTCTGTAAACGCTCTATCTCCCGAAAAAATTGAGATAGAGACTTGCAATTTGGTATGTACTTAGTATGTAATAATGGGAAGAAGCCTATTTCATTTCAATAACCTCGATTAACCGGAACAATTTTTTTCGGACTCTCGAAATATTCGTTCTGATGAAAGGTATATAAAAATTTTCGAAATTGTATATTTTAAGAAATGAATATAAAAGACAATAAAAAAACATAAATTTTGAATAAAGCATGAAGTCGATCGGATAATTAGTTGCCGAGATATTTGGAATCCTGTTTTCCACACTCTTCGATTTTTCATGACCCTGTATTTCATCCAAATTTCACTTCAAAGATATATTTTAATTAGAAATTTGACGCCTAATCAGATGCAATAAACCGCTAGTTAATAGGATTATTATTTTTGGAGTTATAAGGAAAAACCTCTTTCAAGCAATTCAGTAATCGAGCCTTTAAAGTTTGTGACGTCATCAAGCCACGATTTTATTTGAATTGCAATGCATTTTATAAGTAGTTTACACATTTTTATTTTAATATTTTACATTATGCATATCCATGATGGGTAAGTATTACGGTGGCCCCCAACGACTAGTTTACTTACCCATCATACGTAGTATAGGGTAAGTCTTGTAATCGTTTTGAAAATCGAAAAAAAAATTTTGACGGATTTACACGTTTCAGACACTAGAGATTCCGAAAAACATATTTTTAGAAAAAAAATTTTGCCGTCCGTCTGTGTGTCTGTGTGTGTGTCTGTGTGTGTGTCTGTAAACGCTCTATCTCCCGAAAAAATTGAGATAGAGACTTGCAATTTGGTATGTACTTAGTATGTAATAATGGGAAGAAGCCTATTTCATTTCAATAACCTCGATTAACCGGAACAATTTTTTTCGGACTCTCGAAATATTCGTTCTGATGAAAGGTATATAAAAATTTTCGAAATTGTTTATTTTAAGAAATGAATATAAAAGACAATAAAAAAACATAAATTTTGAATAAAGCATGAAGTCGATCGGATAATTAGTTGCCGAGATATTTGGAATCCTATTTTCCACACTCTTCGATTTTTCATGACCCTGTATTTCATCCAAATTTCACTTCAAAGATATATTTTAATTGGAAATTTGACGCTTAATCAGATGCAATAAACCGCTAGTTAATAGGATTATTATTTTTGGAGTTATAAGGAAAAACCTCTTTCAAGCAATTCAGTAATCGAGCCTTTAAAGTTCGTGACGTCATCAAGCCACGATTTTATTTTTTGAATTGGAATGCATTTTATAAGTAGTTTACACATTTTTATTTTAATATTTTACATTATGCATATCCATGATGGGTAAGTATTACGGTGGCCCCCAACGACTAGTTTGTTACAAAAAAACTGAGTAATTAGTTGCCATCATTACAGAAATGTCATTAAAATTAGAAAAAAATTAATATCTCGAAAACTAATTCCAATTTCAAAATTCTATTACCAGTTTTGACATCCGCGGATTTTTATGGACAATTGGTATTAATTTCCCCATCAAGCGTTTAATATTTTATTAAAAATAGCCCTGAAACATAATCAGTCGTTTAATCAGTCGTTTCATAAAATCGTTTCATAAATTCGTTTCATAAAATCGTTTCACAAATTTGTTTCATTAGGATTTTATATATATAGGGTAGATATATTTGCTGCTCACACGGTTTGAAGTTAAGATGTCTCTTCAAACTGCATTACCGCAGAGTTTCACTTTTACCGAAAAAGCTTCATTTGAAAAAAAAATGTTAAGAAAATGATTATGCTTGGATAGTCACGACGACCGTGAAAAACCGGAAAGAGCCGAAAATCTTCCGAAAGACCAAGAATAACGTCTCAAAATTAATTTACTCATTCCAGACTTTCCGTCTTTCTATCTTACTTACGCATTGTTATCAAAAGAAACTTTGATTACGGCGATTTTCAAATAGTGGCGCGTTCGCTTTCCCTTTCATTTTTAGGTGCGTTCGTAATTATATAAATACGTAGCACCTATAGTCGTCGTTTGGTCCGTCCGTCTGTCCGTCCGTCTGTCTGTCTGTCCGTCCGTCTGTCTGTCCGTCCGCATATAACAACGCAAAAACTACCCAACCAAATGGTTTGCAATTTAAAATATATTATCTTTGCAGAATTTTGTCGAGACATTTCAAATTTTATTAAAATCGAATCAAAACTTTAGGAGATATTAATAAAAATATTTATTAAGAAATTTGATTTTTTTTTTTAAATCGGTGCTTTTTTGTTAGAGGAGCTTCCGATGGATGTTAAATCGTCAAGCGACCGAGATACTTATTTTATTACAGAAATTAATCTGCAGACGATATAATTCATTTCACAGAATTAAAAATCATCAAGATCTGAATATTTATATAACTAGCTGATACATATATATCTGAATATTTATATAACTAGTTAAGATATTTGTATGAACAGCGTCATAAAATATATACTTAACTAGCTGTTTAGCCCGTTCTACGCACGGGATATCATGAATTTAATTCTAAAACGTGCGTACGAACGCACCTCGTTTGTAACGTTTGACGTACAATTTCCAACTTGTTTTTCTTTTTCAGTGGCCAGATGTTGTGAATCTGCTACTCCATGTCTTTCAAAACGATGAAGAGCGTTATGTTGTTCATTATTATTATTATATATCAATGTATAGTCCATGTAAAAAAGAATGAAATATCCATCAGGGGCGCCAAGGCTACCCCCCCCCCCCCAAGGAATTTGATAGTTCAAAAAAAATATCAATCATCACAGGTAAGATTCAAAGAAAAAAAATTAAATTGCTGCGTACATCTAAAATAACTTCTCACAATTGATTAACAATAAAAACATAAGCATTCAATAAACACTTTAAGCACAGAAACTAGTAATTATCAAAAATGTTTTCTAAAGTCATAGCCTGACACTGGTACAACCCGATCCGAATCCAACAAAAAATGGTGAACACGAAATATTTTTTTCAAAAAATCTTTCGTGGTAGATTTTTCTTGAAAATATCCTAATATAAACGTATGGCAGAGATTAGTTTTCAAAAACTGGTACTAATAGAATAAAAAATATTCTGGGACATATATGTCCCGATACCAACTATGACAGCAATCTGTCATATATATAAATGCTTTCTTACATTTTAATTATTTAAATCAAACCCCTCTTAATTTTAAAAGCTTTCCATATTCATCCGTTTCCCTGTATATTAATAATCCTTTTTATCTCTGTTTTATTTTCATAATATCTCAGCAGTAATCTAAATGTTAAGTTATACGAATTCATTTCTAGTTCAATAAATAATTCTTTTCATTTAAGCATTCCTTTTTTCCGTTACAATAATTGAATAAATAAAAGGTAAATAGTAGTTTTCTAGATCACAGTTATATATCAAGATTTATTGCAAAAAGGAAATTAAGAACTTTATTTATTACTTTTAAATCTATTTTTTTATAATTATCCTTATTGTTCATAAAACAATCCACATGTAGTAATTCATTTTCACCCTTTATTCATTTAACCTTGAATTGCATCTCTGGATGTAATCAAACTATAGCAAATGTATATAAAATAAATATGCCTATTTATAGCTTCTAAAATAAACATAATAACAATTATTCTTAAATAATCCAAAAATAATTTAACTTCCATTTCAGAGTCATTAATCTGGCAAATGTTGACAGTTTAAATTATAGCAATATATTATATCAAATAAATATATCTTCATCTCATTTAAAATAACGTTTTCCTTTTCAATCTGTCAAATAGATTAACCTTAATATATGTTTTTTTTAATGTTTGCTTACTCAGAAAAATAACGGTTGTTCTTGCTTTATTCTCAGTAGCATCTTCCAATCAAAATAATGGGTGATGATATCAATTGCTAAATTTAGATCAACATGTCCAAATATGGTAACGTTTCTGGCTCTGAGGCAAATAATTATTTTAATTTACTGGAAATTCCACACCCAGCCAAAAGTATCTTGTCTTTTCGAATTCTAACGCCAAAATAATGTATTGAGTAATGTGTTTTGGCACCAATTTTGTTCGCCAAGTAATGTAAAAATCTCTGGCAATAATGTTATGTGACCACTCACTCTCTCTTTGAATACTCACTGTGTGAGTTGCTTCTTCTGCTGGCTCCTCCTAAGAGACACCTCTCCTATATTATACTATATGATCATGAAAAAATTAATAAAAGCATTGAATGTCTATTTATGGAGTTTTTTTTTTAATTGAAATTACGGAACCTGGAAAGTATTTCTATAATTTAAAAGACTCTCTTCGCCCGCAACAATTCACCACGTCACACCAACCGTAAAAAAAAAAAAAAAAAAAAAAAATATTTCTAAAGTCATAGCCTGACACTGGTACAACCCGATCCGAATCCAACAAAAAATGGTCAACACGAAACATTTTTTTCAATTTCAAAAACACTTTCGTGGTAGATTTTTCTTGAAAATATCCTAATATAAACGTATGGCAGAGATTAGTTTTCAAAAACTGGTACTAATAGAATAAAAAATATTCTGGGACATATATGTCCCGATACCAACCGTAAAAAAAAAAAAAAAAAACATAAGCATTCAATAAACACTTTAAGCACAGAAACTAGTAATTATCAAAAATGTTTTCTAAAGTCATAGCCTGACACTGGTACAACCCGATCCGAATCCAACAAAAAATGGTCAACACGAAACATTTTTTTCAATTTCAAAAACACTTTCGTGGTAGATTTTTCTTGAAAATATCCTAATATAAACGTATGGCAGAGATTAGTTTTCAAAAACTGGTACTAATAGAATAAAAAATATTCTGGGACATATATGTCCCGATACCAACCGTAAAAAAAAAAAAAAAAAAACATAAGCATTCAATAAACACTTTAAGCACAGAAACTAGTAATTATCAAAAATGTTTTCTAAAGTCATAGCCTGACACTGGTACAACCCGATCCGAATCCAACAAAAAATGGTCAACACGAAACATTTTTTTCAAAAAAACTTTCGTGGTAGATTTTTCTTGAAAATATCCTAATATAAACGTATGGCAGAGATTAGTTTTCAAAAACTGGTATTAATAGAATAAAAAATATTCTGGGACATATATGTCCCGATACCAACCGTAAAAAAAAAAAAAAAAAAAAAAAAAAAAAAACGTAAATCCGGTTTGATCCGTACCGCGGATAAGGTAATGTCGGATTCATGTAAAATCGGGTTGCCCGACCCAATGCAGAACTTTACCCGAGTCCAGGGGTTTTGCCGATTTCTGAATTGTATGGAATTTAGATGATAGTCTGAAGAGGAAGGCAGAAAATGATGAAGAACATTTTTTTGACAGAAAATCATTTATGAAAATGTTCTTATCCCTAGACAGTGGCGCAGCCAGAATTCGGTTCTAGGGGGGGGGGGGGGGTTGAGTTTATAATAAAGATGGTCGCCGGTTATATGAATCATTGGTTAATGGAATCAGTCTTTTAAATGAATGAAATCATAATGCTTTTCTCCGCAATTACGTTGGTTATGATTCATTTAAACAGCGTTTACAATATTAGAGTTACAAACTATAAAATGCACCAATGAAATAACACAAAACTAGGTTAGATTTATAAAGTGTTTAAAAATGATGAGGGGAAAACTTAAAGATGGAAGAGCACAGCACAGCAAATAATTTTTACATACAAAATAACAGAGTTGGAATCCATTTGTTCAATCAAAAATACACAAGGTTTCATTACAAGAGAATCACGAATTCTTATTCCTAACTTTAATAATAATGAAACAATTTTAACAAAATGTTCAATAGACTTACTTACCTTGGCTTTTTGCCAAATGTAACAAGTCATTTAGAACTTTTAGGGCTAGAGTCTTGAAATTTTATATGGATGTTACTTAAAAGACGTAAATGCTCCCCAAAATTTATTTTTTCAATTCGAAATTTAAAAGAATGCAAGAGTAAGAAGCATTCTAAAACTGCGATTTATGTGACACAATTGGTATGAAAACTTTGAATTTGGAATGATGATTACTTTTATGTAGTAAATGCTTTCTTATAACATTTTTAAAAACATTTAAAAAATTAAAAGGACGAAATGAGCTGAAAACTTTCTAAAGGTGTTCTAAATTATGATTTAGTTGAAACTCTAACAGTTTCAGTGTTAGAAACTTGAAATTTAGTATAGAGATTACTTTTAAGATAGAAATGCTTGGCATAAAGAATTTATTATAAATGGGAAATTTAAAGGTGTGAAACAGCTGAAAGCATTCTAAATTACGATTTATTTAGAACCTCACGTCATATTGGGCCTTTCGAAGACGATCTTTTTTCTATGCTAAAAGTAACTAAACGTCTGTATTTCGTCACAATCCATTAAAAGAATCTTGGAAGATCAAAATTACAGCGCCTACAAAAATTTGGAAACGCTCTGATGAATAAAAGTAATTAAAAAAAATATGAGAATTTTTCGATGACAATGCAAAAAGAAAGTTGGGTATTTTGGCGTGGGTTGCTCGGCGTCGGCTCATGTTTTCAGTATTAAATGGGACTTAGTCTTTTTTGACGTGACTCTGTGACTCTGTTCTCTTCGACTTTAGTCAAAGACTTAGACTTTTCTCACGGAATTTTAAAGAGGGGTTGGATAGAGTTATATTTACAATTGAATAAAATTTCAGACAGTTCGGACAGTAACTTTTTTGTGTTGTTATTTTAAAGGACACGTCGCAAAAAAAAAAAAAAAAAAAGAAAGAAAAGAAAAGAAAAGAAAAAGAGAGAGAGAGACGCGAGAAGAAAGCATTTCTTTTACAGCAGATATCAATATTTTTCCACGGTCTGTAAAACCATTATATTTATAACCATGGCTTTACAAATTTGATAAAATCTGGTAGCCAGTAAAAAATTCTAGTTACCAGTAAAAAAATATAACCTGCTCCCCTCCGAAGCCACTAATTTTCAAAAGCACAAAAGTTTTTTATCAATTAATTGATAAAAATAATAAGCCTATTGTAGGATTATTAGTTACATAGTTTAGAACAGTTACATCATTTAAAAAGATGGTATAAACAAAGTTTTCTAATGTGTTCAGGAAATGCTGATTGCCGAAGGTTTCAAATGTCTGGACAATTGAGTGCTGCAAAATCTATATCTGATGAGGGGGGCATGGATGAAACAGTGAAGCAGGAAAACAATTTCTGCCTATTTTCGTGTCGAAGTTAGTCAAGTAATTATTTTTTATTAATTTAAAATTTGCATTTGTTAAACTTATTTTTACCTAATTAAAAATGCCGAAAATGAGAAAAAATGACATTTATGGTCATTTCTTAGGTCAATTTTTGTACAAAAAATTATAATAATAATAAAAAAAAATCGGGTTAAATAACTTGGTGGCTAGATAGAAAAACTATGTCGCCAGTGGCGACCTGGCGACTGCATTTGTCAAGACCTGTTTATAACTGATGAAAAATTTATAGAATTCAGACAAATGGGATTATTTTTTTTAACTATGAAACGAGAGACCCTTACGAGGAAAACAAAAAAAAAAACCAAACAAGAAGGTGTCTTTTAAAAATGCTCTTCTGTCTAATAATCAATATTTTTTAGTGAAAATTTCATTTTAAAATATAAATTTGATATAAGATATATAATCATACAAATTTGAGGTAATTATCATGAGCCCAGGCACCGCCGGACGGGTCAGCTAGTATAATTTTAATGACATGCAGATAGCATTCGTTAAAATGTAATAAGTGTAAATCAATGCATAATTAATATATTACTGATCAGTTTAAATTAATGCATGGTTAGCGTAAAATTGTGAGTAATTATAGATAGTATTTTTCTAAAAAAATGCATTTAACGCCTTTTTTTTTCAAAATCCATACTCACAGGCAGGGCTTAAATTCTAGGAAAAAAGAGTACCGGAGCTCATAGATATTACGTTATAAGCAAGAACCCGAAGGCTCTCATCCTATGAAGAAACATATCGGAGACTTGAGGATTCCATGAAAAAAAAATATTTTATTTGAAGAAAGATAATTGAAAAAATGAGGCAGTCCCCCAGCACTCAGAACGTCTATATCTTCACATCATGAAAACTCAAAATCGAATGCCTTTTTTTGAGATGCCACAAATTTATTCGCGTCGACCCATAGGGTGCAGAAGAAAATTTGTTAGGAAGAAACACATTCTAATTTTTTTTTAACGCAAACCACCAAACCATATTACCATATCAGCATTTTTATAACAACAGAAAACTAACTGTCCGAACTTAACATCTGCAGGAATTTTAGCATGCAGATGTATCGAGAAATAGACGTTGCATTTTATCTTTCTTTATTTATTCTGTGATCCAATATGTATGCATTAGCAAGGCACGCAGATGCCAAACTGAAAATGAGTTCATTTCTCATAATGAAGACCGCAAGGACATACAAAGAAAGTATTTAGACATGTACATTAATTGAAAAAGGATAAATTCAAGCTGCGATAAAAGAGTTTAAGAATTATTGAATTTTAAATAGAAAGGAAAGAGATTTTCTTTTCACAGAAGCGCGATAGAATTAAAAATAGCTAAAAGAGGAACCACAACTAATTTATAAAATTTTAACGATAAATATATGAATCTCCATCATAAGCAAGATGTCGTTGCTACATTACCAACAAATGAAATATAGTCTTTAAATTTGTGTACAGACCTCCTACGAAACAAATGATTCAAGAGAAACGCTGATTGCGAAAATCTGTTCAATCACAATAAAAAAAATAGCTTTTTATAACTTTAAAGTACTTTTTTAAAATTCTTCCTGTTGCAAAGATTTTTTTCCTGGGTACGCACATAGGACTGAGAGCAAAAAACGCAAAAAAAGCCGCTTGAAACTGAGAGAGACTTACAAATTGTATGTTTTTTTTTCTCTGGAATTCGATGATCCGTTATTGTTTCGAACGTGGAACAAAGACAGAAATGCAATTAAGAAACAGACCACAGTGGCGCAGCCAGAATTCGGTTCTAGGGGGGGGGGGGGGGGGGGGGGGGTTTGAGTTTATAATAAAGATGGTCGCCGGTTATATGAATCATCGGTTAATGAAATCAGTCTTTTAAATGAATGAAATCATAATGCTTTTCTCCGCAATTACGTTGGTTATGATTCATTAAAACAGCGTTTACAATATTAGAGTTACAAACTATAAAATGCATCAATGAAATAACACAAAACTTAGGTTAGATTTATAAAGTGTTTAAAAATGATGAGGGGAAAACTTAAAGATGGAAGAGCACAGTACAGCAATCACGAATTATTATTCCTAACTTTAATAATAATGAAGCAATTTTAACAAAATTTTCAATAGACTTACTTACCTTGCTTTTTGCCAAATGTAACAAGTCATTTAGAACTTTTAGGGCTAGAGTCTTGAAATTTTATATGGATGTTACTTAAAAGACGTAAATGCTCCCCAGAATTTATTTTTTCAATTCGAAATTTAAAAGAATGCAAGAGTAAGAAGCATTCTAAAATTGCGATTCATGTGACACAATTGGTATGAAAACTTGGAATTTGGCATGATGATTACTTTTATGTAGTAAATGCTTCCTTAGAACATTTTTAAAAACATTTAAAATTTTAAAAGGATGAAATGAGCTGAAAACTTTCTAAAAGTGTTCTAAATTATGATTTAGTTGAAACTGTTAGTGTTAGAAACTTGAAATTTAGTATAGAGATTACTTTTAAGATGGAAATGCTTGGCATAAAGAATTTATTATAAATGGGAAATTTAAAGGTGTGAAACAGCTGAAAGCATTCTAAATTACGATTTATTTAGAACTCACGTCATATCGGGCCTTTCGAAGACTATCTTTTTTCTATGCTAAAAGTAACTAAACGTCTGTATTTCGACACAATCCATTAAAAGCATCTTGGAAGATCAAAATTACAGCGCCTACAAAAATTTGGAAACGCTATAATGAATAAAAGTATTTAAAAAAATCTGAGAATTTTTCGATAACAATGCAAAAAGAAAGTTGGGTATTTTGGCGTGGGTTTGCTCGGCGTCGGCTCATGTTTTCAGTATTAAATGGGACTTAGTCTTTTTTGACGTGACTCTGTGTTTCTGTGACTCTGTTCTCTTCGACTTTAGTCCAAGACTTAAGACCTTTTTCACGGCATTTTAAAGAGGGGTTGGATTATAGTTACATTTACAATCGAATAAAATTTCAAACAGTTCGGACAGTAACTTTTTTGTGTTGTTATTTTAAAGGACACGTCGCCAAAAAAAAAAAAAAAAAAAAAAAAAAGACGCGAGAAGAAAGCATTTCTTTTACAGCTAGATATATCAATATTTTTCAAAGGTCTGTAAAACCATTATATTTATAACCATGGCTTTACAAATTTGATAAAGTCTGGTAGCCAGTAAAAAATTCTACCAGTAAAAAAATATAACATGCTCCACTCCGAAGTCACTAATTTTCAAAAGCACAAAAGTTTTTTATCAATTAATTGAGAAAAATAATAAGCCTATTGTACGATTATTAGTTACATAGTTTAGAACAGTTACATCATTTAAAAAAATGGTATAAACAAAGTTTTCTAATGAAATTTATCAAAATTACTTATCTATGAAAAAAAAATGTAAAGCCTGTATTAACCGGTATGTTCAGGAAATGCTGATTGCCGAAGGTTTCAAATGTCTGGATAAGTGAGTGCTGCAAAATCTATATCTGATGATGGGGCCATGGATGAAACAGTGAAACAGGAAAACAATTTCTGCCTATTTTCGTGTCGAAGTCAGTCAAATAATTATTTTTTATTAATTTAAAATTTGCATTTGTTAAACTTATTTTTACCTAATTAAAAATGCCGAAAATGAGAAAAATGCCATTTATGGTCATTTCTTAGGTCAATTTTTGTACAAAAAATTATAATAATAATAAAAAAAAATCGGGTTAAATAACTTGGTGCTAGATAGAAAAACTAGGTCGCCAGTGGCGACCTGGTGACTGCATTTGTCAAGACCTGTTTAAAACTGATGAAAAATTTATAGAATTCAGACTACTGGGATTATTTTTTTTTTAAACTATGAAACGAGAGACCTTTACGAGGAAAAGAAACAAAGAAACAAAAAAAAAACACCCAACCAAACAAGAAGGTGTCTTTTAAAAATGCTTTTCTGTCTAATAATCTGGGAGCACGGCAGTGCGTCCGCCAAGTTCGCACAGGCCGTAAGCTACCTTTTCCCTGACCATTTCGGCCTACTTTTCACCCCCTCATAACTGCGCTTTGGGGAGAGCTAGAGAGTTTTCCTTTTTAACACACATTAATATAATGAAACTGAACTAGGTTCCAAGATTTCTTATTTCTGTATTTAATATTTTTCGAAATATGAGATTCCGAAAAAGGGCTTTTTTGTAACTGACTCACAGGGGATCATCAAATAACTAAAGTTGGTGATCATCAAATAACTAAGGTACTTCTAACAGTCGTAGAATCATAAAATTTGGCAAGTAAGTAGCTTTTGTCACACAATTAACCAGAAAAGTCGGAAAACATAGAATTTCTGCCTTTAAACCCTTCTAATAGGGGGTGCTGATTTGGCTATATACAGTTTGTAACACATTCAATTGGCAAATTAAATTAATTGCATTGTTGCAACCATTTGTGTTTTTTGTTGTGCGATAAACTTTTAAGTAATAATAGTTGCATAGACAATCATTTCCTCCCTCATATTTTACGCCAGAGTTGGTTGCCAAAGCCTGATTACAGAAAATTAGCCTGAATTTGAAGGTGTCACATGGTTTCAAGCAGAATGAATTTTTTATATTCTTTTCCGAAAATGTTGGGAAGGCAAATCTTTTAGTTTATCTGTCCGTTTCTCTATTTTTGACTTCCTTAAAATAAATGTTATTATAAATGTCGGTATTCTAATCGCAATAGCACTCGGTCAATCTGGCAAAATTCCAGTGGGTTGTTAGTTCTTTAAGTGCATTTTAATGATGTTAATAAACTTTATATATATATATATATATATATATACACTGGATTTTATTTATATATATATATATATATGCATATGCGTCACATATATAATACATATGCATCATTATGACGTCCACATAAACAGGGTATTTTTGTCGCCAAATTTGGCGATATTTCGTTAAGTATCGCAAAGCTTAGAGAGAATTTGACGCTAGAGGCTATTTTTCATTGCGAATTTTTAGGGCGAGTAATCATCTATTAATATTATGCGGTTAATTAAATGGCATAACGCACGAATGTTAATAAAGTTTCAATCTTTCGTCACTACACAAGACCTCTGCTCTTGCTATTATATTGTACTGTTATTATACTTACTCTTACTATATTGTTAGTCTTTACTCTCTTAAAAGTTTATTATAGAAAGAAAATTTTCAGAATTAAAGTATCGAAACTGCCAGTTCTAGATTATTATAATTTTATAACATATATCCAGTTTATCAATATGTACGTTAGAATGAATCTTCTATAATGGGGTTTATCGCATTTTAGCTTCAGGTTTTCGAGTAAATTTAGCTAAAATCTTAAAACCAAGACATATTGACATATTATCTAAGACGATTAGATGAGAATAATGGTAGATTTTCTAATGGAAGAACGGCAGTGCGTCCGTATATTTTCTAATCTTCTTAATCGTTCCAATGTTAGAATGAAAGGGGAAAAAAATTAGCATCAATATGGTTTACTGTAAATATGGATAGCTTAACAGGCGTTTAACAAGAACCACTTCGCTTCAGTGTAAATTACAGAAGATTACTTAACAGGATTAAAAATATCAGTATTATAGAGTGTAACGATGCAAACGGACATGAAGCGTAAATTCCTAAGTAAATTAAGCGGTAATTGTCAATAATTGTCAATAAAGATGAAATGGATAACAACACAAAATATAAGATATGCTGCCAATGATCGCAAAGAGAATTTCTCTAACAGAAACTTCCGATTTGGCGAAGGATTGAGCAAGTAAATTTAATATATGAAAATGAAAATCTGTTTGTCTGTCTGCACTTCTATACAAATCAACAGTTTGAAAGCCAGAACTGTGAAATGCTACGTGTAGGTGTATTAAAACACGGCCGAGGAAATTAAAGTAATCCGGAATCGAAATAATGTAGAGTTAATTTTTAAATAATAAAAAACCAAAAATCTAACAGCTTTTCCGGGAAGAGTTCTATATCCTGTGCTGGTTCGCGTGATTGGCAAAAAAAAAAATCCAAACTGCTGCCAAAAGGGGTGTGATGTCACGTAGATAAGGTCAATTCCAGTTGTTAAGTTAAAACTCCAAAGACTGAATATCGCAACAACCAATCAAACATTTATCGCCAAAAACAACTCGCCAAACCTACCAGCACAGGATATTGAACTCTTCCCGCCTTTTCCTATTAAATTTGAACATTTTTCGTATAGCAGTTGCCAACAATTAAAAATCCACAATGAAATTCTCTCTACAATTATTAATTTTGTATTGAAAGATTTCCACGTGAAAAATGAAAATAAAAATAAAAAGTTTCAGCAATGGAAAAAAAGATTAATATGACGTCATATTGGTATAATATAACGAAAATTTTCAAACATTTCTCAATAATACAAGCAGTATGAGTATGTGTAAATACAGAAAATAGGCTAATATGACGTCATTCGATAATTAAAAAAGAAAATTAATATAACGTCACATTGGATGTTTAACGGACTTTTTCAAATGTTTGGGAATCATACAAAGAGAGTATCAATATGAGTAGTAGTGAAAGCAAGCAGGTAAGATGTCAGCAGGTGAGTACAACGTCATACGAGTTTGAGGAACGTATTGAATCATGATAAAAACACGATTATAGAAATATTGGCATATTTTAACATTTTGAAGTTATCTATACAACATGTTTAATTTTGAAATTGATTTTTCTACACAAACATTCTTTAAATCTCGAACAACACCAGGTACTTCGGCTAGTTATGAATAAAAGTAATATGATGAAGTGCTTAGCGTACATATAAGAAAGAATATATTGTTTGCCTGAGACGGCTAGTATTTTGATGTAAACTACAAATAAAAATATAGATTTGTAAAGCATAATAAAATAATTTTAAAATTCTTTGACATTTACACATTTATTATATTTATATCCTTTATACATTTGATAAAACCTACAAAAAGCAGTGATATCCCATCAAAAAACTTTCTGTAAAAAAAAAAAAAAAAGCTCCAAGTTCTCCTTAATGTTTCGGCCGTAAAAAGTACTGATATCTGATGTTCGCCCAAGTTAAAAGTCAAACATCCGAAATCTTTCATTCAAAATGGCTTCCTGCGACTTGGCCGTTAATGCATTTTAGAAGGTTTTTCAAATTCTAAAGAATGTATAATGATCTACATGTCTACTACATTTTTTTTGAACATTTTACGCATTTTGTTGTACAAAGTACTAAAATATAATACACATTTTTAAAAACATAATTTCGAAATCACAGTTGTCGAGAAAGGTCCACTCTGGTTCTCAACGTCTCATATAATGTAACACAATGTGAAATTTGATGAAAAAATATTCATTGGAATTCGTGTTAATGACAATAGACAGTACAAAATGGTTATTAAACCATTGTAAAAATAATTGATGGTTAATCAAAACTAATGTTTCTTGAAACTCAATGGTATGTATCACAAAGCTTTTAATTACAATATCATCATACGAATTTGCCTATTTGCATTCCGATATTATTTTTAAATGCATAATTTCCAATCATTAATTTTGAAATGATTTATCGACGTAATTATTTATTTCAAATGAAAGATATGGCATGTTTAACATCAATCAGGGTGTATTATGTATTCTAATTTATTTTTCTCAGTATTATATTCTTCTAATGTTTTTAAGCTAGAATGCATTAACGGCCAAGTCGCAGGAAGCCATTTTGAATGAAAGATTTCGGATGTTTGACTTTTAACTTGGGCGAACATCAGATATCAGTACTTTTTACGGCCGAAACATTAAGGAGAACTTGGCGCTTTTTTTTTTTTTTTTTACAGAAAGTTTTTTGATGGGATCAATATTTTTTAGTGAAAATTTCATTTAAAAATATAAAATTGATATAAGATGTATAATCATGCAAATTGGAGGTAATTATCATGAACCCAGGCACCGCCGGACGGGTCAGCTAGTGTAATTTTAATGACATGCAGATAGCATTCGTTAAAATGTAATAAGTGTAAATCAATGCATAACTAATATATTGCTGATCAATTTAAATTAATGCATGGTTAGCGTAAAATTGTGTGTAATTATAGATAGTACTTTTTTTTTTCCAAAATCCATACTCACAGGCAGGGCTTAAATTCTAGGAAAAGAGAGTACCGGAGCTCATATATATACGCTATAAGCAAGAACCCGAAGGCTCTCATCCTGTGAAGAAACATATCGGAGACTTGAGGATTCCATGGAAAAAATCATATTTTATTTGAAGAAATATAGTTGAAAAAATGAGGCGGTCCCCCAGCACTCAGAACATCATGAAAACTCAAAATCGAATGCCTTTTTTTGAGATGCCACAAATTTATCCGCATTGACCCATAGGGTTACAAAACACATTCTAATTTTTTTTTTAACGCAAACCAGATTACCAAATCAGCATCTTTATAACAAAAGAAAACTAACTGGTCCGAACTTAACATCCGCAGGAATTTTAACATGCAGATGTATCGAGAAATAGACGTTGCATTTTATCTTTCTTTATTTATTCTGTGATCCAAAATGTATGCATTAGGAAGGCACGCAGATGCCAAACTGAAAATGAGTTCATTTCTCATATGAAAACCGCAAGCACATACAAAAGCTGCGATAAATGTGTTTAAGAATTATGGAATTTTAAATAGAAAGGAAAGATATTTTCTTTTCACAGAAGCGCGATAGAATTAAAAATAGCTAAAAGAGGAACCACAACTAATTTATAAAATTTTAACGATAAATATATGAATCTCCATCATAAGCAAGACGTCGTTGCTACATTACCAACAAATGAAATATAGTCTTTAAATTTGTGTACAGACCCCCTGCCCCCTACGAAACAAATGATTCGAAAGAAACACCGATTGCAAAAATCTGCTCATAATCGAAAAATAGCTTTTTATAACTTTAAGTACTTTTCTAAAATTCTTACATTTGCAAAGATTTTTTCCTGGGTACGCACATAGCTTGGTCTTAGATATAACTGAGAGCAAAAAACGCAAAAAAAAAAGCCGCTTGAAACTGAGAGAGACTTACAAAGTGTATGTGTTTTTTCTCTGGAATTCGATGATCTGTTATTGTTTCGAACGTGGAACAAAGACAGAAATGCAATTAAGAAACAGACCACTGTATACTATAAAACTCAAAGCGTCTGTGTGAGAGTATATGACCCATCTTTTATTATAAGACGTCTCGACAAAGTGACGCAGTCCAAAAATCAAGTTTTGACATAACCTATGCGTGTAATATGCGCTTTCACAGTTTTAAGTAGAATTTTCGCCGTTTAATTGAATCACATTGTTGAATAGAATTTGATTTAAGAAAGCGGTGGATTCTGCCAAGGCGGAAAGGCCAAAAAACTTAATTTTAACTTTAGTAGTTTTGATTCATATAAGCGGCAATTATAGTAATTTTTTTTAGCTCTGGGGGGGGGGGGTTAACCCCCAAACCCCCCCCTTGGCTGCGCCACTGACAGACCACCGTATACTATATAACTCAAAGCGTCTATGTGAGAGTATATGAAACATCTTTTACTATAAGACGTCTCGACAAAGTGACGCAGTCCAAAAATCAAGTTTTGACATAACCTATGCGTGTAATATGCGCTTTCACAGTTTTAAGTAGAATTTTCGCCGTTTAATTGAATCGCATTGTTGTATATAATTTGATTTAAGAAAGCGGTGGATTCTGCCAAGGCGGAAAGGCCAAAAAACTTAATTTTAACTTTAGTAGTTTTGATTCATATAAGCGGCAATTATAGTAATTTTTTTAGCCCCCTTGGCTGCGCCACTGTCTCTAGATGGATCACAAAATTTGCAAATTTCGTGGTTCTTGTGCTGATTATTCCGTGACCGATTGAATTTTACGATTTTCTTCTTGACGAAATTCGTGATTTTTTTTTTCCATGATCGTTTTATGGAATTCACATTTTTTTTAAACTTCTGAAATGACATCCCCGCCGTCTTTATTCCCAACATAGGTGTCAATTTTCAAATTAGGGATCATACAACCTCTCCTATAAAAGCAATGCCATGAATATACAGCTCTAATATTTGACTCGAATTCATTTTGTAATTGTTAGTATGCGATTTTCATGGTACCTTACAGAATTATTTTACATAAAACATGTGTGTTCCAAATGTTCACTTTGGTAACCTGTTATTCTGAACTACCACCGTATATTTCCATGACAGTAATGCCTTTTGTAGTTTTGGCCCATTCCTCTCCAACAACTCTCCAAAGTCCATGAAGGGACAACGCGATTTTTTAAAAGTCCAAAAGCGCAAAAATCCATGGGTGATAGATGCATCAGGGAAGGGCATTGATATCCGTTTCTCGCTCCTTTTTTTTCCAGGAAATTAACAGTGGATTGTGATGTATGGCTGCTTGCTTTATCTTGATGCAGTCCACTGGATGGCACTGTGGAGGGTAAAAAAATGGTACTTCATGTTTGAAGATTGAGTGTAAAATATGTTTCTGATAGTAAGTGTATAGTTGATTTAACATTTTTCTGCACTCTCTTGATTTTGAATGTGCCGTTATGTGGAAAACCGGCAACAATTATAAATCCTTTGCTAAAACTTTCTTTAGATACATTGAACCCTGTTTTCAGATTCCCCCCCCCCCTTCTCTTTGACGATAATAAATGGATCTTCTTTTTATTACAATCATTTAAATAGACCCAAGCTTCATCTATTGTAACGACATTTCTCCGGAAACATGCTTCTCAGAAGAATTCTGCGTCGTGTTCTAACGTTCGGCAATAGGTCGTGGAGAAAGACGATAAAAATTCTGTTTTTTGGCCTTTTTAAAATTCAAATCAACGTTAATGATTTTGATTTTAAACATAATGTAAACAAACATAACGTATATTTTTTAAACAGTTGATACTGAGCCTTTTAACGATTTAGAAACAGTTCTTAGACATGGAAGATTTTCTTTTACCATAAAATATCTTACCTTTTGCAATATTCGAAGAATTCCTTTTATGTTTTTGGGTACCTATTTTGCCACTTTTTTCAGCCATTCACGTTTTACCCTGTCTTATTGACATTATTACCTATACTGTGGTTTTGCATATCGAAAAACCATGCCTTTCAAAGCGTTCTTTAATAACCGAATACAAATAACTAGTAAATTTGCAGATCAGGAGCCTTTAAGTCAGCTCTAAAAGTCATTTTTTTTTAATCTCACTTTTCATATTATTTAGCATCTTAAACAACCCACAAGTTAATTTTTTTATATTACATACCATGGGCGTACCCAAGGGGGGGCTGATGGGTCTACAGCCCCCCCCTCCCCGAAATTTTCGAAAGTGATTTGTAAAAAGTGCTGATTTTGTTTTCTTCTTTTTTTTTGGAAAATTTTTAATTTTTTTCTATCATACAGTGGACTAGCCATTTCCATTAGTCCCACATTAGTCCGCATTGAAACCAAAGAAGAGAAAGGGGGCGGATGGGGTTACAGACCCCTCCTTCCGAAATAGTGGAAAATTAAATGAAAAAGTGTTTTTCCTTACTTTTTTAGACAAATCTGTAATTTTTTCTTCTGTCATACGGCGAAATAGCCATTCTCGCTAACCCCATATTAGTCCACATTGACATCACAGTATACCCAAAGATGGGGAGGGGGCTGATAGAATTACAGCTCCTTCCTCTCGAAATAGTCGAAAATGAAATAAAAAAAATAGTGCTGATTTTTTTTCTTTGTTTGAGATAAATTTGGACTTTTCCCCCTATCATTTAACAGACTAGGCGCTCCCTTCAATTTGATTCTATATTAGTGCACAGTGACACCAGATTATACCCAAAGAGGTGAAAGGGGCTAATGGGGTTACAGCCCCCTCCTAAAATAGTCGAAAATGAAATGAAAAAGATGCAGATTTTTTTTCATTTTGTTTGTTTGAGATAAATTTGTAATTTTGTCTTCTGCAATTCTTACTTTTTTAGATAAATCTGTATTTTTTTTCTTCTGTTATATAGCGAAATAGCCATTCTCGTTAACCCTTTTTTAATCCACATTGACATCACACTATATCGAAAGAAGGGGAGGGGGATGATGGGATTACACCCCCTCCTCCCGAAATAATCGAAAATGAAATGAAAAAAATAGTGCTTTTTTTCTTTCTGTTTGAGATAAATTTGTATTTTTTCCCATATCATTCAACAGACTAGCCGCTCTTTTCTCTTTTACTTCCATGTTAGTATACTGCATTATACCCAAAGAAGTGGAAGGGGGGTTATGGGGTTACAGCCCCCTCCCAAAATAGTAAAAAATTAAATGAAAAAAATGCTGATTTTTTTCTTTTTGTTTGAGATAAATTTGTAACTTTGTTTTCTGATATACGACGAACTACCCATTCTGTTTAGTCTCATATCAGCGCCCAGTTACACCACAGTATACCCAACGAGGGGAAGGGGGCTGGTGGGGTTACAGGCCCCCTTGCGAAATATTTGAAAATGAAATGAAAAAGGTGCTAATTTTCTTTCTTCTGTTTGAGATAAATTTGTAATTTAGTTTTTTGTTTCACCGCAGATTAGCCATTCTATTCTCGTTAGTGTCATATTAGTCCACTTATACACCACAGCATACCCAAAGAAGGGGAAGGAGATTGATGGGGTTACAGCCCGCCACTCCCTTCTGAAATAGTCGAAAATGACATGGAAAACAAGCACTGATATTCTTTTCCTTTCTGTTTGAGAGAAATTTGTAATTTTTTCCCTCCTGTCATTCAATGGACTAGCCACGCTCTTCTCTTTAGTCCTACATCAGTATAGTTGACGAAAGAGGCTGAAGGGGGCAATGGGGTTACAGTTCCCCCTCCCGAAATAATCAAAAATGAAATGAAAAAACTCCTGATTTTTTTTTTTTTAGATAAATTTGTTTTTTTTTTCTGTCATACATCCATTCTAGTTAGTCCCATGTATTAGTGCACAGTGATGCCCTACACTGTTAAAAATCTTCAGCTTTTTCTGCATTACTCCACCGCTTTTATAGAATATATCTATTTTGACCAATGAAAATTATCCATAATATAGTAAAGTAACCGTTTTCTCTAAAAGCGGTGGAGTGTGTCTGCAGCAAAAGCTGAAGATTTTTAACAGTGTAGCGTACAATACCCAAAGAAGCCTATGGGTTCGGGTGTTATGAGGTTACAGCTCCATTCCTCCTCTGAAAAGATCGCAGTAAAATAAAACTAGTCGGATGTGCCAATCCCAAAACTTTCTTCTATCTCAGTCATGTTAATACTTCAAAATTCGCTATCACGCCAATAAACCAATATTTTTCGTCATTCTATTGTACGTCAGCTGCTTACGAATCGTCGGGTTACCGGGATGCGATCAACTGATGTATACTAAACTACGAAAAGTCCTTCTGGCCTGAACCGACAGGAACAGATAGCCTCCCTATTCCTTGGTTTTCCGATTTTAGCTAATTTTACTTGAAAACACGAAGGTAAAATGCGTGGAACCTAATTAAAACTAGTCGTTGGGGGCCACCGTAATACTTACCCATCATGGATATGCATAATGTAAAATATTAAAACAAAAATGTGTAAACTACTTATAAAATGCATAGCAATTCAAATAAAATCGTGGCTTGATGACGTCATAACTTTATAGGCTCGATTACTGAATTGCTTGAAAGAGGTTTTTCCTTATAACTCCAAAAATAATAATCCTATTAACTAGCGGTTTATTGCATCTGATTAAGCGTCAAATTTCCAATTAAAATATATCTTTGAAGTGAAATTTGTATGAAATACAGGGTCATGAAAAATCGAAGAGTGTGGAAAATAGGATTACAAATATCTCAGCAACTAATTATCCGATCGACTTCATGCTTTATGCAAAATTTATGTTTTTTTATTGTCTTTTATATTCATTTCTTAAAATAAACAATTTCGAAAATTTTTATATACCTTTTATCAGAACGAATATTTCGAGAGTCCGAAAAAAATAGATCCGGTTAATCGAGGTTATTGAAATGAAATAGGCTTCTTCCCATTATTACATACTAAGTACATACCAAATTGCAAGTGTCTATCTCAATTTTTTCGGGAGATAGAGCGTTTACAGACACACAGACGGACGGCAAAAATTTTTTTCTAAAAATATGTTTTTTGGAATCTCTAGTGTCTGAAACGTGTAAATCCGTCAAAAAAAAAAATTTCGATTTTCAAAACGATTACAAGACTTACCGTATACTACGTATGATGGGTAAGTAAAAGATTCAATCCCAGTTCTCGTCAACATTGAATTTGAATGAGAATATCGCCAAATTAGTCCTCTACAGCCAAGTTGGCTTCATTTATGGCAACCTATTTTGGTCACCAAATTTGGCGAAATTTCGCCAACTGTCGCCAAGTTTGGCAAGAATTTGACGTTGGCGAATATAAATATATAGTGATAAGCATATAATAGGAACAATGGTTACAACAATGAAAGAAAATTTGCCGAAACCAATGTTAACTAAAACTCATAAATTAAAAAAATTTAGAATTTTAAATTTTTGAAGTGAAAACTTCTTTAGGCGCGTTGGGCATTTTTTGAGATGGGAAAAAAACCATTGAACTCGCGACACTGTTACCGACACCTCTGTATATTTGGCGACGATTCTGCAATAGCTGGGGCATTTTTTGAGATGGGAAAAAACCATTGAACTCGCGACACTGTTACCGACACCTCTGATATTTGGCGACGATTCTGCAATAGCTGGTTCAGGTAAGCAACCAGATTTGCTTAAATTAATATCTCACTTTGACAGCAAAAGTGATATTAGTCTCTATTTAGCATTATTTGAAAGACAAATTTCTCGAATGAATATAATAAAAGAAAATTGGGTCACACATTTAATTCCGTTAGAAATCACCAATATTATAGCTAGAGAGCCAGAAAAATTGGCGAACAATTACGATTACGTAAAAGATTTACTGCTTAAACACTTCAAAATGACGCAAGAAGAATTTAGGCAGAAATTAATGTCACATAAAAAAGAATCTTCAGCCACTTGGCGCGATTTAGCATTTGAATTAAGAAATTATTTGGAAGAATGGATTAGTGGTCTTAAAGTTGAATCCTTAAAAGAATTAATAGTAGTAGATCAAATTAAGAAAAGATTACCTATGGAAATGAAAGAACATTTTATTGATGATCTTCCAAAAATTAAAAATGTAGACAGTAAGTAAACTAGACAATTATGATGTGGCGAGACATAATGTTAAAACCATGAATAGAATTTCACACCACTTTGAAGATAGAAAACCCGAAGTAAGTAGAAATGAAAATTCACAATCTTTCTTTCATACCCAATACCAAGACAAAAGAAATAAATCTCAAATTAGGTGTTTTAGATGTAACTCTCAAGGCTACATAGCGTCTCAGTGTAATAATAGCAATAACGGTCAAGACTCTACCGAAAACTATCGAAATTATAATTCGAAATTCGCCAAAATCACAATTCTACTTCCGATGTACAGGAAAAAGCTAACATTGCTACAATTCGAATCAGAAATAAGTCTAAACCTAATGGAATGGGTAAAATAATTAATATCAAAGGCAAAGAAGCAAATCTATTGTTTGATACAGGCAGCGATTCAGTTACGAATGTTATGTCAATATTGGATCGCCAAATTTGTCTTCTGTTGATATCTTGTTAACTGACAATGGCGGAGAAACTGTAAATCTAATTGGATATTGTTAGCCCTATGTATATATTTTTGGACCTTGAAACTTCTACATAATGTCACCTTATCGTACTTGCCTAATTTTCCATTCAATCCTGTATTAATTTACTTCAGTCGATATCGTTTTCCATCTCTAGTATCGTTCAAATCTTTCTTTTCGTTTTTCAACTCGCCGATAATGTTTACTGTTCGTTTCGATATCGTCCACCACATCGACCATAGTTTTCTCAGCCTTTTTCCGAATTCAGTTGTAACCGCCAGCTTTGATATCGTTTCAATCGTAATAGTATAGGGGAGCATGCGCCCAGACGCCGTGACACAGTCTTCAAAGGCACTCTAGATTACTTTGCCGATGGGCAGTTTGAGAACTTCTCAACTTAGCACATCAGAAAGGGGCGTTTTCGGAAAGCCGTATGTTGTTGTTGTTTAAAAGGGATGAAAAGGCAGTTTGAATCGCGAGAGTGAGGCAGCTTTAGTAAAATGATATTGGTAGATGCCAGAAGAAACAATATCAGTGGCGGTGTAAAGTTTTTTATGAGTGCAATGATGGTGTTAAACGTTTTTTTAGTGTTTGTTTATTTCGGCTGTTGAAGTTGCGGTTTTTCTTTCTTCTGTTGGTGATGTACGTTCATTTCAAGGATTAATAGTGTGTGTGGACTGTTCTTCAACTCATTTTCTTCACATCAATGCCATGGTGACTAATAAAATAAAAGGCCTGTTTTAATTTGTGTCATCACGTTTAATTAATTATCATGTAAGTTAAAATGAACTTTCCTACAAGTATACTTTGAAGGCTTCATTTAAGTTACTCCAGGCTATATTATTTTGCCACCTTTTGTTTAAGTTGCCATATGCCATAATATTTTATTTAATTAAATTGTCTGTCATATTTTTCATCTTTATTTTATTTTGTGATATGTTTAATAAACGTTAGCTTTATTTAAACCTAAAAACTGTTTCATGAATGTGTCTTATCTACATATAACACTTTTGTCACTACCTTGCCAAATTTCAATCATTAAACTTCCACGTACTCTGCTTGTCAATTTAATTACATTTTTAGACCGGTCCCTGTATCCGGACCGGCGATCACGGTTATGGGCCCATCTTATTTAAGCCATATTAACCCTTTAAGGGCCGTAACCTTTGGCAAGGGTTAGCTGACAAGTGTTAGTAGATGGCGGCAATTAGACCCACTAGTGAATTTTAGTGGGGGAGGGCGCATTTACATAAAAAATGTCAGTATGACAGTTAAATTTAAGATATTTATTTTTATGAAATTTGTTTGAAAAATTTAAATTTTTTTTTGTACCTTTTTGTACATTTTTTTTTCTGAAAAAAAAATTTCTTCCTTGGCGATGGCTAACATACAGGTGAGCATAAACAAGCTAAATTTCCATAATTATGGAAACTGGTCAGCTGACATCAAGTTCCTTCTATTGGACAAAAATGCCTGGGGCATTGTTAAGGGAACAGAGACTGTGCCTGATACGAGTGATGCAGCGGCATACAAGGACTATCAATCCAGAGTTCGTTCAGCACTGTCCATAATCTACCTGAATGTCGAGCCTGACTTCCGTCGCATAATTGAGAACATTGACGATCCTAAAGATGCATGGGCAAAGCTCCGATCCCATTTCCAACCTGATAATAGAGCCCGCCACATGCAGTTATTTTCAGAGTTGGTGGCATGCAAAATAGCACCAGAGGAGTCTATAGATATGTACGCTGCTCGCCTCAACCGAATCGCTGACCAACTGAAAGCAATGAATGAGCCAATTAAGGAAATCTATCTATCGTTCCAATTTCTCAGATGGCTCCCTCAAAAATATGACAGTCTAGTCCAGAACATACTTCGTTGGCCAGATTCAAAGTTTGTGTTTTCTGACCTCTTGACTGAACTAGTCGCCGAGGAGTCTCGTCTTAAGCTTAGGTCAGAGGACAAAAATCAACTTGCTGTCCAGTCCCACTTTTCCAAGAGTCGCCCACCAAATAAAACAAGTTACCGACGAAAATTTAAAGGCAGATGCCACAAGTGCGGGAAAATTGGACACAGCAAAAATCAGTGCAAGGCCCCTTCTCCAGTCACGTCTGGTCCCGAGTCCCCAGCTGGCACCAGTTCCAGAGAGTCTTCTACAACCAGAGCTAGTCCTGTCCAACATCAGAATAGAAATGGAGCTCCTAGATCCAGACCGAGTCGAAAACATCAAAGTGTCTCCCATAGTCAGGTAAACTTCCTCATTCAATCTAATCTTAGCAAAGTTAAGGGGGAAGACGATGCCTGGGTGTTTGACACTGGTGCCTCGCACCACTTTTGCAAAGACCGAGGACTTTATGTGCCTTTTCAGCCTCTTCATAACCACAAACTTGCCGTTGCTGTCGATGGAGCAACTTTCCCGATTGAAGGGACTGGTACTGTTAATCTTAATTTAAATGGATCAACTTTGTGTCTAGGGGATGTAATGTATTGTCCTAATTTAAGACGTAATCTTATTTCTGGCTCTTGCCTTGATGATAGAGGCGCAACATTCAAAGGAGGGAAAGGGAGAGTTAAAGCCTACACAAATGATAAAACACTATTTAGAGCTACCCTTAAAAATGGAATTTATTACATCCACCCCGATGCCAATTCTAAAAGTAAAAGTAAACCTAGCAACAACGTAAAATTTAAACAGGTCCGTTTTGAGGCCTCGACAGTACAAAAAGATGATTTCAGATTATGGCATCGTAGGCTAGGTCACCTCAGTCCCACACTAATAGAACATCACAGAGGTGTAATGGCGTAAAAGGCTTACCACACATTAAAGACCGAGACTTTCATTGTGAAACATGCAAATTGAATAAACATAGACGCACATATTTTAAACCACTAAATCAAATCCGGTCCAAGAAGCCACTTGAACTTTTACACACAGATTTGTGGGGACCTACTACAGTAACTGGGAGAGGTGGAGAGAAATACTTTTTAACAATAACGGATGATTTTTCCCGTAAGGCATCAGTTTATCCATTATGTAGTAAATCACAAGTCTTTAAAGTTTTCACAAACCATGTCAAAAGAGCCGAACGTTTTCTAAACACGAAACTTAAACATGTACGTAGTGACAATGGGCGGGAGTTTTCAAATGAAGCTTTTAAAAGATATTTTGAGGAAAATGGTATAAAACACGAGTTCACGAACACATATACTCCAGAACAAAATGGCGTCTCGGAACGACTCAATCAAACCATTGTAGACGGAGCACGTTCCATACTACATGAAAGTAAACTAAGTCTGAAGTTTTGGCCAGAAGCCATTTTGTATTTTACTTACACTCTGAACCGTGTTTGTCACAAATCACATAAGAAAACACCATTTGAATATTATTGTGGAAACAAACCGTCCATAAGACACTTACGTCCTTTTGGCACAGTTGCATATGTGGGAGTACCCAAACAACTCCGAAGCACCAAATTTGAGCCTAAAGCTAGAAAGGGGATTTTAGTAGGGTATGCAATGTCTACAAAAGGGTATAGAATTTGGCTGCCAGACACAAATCAGATCATCGAAACAATTAACGTAAGATTCAGCGAAGAAGCAACCTTACCCAAAGACACCTACGTTGGGACTGAACAAGGCCCTATTTATTCTTTAGGCACAGACCCTTTTGCTAGTTTAGAACAGCACAACGGAAGCGATCTGGGACCCACTTACACACTAGCATCTGAACCTCCCGAAATTGACCCACTAAAAGAAATTCAACCTGACAAATTTCATAAGTCTGTAATTCCAATAACAGAACCAAGCACCTCAGGTTTTTCTGCTTCCGCCGCCGGACACCCATCTATGGATGAGAGTGAGGAGGAAGGCGAGGAGCTTTCAAGAACTTTGAGGGAAGTTACCTGGTTCAGAAAACCTGTAACAAGGCCTGATGGAAGGCGTACAGACATTTACTATTATGAGTTTGGAGGGACACAGAGGTTAAGGTCAATTAGAGAGGTCCGTGACTACTGTCTAAAAAATGGAATTAAGTTTAATCCAACTATCTTTTGTTTTAGAGGAGCAGACAAACATGAAGGGATTGTACATGGACACTCACGGTGCTCAAGTGCTAGTTCTAGTCCAGGCAGTACACCACCACATTTCTCCCTTTTAGAATCGAACAACTCCGATGCATGACTAGACCAGGTAGTACCCAATACATACAAACAGGCTTTAAAATCACCTCAATGGAAGCTCTGGAAACAAGCAATGGGGGAGGAGTTAGAAAAGTATGGGTCTTAACTAACCTTCCACCCAATAAAGAACCTCTCGGATGTAGGTGGGTTTTCACCATTAAGCGTAATGATAAAGGGCACATAGCACGATACAAAGCAAGGCTAGTAGCACAGGGCTACAAACAAATAAAGGGCGAGACTTATGATGAAACTTTTTCACCGGTAGTCAATTTTAGTTTAATCCGCTTTTTCTTTGCAGCTTTAGTGTCTTGTCACGGGTGGACTCATTTACAATGTGACGTGAAAGGAGCGTACTTATACGCCCCATTAACCGATGAGGTTTATATGAAACAGCCCCCTGATTTTGAAATAAAAGGAAAAGAACACCTGGTTTGTAAGCTTCAAAGAGCATTATATGGGTTACATCAGAGCGGGAGAGTGTGGTTCTACGAATTGCATAAAATTTTAATTTCTCTTGGTTTTAAAAAGTTAGATTGGTGCAATTGTGTTTATACATTTTCTGATTACATTGTTTTATTATTATATGTTGACGATTTTGTCATTTTAAGCAGACATAAAAAATACATTGACAAGGTTTTAACTCTTTTAACTAAGCATTTCGATATAAAAATCTTGGGCAAAACCCGTAAGTTGCTTGGGGTGGAGTTTGAGGAAGATGAGGAAGGTGTAGTCTCTATACATCAAATGCAATACATTAAGGAAATTTGCACACGTTTTGAGGAGTATAACTTTCCCATTTCTTCACTCCCGATTAGTAAAGGGGTTGTCTATTCGAAATTACAGTGCCCTCAAACAGATGGAGAAATTCAAGAAATGCTTAACTACCCATATAGAAGTGTGTTAGGTTGCCTATCCTTTCTAACAAGCAGAACACGCCCTGATATTGCTTATGCCGTAAACATATTCAGCCAATTCCAAAGCAATCCGGTGATAGCTCACTGGGTCGGCCTCTTAAAACTTCTGGGTTGCGTTAACTATACAAAGCACTATAAATTAAATTTACCTTGTCATAAAATTAACCTGATCACATATACAGATGCGGATTTTGCAGCCAATCGTGATGACAGGACATCTATGGGTGGTCAATTACTTATGCTAGACAAAGCTCCGATAACATGGAGAGTTTTTAAACAAAAATCAATATGTTTGTCTACTATGGAATCTGAGTTCGTGGCCTTAACAGAAGCAACTAAAGAGCTTCTATGGTTCAGCCGTATTATCACAGAATGTTATAATAAACACATATTTTCAGGTCCACAAACTAAACCAATTTTATTAGTAGATAATATGTCAGCAATAGATTTCATTAAATCCCCCATAGAAAACTATAGGACAAAACATATAGATGTTAAACTTTTCTTTGTACGCGATTTATTAAACCAAGAGATATTTTTAGTAAAACACGTTAATAGCAAATCCAATCTTTCTGACATTTTTACAAAACCACTTACAAAAGCTGCTCTACTAAAGTTCATTGAGACTATATTTATTTTTGGCTCTTAAAAATTTTAAATGTACACTTAAAACTAGAAAAAAAAACTCTCCTCTCCTTTTGAATTGTTGAAAAAAAAAAATTCTTTTCTTCAAGCGTTAAAAGCTTGTTTAAAATTTTTCTAGTTAAACATTCAAAGTTTAACTTTATCTCTTTTGAATTTCTGAATAATGAAACTTGCATGTTTCATGTGTCTTTTATATATTAATGTTCGAACCTTGTGATTATACATATAAAACTTTTCTGTAATAGCATCGTGTTTATACCTTGTTTTAATTTTTATTTCAGAAGGATCCTTCATAATCAAATTTTTGATGCTATATTTTTGAGTACCCTCATTTCCAATGGCATGGACAATTTAACTCCCGCTGGAACGTGATCAGACCTCATGTTGGCTCATCCTCCGGGGTTACGAGCAGCCTCAAGAAGCGTCTCGCAGAGGTGACAATGTAATTGCCAGAGTGACCTGCAGGAGGTAGCGGCCTTCGTGAGTGCTCTGGTCACTGGAAGGCCTGTCGCGGTCATCTTATTTTTCTTTCTGTAAGTCCCTCGTTTTTATTAATGGAACTGCCACTTATGTCCCGTTCGTGCTATTGGAAATCGAGTTGTAACAAGTATTTTTCAATCCTATTATGCAAATGTTTATTAAATAGCTTTATAAATATTGCATAAAAATTATTTTTTTTGTGTGCACACATATATTTTTTTATTTTTAAGTGAGCTCACTGAAATTTGAATATTTGAAATACATATGTGTATTTATTTCTTGTCTAAGAAAAATTAGGTGTTGGTAAATGTAGCCATATGTTAGTATGGTGAGGTATAAATTATGATACAAGCAAGAAACAAGAACTTTCTTTGCGTGTTTAAAAAGAAATTCCTTTTTTAAAAGGTTCAGCTGTTTTTTGTGAAGTCACGTAAGTGTGTACGTTTCATGTAAGTGTGTTCCCTCAAAGTAGTGAGGATCAATGTTGTATTTTTATTTTATATAAGTGTTTATATTAATATATCTATATATTTATTTGTTATAATTGTGTAATTATTGTTGAATTGTGTTTATATTGTTGAATGTGAATATATTAAACAAATTTTTACTGATTAACTATGAATGTTTCTGTTATATTATCAGATAATTTCAGTGTAAGTGTCAAGGGGGGGGGGCAAATGTTAGCTCTATGTATATATTTTTGGACCTTGAAACTTCTACATAATGTCACCTTATCGTACTTGCCTAATTTTCCATTCAGTCCTGTATTAATTTTCTTCAGTCGATATCGTTTTCCATCTCTACTAGTATCGTTCAAATCTTTCTTTTCGTTTTTCAACTCGCCGATAATGTTTACTGTTCGTTTCGATATCGTCCACCACATCGGCCATAGTTTTCTCAGCCTTTTTCCGAATTCAGTTGTAACCGCCAGCTTCGATATCGTTTCAATCGTAATAGTATAGGGGAGCATGCGCCCAGACGCCGTGACACAGTCTTCAAAGGCACTCTAGATTACTTTGCCGATGGGCAGTTTGAGAACTTCTCAACTTAGCACATCAGAAAGGGGCGTTTTCGGAAAGCGGTATGTTGATGTTGTTTAAAAGGGATGAAAAGGCAGTTTGAATCGCGAGAGTGAGGCAGCTTTAGTAAAATGATATTGGTAGATGCCAGAAGAAACAATATCAGTGGCGGTGTAAAGTTTTTTATGAGTGCAATGATGGTGTTAAACGTTTTTTTAGTGTTTGTTTATTTCGGCTGTTGAAGTTGCGGTTTTTCTTTCTTCTGTTGGTGATGTACGTTCATTTCAAGGATTAATAGTGTGTGTGGACTGTTCTTCAACTCATTTTCTTCACATCAATGCCATGGTGACTAATAAAATAAAAGGCCTGTTTTAATTTGTGTCATCACGTTTAATTAATTATCATGTAAGTTAAAATGAACTTTCCTACAAGTATACTTTGAAGGCTTCATTTAAGTTACTCCAGGCTATATTATTTTGCCACCTTTTGTTTAAGTTGCCATATGCCATAATATTTTATTTAATTAAATTGTCTGTCATATTTTTCATCTTTATTTTATTTTGTGATATGTTTAATAAACGTTAGCTTTATTTAAACCTAAAAACTGTTTCATGAATGTGTCTTATCTACATATAACACTTTTGTCACTACCTTGCCAAATTTCAATCATTAAACTTCCACGTACTCTGCTTGTCAATTTAATTACATTTTTAGACCGGTCCCTGTATCCGGACCGGCGATCAGATATTTTGTGTATGAAATACGTGTTGATGGGTTTCTTATATCAACGAAATTTTATGTTTCAAAATCTCTCGCATACGATATTGTAATAGGGCAAGACGTGATTAGCAAACTAAAGTTGGCGATAGATGAAGAGGGAATTAAAATTGTTGGCGAGCGCAATACTTTTCAAGCAGGTTGCCTTAAAGTTGTAAATAATTCCGATAAAAAATTAAATTATGTTGCCAATTCATACAATGAAGCGAAAGTATTATTATTGGTATTATGAATAAAAATAATTTAGAAAATAATTTCAAGATAAATTTAGCACGCGCGGTGAAAACAGATAAAAGTGACTCAACTCGCGAGACCAAATCAAAAGATGAAAATGAAATAACAAAACACGGAAAATATTATAATTTAACGAGCACGAGAAAAGATATAGACGGAAGTTCTATATGTAAAAAAAGTAATGGTTTGGAAATTGACCAATGAAAATCTGTGTAGATATTCCGGGTTATTCTCATCGCTTTTTTACTAGGGACTTTTTTGAGGAGCGATTACTTTTTTTCTAGCTATCCTACGGATTCGAAAATCATACCACCAGACGCGAAATATAACAAGCTTTCAGAAATTCAAAAAATTATCATAGTCGGACATAGAGATGGGAATGCTCGGAAAAAAACCGGAAACTTTGGGGGAAAAACGGTTTTTCCGGATTTATATTTTTCAATTTTTCCGAATTGGAAAAATTTAAATTTAATTTATAAAATAATATATTCAAAATGTTATTATGGCTGCAGATTGATATTTTTTCATGTTCAGTGTCTCGCATGAAAATGTTAACCATGAAAAATATGATCTGTAAGCAGTTTAGGAAGAACTTCAGTCCTTTAAAGGACCCTTCACAGTTTTTTTCACCTAAAACATTAGGACCCTTCACAAAATTCGGAAAATTTTTCAATCTTCATTTTGAATCCTCTAGAAATGTGACAATTTTAGAATAACAAAAACTGTCATATAACAGCTGAAATCATTGATGAATCTATTATATAGCTGTATATATGAAGAATCTTATTAAAAATATCTAAATAGGAACCAAATATAACGATAATTTCTAATTCACAAAATTTTGATTATATTTTTTATTTTCTTGTATTACAATTTCGTAAGATTTTTTTTTATAAGGCAATATTTTTTATACAAAGGTTTACAAAAACAGGATTGCATGAAAAAAAATGTAAGCAGACACGTGCAACTTCTATTATTAAAAATGAAAATCCGTGTGAAAAAATTATTTTAATAATATCAATAGGTTGAAAATTGAATATAAAAATTGAAACACGCATTTATTTTTATTGGCATAGCTGTGATTTTTCGTGTAATCAGATAATAATCTCCAGAAATATTTAACTATTATTAGAAACACATTCTTTTTTAATAACATGCAATTGAAATTATTTAGTCTTTTCAAGTTTTTTTCTCTTCTCTTCCTTTTATTTAAAATATAGATTCTAAAACTTGTCTAACTGTTTTTTTTTGTTTGTTTTTTTAATATAAATGCATACAAATAAACTTTGCAAAGAAAATGTAAATTTTCTGTGAAAAATTTTGTTGAAAACAATTTTTATAAATATTAAAAAATCCACCTGTTTTATAACTTTCATTAAAGAAATATACATACATATATATATTATATTACGATGATTTACCGTCATATGTTGTAGTTGCAGTAACGTGGATTATAGAAGGAGCACACATGGTTGCACAACGAAGTTAAGAACGTTGGTTGTTATGGATGATATATATTTAGAAGCAGTCGTAACATTTAGTTGCAGTTTCGTCGTGGCCATAGCGGCAGTAGAATTTAAAACCCAGAGGCGTTTCTCCATAAATTCAAAACGAACAAGGCTTTCCATTTCAATCCTTTATTAAATATTGCTCTTGTGCAGTTTCCACCATAACCATAATAGCCTTGCATCACTACATCATCAAGGTATAGAGGGTAAGTATCAGAACATCTCAAGAATTCTCAAAACCAGCAGCCAGGGAGTTGTTTACAAGTGAAAATACGACTTAATTCTGAGGGAGCGCCGCAGGTAGCTGCTTTTTATTACCCCGCGCAATAACACAAATTATGACGTAGAACGCGCACTGAACCAATGAAGAATTAAAGAAGACGCGTCATGCTACGTCACGACCAATGAAAGATAATTAGTAAAAAAGTTCGGACAGAGAGGAGTGGATTAATTTTGTAGTAAAGTGATTTTAGAGCGGGAAATTAATATTCGGAATAAAAATGAAAATGGCTTTCAAAAAACATTCTAAAACCCAGAAATGATCGGGAATCATGATAGAAATTAAGAATAACTAAAAGCTTTATATTTAAGTAAATTTGGACAATTTAGAATTAAATAAAAGGGAATTTAATAGAGTTAACGATAGAGCTAAATTAAGAATAAGGATTTAAAGAATATAGAGTAGTAAATTGGAATAAAACAGGGGAAAAAAATTAGAATTGTAAGAATTTGGAATAATTTAACTAAGGAAAAATGGCGAAATTTTTTATTATTACATATCCCCCCTCCCAAAAAATGTATGAACCGGTAAGTCCAATTGACTTACATGTTCATTGGGAGAAAGCAGATATTTGGGTTACAAAACAGTTCCCTCGTTGCAATACAGTTACCTGGTCGCCGCATCGCGATGTTCAAATTTCTGAAGTCTGTTAAGTAAATTTTTAATATTTAAATTTAAAGAAACACGGTTAAGTGGAAACTGCTGTAAATAATTACATTTTTCAAGAATAATTAGTATAACATTATAGTATAGTTTGTATCAAGAAAATGTAACAACAACATATAAATCATCTCTTTGTACCAATAATTTAACAATAATCAGCATTATTCACTTATTTATAGTCCTTAAGTGATTTTTTAAGTCCTACTGAATTGTAGAATCCAATTATTGAATATTATAAGAGTCCTTAATGTTGTAATGGCAGTATGAAGTTGCAATAAATAATTTTAAATAATAATATAATAATAATATATAATAATCATATCTCTTTTTATCAATAATTTAACAATAATCAGCATTATTCACTTATTTATAGTCCTTAAGTGAATTTTAAGTCCTACTGACTTGTAGTAGTCCAATTATTGAATATTATAAGAGTCCTTAGTGTTGCAATGGCAGTATGAAGTTGCAATAAATAAAATAATACAATAATAATAATAGTAGCAAGAACAATATCAACAATAAAAATTTTAAATAATAATACTTAATAATTACAATAATAATAGTATGATCAATAGAAAGAATAAACAACAACAATAACATCAAAATTTTATTTACATAACATCAGAACTTGTTTGAATGCAGCTTACCTAAAACTTTCAATTCCACTCTTTAAATACTTTTTATCCATTATAATTTTCATATTCTCTTTCAAAATCAACTTATAAATAGTGTTACTAATATTAATAATTCTCAACAATAAGTTCAGCAATAACAAGCAGTATAATTCAAAATATCACACACTTTCTTTAATTCTTTCTTAAGTATATCATTAATATCTCATCCATTATAGTAGCGAATGAGGCATGAGAATATACTCAAATAAAATACATAATACAAAATAAGGAATAAATAAGAAATATTCGTGAAAACAATCATTATTGGTATAGATGATGATTATGTAATTATCTTGCTTTCAGTCAAACAAGAAAACATAAGTTGTAGCATATTAAGAAAGGTTGGACAATTCTCAATTAGTATTAAGATATCACATTTGATTAGTTTAATATAGAATTTAATCCAGTTTATTTTATTAATTTCGTTAATACTGTTTAAATTATTATTCTAATCTAATTCAATTCAGCATCAGAATTTACCAACTTAAATCAACCAGTTTATGCCCGCACAAACAGTTAACTCAAGTGAAAACTCAACAGTGATGCTCCTGTGGGCTCAATTCAGAACACCACGGTTATACAGAAGAGAATTGATTAGTTAAACATAGTTTAATTTATTAAATTTAATTAGTTTAAATTATATAACTAAAACCCTAGGAACAACTTTTAAATTATATTTTATCAATAATATCTGGCAAAGCAATTCATAATTCTTTATCTTTCCTTACTGAATCAAAATGTTATAAGAAATGTTGATAAGAACCAAAGTTTTTACCTCAACCAGAAATCTTATCTAATAAAATACATAAGAATCTATTAAATTGTATTTACTATCTTAAAAATTAGTATTTTGCACTGATTATCTTATAACTTTTTCATCATAGTAACAAATACAACAACAATAATATTTAAATTTGTGAAAATAAGTAATTAAATTTTATTAAAAATAACTTAGATGGTTACTGTAACGCATATAAAACTAGAATTTGTAATTAAATTTCTGTTATATGTGTTGTAAAGCTCATTATTCCATACTCCATTTTCTGTAAATTCCTAGTAAAATCCATCCTTTAGTCACTATCCCTACTGAATTCTATGATTATAAGGATTTGGAACAAAAATAGACTTACACCAGAAATTTCATTCAATAAAATATAGACTTCCAAGTTAATTTAGTGTTATAAACTTCAGATTGAATATACTGGCTTAAGTTTTATCAGAATTATTGAAATTTTTAACAACTTTACCCATTTACCATTAGTTTATTAGTAAACACCATATTACTTTCTCAGAATACTGATAGACATCTCTGAAAAGCTTCCCTACTGAATTCAATTAATTATAGAGATTTGCAACAGAAATAATTCTACATAGTAAATGAGTCAGCAAAACATAATATTCACTTATAATATTGAGAGTAATTTAAGTTTAATTTACTAGTAAGAACCTTTTTTTTTTTTTTTTGTAATCTATTCTTAATAATATTTAATATCAATTCGTACTATATTAATCTTTAACTTAACAACAACTGTAAAAATATCTAACTCTTAATAATTTAACTAACTAACTAATATTTAACAGTAAAAATGTCCAATTCATTTTAAAATTCATTCCACTTAAATAGTAAATGTACTGTTACTCTATCTTTCTATAAATAAATTTGTTGTATATGAAAAAAAATATCACAAAAGAAAATAGAATGAATAAATAAATAAACACTTTTTAAAATAAGTAGCTTGATTTGTACTCTCTGAACATAGCATCAAAAACAAAAGTAATGAAATAAAACAATAAATTACTGCACACAATAATTTTACCTTTTCAATGTTACTCAACTTCAACTCAACTTTCTTTTGAGATAACATATATTTTATTATTATTATTATTATTATTATTATTATTATTTTACTCTTCAAAAGCTAATTTTGCGATATCATGCAATCAATGATGTAAGCTGTAGTTTCAGAGACTCTAATAAATTTTTATGCATTTATAAAATGGCATAGAATATGTTCCGATACATTTTATTTAGTAATTAATGAAAAGAGATTACTCATATATTTTTTCAATAAATAGAAATTATTTCCTATGAATAAATATCACCGAATGAAAAGGGACTAAATTAAATGATAAAATAAGAACATAAAATTAAATTACTCTTGTAAAATGAAGTAATATAGGAATAAATATCAGAACAGTTCAAAAACTTTTGGTAATATTGTGAGCTTAACCAAATAATATTAATTTTTTAACAATACATAAGAATAAATATTAATTTTCGTACGTTCTAAATGTTCAGAATAAAAGGAACAAAATTCTTCTAAAATATTCTAAGAACAAATTTTTTGTCTCTCGCTTTGAACTTCGGAACATAGAAGTAATGAAAAAAAATTAAACTGCACACAATTTTTACTTTACTTTAATTGAAATTTCATGTAAATTTCATAATCATACTCAAAGTCATGTGCCAAGTAATAACTGATAACATAAATTATTCAATTCATATTGTAGTAGCAATTCTCATAAGTGCATCTCATTGCATCAATCCAAAATATCAATTTAGTTTAATCTTTAAAGCATAATAACATAATTTTAATTTACGCAAGTTTTCAGCGCAACTTCCTTTAAGATTTCTTTTTAGTTATCGTAAAATATCATCATGTAAATTTCATAATCATACTCAAAGTCATGTGCCAAGTAATAACTGATAACATAAATTATTCAATTCATATTGTAGTAGCAATTCTCATAAGTGTCATTGCATCAATCCAAAATATCAACTTAGTTTAATCTTTAAAGCATAATAACATAATTTTAATTCTTCCTTAATATATTAATTTTAACAGAAAATAACATAAACAGTAAATAAATTTCATAATATCTTTCAGAATAATTAATAATACAAGAACATAAATAAAAATCTCAGACTGTTAAAAAACTCTGTCACTTGGTTTCTTGTTACGTAAGAATAGATATTTTAACAAAATAAAAAAGGTTGTTATAACATTTAGCAACAAATAAATAATACATATTACTTAATATAAAATCTAACTTACGCAATCAAATCTTGTTATGAAAAAAAAGATACAACAATTTTTTGTTGTTTTCATTGACGCGATGTTCCAATACATCTTCTGGCTGACATCGATAGGGGGGTTGACTTTATAATGAAATATATTTCGTAGATGCCTTGCTTCCGTTCTTTTTTGTTACGACACCTCAGTAAATAAGCGGCAACTTGATTCTCAAATATTCTTTCCACATCATTTGGAAGGATAGTTGTGGCATAAGTCCTTTGAGATCCTGTCGACTTATATTATATTACGATGATTTACCGTCATATGTTGTAGTTGCAGTAACGTGGATTATAGAAGGAGCACACATGGTTGCACAACGAAGTTAAGAACGTTGGTTGTTATGGATGATATAAGTATTTAGAAGCAGTCGTAACATTTAGTTGCAGTTTCGTCGTGGCAATAGCGGCAGTAGAATTTAAAACCCAGAGGCGTTTCTCCATAAATTCAAAACGAATAAGGCTTTCCATTTCAATCCTTTATTAAATATTGCTCTTGTGCAGTTTCCACCATAAATAGCCTTGCATCACTACATCATCAAGGTATAGAGGGTAAGTATCAGAACATCTCAAAAATTCTCAAAACCAGCAGCCAGGGAGTTGTTTACAAGTGAAAATACGACTTAATTCTGAGGGAGCGCCGCAGGTAGCTGCTTTTTGTTACCCCGCGCAATAACACAAATTATGAGGTAGAACGCGCACTGAACCAATGAAGAATTAAAGAAGACGCGTCACGACCAATGAAAGATAATTAGTAAAAAAGTTCGGACAGAGAGGAGTGGATTAATTTTGTAGTAAAGTGACTTTAGAGCGGGAAATTAATATTCGGAATAAAAATGAAAATGGCTCTCAAAAAACATTCTAAAACCCAGAAATGATCGGGAATCATGATAGAAATTAAAAATAACTAAAAGCTTTATATTTAAGTAAATTTGGACAATTTAGAATTAAATAAAAGGGAATTTAATAGAGTTAACGATAGAGCTAAATTAAGAATAAGGATTTAATGAATATAGAGTAGTAAATTGGAATAAAACAGGGAAAAAAAATTAGAATTGTAAGAATTTGGTATAACTTAAATAAGGAAAATGGCGAAATTTTTTATTATTACATATATATTATTTTGATATTAATAATCTAAACTTAAATTAAAACCAAAACTAAATATACGTGAAATGAAAATTCTAATAGTGAGATTTTTTTTTTTTTTTTGCAATATTGTAAAATTAGTATGAATTTTTAAGGAATGGGAGATTTAAAAAGGATAATATTTATAATGTCACAACTACAATAATTTGTTTCTTTAAAATGGCGTCATTTATATACTATGCGTCAATTATATATTATGGCGTCATATACAATACTATGTTGACTTGAGGTGATATTTAATGCAATTTAAATTTACTTTCAAACTGCAATGATATTGGTTGAAACTCATAAGACTTTTTTTTTGTTGTTATTTTTAAATTTTCTTTACTGGTAATTAAAGAGATGCACTGAAAAATCATTTCAACAGAGACATGATATATTACAAACAATGGTGTTAAATTAAACAAGAAAAGCTACTGTGAAATTCCGAGATTGAAAGGCTAAACTTTTAAAAGTTGACTTCTTTTTTTCTTTTTTGTAATATATTCATGTAAAGTGAAAAAAAATATTTTTTAATGTGCAGAAATTTTTTAAAAAGTTTATTATTTTGTATATTTTAAGAAAATGTGACTTATTTTTGAGAAACATTCGTAAGAAATCAATTTTTCCTGAAAAAAAAAAACGGAAAAAACTGGTTTTTTTCCGCCACTTCAAAATTTCCGGAAATTTTACATCTCTAGTCGGACAATAAAAACTCAAAAAATCCTTAAAAATCGAGTAGAAAATCTTTTATTGAAAAAGTCATTTTTTTATATTGTTGCCAATTTGTAAATAAGCGCAAAGGATTATGTTTTATCTCAAATAAAAAATGTATTTGCGCGAGACTATTAAAAACAATAATCAAAGTTTAAAGTAATAATTAAATGATCACGTGTTGAAAGCAGGAAATAAAGAAAATCGGGTCATAAAAATTGCGTTTACACATGAATATTAAAAATACAAAAGATGAATTAAATGAAAAAGCATTATAACCAGTTAAATGAAAAAGCATTATAACCTGATTACAGAAGATAGTCGCCGTTCGTGATATCATCATCATCATCTTTTTAAAACAGGATACATTACCAGGTTTTAAGAGGCTGTGAAATCAGAAACCCTATTACCCCCGCTACGTTGTCTGTCCGTCACAGAGCCATTCTCAAAAAGTATGTAACTTACAGAGTTGAAACTTAGTGTATAAATCTGAATAGCAGCTGTGAAGAGCTCAAAATATTAAAATTTGAAAAATTCGTATTATTTTAATAAATAGAGATAAAAACCAAAATTCTAAGAGCCTTTTCCTATTAAATTGAAACTGTGGTAGCGTGAGACGTTGTATATATAATTAATAAATTCCATTTATCGTTTGAAACGAAAAAACTTTATTTTAAATTAACACATTAAAAAAACAAAAGTAAAAATGAAAAATTATGATAAGCATCCATGCTGTAAATTTACATGGTCAGCCAAATTCCGATTCTGACGTCCGCTCAAAGTGGAACCTCACTCTCCAGTATTCCAAATCCAACTGCCGTCTTTCGTATCCCCTCGCATTCCTTCCTCTCCGGCAAAACAGGTATTTTTCTCTCCATAAGGAAAGAAACGCCCTCTGGCCTTCCTATGAGTGACAGCTATCTTAATCCCATACTTATCCAGTTAGAATTTCCAACTCGTATGGGCTAGATCCATTGTATCCAAAGAATGCCATTCACATTTCTTATCCACTCATTCAGATAACATATCATTCAATACAAAGCATGTATTGCAGCTTGGCTTATCTCAAAGTGAAAAGGAAATTCACACTATTGATAGAATTTTTCTCAATAGAGATCAATCTGTCAGATTATCTTCATTCCAGAGAGATTATCCTTTTTCCACAAATAAGGGAGGAGTTGAAACATGTCAACTCATCACAACACCTCCCCCTAAGAAAAAAATTCTAGAATAAATTTGGCATACATATTAATAGAATAAGCTCCTTCAATCAATTTCTAAAGAGGTCAACAAAGTATAAAGGAATTTAGAATAACACATGAAAAATCCCTATAGAATACAAACACATTCCCATACTCAGTATTTGATAGACCACACTGTCAATAGGATTTACTATACTCCCTCACCTACAATACCTAAGTATAATTCCAGGAATAATTTATACAATTGATGCCCTAAGAAACAATTTTGAAATACTTCCCATACATATAATACCAAATACAGATTACACTTTACATGATTCTAACAAAAAAAAGTAATAATAAAAAAAAAGGAAAAAATCTATATACAACACAATGCCTAAAACGATTAACTTAAAAACTTGCTTAAAAGCCTAAATTTAGACACTTCTACAAACAAAAAGAAAGCATACTAAATTATGCAATTATTAAATTAATGAAGTTTTACTATTACGAAAATATTAAGCATTAAATGATAAATAAACCCAATATAGATATTACAATAATGAGCGCTCCCAAATTTTAGAACAGAACTTAATTGAGAGTATTCCCCCGAAAACCAATATCTATATTACTTCTATCAGAAAATCTTTTCGACAATAATTTTCGCCTCACAACTTCATAATCATGATTTTTCCTTTCAAAATCTTGTTTGATTTCAATAAATCTTTCTTTGTGATCCGTTTTAAAAGAAGAATGCTCCATTCTTTTTAACTTTGATTTCTTATTCACATCTTCTTGGCATTTAGCCCCCCAATTTTCTCCATCATTATCTTTCATCCCAGAGTTAAATTTACTGGCCACAGTCATAGGTGAACTCAATTTCTTACTAATTCTATTTCTAACATGTATGAATCCCATACTACCAACAAAATACCTGGGTGTATTTACATCATGCTCAGAATTCTTTTCACGAAATTGACCTCTCTTACATGACCTTTTAACCATATCCATTTGAGACGCATCATCTTTTGTATCGATCAATTTAGACCCTTTTTCCAAATACCTATCAGTCACGTCTCCCGATGAATTTATTTCTATCTCATTAACAGACTTATTATCCCTTTCACAGATTTCATTTACAACCATTTTTCTAACAAATTTTTGCTCATGATCGCTAGACAATCTGAAGGTTCCCTGCCCATTTAATTCTCTCTGATTTTCCACTTGTTTACACACTGAATTTTGCTTATCCATACTTCCAAATTTTAATAAGTCATAAACAACGGGCGTTATCAGTGGAGGAGAATTTAGTTTTCTCATAACTGCAACCACCACATTCTTTTCAACGTACTCTTTTTCATCTTCTATCAAAGCAATCGGCACGGACACCAAATCCGCCTTTTGTCTATTTCCGAGAGCCGGTATAAGAAAGACATTTCCCACTTTCTTAGCACTCCACGGAATGCATCAAAACCGCAATTTGCGCACCTGTGTCCTTAATCGCTTTTACTTTCTTACCATTCACGCATAAATTAACCATAGGCAATTCGGTTTTCACACCTTCCCTATTATTTTCACTTTTCCCATCACTAGTAATGATCCAAGCTATGCTTTTATCCTCATAATTAGTTTTACTTTTTAACAATTCCGGACAATTTGGACGGATGTGACCCACAGCCAAACAATTATAACATTGGACTTGTCTTTGCTTTTCGAAAGCATTGTCCCTCTTAAATTGGTCAGTTTTCCTACTCTCTTTCGTATTCTCAAATTCCGATTTTGATTTAATTTCCTTTCTACTTTTAGAATTAAAGCTGTCTTTTTGCTTATCCTGAAAAGATTTATTTTCCCACGGTTTTCTATCCGACCTGTTAAATTCTCTTCTTATACTCTCAAATTTATCCGATTTTTCCGCGAGTTTAGAAGCAATCTTTATTTCCTCCCACTCATCCATAAATTTTTCTTTTATTTCAAAAGGGAGACGTTTTTTCAACTGTTCCGTGAGCATTAGTTCTTTTAAGGACTCAAAATCCCTCACTTCTAACGACTCTAACCAATTATCTAGATAACCCCTTAACTCATAAATCAGATCCACCCATAATTCACCAGATTTTCTTTGATGAGTTTCAAATTTTTGTTTTAAGGCGCCTGTACTTAGCCTAAACCTATCTAACAAAACTTTCTTTATATGCAGAAAATCATCACATTTGTCTGCTGGTTGTTTTACTACAATTTCGGCAATATCAGAAGGTAATAAAGGAATTAATTGACTAACCAAATCTTCCTGAGAAACTTTAGCTTTCTCGGCTTGCCTTTCAAAAATCATAAAGAAAAGAGTTATATCAATTAATTTAGAATCAAAGCGCGGAACCAAATCCTTTAAATTTACCTTAGGAGTTCTATGAAAATCTACATTTGATTCATTAGATGAAACACTAACAATATCCGCAGAATTTTGAATACGCAATTTTTCTAATTCAAATTGCTGTTGTTTCTCAATTTTATCTACCTCAAGTTGTTTTTCAAGTTTATCTAACTCAAATTTCCTAAGTTTATCTTTTTCCTCTTGCGCAATCCTATCTAATTCAATTTGCCTCTCTCTTTCTTTACGATCTTTTTCAATTTGTCTCTCTTGCTCTTTACGATCTTTTTCAATTTGTTTTTCCTGTTCTTTCCGCTCTGCCTCCTGTTCAAGAATATATTGCAAGCGAAGCTTTGCGTAACTTTCTTTATAATCTTCAGCACTAACAATGGCCTGAATTATAGCTTGATTTTTACACGTTTTTGATACACTGGTCTCAAATTCCTCTGCTAATAATAGCAAGACGTTTTTATTATATTTTACTAAATAGTCTGCCATATTTTCCCCCAAAATATAATAAATTTCAAAATAACAGATATATTCAATTTACAATAAATACAGAAATAGAATTTTCTTCACTATACGTATAATAATGTATTCAAAACCGACACAATTTCAATGTAGCAAATTCTCATGCAACAGTGACGTCTTTCAAACTGAGTATATCCCCCAAAATAAATTTTATACCCAACAGTACAGTATAACATCAATTTATTTTGAAACATTAATCATAATCATCCACAGTATACCCATAAAATTAAGCTATAACTTTATTACTGTAAGAAATAAAATGTATATAAACAAAACTCTTAATTCCAAAAGTTTTATACAAAATTATGATTAAAATACCCTGATTAATAATAATCTCAATTAATCAATAACAATTCACTATACCCCAAGTAAATTTTAACATATACATAAGTATATAATTTTCTTAACCCAATATTATACCAAACAGATACCAGAAAATCAACAAACATAAAAATTCTAACTAAAATTTAAATACCAAATTAATAGCTTCCCTAGAATTCTTAAATTTCACATAGAGTTTTGTTCCCCAAAATTAAAATTTATACACAAAATTCAATTTAAAACAGACCTCTAAAGAAGATTTCATAAAAGAGCTTACCTCCAGATGCAGATATTTCCTCCACACTGATACCAGGCTTCCAAGCACTTTTAAAGATGACACACACAGATGTTTGAAGATTTGAAGACACTAGTTTCGCTGATGAGGCACTAATTTCACCTCAGATCCGCATGTAGACAACTCAGATGGTACGCCGCATATCTTCATTCCACTGGATATATTAAGAAGCACAAACACGTATCACCAAATCTATAGTTGACTGTCCATACACTACACAGCTTTTGTCGATAAAGTTCTTTTACCAGTTCTCTGCTTGCTAGAACTCCGAGAAAAAACCACGACTCCAATTAGACTTCACGAATCCACAACTCTGCTTGTCCATTTTCCACTGGCTCATCATCTGTTTAATCAGGTTAACATAGATCCGTAATCTAATTTATTCTAGATTACATATCCCATTTGCTGCCACCAATTAATTATATATACTATTGCTGTGGTAGCGTGAGACGTTGTATATATAATTAATAAATTCCATTTATCGTTTGAAACGAAAAAAACTTTATTTTAAATTAACACATTAAAAAAACAAAAGTAAAAATGAAAAATTATGATAAGCATCCATGCTGTAAATTTACATGGTCAGCCAAATTCCGATTCTGACGTCCGCTCAAAGTGGAACCTCACTCTCCAGTATTCCAAAACCAACTGCCGTCTTTCGTATCCCCTCGCATTCCTTCCTCTCCGGCAAAACAGGTATTTTTCTCTCCATAAGGAAAGAAACGCCCTCTGGCCTTCCTATGAGTGACAGCTATCTTAATCCCATACTTATCCAGTTAGAATTTCCAACTCATATGGGCTAGATCCATTGTATCCAAAGAATGCCATTCACATTTCTTATCCACTCATTCAGATAACATATCATTCAATACAAAGCATGTATTGCAGCTTGGCTTATCTCAACGTGAAAATGAAATTCACACTATTGATAGAATTTTTCTCAATAGAGATCAATCTGTCAGATTATCTTCATTCCAGAGAGATTATCCTTTTTCCACAAATAAGGGAGGAGTTGAAACATGTCAACTCATCACAAAACATTTTTTGTTATAGCAGACGCCAAATATTTAAAATCCATAATGAAATTCTTTCTACAAAAATTAATTTTCTATCAGACGATTTTCACGTGAAAAATGAAAATGAAATAAAAAGTTTCACCAATTGAAAAACAGATAAATATGAAATAAAAAGTTTCACCAATTTCAACTAGTCGGATGTGTCAATCCCAAAACTTTCTTCTATCTCACAAAGGTGTCGCATACACTAAAAAGAATCAGCACCAATTTATCGAAAAGGTCTAACTGAAACTCAAGTTTTATTAAATTCCGTGCAATATTTCTTGAGATATAACTATCGCTAAAATCGTGTAAATCCTGCAAAATACTGCATAGCAGCGCCACCTGCTGGGCAATTTTTACCAAAAACTAATCAGCACCAGTTTATATCAGGGACTAACTGAATCTAAAGTTTTATTAAATTCCGACCATTAGTTCTTGAGATAGAGCTATTGCGGAAATCGCGAAAAATGCTGCATAGCAGCGCCACCTGCCCGGCGATTTTTACCAAAAAGTAATCAGTACCAATTTATATCAGGAACTAAGTGAATCTAAAGTTTTATTAAATTCCGACCATTAGTTCTTGAGATAGAGCTATTGCGGAAATCGCGAAAAATGCTGCATAGCAGCGCCACCTGCCGGGCGATTTTTACCAAAAAGTAATCAGCACCAATTTATATCAGGGACTAACTGAATCTAAAGTTTTATTAAATTCCGAGCATTAGTTCTTGAGATAGAGCTATTGCGGAAATCGCGAAAAATGCTGCTTAGCAGCGCCACCTGCCGGGCGATTTTTACCAAAAACTAATCAGCACCAATTTATATCAGGGACTAACTGAATCTAAAGTTTTATTAAATTCCGAGCATTAGTTCTTGAGATAGAGCGCCCACAAAATTTTTGTCACATACAGACAGACTCACAGACAGAGTCACAGACAGACATTTTCTAAAAATAGTCAAATCGTGTTCAGGACCTTCTAAAACGTATAAATCCGTCGAAAACCGGAAGTCGAAAATTTTCATGAATCCAATACTTTCTTCTTGTAAAGATAGAAGAAAGTAAAAAGATAAATATGAAATAAAATTGATTGACGTCATAGTCGTAAAATAACGGAAAATGTCTAAGATTTCTCAATAATACAAGGAGTATGAGTATGTGTAAGTGGACAAAGCAGATTAATATTACGTCATTAGAGAATTAAAAAGAAAATCTGACGTCATATAGGAAGTTTAACTAATTTTTCAAATGTTTGAGAATAATACAAAGCGAGTATCAATATAAATAATAGAGAATAGTAAATATATGAGTTTGAGAAACATATTGAATCGTGATAAAAATCCGATTATGGAAATATTCGCATATTTTAACATTTTGAAGGTGTACAATTTGTTTAATTTTGAAATTATTTTTTTAAATATTGCATTTAGTCCGTATGACGGATATTATTATGACAGAATATAATAGCGGGATTGGACCGTTATCCGGCTGGTTTAGATATTCGAAAAAAGGAAAAAATAGACCGGTAAATTTTTACTTTATAAAAAACATGACTTTTCTTTGTTGTTGTTGCTAAATGAAATTTGTTTGAATTTATTAAAGAAAGGATAAAGTGTTTTGAAAGGAATATTAAAGGAAACCCTTTGAGCGATCTTCGATCACACTTACCCACTTGTTTTATAATTCATTGTTATAAACTACTACTACAAAAATTATATTACAATTTTCATTTAATGCGCTATTGTACATGAAAAATAATGCATATTATTTTACACACAAAAAATTGTAATCTATTGCTTAAAACGTAAATTTACAAATACATGAAATATGAAATTTAATTAATTGGTATTCTTTGAAATGAATACCAATGAAACTGATGAATTTTCATCCACAATTTCAACAACTCTCAATACATTCATCATTTCTTATATGAGATGTAGTTTCATATCTTTTGTAATAACATTTATCTGCAAAATAGGGTTCCCGCTTCCTATCACTCCAAAAATGACGACTTCTTAGCTGCCTGTCTTGTTTACTGTATTCGTGAACATGATGCTTTTATCTATCTTCATACCGCGCATATTGTTTGCGGTATCTATAATTTCTATCAACAAACTTTTCTTTTCTATAAAATGATTTCACTTCATTTCCGTATCGGTAACCACGTTTCTTAAAACTTTCGTGAAATATTTCATTATTTTCATTCTTTCTTTTTATATTACTAGGGGGGCTTTGCCCCCTGCTCGCTACGCTCACCAACCCCCGTTCTGATTTCACAGCCTCTTAAAACCATGGAACTATAAATAGACAGGAACTGACATTTCCCCCGATGTCTGCCCGGTCGATTGAAGTAACTGAGCTGGATGTCACAAGATGGCGGCCGTTGTTTGTTTACATCCGAATCCAGCTCGTTTGAAATATTCCAATGTCATATTAAAGTGTTTTTAAGGTTTTAATTTCTTTTAGTTGATATTTCTATAAGTTTCATCTGAGTTGCAATTTTATTTATTTATTTATTTGGTGTAGTTTTACATAAATTGCTCTGCTGAATAGGAGAGCAAAGTTGATCTTTTAATTTATTTTGGTTGATAGTCCTGCAGTTTAAATGTATTCTTCATGCCTGGTATTCAGATTCCTCCCCCCCCCCCCCCACACACACACAACTTCTTCCAGTAGTTCTTTCAGTTTTTAATTTTAATGCTTAAAACTACTAAGTAAATATTGTGCTTTTAAAAAATATGTATTTATCAACAGGGCTTAATTTCTAAGAAAAAAAAGTACTGAAGCCCCAATATTCTGCAGTACAAACATCTGTAGCTCAACCCCCCCCCCCCCCCCTCCGTCGTCACTACAATTTGCATATTTATATTTCATACATCAGTTTTAGGTATATTTCGTAAGAAATACTACCTGTTACATTCTCCCTTAAGTTGGAATTTTTCCAGATCTACACTGATCATGACACCTAAGAACCCAAAAACCACCCCCAGTTCAAAACTTTATCTATCTATCTATCTATGTCACTCTTTTATGGACACGATACCTGCAATAATTCTGCATAAATCTCTTCCAAACTGATGCATAAAATCAAGGGGCATAAAATCTCGGTTAAATTCGTTAATGGGGAAAATCGAACCAAGAGGGAGAAATGGAGGGGGGGGGGGCTTTTTGTGAAAGCAGAAAAAAACCCATAATTTCTTAATTATGATGCGTATCGAATCCGTTTAAAGTTATTATTACTTCTAGGAAAAGGGCCAAAAATTGATGTATGACAGATTTTTGATATCATTAAAAATGGCCCCAAGAGGGGGGGGGGGGGGAGGGTTTTTTTAGAAGAAAATAATTCATAACTTCGTCCTTTCACAAGATATCAAATCCGCTTAAATTTATTATAAATCCTCTTAATATTATCTAAAACTTTTATATTGACAAGTTTTTTATAGGACCAACCCTTATAGCAAAAAAAAAAAAAAAAAATCCCTGCCGGCTCCGCATACAAACAGGTGAGGTTTCGAAATGTGTGGTTCCAACTAACGCATCAAGGTAAACAGGCCATTTCTTCCGCAATTCCCAACAAACAGGCGCCTCATGGTCTGCGTCCTCGAAATCTACCTGTGCCTGTAGGCCGAGCGGTCAAGGATTTTTTTTTTTAAATTTAAAGCATTATTTTTTTATTTAGCAAAATATAAATTTTAAATACATCTACTGCGTATACTTATCTATAAACTAATCCACTTTTTAGTTATTACTACAATAGAAACCTTTGCCTAATCTTAATGTTAATGAATCGCAGAATTCTGCGATTCAATAAGCTCAGGATTACGATTCGGAAATAGTGTTAACACAAAAAATGAATAGTTCGCAGCTATGCAGAATAGAAAAAAAGACTCTTTCTGTTGACTCTTTATTCTTATCAAAATAGCATTAAAATGATTTCGAATGGAAATGAATAAAATTTTGAATTGAAGACAGATTGAGCTCGAACCTGCCCAAACCCGAAGACTGATATAAAAATAGAGACCATCTCTTACTTGAGCGACAGCTTAGATCACTTCTAAGTGTTTTGATACAAAAGAAGGCAAAAGGTAGGAGATGGAAGGGAAAGGAAAGGGTCATTTAGGATTCGTTTTTCCGAAGCGTTATTACACTGGGCTCCGGAACGCAGTGTTTATGAGCTCCGGTGAATTCTGGCCAATAATTAAATTTTTACTGAAAAATTTTTTATGTGTTATACTAACGATACTAAACGATATTAAAACATCAAATTACCTATACGTAGACATGTAAACACCATCCCTGTACTCTGATTTAGACGATGTAAACAACCAAGAAAATGAACAAAAAAACTGCAGAAATATAGTGCAATTAACGTGAAAATTAACATATATACATAACAAAACTGTCAAAACGCGGAAGATTCTGATTTACATTCATACACATTACACTCATAGTTTTTAGCAATCCATTTGGATAGCTTTGTATACATCAAGCAATTACGTCTTTAAAAAGTAAATAAATTACTTATCGATGAAATTTTATTCAGGAATCTTCTTGCTAAACCTATTTGTGCAGCCGTAGGCTTCCCACGAGCCCATTGTTTTATAATAATTAAATTAAAACTATGGCTTAAATCTCACTCACTAACGTTGTCAGGGGGAATGTTTTGGTTGTCACAACTTGGCGGAACGGACAGAACCGGTTATAGTTGAAACTTCATCATTTGGGGGATATGTCAGTTCCTGTTTGTGCTTACTTCCATGCTTAAAACCTGGTAATGTATCCTATTTTAAAAAGATGATGATGATGATATCACGAACGGCGACTATCTTCTGTAATCAGGTTATAATGCTTTTTCATTTAACTGGTTATAATGCTTTTTCATTTAATTCATCTTTTTTAGTTTTAATATTCATGTGTAAACGCAATTTTTATGACGTCATTTTCTTTATTTCCTGCTTTCAACACGGGATCATTTAATTATTATTTTAAACTTTCATTATTGTTTTTAATAGTCTCGCGCAAATACATTTTTTATTTGAGATAAAATATTATCCTTTGCGCTTATTTAGAAATTGGCAACAATATAAAAAAAAATGACTTTTTCAATAAAAGATTTTTTACTCGATTTTTAAGGATTTTTTGAGTTTTTATTGTCCGACTAGAGATGTAAAATTTCCGGAAATTTTGAAGTGGCGGAAAAAAAAACAGTTTTTTTCCGTTTTTTTTTTTTAGGAAAAAAATTGGAAATTTTGGAAAAATTGATTTCTTACGAATGTTTCTCAAAAATAAGTCGCATTTTCTTAAAATATACAAAATAATAAACTTTTTAAAAATTTTCTGCACATTAAAAAATATTTTTTTTTCACTTTACATGAATATATTACAAAAAAGAAAAAAAGAAGTCAACTTTTAAAAGTTTAGCCTTTCAATCTCGGAATTTCACAGTAGCTTTTCTTGTTTAATTTAACACCATTGTTTGTAATATATCATGTCTCTGTTGAAATGATTTTTCAGTGCATCTCTTTAATTACCAGTAAAGAAAATTTTAAAAATAACAACAAAAAAAATCTTATGAGTTTCAACCAATATCACTGCAGTTTGAAAGTAAATTTAAATTGCGTTAAATATCACCTCAAGTCAACATAGTATTGTATATGACGCCATAATATATAATTGACGCATAGTATATAAATGACGCCATTTTAAAGAAACAAATTATTGTAGTTGTGACATAAATATTATCCTTTTTAAATCTTCCATTCCTTAAAAATTCATACTAATTTTACAATATTGCAAAAAAAAATATTCTCACTATTAGAATTTTCATTTCACGTATATTTAGTTTTGGTTTTAATTTAAGTTTAGATTACATCAAAATAATATGTATATGTATGTATATTTCTTTAATGAAAGTTATAAAACAGGTGGATTTTTTAATATCTATATATATAATTGTCTTACGTGGCGCGAAAATAGGGCTGAATTTCTACCTTATCGTTGGCAACAGCCGTAGTTTCCAGAGCTCAGACCAATGAACAGACAAGATTGTGTTAGCTCCACCTCCAATATGGCGCCCAGTGTCAATGCACTGAAACTCAAGCTAGCAATTATTAAAAATAAAATAATATGAACGTAATCCAAAGCGTCTGAGATGATTCCTCATTTTAATTATGAGTAATGTTGTCGTTTAATTATGAGTGATATTGAATTCTCAACTCTTATTTAGAATTTATTTACGAATTTCACTCACACAAAAAATCAGAGATAAAAAAATATAAACTTTCCAGAACCCCTGCTGCCATCTGTTGATGTTTTATTGAAGTAAAAATGATTTTTCTTCAATTTCAATGAAGTAAAAATTTCTTTTGCAGAAATCTATAATCAATTAGAATAGTGAAATGTTGAACGAAATTTACACAATCATTGATGATAAACTATCTTCCTACCACGCAGTGTTTTTTTTTTTTTTTTAGTGAATTTAAGCAGTGCTGTACAATATTATAGGTGCAATAAGTTTTAAACTAATTATGTTTCCAAGATCCTTTTTTCATAGTATTTAAATGATTTATATGTCCATTAGTAGCATCAACTAAATGCATTTTTAGTTGTGTTTTCAACAGAGTTTTCGATTACTTTTTTACATTAAAAAAATTGTCAATTTCGTATGTTCAAATGATTTATTGTAGTACTTATTCCGGCTAGAATTATTAGAAAAATAAAAAGGGGCGAGCAAGCGAAGCGAGCTGGGACCGCGTAGCGGTCTCAATGTGAATTGCTTTGCAATTCACGGGGGGTTGGCGAGCGTCAGCGAGTAGGGGGCTGAGCCCCCTAGTTTATAAAAATTGTTTTCCGCTTCTTTTTGTCGAAATTCGCGTTTTTTCCACGGCCCTTTGACAAAATACGTGTTTTTCCGCGATCCTTTCTCGAAATTCGCATTTTTTTCCGCGGCCCATTGCTGAAATTTGCGCTTTTTCTGCAACCCTTCGACGAAATTAGCGTGTTTTCAGCAGTCGTTAGACGAAATTCGCGCTTCCTCCGCTATAATTTAAGAAAATTCGCGTGTCTTCCGCGATCATTTGACGAAGTTAGGGTTTTCTCCGCGATTATTTGACGAAATTTGCGTTTTCTCCGCAATCATTTGACGCAATTTGACCTGTTTTTCGCGATCCTTTGACAAATTTCGCGTCTTTTCGCGGCCTTTTGACAAAATTAGAGTTTTATCCGCGGCTCTTTGACGAAATTCACATTTTACCCGAGGCACTTTGACAAAATTCGGGTTTTTCCATGACCCTTTAACGAAATTGGACATTTTTTTTCTTCGAACGATTGACGAAATTGATTTTTTTTCGGCGGCCATTTGTCAAAAATAGCGATATATTTTTGTCCGAATTTTCGGCCTGATGACTGATTTTTTTATATTTTCGGAAAATTTGGAACAGAATCACCCCTGCCCCTGCCCCACCTTTCCCCCCTCTGGCTACGTCCTTATTGTCAAAAATTATTGTTGTTTACAACACAATTCAACGTATTTCGTAATATTCAAAACATTATGGAAATTTTAGTCACCCCCCCCCCGCCCCGAAATAAAAACCTGGGTACGCCACTGTTACATACCTATACAGGGTCATTCATAATTCCCTCCGGGGTTTCGAAACGTTATAGTAAAAAAACGAAGACGAATATGAAAAAAAGAAACATATGAAATTATTCCGAAACTATTCAAGTTTTACTTACATACATTACAGGTGTTCTATGTGTGAACCCTTGGTCACACGGCATACATCCATGTGATAGTCCAGTTCCTGCCATACTCCGTTTCTTTAAATTTCCGGTACCACACATGAATTGTTTTGTCAGTTGGTCCCTGTTTTCGATATTTATTACGAAAGGCCCGTTGAACTGACACCACTGATTCAGATTTAAAGAAACGGAGTATGGCAGGAACTGGACTATCGCATGGATGTATGCCGTGTGACCAAGGGTTCACACATAGAACACCTGTAATGTATGTAAGTAAAACTTGAATAGTTTCGGAATAATTTCATATGTTTCTTTTTTTCATATTCGTCTTCGTTTTTTTACTATAACGTTTCGAAACCCCGGAGGGAATTATGAATGACCCTGTATTTACAGGCATATAAAATACTTCGGGGGTTTCAGAAATTAGAAGCTTTCAATGAAACACGGTTTATGCAATGATATTCTAAAATTCGTATGAACTTATTATTCTTGTAACTTTTTAGATAAAAAAAATAAGCTTGTATCAAAACAAATTCTCATTTATGTCAATAGAATACTAAAATCTCCCGAAAATAATTTATTTTGATAATAAAATATTGCAGCAAAATAGTGAGAGTTACTTGAATTTTATCATATATTCTAATACGAGCAAATCTTGTATGTGTGTGTGCAAATTTTATCTTAAAAATGGCTCTAACGATTTTGACGAAATTTTGTATCCTACCGTATTGGGGCAACCCATTGGGCTAGGTCGCATGATCGAGAAAATTCGATTAGTGGGTTATTTTGAGTCATGGTCAAGTTAATTGTATCTAAAAAACGGTTCAGACGATTTTGACTAAATTTTGTATCCGACCATTTTCGAGAACGAGAAGACTATTGGGCTGGGTTAACATGTTCGAGAACTTTCGATTAGTGGGTCATTTTTGGGTCAACGTGGGTCAAGTTAATTTTATCTAAAAAATGGCTCTAACGATTTTGATTAAATTTTGCATCCTACGAGTTTCGGGCGCGAGAAAATCATGGGGCTAGGTCACATGTCCGAGAAAATTCCATTAGTGGGTCATTGTGGGTCAAGCTAATTTATCTAAAAAGCGGCTCAGACTATTTAGACTAAATTTTGCATACTATGGTTTTCGGGCACGAGAAGACTGTTGGGCTAAGTCGCATGTTCGAGAAAATTCGATTAGTGGGTCAATTTGGTCATGGGCCATTATAGGTCAAGCTATTTTTATCGTAAAAACAACTCAGACGATTTGAACAAAATTTAGTATCCTACAGTTTAAAGGAACGAGAAGACTATTGAGCTAGGACACATGTTCGAGAAATTTTGATTAGTGGGTCATTTTTGACATGGGTCATTTTGGGTCAAGCTATTTTTATTTTAAAAACGGCTCAGACGATTTGAACTAAATTTTGTATTCTACGGTTTTGGGGCACGACAAAAACATTGGGCTAGGTCACATGCTCGAGAAAATCCTATTAGTGGGTCATTTTGGTCATGGGTCATTATGGGTCAAGCTAATTTTTTCTTTAAAACGGCTCAGAGGATTTGAACTAAATTTAGTATCCTTTAGTTTTAGGTAACGAGAAAACGATTGGACTAGGTCACATGTTCGAGAAATTTCGATTAGTGGGTCATTTTGGTCATGGGTCATTATGGGTCAAGCTATTTTTATCTTAAAAACGGCTGAGACTATTTGAACTAAATTTTGTATCCTACGGTTTTTGGGCACGAGAAAATCAGATTAGTGTGTCATTTTTGGGTCACTGTGGGTCAAGCTAATTTTATTTAAAAAACGGCTCAGACTATTTTGATTGAATTTTATATCGTACGAATTTCGGGCACTTGCAGAAAATTCGGCTTGGTCACATGTTCGTGAAAATTTTATTTGTGGGTCGTTTTGGTCATGGGTCATTGATATTTGAACCCAAAGCTAATTTTGACCGAGCTTAGCTCGGTCTTCCCTGCTCGTTATTTTGATATTCTTTGAAATAGGTTTGCTAAGCAACTCGTGAATTAAAGAGCAAAGAAAAAGAAATTCATTTTAAAATTTTTAAAAAAAAGTATGAAAATAAATTGTTTTATATTTCCGATCAGATGCAAAAAATGTTCCAATAATTTAAACAATTAATTTCTAAATTCTGATAAATGTATCAGCAAATTTTCAAAGCTATTATATATATTTAACCCTTTCAGGGGCAAGCACTTGTGCTCCTGTAACGTTGAATTCCCACCGGAATTTAGGAAAGAATTTAGTTCAAAATAAGAATAAGCAATTTTTCAACTTTTTCTCGCCAAAGTTAAAAAAGTAAAATTTAATTAAAAGTTTCTGGTTGGAATCGGATTAAAATTAGGTGGTATATAATATACACCACCGCCCCTCAAAGGGTTAAAACCTCCTTATCGAAAATTTAGCATCAGTAATTTTACGTTTGAATCCATTATTCAAATAGGTGATTTTCATTTCAGTTGAAACTGAAATTTGAAAATCGTCTGCATTCCTATAGGAAAGCATGATGACCTAAAACGAAATATTCTATATTTTTCGAACGAATGAACCCAATGTAACTAAAAACTATACAGCTCATTCCGGGTACCTCACCCACATACCCACCCAAAATCAACCTAATCGGCCGCTTTTTACGGCAGTTATCGCGGAACAGACAGACAGACAAACAAACAAACAAACAGACGGAAACCAAAAACTTTTCGCGTCTCCACAGTGAATCTTCACTGGCGTTTCGGCAATTACCTTCTGAAAGTACAGAAATAGAGTTCCATCCATCGTTCTTCAAGAGCGCCATTTTGCATGTACTCAAAAATTTCAGTTGCCAGGCGAGAGTTTATAATTTCAAAAACAAGCTGTAAAAACTAATTTCTCTATGCAGACATTTTTTTTTTCTTACACTAAAACAAACTGGTCTAAAATAGGTGCGAAAAGCCTTTGTAGTTCTCTGATCCGTGGCTTTTTTTTTTTCCCCTCTGACAACGATAAGGAAAAAAGAAAAACACTTTACCTAATTCATGTACCCGGAAAAGCTTTCTTAAAATACAGATCAGCTGTGGGATTACATAATTTTAAGCAGAGTTAATTCTCAACCGAAAGTCCGTCATGATTTAAAAATGATTTAACAAAGTGTTTGAGTTGTCATTTTGTTTTTTCCTCGACCGCCACTAGACAAAAGATGTTTGCGGTCTATAATAGGCTGTGTGTATTGTGACGTTACGGGGAAAATGGACATTCAGTGACGAGCCTGTCAGGAAAGTTAAGAATTCTGAGCAAGATAATGAGTTGCAGCATTGTGTATGCGCCATTGTTCCAGTTACTTTTATTTCTTTTGATCTGTACCAATTAATTTCTTGAAGCTATCTTCTTTTTTTCATCTGAATTTTCCATTTTTTTTCCCCTTCTTACTCGTTTGGATCAAAGGTTAACTGTGTTTGGAGCATGTTCGTTTAGATCAGAGCAAGGGTGGTGGCTCCCATTTTTCCGGATCCCTAAAAATATTTTGCTTACCCGTTACATTATGAACTGTTTTCTTTTTCATTTATTTGAGTATTTAACAATAAAAACTTTTTGACAAATTATTAAATGGTTTTATAAAGAAAACTGATTTAATCAAGAAAACTTGACCCATAATTCTTGTGGTAAAATTTGAAAATGATAATGTTTTAAAAAAAAATTCAAGAAAAGTTTAAAACACTTGTTTTACGATTTTGTCACATAGGAATGTATGTCCGCAAATGTATGCATGTGTATGTAGAGGGCGCTGTGTGTACCCAATCTTCCATTGCGTTCCAATCATTGTTTTGACTATCCTAAAGCTAGTATTATTTCTTCTCCTATTTCCACTTCTCATTTGGACTTCCACGAAGCCTTTTACATCTTTAACAAGAACGAAAACTCATGCATCAAGCATAGATTATGTAACACTTTCCAACGCTTCCAAAATAATTTTACAAATCATGACCGTTTAATAAGCTGAAAGATAACACCTAAGTAAACAATTTGGAAAACGCATAACCTATTTAAAAACGTAATTTCAGGAATTTCTTACATATACAATAGCCGGAAAAATATCCGAATACTTTTATTCAGCCCTGTATAGGATCTATTGATTTGTATATATACTACATAGGATGCTCAATTTTAGTTTAGTTAGGAAACGCGTAGCACAGTTTAAAATTCCCCTTCTGGAGTTTCTTTCAATAAACGGAAATGTGTTCGCGAACTTTTGTGCTGCCCTGTATATGGAAAAAAAATTTATATACACCCAGTAATACACAAAAAGTGAGTTCAATTTAAAATCGCGTTCAGCAACTTAAAACGACGATGATATACACACAATATTCTGTAGTAAGCCTCTGGTAGCACACCTTAATGGTGATATATATAAATTTCAATGCGTTTAAAATAGTGAAACATTATTTAATTAAACCGCAAACAATTTTTCTCCATAGACGTCATGTAACGGAATTCTTTTGACCTGTCCCTGTCAAGTAACTCTAAGTGCTATGCACACCCTATTCCATATTAAGCTTCTTGTAATGCACCTTAGTGATATAGATCAATTACAATGTATTTGAAATTGTGTAACATCATTAAAATAAACCGCAAATGATTTTTCTCCATAGACCGTCCTGTAACGGCATTCTTTTGAGTGTCTCTGTAAGAAAACTATAAGTGACAACACTTCAGTTGAAATAGGGAACATGCTATAGATAACGACAATAACCTATAAAAATTGCAGGGCAATCCGAGCCTATTGACGGGAGTTAGAGCACGGCCAGACGGCAGACGGCCATCCGGCCAGACAAACCGAAGTCTTAAACACTTTTCAACTAGGTTGGAAAGTGTTAAAAACTGAGAAAATCTCGTTAATTATTCAACGCCTTCATTAAACGAGAAGTTTCCATGTATCAGAAGGCGTTGAATAAAGGTCATTAACGAGATTTTTGGAGTTTTTAAAGATGTAAAAGGCTTCGTGGAAGTCCAAATGAGAAGTGGAAATAGGAGAAGAAATTATACTTAGCTTTAGGAAAGTCAAAACAATGATTGGGACGCAATGGAAGGTTAGGCACACACAGCACCCTCTACATACGCATGCGTACATTTGTTGACATACTTTCCGATGTGAAATAGGTTTCTTGATGTATTCCCCTACCTCCCCACGAAATTTGAACGATAAGTTTTGAATCAACCTGTAGAGTTCATTTATAGGGACAATGAAAATAATCCCATTCCATTATCTATATATGGGAAACAATTGTTTGCAATGTATTTTAATGATGTTTAACTATTTCAAACCTATTGAAAGTGGCCTATATATTTCTGAGGTGCACTACAAAATGCTTACTTATAGAATAAGGTGGGCGTAACATTCATCGTGTATTGACAGGGACACACAAAAGAATTTTATTACAGTTCTGCAGTAATGGGGGGAAGTGCGTTTTCAGTTGGGGTACGCTTTTTACTTACCCATCATACGTAGTATATTAGGGTAAGTCTTGTAATCGTTTTAAAATTAGAAAAAAAAATTGACGGATTGACACGTTTCAGACACTGGAGATTCCGAAAAACTTATTTTTAGAAGAAAAAATTGCCGTCCGTCTGTCTGTAAACGCTCTATCTCCCGAACAAATTGAGAGAGAGACTTGAAATTGGATATGTACTGAGTATGTTATAATGAGAAGAAGTCTATTGAATTACAGTCACCTCGATTCTCTGAAACTATTTTTTTCGGACTCTCAAAAGAGTCGTTCTGATAAAAAGTATATAAATATAAAAAATTTCGAAATTGTTTATTTTAAGAAGTGAATATGGAAGAGAATTAAAAACCATAAATTTTGCATCAAGAATGAAGTGGATCGGATCATGAGTGGCCGAGCTATGGGTCATCTTATTTTCCACACGCTTCGATTTTTCGTGTCATTCAAACTTCAATTGAAAGATATAGTTTAATTGGAAATAACGAGAGACGCTTCATCCGACGCAGTAAACTCTTAGTGAATAGGATTACCATTTTCGGAGTTATAAGGATGTTTCTTTTACGCCATTCAGTCATAGAGCATTTAAAATTTAGGACGTTATCAAGCCACGATTTTAAATATTATTATTTAAATGAGTAATTTTTTAAAAATACGTTTAAATTTTATTTCGGAACTGCAATGCATTTTACAAATAGATTGTTTTATTTTCACATTTTACATTATGCATTTCCATGATGGGTCAGTATTACGGGGCCCCCAACGACTCGTTTAAATTGAACTCATTTTTTGCATATTACTGGGTGTGTATAAATGCTATAGATTTTATACAGGGCTGCACAAAAGAATTCGCAGTGCATTTCCGCTTACTGACTAAAGGGGAATTTTCAATTGTGTTATGCGTTTCCTAACTGAGGTCAATTTTGGCATACAATGTAGTGTTATATACAAACAAATCTATAGATCCTATACAGGACTGCACAAAAGAATTGGGATATTTCTCCGAGTGTTGTTGGCTTATTGCTGTAGTTGGGTTTTCAAATGGGTTATGCGTTTTCCAAAATGTTTCTACTTAGACATCCCCTTTCACATTATTTAACGGTAAAGTTTCGCTACAAAATTCTTGGAGTGTTGGAAAGTGTTGACATGTTGACACGTGATTTTTCTTTCTTGTTTTCTCCTATTTTTGTTACGAGTGTGCTGTTACGAGTGTACAGCTTTGGGTCCCAATTTCCAAAAAAATGAATGATTTTAAGAAAAACTAAATGAAATGTCACGACATAGTTGTAAAAATGACTATTTACTTAACATTTTTATTTTTTTTTTTAAATAAACTATTTATTTGACTGAAAATCCGACTCTTAATTTTATATGAATTGTACCCCTAAGGATCGTTTATGGAAAATAGCATATGTGTTGAAATTTTTAATCTCTAGATCCTTACTGATATATGGAAAAAAAATATATAAACAGATAAAAAAAATTTAAAGATTGCAACAACTCATTCAAATGGAAAAGTATACTATCCAAAAGTCTTTGTTTCCGCCTGTTTTTAATGTTCGTATGTCTACAGCAAATCCTGAAAATACGGATATCTAAATTCACTTTAAGCGAAGAGATGTTCGCAAAATGGAGTTCCCTTAATTTAAAATAAGACAGTATTTTAATGTAAGCAACCTATTGATTTTTCATAATTTATTACAATATTACATCGTTATTTACATCGTTGACTACAGTCAGCTACAGGAACGTGCGAAGAGAAAATTGCGCCCGGGGCAAAGTGTCAATTTGGCGCTCCGCCCCTCCCCAACTACTGAAACTGAACCTACTAACCCCAACCTGCTCCTACCTAAAACTTCTGCTGAGATGTGGAAAAATGACCTAAAACGTTTAAACTTCCCCCATTTAACCCCCTTAGGGGGTGAATTTTTAAAATCGCTGAAATACATGTTTAACCATTTTTGTAGTAGATTTGTTATCTTCAATTTCATACTCCTACCTAAAACTGCTGCTGAGATATGAGTAGAGAAGAAATGACAGTTTCACCCCAGGAGGTGGAGTGTGGAGTGAGGAGGGAGGAGGGCTCCTCCTCCCGAAGTGCCCTCCTCCTCCTCCTCCCAAAGTGCCCTCCTCCCGAAGTGCTCTCCTCCTCCCAAAGTGCCCTCCTCCTCCCGAAGTGCTCTCCTCCTCCCGAAGTGCTCTTCTCGCGAAGTGCCCACCTCCTCTCAAAGTGCCCTCCTCCACCACCTAAGATAAGGGGATTAATGATAATTAATTTTAATTAGCGAACTTAGAAATTTTTTGAAGAATTTTTTTTTTTCGCGAAGAATTTCCTACTAGAGTACGAGGTGTGTTTCAGCGGATATATTTTAGCGAATTAGAAATTTAATTAATTTTAATTGGGGAACTTAGAAAATTTCGAAGTCTTTTTTTTTTTTTTTTTTTTTTTTTTTTAACTAGAGTAGCCTATTTGATATACATGTTACAGGTGAATTTTAAAAGTCAATAGTGGTTTAATTAAAAAGAGTCATTCATTAATTTTAATTGGAGAACTTAGAATTTTTTCGAAACATTTTTTTTTAACTAGAGTAGTCCATTTGATATACATGTTAGAGTATATTTGAGGGTGAATGAATAATTAAAAATATTCATTAATTTTAATTGGAGAACTTAAGAAATTTTTGTGATTTTTAGTTTTAAAAATTGCTAAAAAATAGAATTTTTAGTTTTAAAAGTCGCCAAATGTAGGATTTTCAACTGAAAGTAATCTAAGATATAAACTCTCAACTGAAATGAATTTTGCCTTAAGGTGTGAGCTTTTGGCTAGAAGTGACCTAGAGTCAAAACTTCCTGGTCCCAGGAATCACCACGGGGAGGTAGATCACACAAACGATTCCCAAAAATTTGTTTGGAAGATTTTGATATCTTCCTTTTTTTTTTTTTTCTAAAGATTTTAGATTTTTTTTTTTTTCTAATTATCTTGGAATTTTATAATGTCCGTAAGCTAGGCTACTTACTCCATCTTCTAGCAGGTAACGTTTGTCGTCAAAGGTTGACAAACACTTTTTATTTTGTTTAAGGGTGTAAAGTATGTGTGATTGCTTGACTGTTCTTCAAAGGTCGTAGCTTGTCTTTCCAAACATTTCACATAATCTTCATGTTTCAATTTATTTTTAACTATAGATGTTGAGACCCTCTTCTTTGGAGGATTTAATCGAATACATTTTCGACTTTAAACCTACAAATGAATAGGCACGCCATTTAATTCGTCTTTAAATTTCCCCAAGACTTTCTTATTCGTGTTAGAATAAAGGGGGTGTTCTTGGGGGTAATCTGAAAAATCAAATCGCGACCTATTGAGATACATCTCATTTTGTAGGTGATAAGATAGGTCAAAGAATCTGTGTCCGTGAAAAGCAGAATTGAACGATTTCCAGGATAAATTTGTTTGATAAATTTATAATGGAATTCGTACATGAGCACCTTTGATAGCTCTAGTATCGAAAACCCGACGTAAATAGGCCGGTTCATCAAGATACTGGGCTTCTGTCTTTCAACAGCTACGAGATTCTCATCGAATATCTTGAAATTTTTCAAGTAGGGAGAGGCGACTAGTTTCTCACATCTTCTTTCTTGATTAGATAACTCTATATTTCGCCTCTTTCTCAGATTTTCGATGCACTTGCCATAAATGCTGTTATTTAGTAATTTGAAGAAATCCTTCTCAAAGGCACTAGTTGCTTGCTTGCGTTTTTCAGTGTTAAATTCGATATATTGTTTGAGCCAAGGGGACTGTTGGAACTGGAGAACTCTGTGAATTTTCGTTAGCTTTAACCCCAATTCAATGTATAATTTAACGTTTCTATAATGAGAAATATATTTTATTTTTCTCATCAAGTTGGGGATGAGTTTCGGAGTACCTCTGAATCCCTTCTGTAGAAGATTCTTTGCATAATCGGACAACATTTCTTCTTGTACGGTGAGTCTTTGCGGGGCAAGAGGATAGTCGTTATGGTCATCGTGAAGGGACTCAGGGTACTCAAAGTCCACCTCGAAAATGTAACCAGTACTTGAGTCATCTGGTATCTGTAATATGCTTTCTTCTGTGAAGTTGGAGCCATCACACCACTGGAACCCTCCATGGGGCATGTACTGGGACATCGCCCAACCGTAAAGATTGTTGGCATCCCAGTACATGATATGGGATGTTTCTTTACTAGGGACGTGATTTGGAACATCTTTATTATTGGCGGTCGCAAACCTGTGGGAGATCTGCGACACACCCCCGCGTACGCCTTCTTCAATAAAAAGCAGCATGTCCACATCGGTCAATAATTCCAACTCCACCTCAGTCATTTTCAAACAAGCCTGCCAAGACAAGCCTGGTGAAGTGACGAGGTGGGATGGGTCAATATTATAATATTGACTGCAGAGACGTCTAAAATTTTCGAATACATCGGCTAGTAGAAGCACATCGGTCTTTAAATATAGATCGTGATATTCGCCGAGATTGTTTATTCTGAAAGTATTCCATATATTTTTCGCATGTGCATAGTCTGATTCTGTGATATCTTGATTGGATAATGTGTTGTGGAAAGCAGAGGGTGGAGGAAGCTGGGTTTCTTGAAATTTTTTAAACGAATCCATATATTCGTAGGGATAAATACCTTTGCGACATAGTAGTTCAGTCCTTGTATTTTGAGCAAAGTTTTCTCTTAATATATTAAAGTCGCATTGTTTCAGATTTGATGTTAATTTGTCCAAGGAGGCCGGGAGGAAGAGCAGTGAGTCAATGAATGAGAATTGAATAGAGGAATGATATTCTTGTAATTTAAATGTGATGTAGTCTTCTATATTGGCAGCAATCACACTTATTTTCAGCTGTTTAAAGCAACCTAGCTTACGCATTATATGATGTGCGTCATACTTTTTAAGATTGTGAAACACGACAGGAATCACTTTACTCTGCTTGAAGTTAATATTACAAGAGGGGTGGGCAGCTCCCCTATACTTTGAAGAAATGTGATCGTGATCCCTGACGCGTTCCTTGCCCAATGGTTTTTGACATATCCAACATTCTGTGGCTTGCTGGAAAGCTTCGTCCTCTTCGTCACTGAGATTCATCGGGGCGATGGTTAATAATTTCGATGTGATTTCCTCTTTGAATTTTAGGATGGCTTTAATAAATTCTTCTGCAGCATTCTCACCACGATAAACTTCTATCTTCTTATAGGTGCGTCCGTCAGAGCCCACAATAACGAACGCAAACCCACAAGCCTCGTGACGAGCAGTCTTTACTTGGTAAGATGACTTATTGGAGGGTTCAGTAGTGTGAATGGGTACGAGCAGGGATTCGAAATGTGCATAGATGACGTAGGGCATAGGAGCTTGCAAATGGATTCCTGTAAATGAGAGTATATTTTCACCGGGTTTTGGCATTTTAATTACTTGAGGGGTGTGGTTACTGCAATAGGGCTTGTGATCTTCTAGTAATTCTGGTCTTGTGAATCCATGTAAGCAGGTATAGCAGTAATAGGCACACCCGTCATGTTTGCTTCGATGGGACATGAATCTTGAAAAGTTCCTTATAAGGGTATAATGGGTATTCTCACCATCACAAAGAAGAAGTAGGTTAATCACATCCTCGTTTGTTTTATTAGACACATATAGAATGTAAAGTTCGCCCTCCTCGTACCCGAAAATATTGATTCTTAAATCATTCATTGACTCAATTAAAGGAATCTTCTGATATGGTACTGGATAGGATATGCCATTCATGTTGACTGTATCTTCAAACGGTTGGTACTTGGTTACTCTGTTGGGATGTTCCTTAAAATCTAAATTTAATTGGTGTGCCAGGACGCACCAGAGAAAACATTTCTGATCTTCGAAGTTTTGGATATTAAGTATGGTTTCTTTACCTTTCAAGTCTTTTGGGAGTTGAAGATAGCTGCCACCTTTCAAAGGGGAATATTTTCCCATTTTAAGTTCAAGATTACTTCCTTGAGAGGCCATCCGCACCCCCTTTGGACAAATTTTTCGAATGAACTGATAATTTTACGATGTGCTTCTTCTAAATTTTCTTCAATGGAATCATTCGTAAATTGTTCGTAAGTGTCTGAGTGGAAATAAGTTGAGAGTAGCTCCTGCTCGCCTTCTACAGATATTTTTTCAAGTATAACTTTTATCATCACATGCCACTTGATTGCGTCCCTTTCTGCAACAGCTTCCTCCAGAGCCTCCCTTAATTCTTCACGAGCAGAGTCGAAGAAAACTGTGATGTCATGATGAGTATCCTCATCAGAATCAATCGTGACTACTTTAAAAACATTTAAGGCTGTAGTTTCTTTTCGAGGTCTTGTACTGGATCGTGTGGTTGTCCTGGGTCGCTTCACCGAGACGTATTGAGTAGTGTTGCCATGCTGCGTGCGGATATGCTGATTTAAATTTTCCTTCCTTGCGAATTTTCCTCCGCATTCAGGGCATCTATATTGAGGATTTTCATGTGCTATTAAATGCCGTTTTAAATTGTCAGCCCGGGTGAACATTTCTTGACAAATATCGCACTTAAAACAGCTTTCATCTTCTGAATGGCACTTCTTGTGTCGAAGAAAACTGTCGAATCTGGTAAACGTTGATTGACAAATTTCGCAGGTGAATAGACTATCAGATGATTTTGTGTGGGTAGCACGATGACGTCTCAAATTGAAGGCATTGGAGAAAGATTTTTGACATACATCGCAAGTGTGAACATCCTGAAAAGAAGAAAAAACCCTCATTTAAAATTTTATTTAATTTTTCTTAAAAAGAAAATCCCTTAATTTTTTTAAAAAGAAAACCCTTCATTAAGCTTTATTAAACAAAACCTAAAGTTAAACAGAAAATTTATTTCAAACCCACCCTATTTTTTTAAATGATACTATTAAAAAAAACTCTTTAAAACTATTTAATCTTTCTCGAGGACTAACATAAAAAAAAAGACAAAAAAATATATTTAAAGAATTACCTTAGAGGACTCCACGTTTGACTGGCCTGGGACGGAAGGGCGGGCACTAGACGGGCCTGCGACTGGGGCAGAAGGGTTCATATTTGATGCACCTCCTCTTTGTTTTGTGTGAATCAGTTGGTGTCGCTTTAAGTTGTCCTTACGTGAAAACGATTTTTGACACAATTCACATACATGCTGATCCTGAAAAAAAAAATACATACCCTAGCTTTATAAACATGCCTACTAAAAAAAGGTTCTACTATTTATCAAGATTTAAACTTTAAGAATTAAACTTTATCAACATTTAAACTTTGAGCTTTAAGAATTGAACTTTGAGATATCAAGAATTAAACTTTGCGTTATCAAGAATTAAACTTTACGGTATCAAGATTTAAACTTTATCTTATTAAGATTTAAACTTTGAGCGTTAAGAATTAAACTTTACGTTATCAAGATTTAAACTTTATCTTTTCAAGTTTGAAATAGGCAATTTTATTACAAGTTATAATTATTATATACTAAAGAAAACATACCTTAGGAACATCAGAATGGGGTTTTGCCGTGGTTGCTTGAACCATACTGGGCAGATTGCGCTAAAAAAAGAATATACCCTATAAGCTTTTACCAAAAAAAAATTTAATTTAAACTTTAGTTGTTTTATAAAGTTTTAAAAAAATACCTTCAGAGACTTCATCATTTGATTTTTTTTCTCTCTCTCACTTCTATACATCTTCTCAACTTGGTCGATAAGATTTGTTTGGTTAGACGTGAGGGAAAAATCCATGTCCCACTTTAAAAGAAAATTCTCGTTTACAATTTACATTTATTAAAATTTTTACACACTAATAATAATAAATAATAATAGTAATAATATACCAAAGAAGACTCTTGCGTTGAAGGTTCTGGGGTTTTTTCAGCCATTTCCTTCAGAACTCTTATTTCTATGGCGTCGATTTTGCTGGGACTGATGTTTAAATCAGTTTCCCACTAAATTAGAAAACATAAATTATTTTTGAAAAGGGTTCATCAATAACATGTTATAAAAAATTTCATATAGAATAGTGCTAGAGAATAATGACTTTGTTTATAGTTTAAATTAAGTAAAATTTCATTCACTAAAATAACTGTACATTTAGCACACATACAGATATTAATATCGAGATCAAAACAGAAAAGTAATATCTTTCTAAAAGAACAATTTTTTTTTCTAATTAGAAGTTTTTTCAAGAAAATTAGTATCACAATAGATAGGTATTTGAATAGATTCATTTAGAGAGTTTCAAAAATAAATCGTTTAACAACCACATAACATATGGAAAACTCTTAGGTTAAAATCATTAAAAAAAAAAAAGAAAAGAAAGGGGAAAACAATCTTATGAAAAAAAATATAGAATGATACTAAACAGTTTTTCAACTTACTTGAGTTTGAATTTTTGAATTCATCGTTTATTACTTTTTCACAAAGATTAATAATGTAGAATGCTTGGAGCACTAATTATAATGTACAGTCTCTAGGACAACTACTATAAGAATGACACCTCAGCGCGCTTATCTATTTAATCTGATAAGAGAATCTTATCTATGACCTCATCGGTTTTCCCCAAGTATGACGTCATGGGATTTACCACAATGAGTCATTAAAAGATATCGCTACTAATTAATGAAGATGTTTAATTAGAATACTTAACGAGTTAAAAAAATGTGAATACTGTTTTAAATATTCAAGTAAAAGGAAATATACTTCAAATAAAAAGGATCTTTTTTAAATATAATATTCATGGCTGACATTATAAACTAACTTTGCATTATTCTAATGAAGGTCCACACAATAGATAGGTGTCTGAATAGATTCATGTAGAGAGTTTCAAAAATAAATCGTTTACCAACCACATAACATATGGAAAACTCTTAGGTTAAAATCATTTACAAAGGGAAAACAATCTTATAAAAAAAATAGAGAATGATACTAAACAGTTTTTAAACTTACTTGAGTTTGAATATTTGAATTCATCGTTTTATTACTTTTCAAAAAAGATTAATAATGTAGAATGCTTGGAGCACTAATTATAACGTACAGTCTCTAGGACAACTACTATAAGAATGAATCCACCTCAGCGCGCTTATCTATTTAATCAGATAAGAGAATCTTATCTATGACCTCATCGGTTTTCCCCAAGTATGACGTCATGGGATTTTCCACAATGAGTCATTAAAAGATATCGCTACTAATTAATGAAGATTGTTTAATTAGAATACTTAACGAGTTAAAAAAAATGTGAATACTGTTTTAAATATTCAAGTAAAAGGAAATATACTTCAAATAAAAAGGATCTTTTTTAAATATAATATTCATGGCTGACATTATAAACTAACTTTGCATTATTCTAATGAAGGTCCACACAATAGATAGGTGTTTGAATAGATTCATGTAGAGAGTTTCAAAAATAAATCGTTTACCAACCACATAACTTATGGAAAACTCTTAGGTTAAAATCATTTACAAAGGGAAAACAATCTTATAAAAAAATAGAGAATGATACTAAACAGTTTTTAAACTTACTTGAGTTTGAATATTTGAATTCACCGTTTTATTACTTTTCAAAAAAGATTAATAATGTAGAACGCTTGGAGCACTAATTATAACGTACAGTCTCTAGGACAACTACTATAAGAATGAATCCACCTCAGCGCGCTTATCTATTTAATCAGATAAGAGAATCTTATCTATGACCTCATCGGTTTTCCCCAAGTATGACTTCATGGGATTTTCCATAATGAGTCATTACAAGATATCGCTAGTAATTAATGAAGATTGTTTAATTAGAATACTTAACGAGTTAAAAAAATGTGAATACTGTTTTAAATATTCATGTAAAAGCTTCAAATAAAAAGGATCTATTTTAAATATTCATGGCTGACATTATAAACTAACTTTGCATTATTCTAATGAAGGTCCACACATTGGATTAAAAATTTGTAATAATAAGAAAAACTGTTTCAAATAACTTTTTCCCTACTACATATAAATTTTATAATAAACATATTTACTTGTGAGAAGTATTAAAATGTATATAAAGTTCTTTTTAAACTAACAATTTAAAAATATAGAGTCCTAAAAAGTTTTCCATATAAATAATAGCATTCCACAAAACTTTTAAAAAATATTGAGAGATATTTGCACAGAATAAAATCATTTCGATATATGTTTCCAAAAATTAATTATTTAGAACTAATACATTATACTGGTATGAAAATCAATTTCAAGTAGCATTATTAAGACATATACACTTCTAAGATGAAATATTTTAAATATACATTAAAAATAGTTTAAACGGACATTAAAAATAGTTACCCTTAAAAAAAAATCATTGCTATACTTCACATTAATCAATCTTATATTTCAAAAAATTATACTCCTGTCTCGTAAATAAAACCTTTATAATTTTAGAATATACCGGAACCCTTCATAAAATTTTAGTTTAGTTAAGTATCTCTATTTAATATACCCCTCGGGTAAAAATTATTCATGATTTACGGCAAGTAAAATATATAATAAAAAATAATAATATCACAGCTTAGAATAGTAATTTTAGAATATACAGAATCCTTCATAAAATTTTAAAATAGATTTTGTCATACATTACAGTAAAATATATGAATAATCACATTTTAGAATATACGGAGCACCTTCATAAAATTTTAGTTTGGTTAAGTATCTCTATTTAATATATCCCTCGGGTAAAAATTATTCATGATTTACGGCAAGTAAAATATATAATAAAAAATAATAATAATATCACAGTTTAGAATAGTAATTTTAGAATATACGGGTCTTCTTCATAAAATTAAAAAATAGATTTTATCATGCTTTACAATAAATATACCCCTCGGGTAAAAATCATTCTTGTTTTAGGCTAAGTCATTTCACAAATTATTTAATAAATTTGCTGATTTAAAATTAGATTTGAAAGTACATTATATAATAAAAATATATATTAAAATCCACTTACTTCATTATCAAAGTTTAAAGACATTTGCTGTTGATTAGATGAATCCATATTATCACTTCAGAAACTCTAACACACGCACAAGTATAAAAAAATCCAAGAGCTAAGGTTTGTAACGCTACAAGAAACGAAATCTAGAACAGACTAAAGTTTACCCCGAAAGATCTTGCTAATATACAACACATATGATTCATAGATAAGAGGATCTGATAAGGGCGAAGCCGATTAGTGGTAGATAGATATGAATCATTCATAGGAAAACCCCTTAGCGATTACTCATGACAGATACGTTGTAATAAGAAATTTTAACTCATGAGCAAATAACCTTATTTAATTTTCCTAAATAATATTAATTTATTTTAATTGTAGAACTTAGACTTTTTTTTTCCACATAAAATATTTCCCTTTGTAAAGTTTCAATTAAGTGAAGAATGTTTCAGTGTTTTTTTAATGAACCGATACTATTTTAAGATAGTTCTTAACGCGAAAAATTCTAACACATTTGTGAACAAATATTAAATTTAAAAATGTGTCAGAAAGTATACTTTTTTTTTTTAGAACAATCTTAAAACATTTTTTCTTAGTTCAAAACTACTTTTCATGACTGTTTTCTACATATCTCAAATCTGAAAAAAAGAAACACTTAAAGATATGAAATAATCACATAGAAATTATTTAGGGAAAAAAAAAATATTTTTATTCAAGCAAATGTTACAAACATTTTGTAGTTTTAAAAGCATTATACTTCATGGGAATTTACAAACACAGTTTCTAAATAGTTTACATAAAAGTTTGAATTCAAAGTATCAAAAAATGCAGGTGTATAGTGACAAAGACAGTTTGCTGTGAGATTCTTCACAAACTGATAGACATTAAAGTTTAATAATGCACTACCTCTATACAGAACAAATTTTTCTCTTAATGAAGTATTTAAGCAGTCATGGTCTAATTGTGATAACTGGCTAATGGTACAGGCATAACAAGTATATACTTGATTAAGAGATCTTTCTAATTCTTGGTCAAAACAAGAAAGGAAATGCTTCTTCGCACTATCCTCATTAGTGTGTGTCTGAATACACTTTTTTGATTTTCGTAATGCAGACATAGGAATCGCTTTTACAAGAAGCATATCAATCATGCAGTCGGTAATTTCCGGAATTGCTTCACGTAATTTTAAAAATTGATTTATAGATAAACGTATTCCTTCAGGTTTAAAATGAAAGCTATGTTGGTTTGCCTTGAAAATCTGTTGTAATATGCAATGTCCTTCATCGGAAAATGCTGTTAAAAGTTGATTATTAGACACGTAACTGTCTTTCACAGAATAAAAGTTGAACTTGATCATATTTTGTTGGAAATGATCAAACGTTAAAGGTGTCATTACGATTCCATTTTTAGTTGGAAACAATTCGCCGCGTGCACCTTCTTTAAAAATTCTTATATGCAGTTTCAAATTACAGTTTTTATCCATTTCAATTTGAGCACAGGTATTCCATTCAAGATTCCAAGGAATTGAGAAATATCCATCTGATTCATGAAATGTATGTGTAGACAGTTTCTCTTGAGGTCTGTTTAATGGTGAAACATGTTTAGACGTGGTAGGTGTAGCATAGTCAGCAAACAATGATGATTCATGATCATTCATCAAGTCCAGTCTTGGCTTTTTCAAATCAAGAGGATGAACTATTAAATGTCGAAAAGTGAGGCTAATTCGAACGTCTTTAATAGCAGGTTCTGCTCCGATGCCGTGTGTGAATAATTCGTTGGTAGGTGGCAACATGTTGTAGAAGGATCCATGTTCTAGCTTGATAAATGTCGAGGGTACACTAGGTCTCTTGAATTCAATAGTTCTTTGAGCACCAAAACTGAGTACTGTGATAGGGAACACAGCATTTAAGCTGGATTCATTATCTTTGTGGTGACTGATATAGGTAGTTCCATCCTGGTACAAATTAAGTAGCACATAGTTAAAAGTACAGGCTGTTTCTCTTTCCACTTTATCACGAAGTTCAATCATAAGTGAAGTCCAAGGTTTGGAGGGCACGCTTGTTCCACTGAAGGCATAGCTGGTATTGGGATCTCCATAAGCTAAAACCAATCGCTTAGGTTTCACATCCTTTCCTCGCAAATGAAAAGTAGGTTTGTAGAATGGTAATGTTTTTAACTCCGTCAAATAACGATCAGCATGGGCTTTCTCTATAAAGTCACTTATATATTGGACGTTCAAGCCATTATCCGAAAAGATGATTGAAGACATTTTTACACGTTAAAAATCACTGAGCAAGCAAGTCAAGGAATATTCACGAACTAAGCAGGAACACCGAGGCAGGAACAATGATTCCACACGATATGTTCGACCTTATATAGGGGTTGTTATCTGATAATCTTATCACTGATTAGATAAGCTCGCGCATGCGTAGTGATATGCCAGGTGATGTCATGAAGGCACAGGATAGGATGATCTCACTTGTGGGGATTCCCCATTAGATAAGATGAACAGTTTAAGCAGTGGTCAGTACAAGACATGTTTTCTTCAATCTGGTGTGTAAGTATTTTTTTCATTCATTTGTATTGTAATTCAGTTTATTATATTTTAATCAAGTTTATTGCCTATATTTTAAACATGTATTTTATAGAAATAATGACACAGATGTAAAATCAAGATAGTTTATTCAAACAATACGCTTTTAAAAGTTTGTACATTCAGGTTACATAAAAAGTGATCGCTAACAAAATCCACTTTCTTTAAAAACATGGACAGTACATCATCAAAATTAACCAGCATTAAAATTATATCTCCAACCTGTTTAAATTTTTCACGGTTGTTAAATGTAAAACACGAATGCAGGCTAACACTTGGATGTCTAAAAACACATCCCGTACATTGATAAATTTCATTAAATATACTTATAATATTATTCTCGATGTAGAAAATTAGTTTAGACCATAACACAAATTCATTTTCTTGTGTCATTGTAGCCTGTTTACATTTTTTCTTTAATAAGTTAGTTAAATGTTTTTCATATTGGTGATGAATCAATTTCATATTCAGTTTATAGGCTTTTTCTTTTAATTGTTCTAATTGATAATTGTTTAATTTGATATGAGACTCGTTCGTTAAACTTTTAAGACACATAACAGAATTATCCTCATTTAAAACTAACATTTTGTTATTGCTAACGAAGGAGGAACTTTTGTATCTTAAATTAAAGGCAACGATTTTATATTGGAACTCATACCAAGTCTGGATGTCCATAGTAATTCCATTCTGGGTGGGAATTCCTTCAGACGTAAATTCGCTTATGTGGATAGAATAATCAGAATTCTGTAACTCGAACCCTAAAAAGATTGAGTTTCCAAGTTCTTTCCAAAATACAAATGAGTCATCATTCGAAGCATGAGCTGTTGATTCTTGTAGTGGTTCTTGAATGGCGTCTTGCAAAGGTTCTTGAATAAGTTCATGGGATGTCGTTGGGGTAGAAGGTTTTGCAAAGTTAAAGTCAATGAAAAATTCTTTCAATATATCCTTGGTGGGCTGGCTCACAACAGGTGTCCGGAAAAGAGGTTGTTTCATCAATGTAGACAAGGCCTTCAGTACTTTCAATTCTAGATACCAAAGGTGAATCTACACAAGAACGTTTATTAGGCGAAAGCACTTGTTCTTCGTGATTTCTTTTTGCCATGATACAATCTTCTTTAAAGTTTATACGGAATTAGCTGAGGTGTCAGGATCCAGGTTGAAAAATCAGTCTCAGTTACAGTTGAAAGGCTTAACCCAATCATATAACTCGAAAAATAGATGACGTCATAAATTACTTTGTTTTCTCATAGGAAGCACATACTTGTTGTAATAAATTACAAAGTCGATTAATCAGTACTCTACGTTGATCATCTTTTTGCTGTTTGGAAGTCCTGGCCGTTTTCTTCGGTTTGGAAGTGTTATGAATCTTCTTGTGTTTATACAAATCAATGTATCGTGGAAACATCATATTGCACAATTATATGTCCTTGAATGAGTCTTAGCATGATTTCGTAAATCCTATTTCCAAATGAGGTAAGAACTTTTTCATCTGAGTGATGGGTCATGTGTCTATTAAACTTTGTAGAATAGCCTTTCTTGCAAATCTCACAAAAATGGGGTAACTTGATCTCTCTTGTTTCACTTCAATACTCGAAACAGGTTCCTCTTTGGGTGTAATGTCTATCGTTAGAGGTTCTTCTTTGGGTATCAGGAAGGATATTTGATTTTCTACACTAGACATTTTTTTAAATCCACTTAAATCATACAACCTTGCACATCAACGACAATGTAATGAATAATGTAATGAACAGGATTCACATCAATTTATACCAATCTAGGGGGCGCGCATGATTATAAAAAATCCAGTGTGATTGGTTCGTGAATAAATAGTTATCATTGGTTAATAATCTACAAAAATAATTCGCACACTAAAAACGTATGACCTGCACATATGGTGATATCACAGACCTCTTCTTTTAAAATACTTTCAGAGACATGAAATCATAGCACAATGGTTAAGATAACGCAAATCAGTGTGCTATGATTTCATTTTGTGAGGGTTCGATCCTCAGCCAGACTTTTCGTAAAAGTACTAAATTCAAACGATAGATGGCAGCATCAAAAATGTATTGTTATTTTCCCATTCAAATCTAAAATTCTACCCGCTATTATATACTCTAGTTGAAAAAAAAATTTCTAAGTTCCCCAATTAAAATTAATTAAATTTGTAATTCGTTAAAATTCACCTTGCACTCTCGTTGAAAAAAAGAATTGCTTCGAAAAATTTCTAAGTTCCTCAATTAAAATTAATTAAATTTCTAATTCGCTAAAATAAATCCCTTGAAACATACCTCGTATTCTAGTAGGAAATTCTCCGCGAAAAAAAAAATTCTTCAAAAAATTTCTAAGTTCACTAATTAAAATTAATTATCATTAATCCCCTTATCTTAGGTGGTGGAGGAGGGCACTTTGAGAGGAGGTGGGCACTTCGCGAGGAGAAGAGCACTTCGGGAGGAGGTGGGCACTTCGGGAGGAGGAGAGCACTTCGGGAGGAGGAGGGCACTTTGGGAGGAGGAGAGCACTTCGGGAGGAGGAGGGCACTTTGGTAGGAGGAGGAGGAGGGCACTTCGGGAGGAGGAGCCCTCCTCCCTCCTCACTCCACACTCCACCTCCTGGGGTGAAACTGTCATTTCTTCTCTACTGATATGGTGAAATGATCTAAAACGATCGACCGCCCTTTAACCCCTTTGGGGGGGGGGGGGATTTTCCCGAATCCTTTCTTATTGCTTGCCTAGGTCATAACAGCAATCTACTTTCCAAATTTCGTGATCCTGACTTTAGTCGTTTCAGCGGAGCGTTGATGAGTCACTCAGTCTCAGGTGTTCTCTCTTTATATAATAGTATATATAGATTTTGGAAAGGGAAAGTGGCGCCAATCTAGTTTTGGCCCTGTCTGGCGGGTCGTTAGCTAGATTGACCTGTTGAATTTAAGTATGTTTGTTCTTACAGATAGTTCGAAGTCTTGTTTTAATTGGAAAAAGAGTCCATAGATAAAGAAAAATAAGTTTAAAATCCCAATGGACTTTACCCGTGTCACGTCATCTGCGAGGCTAGAGCTCCTATAAAGGAGCCTTAATCGAGGCTAACGAAAAAGAAAGGCTACCGCGGTGATTTATCGCGACCTACGTTATACACGGCCGGTGCAGCGATTTTACAAAACATCACGCGTAGAGCGATTGGAGACGATGTCGAATGGTGATTGGTCGACTGCCCGAGACGATGTAGGAGGAGCTTAATGCGCTTGAAGAGGATATTTTTCATTTCGTTGAAGATTCATAAGAGAGTCTGATCTTGCATATTCATGTTTGCTTTATTTTTAATGTACTTAGGACATATTAAACGTGTCTAACAAAAAATTATTAACTTAATCCAATTAAAAGAAAACAATCCATATGTACAAGTATAATTTGAAACAGCAAATAAAATACTTCTAGCTCTTGTATTTTCAGAGCTCATTATCTAATTCAACTTTTTTTTTTTTTTTTTTTTTTTTTTTTTTAATAAAACTGATATTTTAATTGTAAAGGTTGATGAAAACTAATTTAAATTTGTAGTAGCTTGTGTACATTTTTTAAGGGAAAAAAACTTTACGTCCAGCATAATTTATTGATACATAACAAACCTTACATGAAGTTAAACATATTTAATTTATAAATTATTATATTCTTTAATATCTATAATCTATAACTTCCAATTTTCAAATAAAGATGACATGTTTGCATTTTTTTGTAGTTTTTATTTTAAATTTTACTAGGGGGCCTACCCCCTGCGAGCTACGCACGCCAACCCCCGCTCAGACTTCGAGGCCTCTAAAAACATGACAGCGTGCTTTATTTTAAAAATATTGGTAAATCTGTAATTGGGTTGCCATGCTTTTAACGTTTTAATTGGGCCTTTTTTGATTATCATGGTCTCATACACAGTTGTTGCGACAACTGACGACTGTTTTCGGGATTGATAAGTAAAATCAATTACAACTTGAAAATCAGCTTGTATAAAATGGTTAGGTTTAAACTGTGGCTACCTCTCGGACTTTTATAACAACGATCTGTATTCTATTCTTCCTTTGTGTTTAAGGATGGGAAAAATTCCATCTGCTTGTGAATAACATTAAAATCCACGGTATTGAAAAGTACTATGTTATAGACATTTTCAGTAAGAGGTTTTAATTTTCTCTCTATTTTAGTGCACCATCATGCATATTTCCATGTTATTTTAAATGTGTAAATTATTTATTTTAATTAATATGTATATACGAATTTTCTAATAATTATTTATCATACAAAATTAATTAAATATTTTGTGCATGCATGCCTGCATTTATTCGGCATCAATTGATGAGATATTTAAACAAATTTGCTACCCGCGATAATTTTACACCATGTTATGTCACTTGAATATTGTTCATAAGAAAATCGGGTACTTTTCCAGTATAGAATCCTTTGCTTTTAGGTTTGGCGTAATTCGAGCTTCAAAAAGGGATAGATTCGTTAATATACATAGATTTGTTGCCAAAAGTTATGAAAACAAACCCAATGAACTTTTGGTGCTTTTCTATTATAGGGGACTTGACGCTTTTTTAAAAGGCTTGGCGGAAAAAACCAAGCAGGATATTTTATTCTCCTTCCGTTCAGTTGGGCAATTATTATTTTATATATTCGTTTGAAATATCCGAATTAGTGATTTTATAAATTCGTTTAATTAAATTTTACAAAAAAATAACAATATGATATCAATAAATAATAATTACTATTGATTCCTTTTTCCTCTTTTCTTTTGCGTTTGCATAAATGACGTCATTTGGACAAATTTATTCAAAATATTTTCAGTTTATAAATTAAATTAAATGCTGACAGACGATAGAAATGACGATAGAAATGACGATAGAAATGTGATTTTTTTTTCAAATTTTCCATAAAAAACATAATTTAATCACAATCTTGTCTTCATTATTGATTGAAATAAAAGATAAATTCAATTTCAATTTGAAAATGACGAATAAAAAGAAATCAATAATCCCTATCGGGATCCTTTTCAATTTTTTTCCCTTTTTTGTCACAAAAAACTGAGTAATTAGTTGCCATCATTACAGAAATGTCATTAAAATTAGAAAAAAATTAATATCTCGAAAACTAATTCCAATTTCAAAATTCTATTACCAGTTTTGACATCCGCGGATTTTTATGGACAATTGGTATTAATTTCACCATCAAGCGTTTAATATTTTATTAAAAATAGCCCTGAAACATAATCAGTCGTTTCATAAAATCGTTTCATAAAATCGTTTCATAAATTTGTTTCATAAAATCGTTTCACAAATTCGTTTCATTAGGATTTTATATATATAGGGTAGATTGGTATTAATTTCACCATCAAGCGTTTAATATTTTATTAAAAATAGCCCTGAAACATGATCAGTCGTTTCATAAAATCGTTTCATAAATTTGTTTCATAAAATCGTTTCATAAATTTGTTTCATAAAATCGTTTCACAAATTCGTTTCATTAGGATTTTATATATATAGGGTAGATTTATAGTAAATACTAACTACAATTAGCTAGAATTAAACAAAGAAAAACATTATTTCACAAGAATAAACTGAAAGCACAGCAAATAAATGTTAGCTTTCTGAATGTTTAATTAATAAAGAAAATAAAATTACTTGGTTGTTAAAAACTTTTTGAACTGTGCTATTTCATAAAATCAACATATACATAAGCAATGCAGTTTTCAGATTTTTATATAGTTACTAGGGGGCCTACCCCCTGCGAGCTACGCTCGCCAACCCCCGCTCAGACTTCCAGGCCTCTAAAAACATGACAGCGTGCTTCGTTTTAAAAATATTGGTAAATCTGTAATTGGGTTGCCATGCTTTTAACGTTTTAATGGGGCATTTTTTTATTATCATGGCCTCATACACAGCTGTTGCGACAACTGACGACTGTTTTAGGGATTGGTAAGTAAAATCAATTACACCTTGAAAACCAGCTTGTATAAAATGGTTAGGTTTAAATTGTGGCTACCTCTCGCACTTTTATAACAACGATCTGTATTCTATTCTTCCTTTGCGTTTAAGGATGAGAAAAATTCCATCTGCTTGTGAATAAGAACCACGGTATTGAAAATGTTATAGACATTTTCAGTAACAGGTTTTAATTTTCTCTGTATTTTAGTGCACCATCATGCATATTTTCATGTTATTTTAAATATGTAAATTATTTATTTTAATTAATATGTATATACGAATTTTCTAATAATTATTTATCATACAAAATTAATTAAATATTTTGTGCATGCATGCCTGCATTTATTCGGCATCAATTGATGAGATATTTAAACAAATTCGCTACCCGCGATAATTTTACACCATGTTATGTCACTTGAATATTGTCCATAAGAAAATCGGATACTTTTCCATTATAAGATCCTTTGCTTTTAGGTTTGTCGTAATTCGAGTTTCAAAAACGAATAGATTCGTTAATATACATATATTTGTTGCCAAAAGTTATGAAAACAAACCCAATGAACTTTTGGTGATTTTCTATAATAGGGGCCTTGACGTTTTTTTAAAAAGCTTGGCGCAATTCGGGCATCAGAAAGTGAGATTTGGTGCCCAATTACATAAACAGCCATGGAAACAAATTCGACAATTTTTTTTGTTTATATGCGTATTTTAATTATACGTATATTATTATTGTTTTTTCTATACAAATTACTTCTGATTATATATAAAATAGGATAAATGACATTTTACGCTAAACAAATTGTATAAATATTGAAAAAATGCTTCTGTATACGAAATGACAAAGTAAATAGGTTGACAGAAAGTATGTTGCCAAATTTCCTTTTCCGCCAAGGCTATTTTCTCTGTTTCGTCAAGGCCCCATATACGGGAAAAGCACCGAACTTTTATGCTTGTTTATACATGTATTTATATGTATATATACAATTTATTTATAATTGTCTTTCAATTTACCTCTTTTTGTACATAAAAATAGATAAATGGCTTCTTTATATTAAATAAATTGTATAAACATAAATGACGTATTTACATAAATGACGTCATTTGGACGAATTTATTCAAAATATTTTCAGTTTATAAATTAAATTAAATGCTGACAGACGATTTAATCCTGACGATAGAAATATGATTTTTTTTTTTTTCAAATTTTCGTGAAAAACATAATTTAATCACAATCTTGTCTTCATTATCGATTGAAATAAAAGATAAATTCAATTTCAATTTGAAAATGACGAATAAAAAAAAATCAATAATCCCTATCGGGATCCTTTTTTATTTTTTTCCCTTTTTTGTCACAAAAAAACTGAGTAATTAGTTGCCATCATTACAGAAATGTCATTAAAATTAGAAAAAAATTAATATCTCGAAAACTAATTCCAATTTCAAAATTCTATTACCAGTTTTGACATCCGCGGATTTTTATGGACAATTGGTATTAATTTCTCCATCAAGCGTTTGATATTTTATTAAAAATAGCCCTGAAACATAATCAGTCGTTTAATCAGTCGTTTCATAAAATCGTTTCATAAATTCGTTTCATAAAATCGTTTCACAAATTCGTTTCATTAGGATTTTATATATATAGGGTAGATTTATTTCATAAAATCAATATATACTTAAGAAATGAAGATTTCAAATTTATATATAGTTTTAAATTTTTTACTGAACTTAAAGGTTTATTAAACAAACTATTTCCTTCATATCTTTAAGTCAAGACAGCGTAAAATACAAAATTTTCATACAAATTTATTTAATTTTGGAATTATTTTTTCTTTTTACAATTAAAAACTTGCAAACATTGCATGCATCCACTGCAAAATTTAACTGAAAAAAAAAATCTCATTCAGTATTTAAATAATTTAAAAAGCTATACAAATTACACTTGAACGCCTAAAATCCATACAACTTCTAAGCCGTTAAAAATACACATACACATGTAAATTTATTTTTTTATTTAAATAATTTAAATGGTTTATTACAAAACATAAACCCTCCAATATGTAATAATAATGCTCACAAAATGTGTAGTGGCGCCATCTGTTCGTAAAATAAGCAATTAATTATTCAACATTTTTTTTAATCAATAAGCAATTAATCATTCAACATTTATTTTCTGCAAAATAGAAATAATGATAACTATATTTATTATTACTAGTGTTAGATAGATTTATCTCCTTTACTTTCACTATTATTATTTGCAATACAGTTGTGAAATGATGCCATTGTATGCTTTATTTAATCTATTTATAATAATTTAGTTTGGTTGTTATTGTTTTTAGCCTAAATGTACCAAAACTAACATGTAAAATCTTGAAATCAACACAATCCCTGTATATGATTTTCTGCTATTCCAATTTTCACAAAATTCTTGAGATCACGATGACATTAAAATATATATTACTGATGTAGACGACATATACCAAAAAAAAAAAAAAAAAAAAAAAAGACTACTGATGTAGACGACATATACAAAAAAAATAAAAATAAATAAAAAGGAAGAAGAAGCAGAAACAGAAATAAAAACAAAAAGTCCTAGCTTCCGGATTTTAATAGTTTAACCAAAAAAGTTTTGTTTCTATTACACATTATTAATAACAGATAACATTAACATACATGTAATGTTTGGGCTTGTACGAAGTGTATCAACCGAAACATAAGATCATATTTCAAGGTGTGTCTAAAAAACCCAAGTTTCTCTTTAACACAGATTGGTTTATTTTTCTCATAGTTTATATCTTGCTAATTAATCACAAGAGAATGTATAACAAACCTTTACGCAAAAATATCAATTATATATTTTAATAATAATATCAATTATATATTTTAATAATAATATTAATTATATATTTTAATAATAATATTAATTATATATTTAAATAATAATATTTATTTATATTAATTATATATTTAAATAATAACATTTATTTATATTAATTATACGTTTAAATAATAATACTTATTAATATTAAATGTATATATTTAAATAAAAATATTAATTAATATTAATTATACTTATTTAAATAAAAATAATAATCAAAAATTTAAATAATAAAATAATAGAAAAAAAACTTTAAATATGGTAATCTTCCACAACTTTATCACTACAGATAAACCAGTAATTCGTAAAAAGAATTTTAGTAAATTAATAGAGATTTTTAAGAATAATGCTTAATTTTAAAAGATGAAAACTTTAATTAATTAATTCTGCTAATTTGATAATCATCTGTTACTAAAGTTCTAATAAAAAAAAAATTAATGAAAGTTTAGGAGTTATTGCATTTTAATAAATGTTCGTATAGTTATTAAAAAATAGCTTATATGAATTAAAATTTAATTTAATTCTTGAAATTATCTGATATTAAATTTTATTGTATGTAATAAAAATTGTAATTTTTATTTACCTTAATTATAATTATAATTTAACATTGTTGAACTTAATTCTAATTAAAATTTAATTATCTAATTGACAATAAAATATTTCAGAGCAATTGATAAAGATTAACTGATCTTTATATCAATGCTTAAGAAGCACTCTTAATAAATATTCTTTATTAACTAATTCAATAAAGATCAAAGCAAAGCTCTAAAAATTGGAAAGGTCACAACTTGATACATCAAAATTACGAGCCTGGTGCTTTAACCACCATACAAGATCTAACACAAGATTACTAGCTTTTAATACACTTGTTCATTTAATACGCTTTAACTCCTCCCCTCAACAACTACGTAATCATATTTTAGCCAATCATCATTCGACTACGCCTACAATCGCTATACGCGTGATGGTTTGTAAAATCGCGCCGGTGGATGACATTTAAAACGTCACATGGAGTGGATCATTTTTACCCGGTGATAGGTTCAAAGTGACGCACCCACCGTTTTGCACCAATCGCTGTGTAAAATTGATCCACTCCATGCGACGTTTTAAACGTCATGCACCGGCCGTATATAACGTAGATCGCGACTTTAGGCGTATCTTTTTTTACAGACCGCCGGAGTCATGTGGTGCTCGAATGCACCATTGCAGGTGTACGAAAATAGAGCTCCTATAATACAGGCTGACGCATCCTCGCAGATATGTGTCTCAAAGTCGAAAAACCAAGCTAATTTTCCGCCATTTAACATCCAGCCTCTTTCAGAAGGTGGAGGAACGAGGCCTTAGGCAACCCCAGCTCCGGCAGCGGTAGATTGAGATGCTGAACTGAGACCCGAATAATGCGAAACAAAATGGATATGCGTCAGCTCCTATTATAGGAGCCTTATACGAAAAGAGTATCACGTCACTCTAGCGGTCTGTAAAAAAAGATAAGTGGAATGCACCGCGGTAGCCTGTCTTTTTCGTTAGCCTCGGGGTATATAGAAGAAAAACTCCAATAGGCGGGAAGATCATTTTAACACAGCTTCCCCTTCGTCCAATAAACAGTCTTTTTCGGAGGCCATATACCCGCAAGAGGCATGGCTGTTGCCACTCGTGAGTAAAGTTTATATTTTAATGTGCATTTCTTTACCAAATTTTGGTTGGTTTAGGGTAGGGTGTTTCTATATGAGATTGGCGACATACGATGCTCAGATTGTGTTTGTCCAAACTATAGTAAACCTACATTCCAGAACTTGGCGATACTCATCTGGAATAATTCGATTATACGAATGATACAAGTTAACAAACATTAGCTTGGCGATAATAGCTGGCTCGCCAAGATTCTTGGCGATTCGCTTTTGTCCAGAATCGTCTTTAACCAATAATATTTTATATTCCGTACGTCGCCACTTTCACATCGAGGTACCCTAGTTTAGGATTCTGAAGGAGTGATGATCTCAGTTATACTTCATTTATGATCCGCCATATGCCCGTGCAGTCTCTATTCTAACTTCCTGGGAGGGGGGTTTTTCTGATTTTTTTTTTTTTAGATAATTTTATTTTATTTTATTATGAGATGGTATAATTAATTTTATTATGAGATGGTACGCAGGATGGAACGCAGCCATACTCAACCTGCAGCCCGCGGGCCGCATGTGCCTGGTGATCTCTTATGTGTGGCCCGAAACATACAATTGAGTTGTGTATAAAAGGTAATTTTGACTTTGTCTGTTCTTTTATATATTTTTATGGGAAGACAAAATATGCCTTGTTATTTACAATTAATTTAAAATTATTTTAAAACATCCTATTTATGTCATTTATTATGTCAAAAATAATTTTTTTACAAGTAGTCTTATTTGCGTTAGAGTGGTGTATGTTATGAATTTGTATATACTAGTGTATTTTTTAATCTTCAAGATTAATCAAACTTTTTTTTTATTAGTAAAATATGCACTATGTATTTTTATATTTAACAAGAATGAAAAATAATGCGTCAAGCATAGATTATGTAATACTTTCCAACACTTCCAAAATAATTTTGCAAATCTTTACCGTAAGGTGTAAGATGATATCTAACTAAACAATTTTGAAAACGCATAACCTATTTAAAAATCCAATTTCAGGAATGACCAACACTATTCGGAGAAATATCCGAGCTCTTTTGTGCAGCCCTGTGTAGGATCTATAGATTTGTATATAGACTAAACAGAATGCTAAATTTGAGTTCATTTAGGAAACGCGTAGCACAGTTTAAAATTTCCCTTCTGGAATTTCCAACACTAAACGGAAATAGACATGAACTTTTGTGCTGCCCTGTATACAATCTATACAATTTATACACACCCATAGTAATAGACAAAAAATGAGTTCAATTTAAAAACGCGTTCAGCAATTGAAAAAGCATTCCCAGCCATTATTATTAATAAGCAGTACTTTAACCGAATTCTTTTGTGTGTCCCTGTCAATGAACGAGGAAAGCTACACACACACTATTCTATAGTAAGTCTCTTGTAATCCACGTTAGTGTTATATATCCATTTCAATATGTTTGAAATAGTGAAACATTATTATTAAAATAAACTGCAAACGATTTTTCGTCATAGACCGTCGTGTAACGGAATTCTTTTGAATATACCTGTAAAGGAACTATACGTGCTATGCACACCCCATTCTATAATTAGTTACTTTTAGTGCAACTCAGTGATCTATATCCATTTCAATACGTTTGAAATTGTGTAACATTATTAAAATAAACCTCAAATGATTTTTCCCTATAGACCGCCCTGTAACGGAATTCTTTTGAGTGTCCCTGTAAAAAAACTCTAAGTGCTACACACTTCATTTTCAATACCGGAGATCCCACAGTAAACCTCAATAACCTATATCAACTGCATGACGATCCGAGCATAATTACGCAAGTTAGAGCACGGACAGACAGACAGACAAACCGAATTCACAAACACTTTTGAACTATGTTGGAAAGTGTAAAAAGGGTAAAAAGTGTTTGCGTTCAGAAAAAGTCTGATTTATTATAAAAAATATTCCAATTTTATTACCTTTAGAGCTTGGAAATTCTTAATTATTATATTAATAGATTTTATAATTATTATGTATCTAATACTGATTAAATTAATTTTGTTGTATTGTCTTGTTATACTACTTTTATTATCTTACTATTACAGTTACCTTTAAAGTAAAAAAATATTATAAGTATATTGTGTTGCCGCTCACTAATGTCGCAAACATACGTTTGCGGCACCCGAGAAGAAAAGGTTGCCACCGAAGTGATTACGTCACTCGTATGCTTTCGTCTGCTATGGGCCACAAATGGCCGATTTCTAATGATAGATCACATGAGAAATTATTTTAAAAAATCTTATTAAAACAAATATTTTTTTCTGAAATTTTAATCCTTTGATTTGCATACATTGATATAAGAAGTACTATTTGCTGAAATGTGATTAAATTATTTGTAGCTCAAATTTATGTTTTTTAGTTTTAAAATTTAAAAACGCCGAAGTTCATACACATCATCCTAGCAATTTAAGATTTAGGGGTAGCGCCATCTAGGATCAGTAATCTCAAAGAAAGTAGAATCAGTCTCGGATATTTTTCTGCTTTTTACAGATTATATGAATTTATTAATTTCTTTTTAATCGATTTAAATGATTTTTAAATAACTTATTTACTTTTATATTTTTTTACTGAATATTTAAGTTTTTGAATCATTTAAAATTTTTATAGAACAGAATTGATATTTTAACCCTTTCACCGTTTGAAGATTTTCCAATATTTCTATAAATATGTTGTAAATCTCAGAATATATATATTTTTTAATCGCTGTTTGATGCTATAATATCTTTTATAACTCCTCATTCTATATACGGTTCAAAAAAGTATTATGTTAAAAATATTTTTGTCTACAGCCATTTTAACATGATTACATGAAACGGAAAAACACGGACCTAACGCTTAAAGGGTATCATAAAATACAAATTTATTTACCTTCATAATGATAGAAAATTTTGTATTCAGTAAAAATCTTAGGAACTAAAAAGTGTTAATGTTATATTGCTTTTCCATACATATATTTACAAATATGACAGTCAGATTAGAAATGTCAGAATGTTAAAATTCAGCGATTATTTTATAAAATCATGTTTGCTTATAAAGTTTCTTTTGGTTGTTAGATGGGTAGATTAATTACTTTATTTTTTTTTTTCAAATTAAAGATTATGACATTAGTAAATTATCTTTTATGTTACGGCAGTTTGAGGGGGTGGAGGGATAAAGTGTTTAGGAGGTTCTAAAGTGTAAAGATTTTAAAAATGTTTTAGCAGTTTATATACATATATTTGTTGCATATTTCTGCACTGTAAATTAATTATTATTTCTATTGCTCAAATCTGATATAGGTATGTCGAAGATATTATATATATTTTTTTATAAACAAACATGATTTTTTATAGCATGTTAAATTGCTAAATTAAAAATTTGCTTGTAAAAAAAAAAAAAAAAAAAAAGTATAAAGTTTTTTTTATGGATATTTTGGATAAATTAGATTTTTCCACGTTTTTTAATTAAAGATTATGACTACTATCAAACTATTTTCTTTCTTACTCTCTTTGCCTCCATATATAATTAACACTATTTAGTTTTCTGAGTTTCTTATTAAACAACAGATTTTGCACAGTACACAAGGTAAATAAATTATAAATAATGATCAGATTAATAAAAATATTAATTTCCGTAAAACATTTTAAATGATTGAAAATCATAAATATTTAGTAAATAAAAATCTAGATAAATAAGTTACTTTAAAATAATATCACATAAATAAGAGAATGATGACCTTTACTGATCGCAGATGGCGCCACCACTAGACCTTTCTTCGATATATTATTTTTTGGATTGGGACGTTAGCGTTTGGAAATTTTAAAACATAAATTACACAAATCTGAGCTAAAAAATACCTTAATTACACTTACGCAAATGATACCTCTTATATCAAGCTATCCTAATCAAGGGATAAAAGTTTTAGAAAACTAATATATTTTTTAATATGATTTTTTAAAACAATTTCCCTATGCGCCTATGTGTCTCGCGTGGCCGTAGCAGACGACAAGAGATAAATGACGTCACACTTCGGTAGCGTTTCGTACATTTGGTAATAAAGATAAATTAATCTCAGTTTTATTTTCTAATACTTTTAAATATTTTAATAATGAAAAACTTTGACTGGGATTACGGTGCCTCGCTATCTTAAATCTTACACTCGATCTTAGGATGGGTGTTCCTGCGATCTATCTTAACTTCGGTGCCTCATCGTAAGTCCTCCTGCTTCAGCGGCGATTTTACAAACCATCATGCGTAGAACGATTGGAGGCGATGTTGAATAGTGATTGGTCGACTGCCTGAGACGATGTAGGAGGAGCTTAATGCGCTTGAAGAGGATATTTTTCATTTCGTTGAAGATTCATAAGATCGTCTGAGCTTGTATATTCATGTTTGCTTTATTTTTAATGATGCTTAGGACATATTAAACTTGTCTAACAAAATAATATTAACTTAATCCAATTAAAAGAAAACAATCCATGTGTACAAGTATAATTTGAAACAGCAAATCAAATACTTCTAGCTCTTGTATTTTCAGAGCTCATTACCTAATTCAATCCTGTTTTTTTTTTTTTTTTTTTTTTTTTTTTAAGAAAAATAAAACTGATATTTTAATTGTAAAGGTTATTGAAAACTAATTTAAATTTGTAGTAGCTTGCGTACATTTTTTAAGTGAAAAAACTATACGTCCAGCTTAATTTATTGATACATAACAAACCTTACATAAAGTAAAACATATTTCATTTATAAATTATTATATTCTTTAATATCTATAATCCATAACTTCCAATTTTCAAATAAAGATTACATGTTTACATTTTTTTATAGTTTTTATTTTAAATTTTATTTATAGTAAATATTCACTACAATTAGATAGAATTAAACAAAGAACAACATATTAAACATTATTTCACAAGAATAAACTGAAAGCACAGCAAATAAATGTTAGCTTTTCTGAATGTTTATTATTATTTTTTTAATCATCATAATTGAATTAATAAACGAAAATAAAATTACTAGGTCGTTAAAAACTTTTTGAACTGTGTTATTTCATAAAATCAACATATACTTAAGCAATGCATTTTTCAGATTTTTATATAGTTTGTTGTTTCATAAAATCAATATAAACTTAAGAAATGCAGATTTCAAATTTATATATATAGTTTTAAATTTTTTACTGAACTTAAAGGTTTATTAAACAATTTCTTTCATATCTTTAAGTCAAGACAGCGTAAAATACAAAATTTGCCACACAAATTCATTTAATTTTGGAAATATACTTTACTAATTTTTTCTTTTTACAATTAAAAACTTGCAAACATTGCATGTTTGCAAAATTTGGCAAAAGTTATCTGAAAAAAAAAAAAATCTCATTCAGTAATTAAATAATTTAAAAAGCTATACAAATTACACTCGAACGCCTAAAATCCATGCAACGTCTAAGCCGTTGTGTAGTGGCGCCATCTGTTCGTAAAATGAAGTATTAAAACAAAAATATAAAATAAATCTAAGATATGAGATTTTAGTTTCGGAGCGATTTTTTAAAAATCCAGAATAAGTAAAGGTTTTCTAAGCATAGCTCTTAAAATCAATAATATTTGGTTAAAACCAATTTTTAAAGCGATTTGAACATCTTAATAAAATGATACCTAACCTTTTTTTTTTTTTAATAACAACCTTTAAGATATGATAGATCTACCAAACAAATACAACATTAAGAATAAATATGAATTCTGAAATTAAATTGCATTAAAATACTTTTTATTAAAAATGAGAGCTATAATAATGAACTTCATAGATTTTATGCAGTTATGTTCAAGTAAAACCTCCCCCCCCCCCCAATATAGTTTTAAACCCTGGGGTTGCTGAAGACCAAAATTACTGAATTAATGCATAATGAATAATAATCTTGAAATTTTAGACCAGCACAGTTATTGAACTAAACAGGAATTAATTATAACCTAAAAAAGGACATGCTGTGATTTTAAAATAAGCAATTAATCATTCAACATTTTTTCCCCCCACAAAATTAAAATAATGATAACTATATTTATTATTACTAGTGTTAGATAGATTTATCTCCTTCATTTTTACTATATTTAAATAATATTTATTTATATTAATTATATGTTTAAATAATAATACTTATTAATATTAATTGTATGTATTTAAATAAAAATATTAATTAATATTAATTATATTTATTTTAATATAAATAATAATTAAAAATTAAATAATAAAATAATAGACAAAAAAATTAAATATGGTAATCTTCCACAACTTTATCACTGCAGATCAACCAGTAATTGGCAAAAAGAATTTTAGTAAATTAATAGAGATTTTTAAGAATAATGCTTAATTTTAAAAGATGAAAACTTTAATTAATTAATTCTGCTAATTTGATAATCATCTGTTACTAAAGTTCTAATACAAAAAATATTTTTAATGAAAGTTTAGGAGTTTTTGCATTTGAATAAATGTTCGTATAGTTATTAAAAAATAGCTTATATGAATTAAAATTAAATTTAATTCTTGAAATTTATCTGATATTAAATTTTATTGTATGTGATAAAAATTTAATTTTTATTTACCTTAATTATAATTTATAATTTAATATTGTTTAACTTAATTCTAATTAAAATTTAATTATCAAATTGAGAATAAAATATTGCAGAGCAATTGATAAAGATTAACTGATCTTTATATCAATGCTTAAGAAGCATTGTTAATAAATATTCTTTATTAACTAATTCAATAAAGATCAAAGCAAAACTCTAAAAATGCAAAAAAAAAAAATCAGCAAGGACACAACTTGATGCATCAAAATTACGAGCCTGATGCTTTAACCACTATACTAGATCAGACACAAAAATTTACTAACTTTTAACATACTTATTCATTTAATACGCTTTAACTCCTCCCCTCAATGACAACGTAACCATCTTTCAGCCAATCACTATTCGACACCGCCTACAATCGCTCTACGCGTGATGTTTTGTAAAATCGCGCTTCAGCGTAAGTCCTCTTCCACTCAACCAATCAGAAGTCACAGTTAGGTTTGCTATGGTTGCGCGCGCATACACTTGCGCTTCGTCGTAAGATAGCTTTCCAAGGCTAACGAAAAAGAAAGGCTACCGCTGTGCTTTACGAGTATCTTTTTTTACAGACCGCCGGAGTCACGTGATGCTCGAATGCACCAATGCAGGTGTACGAAAAGAGCAACACGTCACTCTAGCGGTCTGTAAAAAAAGATAAGTGGAATGCACCACGGTAGCCTGTCTTTCTCATTAGCCTCGATAGCTTTCAGGTTAGCGTAAAATCGCGAGGCACTGCAATACGGATTACGCTTTGTTTATATCGTAAGTCAGACTTACGCTCAAGATTGATCTTAAGCGAGGCACCGCAATAAGGAAAGGGCAACTGACGTCACTGTTGGTTAAATTACTGTTGGTTTGGGAGAAAAACCTGTTCGTTGTTTACGACTCCTACAGTACACATGAGACGGAGCAATTTGATTGGTCTACGTTAAACTGATCTGTGATATGATTGGCCTACGTCGCCATGACGATTCCTGCAATGATAGCTGCGACAAAAATGCAGTGGTAGATTGGTTGATGGAACTGTTTGTTTGTAAACATGTCCTTTCCTTATCCCAGCCTTTAACATGCAGTTTTTATATTTAACCCTTTCCGGCACACACAAAGTCTGTTCGTAAAATGAGAAATTGATGACTGACACCGGAATTTACAAACGACTTTTTTAGAAAATACGAACTCCTGATTTTAAGCTTTCATTATAGAAACAAAATTTTATTAAAATATTCTTGGTGCCGAATGCAAGTTTGGAATTAAAACTAGGTGTGCCTGGATTGGGATCACTGTGCCGGAAAGGGTTAAAAGCATGGCGACGCGACACCTATATTATAGGGTAGATGGAAATGATGCAACAGATCTACATTGGAGGTCAAACATCCATTGGAGGGAAGTTGTGATTGGTAGATGAGAGGATTGTGGTTTTGCTGGAGTTCAACACCGCAGTTGTGATTGGTGGATGAGAAGGTCAGCAGCTGATTGCAATTATTCTATATTTCTAAACAACAGATTTGTGATCCTATATAAGAGAAAGATTTTACATTGATGAAATATACGCCATTTTTGTTCAAAAATAGATGGATCGCCGAAAAATACAATACATATCAGTGGCTGACACTTTTTTTTTCTATTTACTATTATTCTAAACAGCATTTTCCAAGAATTCTTATTCACTAAATTGAAAATGCACTTATATTTATGTTCTACTTGACTCTTGTTGGCGTGTCACTGTTTGACGTCACGTACCTCGTCATGTATCTGTCCACTCTCAAATTTTTCATCTTGTTTCATCATGAGTCAGTGTAGATGTAATCCAGCCACCAAGGCAATAAGTAATTCGTAGCTCTCTGAGCTAAATAAAATTACAGTCAATTTAATAATATCAGGGCCCGATTAACCTCGGAAAGGGGGGGGGGGGGGCATGCCCTCTGGGGAAGCATGGTATCATTTTGGGGGCCTCTTTCATTTGGCAAAAATGTTCTTAATTCTTCGTTCATGAAAAGTCACCAATGATACTAATATTATTCCCAGGAGTAGTTTAGCTAAGGTCACATATATTTCATTAAACAGCTTTTTTATGTTCCTTGTATATACTTCAGATAGATTTAGTACATAGCTGTATACCCAATTTCCGGAGTGGTTTCTAACAGGCACATCAGGATGCTATAGGATTAATTAACAACCTATTGATGACATTCCTATTTCCCTCTTAAATAAGTTTCGTGAAGTAGTACGTGGATTTTCTCTTGGATTAAACAAACTTTCTTTTCCAAAAAAATTAAAAATACAATATAAAAATGAAAATGGTAATTAGAGGGCTCTCCTTACAGTTATTTTGGGGATACATTTTAAATTTTAGAGGAGAAGCATGTGCTTCACGTGCCTTTTGGATAGTGATGGGCGATAACGATATGTTTTATCGATTTTATCGATAGTATGGTCAAATTTGATAATAAGGCCCAGAATAAAATGGTTATCAATTAATGTTTTTTAAGCGCATTTATCACAAACACAATCATAAAATGGTCCCTCCATAAGCCGGAGCGACTTAAAATTGAAAGATGATAAATGATTAAAAACTGAAGAAGGATATATAAGTGATTAAAAATAGTGAGTGAACAGTTCAAATTATACAGATTTGGATATCGCACATGTTTCCTCTTATCGGATGTCGTTAGCTCATGAAACAAGGTAGGAAAATTTGATTGTTCATTTATATTGTATCATTTATATTGTTTAATAAAATGAAGCCTTTGGAAAAGATAAAAAAGAAGCGCGCGGCTGTACGAACCGCGACAATCAAACTAATTAGTAAATTCGAAACTTAATAAAAGAAAAAAATAAAGTGCCAGATGAATATTCGTAAATTCTGGATCAATTAAATAATAAAGAAGAGTCATTAAAAGTTTAAACGAAGAAATAGAGGCTACCATAACAATTGTTGAAGGATTATGAAAATGACATTAATAGTAGTGAGGAATACAATGAAAATATTATAAAAACTAAATTTCAAATTAAAAAACAAATTACGCAGTTAGAATAAAGTGAAGCTCCAAATGACGAATCAAAACTTACACTTACCAAAACGCTAAATATTAAACTACCAGAAATTCGTCTTCCAAAATTTTCCGGAAAACCAGAAAAATGGAGTGCATTCAAATTACAATTTAATAACATAATAACGTCAAACGAGCAGTTGTCAGGAGCTCAAAAACTGCACTATTTATTCGCTGCATTGATAAATGATGCAATAGTCTTGCATACAACAGAGGATACTTTTTCATCTTTATTTCAAGCATTAAAGGACAGATATGGAAACGGAAGAGTCATAGTGGAAATATACATAAACTCACTTTTAGAAACAGAAAAATTTACACAGCCTTCTGCAAAGGATTTGCGAAATCTCGTAGACAACGTAAAGAAAAGCATTCGCGCACTAAAGGTTTTAGATTACAATAGAAATAACTTCCGATGCTTTAATTTTAAATATTATTTTACAAAAATTAGATAGGAAAACACGCAAAAATTATGAGATGAGCATAAACTCAAATGAAGTTCCCAAGTTAGATGATTTAATTTTGCTTTTGGAAAAACGTTCTCAAATTTTGGAAAATATCAGTAAAACCATTTCTGTAAAACCCAAAAACAACTCAAGAACGCAATTTTAAACCAATATCTTATTTCGTTAATTCTAATAATAGGATTAATTCTTGTTTATTATGTAAACAGAATCATACAATCTATAAATGTGATTTATTTTTTAAATTAAATGCTTCACAGAGAAAGGAAGTAGCCATGAAAAGTAAACTTTGCTTTAACTGTTTAAGTTGGCAACATACGATCGCAAATTGTAAAGCAAACAGCTTATGCAGCACGTGCCATGGAATGGAAGGCATAACTAATTACTTCATAAAAATATAAACAATTTTCTTCCGAGTCACGATAATGAGATTAATCATGTGCAAGCTCATAAACTGAATCCGAACGTAAAAGAGTTCTACAAACAATCTGAAACTTGTGTCTCGCCTTCATTATCTTGCGTTAGCAATGGAAATAAATCTGTCATTCTTTCCACGGCTTTAATTTGGATTTTTAATCCACTCTCTGGAAGTTATTTAAAAGCTCGGGTAATTTTAGATTCTGGTAGCATAATCAATATAGTAACGTCGGAATTCGCTAATCGTTTTGGGTCCAGGTTTGGTTTTCACTATTTTGTGTCGGATTCGTGTTGACCCGATTTTTCAAAGAAATTCTGATTATGAATATTTTTCAGATGAAAAAACTATATATTTGAGCATTAATGAGCATGTATGTGTTTATTTTTGTACATGAGCGATAAAATTGTAGACTACTTTTCCATAAATGTATCAAAATATAGATTCAGTTTCTTTCACTTCGGATTCAGGTCGGGTGCAACCCGATTCGAACAGGACACAAATGTTAGGCTTTGAAGATTATCAAGAGTGTACTGTATATAATATGATTTAATAAATGATATAATTGATTTGATAGTATTGTAATGATTGCAGTAAATATAATGTGATACTAATAATGCAAAAATAAAATATTTAAGAACTTTAACTAACCCACAATTACCTTCCACCCCCCCAAAAAAGAAACAATCCCCCTAAACTTTGGGCTAAAAGGGGAAATTCACCTCTAAAATTCTAGCCCTGAAGGGACGTGTTCTCTTTTGACAATGTTGTACACAGCTGAGAAGATAGATTTTTCTCACACACATTTTTAAAATTAACCAAAATACTTATTAATGATAAATGTCTCATTTTAAGAAGCAAGATTTAATAGCAAGACTTCAGAAAACATTTTTGATATTTATTAGCTTGTGTGCTTAAAATGCTTATGTTTATATTGTAATCAAATCTGACAAGTTATTTTAGCTTTTGAGCCACGGAGAAAGAACCTGGAGGGGAAACTAGAATAGGCGAGGATATCGAAAATGCAAGTCATATTTTTTTAACGAAAGAGGGCGCTGTAAAATTTGGCGGCTGCCTTTAAACAGAATGTCATTAGATTACATGTTAAATTCCGAAAGTATTTTACTCGATTATTTTTAATTATAGCAATTATATGTCATAAATATAAGATGGGATATAAATGTTTTATTCCGGGATGTAGATCGGGCTATGATGATGAGATAAACAAAAGAAAAATCGAAGATTTTTTTTTTTTTTTAAGTATGTTTAGAGCTCCAAAGATGAGTGCTTTTTATTATACTTTAATTTAAAGTTATATGCGTGTAATCATTTTTAAACTGAGAAATTTTTATTCTAGTATATTGATCTTAGTGTATATGTTTTTAAAATGTTATACTTAATGAATGCTAATGTCTGTGGCTAATTGACATGACCATTTAAATTGTCTTATAGAGTGCTATTTGTTTGGCTGTAATCTGAAGCTGTTTTTATTTGAATAATACTTTTAATCTCTAAAAATTATACGTCCATTCCGTATTTCTTCGCAGTACAATATCCGTGATATTTATTTTTAAATGACTACCATTCAGATGCTTCTGTCAGGATGAACTCTTATTTAAAGAGTTATAAAAAGCAATCGAAACGCCAAATATCTATTAAAATATATGCATGGTGTGAAGAAAACTTTATATTTAATGAAATTTCTACTTGTTTGACTTTTTTATAGTTCAAATTTTCAATCAAAAACATTTAAAAAATGAATGCTTTTCGCATTGAAAAGCATTGCAGAAGCAGGTTAGGATAGCCTTCAGTTTACCGTGGCGCCATCTATAAGGAGAAAAACTGTATTGTAAAATTTCAACGTTACTTTCCCCTCCATCTATCCTCCTCCGTGTTTTGAGCAATAAAAAAAAATTGTCTGACATGTAATGACGGATAAATTTTCTGAAATCTCAAACTCCTTGGGGGGGGGGGGGGGGGGGGGTGGAAACTACACCCCACCTCCCCTAAATGGCGCTCCTGGTTAGACGTTAGATGCTACCGCGATCCATTCTATGCAATCCATCTTCTTTTTGAACAAAAATGGGCAAATTTGGCTGCTAACGCCCTCTATTATAACTAGCGCCCTCTACTTGATATGCAATTATTTGACTAAGTAGACTTTAAAAAGTCTTTTTTACAACTACTTTAAATACAAAATGTTATCTTCATGTGCATATTGGTGAAAAAATTATAAATTATATATAAGTATAGCCTGACCTAAACTTGTTAACTTGCGACTTCTATAGTTTCACAAAGATTCAAGTATTAGACCTCGCAATTAGCGAAATTTGACTCCGAAAACAGAATTTATTTTCAGTTGTGTATAGAAAATGGGTGTCTGTAAAATGTTTCATTCATCGATGTTCAATTTATAAAAAATATTAATAATTTTTTTTGAGGCGAAAATCACACTGAATTTTATTCTTGAATCAATTCATTTTAAATTTTTTTGTGCTGCCATCTATTAGAAGCCGGTTATGAAAAACATGAAACCGCCAAAAAGCGCCCTCTTTCACGTGTATCGTGTATAACGCCGAAAAAGCTTCGTTCGGTGACTTTCGTTTCTTTTGTGTTTTAAGCGGAAAGTTGTTCGGCATATCATAAAATAATAGGAAATTTTATATTTATTCTATTGTGTAACACATTTATTCCAAAGAACTGTTTTAGGAACTTAATTTTTAATTGTGTTGTGAAAGTAAATTATGGCTGACCAACAGGTACATGAGCTAAGCCTACTTTGTCATTTTCATCTTTTGAAGTTTATTAGATGTACCTTGTTACATGCATTATTCTTCTGTTTATGTGCTGATGTGACTTGTTTTCTCATTGATTCAAGATATAAAATTTATTTGTCGAACTTATAACTCCCTTTTCATGTAACAATTCAGTTGGAATACTCTTCGTTGATAGTTACCGATAAGTTCTTTGTTTTGGCTTGTTGTACCATTTTCTTGATTACCAAGTTTGTATAATTTGCTTATGTAGCCTTTGAAAATTCAGAAATTGTTTTCGATCCTTTTTATTAAATCCTAAATTCAATGTTTTACAACAAGCCTAATGCCTTATTGTTTTTGTTAGTAAAAACAGTTTTTTCATGCTTATAGATTTGCCGTTCTGTTACTTTTGCATAATTTTACATGGCAATTTTTTATTTGCAGAAAGCTGAAGGTGACGGAGGATCTGAATATATCAAACTTAAAGTTGTTGGACAGGTATGCGAATTAAAAACTTGATTTGATGAAATAGCAGTTTGTTTTATAAAGTTGTATTTCATATTAGTTGTATTATATTCTTGTATTTCAAATCATTTTATCTACTGTAGTCTAGTGTCAAGTCATTTTTGTTAAAAAGTATTTTTTTTTTTTTGTTGTTATCAAAGATTAACATTTAGAATTATCAAAGGTCTTGAATTTGAACCTCTCCTTCTAATTTGACATCCATTATTACCTTTGTAAATAATAAAGTTTCGACCTTTTTAAAAATGTTTTACATAAAATAATATATAAATTAGTAGATGGAGCTGTTAGCCAAGAAGTTCTCTGAATTCAAAGTGTATAATAATACACTGTTTCAAATGTTTGTTTCCTAGCCGTTTTGGCACAAATGTCATATACGCACCACGTTGGCGCGATTTTTTCTCCCGCCAATTTGGCAAAAATAAATTGTTAGTTAAGTTTTATTAATTCTGTTTATCAATATTTATTTAAGTATCATTTATTTATATTTCCTTTTTTAAAATAATAGAAGCTATTTCATTTGTTACGTTATTTTATTTTTATATTGAAATAAAAAATCACGTGCTATTATTGCATGCTATTTGTAATTAATATTCTTAAACAAAGTTTTCGCCAAATTGGCGGGGGAAAAATCGCGCCAACGTGGTGCGTATATGACATCTGCGCCGCTGTCCCCGACCCCCCTTTCATGTAGTAGTTATTTAATATTGTTGATCATTTAGGAAACTTGGGTAACACAACTAGTAATTGAAATATCAAGAGAAAATAAATCTGACTTTTTTTTTGTTCGTCTATTTATGCTATTAAGATATTTTAAATTTCTGCCATGTTAATGCCTTAATCTTTCAAGTTAATTAAAATTGACATTTTTTTAAGTCTGTCTTGACTATTTTTGTGTAAGTAATATAGGCATCTCATTCTCCCCCACCCCAAGATTTAAAAAAAAGCATGGGTTGGTGTTGGGGGAAGTAACTTTTTAGATTCATAAGGACACTTTTTAAAAGTTTGTTCATTCATTTCAGGTCACAATAAGTGAATTTTTTAACAACTTTTTTAATACAAATGACAGGGCCACTAAAAGAGACTATTTTCAGCATCGGACAACTATGGCTACTATTTTAGCCCAAATACCTTCAAAAGTAACTATTTTGGAGGAAAATCAGAAAAAAGTGATCTATTTCAGTATGTTTGTTAACTGGGCACCAGTGATACGTATACATACTATCAGCCTAGCCCGGCTTCGTTCGGATGGACCGTCTGTCAGCAGGGTTGGCAAAAACCCGGGTTTTTTCAGAAAAAACCCAACCCAGTGGGTTTTTTCAGGGTTTTTGGGGTTTTTTCGGGTTTTTTCAGGGTTTTGGGGGTTTTTCAGGGTTTTTGGGAGTTTTTCAGGCTTTTTTCGGGTTTTTTCAGGGTTTTGAGGATTTTTCTTCTTGCCGTTCTTTGTTTGTTTGTTTTGTAACAACTATATAATTAATGGGATGAAGTTTTAAAAAATAAATGTTAATACTTTAATAATTTTTATTTAATATATTATTTAATTATAATTATTTAGAATTTTTATTCAATATTAAAAATAGTTAAAAATTTGTAATGATTTTAAAGACATTTTATGACTGAATTGAAAGAAATTTTTTAAAGTCAAAATAATTAAATTAATAGTCTAAAATTTTGTTTATTTCTCTTTTATAGATAAAAATTAGATTTAAACAGTGAATCATTTACTTTTGTTTTATTAAAATTTTCTTATGTAGTAGAATTTTATCAAATGTTTAGAATTGTTGTCCTACTAGGGGGGGGGGGGGGGGGATGAATTCACTTTTAAACCATCTAAATTGTAAGCTTAAATTCCTAAATCTTCCAGAGATCTTGATGTATGGGGGGGGGAAGGGGGGGGTGTTGCATCTCAATAGCACAGAATAGCTGCATGTTGTGTCATAGTCTGCGATCGCCCATCCTTCTGCTTTTGGCGAAATTAGATAAGGAGGGGGGAGAGGTATAAACAATAGAACTATCTCAAGAATAAGAAATCATTATTTTTAAAGAATTATTTAACAAAGAACTTTATATTACATTATATTTTAAATACTATATTTACGTAAGAATATTTTATAATTGAATTTGTTTGGATCATCAATACTTTAATTGGAAAATGAAAAAAAATACACTCCAGTGTATCTTTCTTTTGTTTTATTGATGAATTTTTATCAGGTCAATTTTCTTTTCCCCAGCTGGCTGCTGATGACTGAGATTTAATTAAAGTTTTAAACTGCAAATAGAAATAATAATTAAACCAAGAACTAAAGGATACTTTTTTCTTTTCCTTACTTATTTAAAAAAAAATAAAACTTTTAATTATCCGATTGTGTTTAAATTTTCAGCAAATTCAAATAATAATAAATTAGGCAGCTTACCAAATTTCTATTAAAATACAATGTTTTCAGAAAATTAGAATCCCCCCCCCCCCAAAAAAAAAAAAAAAAAAAAAAAAAAACTACTATCACTATCTTAATCTTGCATCTGATAATGAATGTTCTTAGCTATGCAGAAGAGATTCATTATTATGGTGGGTTGTGCTGCACTATAATACTATTTCACTAAAGAAAGTGAAATGAATCAATGATCTACCCTTTATGTTTTGTTCAACTTAATTTAGTTTTATGCTTAATATATTTTGAATCATACTAAAATACTCGTGCCTCTAATTTTTAAGAATTGATTGAACCCCCCACTGTTTTCGTCATATTGACAAATAATCCTGATTTTTAATTGTTTATATAATTTTACATGTATTTAAGATAATTATTTTCTCTGTGAATTTTCCAAGTTTGTTTCAGATACAGCAATTATGCCCATTTAGAATTTTCTGAAAACTATATCTGTGACATATAAAATGTATATTATGTTTGGTTTAAATTGATATATTTATTATTAGTTAGATAAGTGGAATTTTAAATAAAGATTTTGATAAAACCCACTTGGGTTTTTTCAAGGGTTTTTTCAAGTGGGTTTTTTCGGGTTGGGCAAAATCAAGCCAACCCTGTCTGTCAGCCTCCATGGAAAAATGTCTTGCATAATCTTCCATAATGGTGTTGATTGCTGATGTTAGCAACGAAATTGCTGAAATACGTGTTAGTTTAGCTGTATTTTATGTTTCATTGCTGTAACTATTGTTGCGACTCTATTATTGCAAGATTCATTCTTTTTTTTTTACCTAAAACTGCTGCTGAGATGTGGCAAAACACTGTTTATCCCCCCTCCCTCCCATTTATAACTCCTTAGGGGGTGAATTTCTAAAATTGCTGAAATAGTGTTTAACAATTTTTTTTTTACCATACTTGTTATTTTGAATTTAATGTTCCTGCCTAAAACTGCTGCTACTGAGATATGGCGAAATGACCTAAAACGTTTGCCCGCTCCTCCATTTAAGAGACTACTTCACTCAGACGAAAACACCCGTTCGCTCATGTTAATCCTATGGAGGAAATATTTTAAGATCACATTCGCATTTCAATATTTTTAATTTTTTTTTTTTTGCATTGGATAGCTGAGGTCTATCTCTATGCACGCTCCTTTGTACTTTTTGATTTTGATTAAGTTTTTTTTTTTTTTTTTTTTTTAAGATACTTTCACTTTTGGAACTGGTCTTTTCTCAATAAAAAAAAACTGCAACAAAAATCGAAAAAGTAGAAAAAATCGTGCATAGATTGACCTCAGCTATCCAATGCAAAAAAATCCGTACTTTTCGATTAGCCAGGTGCCATATATATACACACATATGTACAGAATTGTATAAAATAGGCGCACGTCGTGCACGGAAAATTTTCTGCAAAATTCGAAACTTTGCAGATTTTTTTTTTTTTTTTTTTTAAATACCAAAAAATAAAAATATTTGAAATTTTATGTATGATTTGGTCACTGTTTGCGCTCAATTCAAAATTTAAAGATGCAAAACATTGTGATATTACAGACGCTTGCGAAGAGGTCAAAATATTAAGGACTGTGTTGTTTCTAAATGCATTGACAAAATAATTGATAACAATTCAGCTCTTCCTTCCTATCATGAATTTTTAGCTTTATTAATATTTTTAACCAAAATAATTATTCTTTAAAATAATTACCATTTAAAATTAATATTAAACTACTGTTTTTAATTTATATCGTCAAAATAATACAACACATAATTTTATTAAACATTAAATTATTTTGCAGAAAGTTTTTGACTCAATATTTATGTGCGCAGAAAGTTTTTGGTTTTATACATGTCTGCATATGTATTTATATTTGCACATATATCACTGGCACCCGGCTAACCGAAAAGTACCATAAAATCGTTTAAAAATATTGAAATGTGAACGAGATATCTTAAAATATTTCCTCCATACGGATTAACATTAGAGAGCGGGTGTTTTCATCTGAGTGAAGTAGCCTCTTAACCCCTTTAGTTGAGGAATTTCTAAAATCACTAAAATATGTGTAACTATTTTTTAGTACATTTGTTATCTTGAATTTCATAGTTCCTAAAATTGCTGCTGAGATATGGTGAAATGACGTAAAACATTTGATATCCCCCCCCCCCCCCCCCCCCCCCCCCCCCCTTTAAAACCCGTTGGGGATGGGGGGGGAGTTCAAAATCCTTTCTTATTGCTTGCCTAGGTCATAACAGCAAATATATTCTCCAAATTTCGTGATCCTTACTTTAGTCGTTTCAGCTGGACATTGACGAGTCAGTCGTGGATTTCTGGTCACTGTTTTGGGAACAGATGTGTTGTTGGTCTGCATGATAAATTTGGCGATTTTTTTTCGCGGCAAAATGCAGTTTCCGAAAATGATTGCCAAACTGAAACCGCGCGAAAAATAGGTTTCAAAGTTTCCAAAATAGAGTGACCACTTGCAAAAGTCAATAAAAACTGAGTTTATTTTTAAGAACGAAAAAAAAAAATAATTTTAGAACCTTTAACCCGTTAAACATCGTAATTTGAACTGAAATTTATTAAAATTTAAAATTTAAACAGAGTTAAAAATCGTAATTTCAACAGAAATTTGTAAAAATTAAAGATTTAAACTTAAAAATGATCACTAGATTGGAAAGAGAATTTCATTGGTGCTTCAGAATTGCGATCAATTTTGAAAACTCATTTTCAGCACGAAAAAATACAAATAAAACGCAAAATTGTACTTACATTTTGAAGATAATTTCTTGAACTTTCAGGAAAACACTTAATAAGAGTGCAGAAACAAAAAAAAAGCTGAAAAATTTAGAATACAAAGAAAATTTTTGTAAAATCTATATACAGGGTGCATGCGTTTAAAAAACAATTACAAAAAGATAATCCGAAAATTTTGAAGAATCAGACGACGATTTCGAAGATCCATTAACTGGCCCTCCCTGAACAATATGCCAGTCCCTCCAATCAATATCTCGAATAATTTCGAGAAAACGCGTGAAAGGATCCACGTTTTGTGAATCACAAATACACCTAAACATGAACCATGCGATGTACCCTCCAAAATCTCCTTGACAATTGCAGGGGTGGAAAATCTGCTCCAATTGCTCCGAACTGCTCCAATTTTGATTTCCTGCTACATTCTGCTCCAAAAATAGCAATTTTTTAAAATTCTGCTCCAATCTGCTCCAAAAATGGAAATTTCTTAATCTAAAAAATTAGAATTAAAAAAAAAAAAATTCATTAACTTTGTATAGGCTTGGCAACGCACTGCTATGATGCATGTAGCTAAGATATGCAGCATCATTTAAGTTTAAAAAATATTTCTAACTGAATAACGGATTATACTACATAATCATTGTCTTACATTTCAGTTTTTATAATATAACAAATCTTAATCCAAAGAGGATGATTACTCCAAAACACAGCTGATGTACAATCTATCAAAAATAAGCATTATTGAAAAGATATCCAGCATTAAGACTGTTCTCAAACAAAATATTTTTACCCCCTCAACAGTGCAGAAATTTCTGACACATCGACAAACTATTTTCAGATGTAAAAGCATGAAATTGGTAAGGCATGACTACTGAAGTAATATGAAATTGAATAGCAGTTTTTAATAAATGTCACATCTTATGCTATAAGTGATTTTTGAGGCATAAAGACCTTTACAGAACTGTAGCGTCCTAAAATTGAGTTAAAAATGCTCACTTTGATAACATAAAAAATAATCTTTGTTTTTATTGAAAAATAGAAAATTCTATTTGATTTCAATGCTAAAAGCTAAAACATAAGTTTGTTCTACTACAAAACCATTAAATTCTGATACAGAACTGCAATTTATTCTGATACAAAAACATTTTTTTTATTTTCTACTCCTGTATTATGAGACTCCAAATCAGAAGATTTGTTATTATTATAAAGTGTGCTTCAGCCAATTAGCCAAAAGATTGGTTGCTGTCGTTCTTTAGCAGTGAACTGAATGTCATGAAAATTGTAAAAAACAAATTGCATGAAATCAACAATAATACTGTTGATATAGAAGCATGCACTCTTCACAAAGTCCACAATGCATTTGGCCACGATTTTAAAATGTGTCTTATTGACTTATACTACTTTTTTAAAAGAAAACCACTGTGCAGTCTAGTGATTACTCAGTTACAGGTATTACTTGGGTTATTTAAATTTACTATCAAATGTTTGTCATTTGCCAAAAATATACAATAACTATTGTAAATAAACATATTCAACTTGTTACATTCTGTTTTTAATTTAAATCCTTTCCTAAATCTTTTCCTAAAGTGTTAGATAAGTTGAATTATTTTTTAATTTCTAAAAGGGGTGTAAAACATTTGTTGTCAGAATATGGTATATTTGTTATGTATTATTGGAATGTGGAAAGTTAATTCATCTGTTATAGTCATATTACTACAAATTTTGAAACTCTAAGTAATTAATTTTGTTGAAGTTGTATATATGCACTATGTTAAAGAAAAGTTCATTAACAAAGCATATTTGCTTTTAATTTGGAGCTGCTACAAAATGTAATTAACCCACTTCAAAACTGTAATTGACGTGCTCCAAAACTGGCATTTACTGGTCCAAAACTGTAATTGACGTGCTCAAAAATTGGCATTTACTGCTCCAAAACTGTAACTAACCTGCTCCAAAACTGGCATTTACTGCTCCAAAATTGCAATTCGACCTGCTCCAAACCTGCTACAAAAATGGATTTTCGATTTTCCACCCCTGCAATTGTATGCCGGCAAAGAAGCCTTGAAGTGACGCCAGGTTGACTCAATCAAGTTTGTATGTGCTCCGGTCTTTTGGATCTTTGAAATTCACCGAATGATTTACCCTTAAGTGATCATAATTATTTTTTGACAACCGGTCATAACCCTTCCAGCAATCAGAAATAACAGTTGTTCCAGGCTTGATCCATTGCTTAATAAGACCTAAGAGAGTATCCACTGTTCTGTCGTGCACAGCAACCATGAAACAGTGCCCCGAACCACACTCTATACCGCCAAAAACCCACTGACCCTCAACGAAATGACCACGGTTATATTTGTTTCCCAATTTTGGACTCATCCACTTCAATAATTTTACCCACTCTCCCAATCTCTTCCGTATTATCGCGTATATAATCTATTAATACGTCGGTGCAATACCTTCGCCAATCTGCCATAGCATGTTCATAAGCACCGAGGTCTCTATGAATGTTTTCAACACTGGAACACATGAAAAATTCAAAAACCAGTTGAAGAATGATGGGAATGGGAAGATTGCTGCCGGTAAAAAAAGAATTATGCCTAATAGACTTAGCGGCATTACAACGGCCAGATCCAAGATCAACGCGGCAATACCACTGCCGCTTGTCTACAAGTCGCTTTCGCTTGATCAAATGCATGTCCGAATCACACTTGTGGCATTTCATTTGATCATGAAGCAAAGAGGACTCAAATAAAAAACAAAAAAAAGTTCCATGCACCCTACCATCATATAAAAAAAGACCTATTAGGCAAAGGGGATTTCCCAAGACTATCCTTATAGGGGCTGTCATCATCCGCTCGAATCTGCAACTCTTTCTTATATTCTTCAGGGATCATTCTAGAACATAAAGGGCAGGGCGCACATTATAAATAAGGGCAATTTTGCTGAAAAGGGCACATCATTTTATAAAAAGGGCACTTTTGTAATAAGTGCATATACCAATATACTGGTGGGGAGGGAAGTCTGGCAACAGCTTAAAGTGCTCTTTAGTTTAAAAAATCCAATAACATTTCTAATTTCCATAACTTCACCATTTGAAAAGTATTAAAAATAGAAAAATGAAACTTATATTCTCGATTTGAATTGTAAAATTGTTTACTATATTCAGTCATTTTCCCCTTTTCCTACAACATTCAAAAACTTCTCTCTCTAAAACTTTTATTCACCAGATAACTTTTTCCTGGTTTTGAAAAAACTACAAAATAAAAGTTCTAAAGCTACTTCTCAAATTTTTATAGAACTTATTTAAGTTATCATGTGGTCAAAGGCCAGAATGCCTGATCTAATACTACATTTCACTAGAGAAGGTGAAATTAATCAATGACCCTTACCTTTTATGTCTTGTTCAATGGAAAAATATGATAAATGGAAAGATGAATTGCTCAAAGTCAAAGATTAGATATACCAGGGCATTTCACAGAGAAATAAAAAGTGAAAGAGGAGTACTGATGTACCTTACTAGCATTCTAAAAATAAAAGATAGGTAAGAATTTTTGAAAGTATAATGCAAACAAGGCAGGATTCTAGCCAGGAATAAAAGGAGGGTAGAATTCTACCTGGAAAAAGGGCAAGGAGGGTAGAATTCCACCTGCAAAAAGGGCAAGGAGGGTGGGATTTTATCTAAAAAGGGCATGAGGGCAGGCCGCCCTTCTGAAACTCTCTAGAATGATCCCTGTATTCTTGAATCACGTAAGCCATCAGCACTTTTTGAATATCCTTCCTTTTGTTTTTCGGAATCTCCAGTGTCTGAAACGTGTAAATTCGTCAAAAAAAAAATTTCGATTTTCAAAACGACTACAAGACTTGCCCTATACTACGTATGATGGGTAAGTAAAAAATGAAATCGAACTTAAAAAATATAAAAAAAAAAAAAAATCAAATAACGATGCTTGGATGCTCGCAAAAGTAGGTCAACGGCAAGTGACGTCGCAAAAAGAAATGACAGACGCTGACCCAACGCGGGAAAAAGCTACAGTTATAATTTCAAGAAACAGGTTTTAGAAATGCGCAAAAGTCAAAAAGTGCACACTGTGCAAGTCCGTTAAAAAAACGACATCCAAGGCGCAAAAGATGACTCTCCCCCTTCTCCCTACCCACAAAGCCACAAGAGTGGCTAGGGTTGCCATTAAATAGGGGTTTGGCAGGGTTCAGAATAGGGTTGCCCAGTTGCCAGAAATGAAAGTTTATCGCCAAAATTGGCAAGATTTTTTTGCGCGTATAATTTGCAGACCAACGAGACATCTATACCCTGTTTTGTTTACAATTTTTAAAGTCATTTGTACATCAGTAAAGCATTGGTGAAAATTGTAATGAATCCTTACAATAAATAAAATATTGGAATAAAGTAAATTATTGAAATTTAAAAATATTAAAAATAAAGTTCAAGTAAATAATACTTAATGATGGAGTACAAAATATGCATAATAATGATGAAATGTCAGTCCTTGTTTTATTCGGCTATATTAGTCAAAATTGCATACAAAATCACGAAGAAGTAAAAATATCGTTAAAAGATTAAAACGGAAATTGAATACTGATGCAAAGTGGCTACTGTTATGCTGTTTTTAACCTTAGATGCATAAATAATTTGCATCATACTCTTAAAATAACGAAATTTTATTTCATGTTTAGGGAAGAGTTCCATATCCTGTGCTGGAGGGTGTGGTTGCCCCCCCCCCCCCAAAAAAAAAAAAAAATCCAAAATGTCGCCAAAAGCATGAGACTTAAAAAACATTAAAAAAGCAACCCCATGGCAAAAACAACTTGCCAAAAAAGCCAGCACAGGATAATCTTCCCCATGTTTATGCAGACTTAGTAAACAAAGTTTGATTAATTAAAAATTATTTTGCAAAAAACAGTGACTATTTGCACCATCTTGAAAATTTTAAGAAGAAAATGCATATTTTCTTTATGCGTAAGCTCAAGTTTGGCCATAATAACCATAATTACATATTAAAATGTGTACATAATACTGAAAAACGGAGAAATAAATACAAGAAAAATAACCAGATATCTTAAAATATTTCCCCCATAGGATTAACATGAGCGAGTGGGCGTTTTCACGCGAGTGAAGTAGCCTCTTAATATTTCTGCATCCATTAAGATTTTGGCTTAGCTAAGCCTGCGGCCCGCCATCTTGTTTTTTAAATAAAAACGTATTAAACTTTTATTAATATTAAATATAAATAAGTTGGTCAATAAATTAAATAACGTGTCGATAATAGTGATAAGTAAATATGGATGAAAATTATTTTTGAAATGTGAAACAAAACAAATGTTTTGATTTAAGAAACTAATTTTAATCAATCCTGTTTGTTTACATTGAGTACTTTTCGGTTAGCCGGGCACCTAAAGGTTAAAATTCCCAGTTGCCACAGGGCGACTAAATGTAAAAAATTGGTGACTTTATGCTAGGCATCTGATCGCCAAAGTGGCGATTTCTATTTTTAATGTAGCAGTACATCAAATTTTTAGCGGCATTTTGTTTCCAGGGATGCCATTTTTCTGCTGAACAGCCGATTTCAGCTTTAATTTTTTAAAAATCTAATCATTAAAACTGCGATTTTTGGCAATCAACCACGAAGAAAAACCGCTATTTTAGGAAGTGACCACAAAATAAAACTGCAATTTTCAGCAAACGATTGCTAAATTAAACTGCGATTTTCGTTAAAAGATCGTGAAATAAAACCGTGAACTTTGGCAAGTGGCCACGAAATTATACCGCAATTTTTGTCAAACGATTTCGAAATAAAATCGGCGATTTTCGTCAATCGGCAAATAAAACAGCAATTTTTGTCAAATGATCGCGAAACGGGCATGAGATTCTTCCGCGGATCCGCAGTTTTCCGCTTTTTTGTCACTTCGCCTACAGATCGAAAAAAAAAAAAAAAAAAGCGAACTTCTTCAGAGGATCGCACGAAAAATGCAAATTTTGTCAAAGGATTGTTGAAAAAACGTGATTTTTGAAAAAAGATCGATTAAATAATGCAGGGCTGCCATTTGTGACTAAAATGCGACTAAAAGCGACTATTTTCAGCATCAGGCGACTATGGCGACTATTATAGGCCAAAAACCATTAAAAAGCGACTATTTCAACTAAAACACAAAAAAAGGCGACTTTTTTCAGGTTCCAGCGACTATTTTTAGTGAAGAATCGATCTTTTTTTTCTCCCTCAAAGCGCCTGTAAAGTCATCTTCCCAAACGCACTCGGTCACCTGCCTCGCTGTTTCCTCCTTCCGTACGTACGCAAGCGGTTGCTTCTATTTGTAAATTAGGGGAGGCAGGTACTGTGCTGATGGGATCGTTTCTGAATTCCAGGGAATGTTCAAGTTTTGGCAGGAATACGGAAATTCCAAGCAGATTTTGGTCGGAGAAAAACTAGTTTGGCTTAGTAGGTGGAAATCACGTTTGGTGGTAGGTGGTTTTGGAGCCCAGAAAAGCTTGGTGTCTAGTATACATAGATGCCAACAACTCCGGAAATGCGTGGTAAAATACGGTAGTACGGAAATAATGTTGAAAATACGGAAATTGCGTCTTTTTACAGCGATGCCGCGGACGCGCTATAGCGCGTAAATTACCCGAAAAATTGGAATTGGGACGCAAAAAAATAGTTCTTACGCGTCCCATGCGACGTGCAATTTTTACACGCGTAAATTCTTCGAAGAATCGCGAAATCATTTTGTCGAATAATCCGAAAAAACGGCAAATTTTGCCGTAGGATCGCGGAAAAAACGGCAAACTTCGTCGAAGGATTGCGAAAAACGGCAAACTTCGTCAAAGGATCGTTAAAAAATGGCGAATTCTGTCGAAGGATCACGAAAAACGGCAAACTTTGTCAAATAATCGTAAAAAAACGGGGAATTTCGTTGAATGATCGTGAAAAAAACGCGAAATTAATTCATTAAAAGATCGCGGAAAATGGCTAATTTCATTGACAGATTGCGAAAAAAACGCAAATTTAGTCAAAGGACCGTGAAAACACGTGAATTTCGTCAAAAGGCCGTAAAAAAAACTGCATTTTCGGCGGAAATTCGGCGAATTTTTCCGCGTTTTTCGGCGAAATCACGGGAAAATGCGAATTCCGCCGAAGGGCCATGGAGAAAACGCCAACTTCGTCAAAGGATCGTGGAAAAAACTGCTAATTTCGTCGAAGAAACGGCAAATTTCGTCATCGGATTGCGAAAAAACGGCTAATTTTGTCGAAGGATCGCGAAAAAACGGCAAATTTCGTCGAAAGATCGCCAAAAAACGGCAAATTTTGTCGAAGGATCTCGAAAAAACGGTAAATTTTGTCGAAGGATCTCGAAAAAACGGTAAATTTTGTCGAAGGATCTCGAAAAAAAAGGCAAATTTTGTTGAAAGATCGCCAAAAAACGGCAAATTTCGTCGAAAGATATCGAAAAAACGGTAAATTTCGTCGATGGATTTCGAAAAAACGGCAAATTTCGTCCACGGATCTTGAAAAAACGGCAAATTTGGTCAAAAGATCTTAAAAAAAACGGCGAATTTTTTTTCAGAATATTTTTTTTTTCATATATTTAGAAAAAACTTCAAAACCCTGTGGAATCAATTTTCCTTCACAGATTCCTAGTTTATCTTTCAAAGCTGAGGACTCTTATTTTATTCTTTATTTTGTTTACCAAGTTCATTTTCACAAAAATTTTGCAAAATTAGTTTATTTATCATTATTGATCTTCGAAATGACGCCGAACTATTAAAAAAGTATATCTTCAAAACACTCGTATGACTCCTGAAACGACTCCTGAATTGCTTAAATTTTACTCCTGAAATGTAACTATTTTACTCCTGATGTAGTTTTTACAATGTTGTTGGCATCTATATTTATTATTAAGGAGAGTTCAGAACTGTTTACACAATTCGTAGCATTTTTTCATTCATATCATATTCATTTTTATAGAAATGTGTATTTTTTTTTATAATAAAAGTATAAAAAAGTGACTTGGGCAGAAACATAAACACTGAAATAAGATGTGGACATTCATAAAGACCCTTCAGTTATTATGGAAACTTTTTAATATTGTCCTTTTTTTAGGTAAGTATGCGACTATTTTGGCTACTATTTTTGTACAAATGCTACTATTTTGGCTACTATTTCTTTCTTTGTAGGCTACTAAAGCTACTATTTTCAGTGTCATTAGGCAGTGGCAGCCCTGATAATGCAAATTCCACCAAAAGATCGGCAGAAAAAAACTAGCAATTTGCCAAGAGATCACCGAAAAAAAAATGAGCATTTCGCCAAAAGATCGCCGAAAAAAAAACGAGCATTTCGCCAAAAGATTGCTGAAAAAAACACTAATTTTGTCAAAGGATCGCTGAAAATATGCAATTTTCGTCAGTTTACTGCATTAGGTTAAAGATTGAAACCAAATTTCTTTTAGTAATGTAGAAAATTCGCCTTGAAATGCGATAACAAATTAAATTTAAAAAATCTATTAAAAAAATACAAAAACTGGCTTCAAGATGACTGATAATAATGACCTGGAATCTGGAATAACCACGGCACTGACTAGTTGGTGCCACTGTAATGTACTTAGAAAATATCTTTAATTCCTTAAAAACCTATTTTTTATATTAAAAAAATTGTGCGAACTCTGTTCTATCATTTATTTAAGGTGGTTGCAATTATTAGCATATACTTGATTTGCTGTTTCAAGAAAAGTCTTACTATTTTCAAAATTTCAATTAAATGTTCAGGCCAATGAAGGGTTTTATTAATGTGCTGTATCTGGGTAAAAGACTTTTTATTAGAGTAAGTAAATAATTTCTTTTTAATTTGCTCAAAGCTAAATTTATGTTAAATATATATATATTAATAGCAATTATAGTAATTGTGGCGCTTGAAATTCATAACTATTATTGCTCAAACGTCGTTCGTGCAGTTTTCAGCTTTTTTGTCAATCTCATCCCTGTCGCTAAATAAAACAGCGATTTTTGGCAAAATGCAGTGAAATAAAACTGCAATTTTCGTTAGACAATCGCAAAATAAGTTATTTTCGTCAAACGACGGCGAAATAAAACCACAATTTTCGTCAGGCGATCTCGAAATAAAGCTGATTTTTGTCAGACGATCGCGAAATAAAACCACAATTTTCTTCAAATGATCGTGAAATAAAACCGCGATTTTCAGCAAAATGGAGCGAAATAAAACTAATTTTTGTCAAACGACTGGGAAATACAGGGTTCTCACAGACTCCTTAGACTCCTTGGAAACTCCTTAGAAATAACAAGTTGGAAATTGTACGTCAAACGTTACAAACGAGGTGCGTTCGTACGCACGTTTTAGAATTAAATTCATGATATCCCGTGCGTAGAACGGGTTAAACAGCTAGTTAAGTATATATTTTATGACACTGTTCATACAAATATCTTAACTAGTTATATAAATATTCAGATATATATGTATCAGCTAGTTATATAAATATTCAGATCTTGATGATTTTTAATTCTGTGAAATGAATTATATCGTCTGCAGATTAATTTCTGTAATAAAATAAGTATCTCGGTCGCTTGACGATTTAACATCCATCGGAAGCTCATATAACAAAAAAGCACCGATTTAAAAAAAAAAATCAAATTTCTTAATAAATATTTTTATTAATATCTCCTAAAGTTTTGATTCGATTTTGATAAAATTTGAAATGTCTCGACAAATTTATGCAAAGATAATATATTTCAAATTGCAAACCATTTGGTTGGGTAGTTTTTGCGTTGTTATATGCGGACGGACAGACGGACGGACAGACAGACAGACAGACGGACGGACAGACGGACGGACCAAACGACGACTATAGGTGCTACGTATTTATATAATTACGAACGCACCTAAAAACATTCCCAAGTAGTACTTAGAACTACTTAGATAAGCAAACCACTCCTTAGAAACTCCTTAAATTGTATTGCAGCTTCGGACGCAAGCGATATTGCTGCCGAGGGGAAAAAATCGGGATTGTAAAACGCACAGTAAATACTTTATACACGTCATTTATCTGAAGCACAGCATTGATTGGTTAGGATAATCTTATAGCAGGGCTCCCACTAGGTTCGTTTTTCAATTATTAGGTCCGTAAAGTTCGTTTTTCAACACTGTACTTTACTTTAAATTTTATCAATGTTTGGCATTTAGCCGAAAATCTCTGAAAAATCGCGTTTTTCGCAAATATGTCCCAAAAAATACTGTCAAATTTCGTCAATCGATCGCGGAAAAAATGAGTAAATTTTGTCAAAAGATTGTGAAAAAACTCTAATTTCTCCACCAGATTGAGAAAAATGTGGATTTCCTCAAAAGATCGAGAAAAATGCGGATTTCCTCAAAAGATCGCCAAAAACACGCGAATTTCCTCAAAAAAGTGCGAAAAACAAGTAAATTTCGTTAAAGGATCGTGGAAAACACGCGAATTTTGTCAAAGGATCAGGAAAAACACGCAGTTTCCATCAAAAGATCGCGAAAAAAAAAAAGTCAATTTCGTCAAACGATAGAAATAAAATGTGAATTCCCTCAAAAGATCATGCAAAAATACGAATTTCCCCCCAGAAGATCGTGAAAAAAAACGCGAATTTCCTCAAAAGATCGCGAAAAAACGTCAGTTTCGTCGAACGATCGAAATAAAACGCAATTTCCATCAAAAGATCATGAAAAAACGCGAATGTCTTCCAGAAGATCGCGAATTTACCCCCAGAAGATCATCGAAAAAAAAAAAGCGAATTTCTCCCAGAATATAGCGAAAAACACGCGAATTTCCTCAAAAGATCACGAAAAATGTGAATTTCCTCGAAAGATCACAAAAAACACGCGAATTTCCTCGAAAGATCGAAAAAACACACAAATTTCCTCAAATAATCGCGTAAAACACGGCAACTTCGTCTAAGGATCGCGAAAACATTCAGTTTCCATCAAAAGATCTGGAAAAAAACGTCAGTTTCGTCAAACGATCGAAATAAAAGACGAATTCCATTAAAAGATTGCAAAAAAACACTAATTTTCCCCAGAAGATCGCGAAAAAAGACGCGAATTTCCCCCAGAAGATCTTGAAAAAAGACACGAATTTCCTCAAAAGATCGCAAAAAACATGCGAATTTTCTGAAAAGATCGCATAAAACATGCAAATTTTCTCAAATGATCGCAGAAAGCACGCGAATTTCGTCAAAAGATCGCTAAAAACATGCAGTTTTCGTCAAAAGATCGTGAAAAAACACTAATTTCTCCCAGAAGATCGCGAATTTCCCCAAGAAGGTCGCAAAAAACACGTGAATTTCGTCAAAGTTTCACCTTCAACGAAATCGATTACAGCTGTTCTAAAAGTATAAATTCAAAACTTGTTATATTTTTTCTTGTATGTTGCGTTTAGCATTTTTTTTTTTTTTTTTTTTTTTTTTTTACCTTTTAAAATTTTTTTAAAGATGTATCATGTATGTGATATACATAATAAGTGTTTGAGGTTTGACTAATCTCTGTTTATATGATCATTGTTCGCTGCATAAAAAAGTTGATTGTCTATTTTGTATTTAAACTTACGAAATCAGTAAGCAATATTTTGTGAATACTGTGCAATTCCAGCACTAACAATTAGATTCTAATAGAGTAAAATTTGTTTTTGTCTCCAAATTGGCCATTAAGAATTGGAGTGTGCATACCACATAACGATGCAGCACATAAAAACAACAACAACAAAAAATTACAAATCCTTAACATTTTTTGGACTCCTTGGATTTTTTCGGTACTCCTTGGATTTTTTCTTCCCAACTCTGTATGAACCCTGGAAATAAAACTAAGATTTTCATCAGGCGATCACGAAATCAAACTCGTTTTTGGCAGACAATCAAAATAAAACCACGATTTTAATCAACCTCGAAATAAAACCACTATTTTTGTCAGGTGATCGCGAAATCAAACTGTGATTTTCGTCAAATGTTCGCGAAATAAAATCGCGATTTTCATTCGATGACTGTAAAATAAAACTAATTTTCGGCAAATAATCACGAAGTAAACTGAGATTTTCGTAAGACTATTGCGAAAAAAACTGAGATCTATTTTTTTTTGGAGTAAGTAAACTTCAACTGTGATAATTTTATTTTTATATACTTTAAAAGATGTCTCTGTAATATTAATGTTTTTAAATATTTACTTTAAAACTATTTAAATCTACAATCCACGGTAATAAGTGGCCACTAACTTGACATTAGTGGCTACTAAACATACAGCCTTTACTGGCCACTGGCTACTAATGAAAATAGTGAATTTTAACCTTTACAGGTGCCAGTGATATATATATATATATACATATATATATATATATATATATATACACATGTATATATATATATATGTGGCGTTATGAATATTTTTCATAGCGGGCGGTCATGAAAGGTTCATAATTAAAAAAAAATTTTTTTTTCTTTATGTTTATTTGCTGTATTATAAATCTCAATCATTAAGCATTTACCGTTTTATCATTAATTCTAAAATTGGATTTATCGTTAAAAGGAAAAAACAGTTCAGGAGGGCAGAGCTCCCTGACAACACACTTTTTAATTTGTTGTTTATTTGCTTTATTTTAATCTCAGAATCATTAAATATTTACCGTTTTCTCGATGCTAACCCAGCAGCAGAATTTTTTCCTACAGTCTGCAACACAAGTAGAAACTTTAAAAACAGTCTGCAGAACTTAAGGACAAACGTCCCTCGCTTTACGTTACATGCACTCACCCCCCTCCCCCAATTATTTGTGATTAACATAAAAGGAAAGTACTTTTAAAAATAATTTATCTTTGTCCTCAGAATTTTTAACACCATACATTGTCTGAAAAATCTTTCATAAAATTTGTCAACATTTCTGAAGTTAGAAAATACAATAACAGTAAACATAACACCTGAACACCAACTTCTAAAAAATTTTAAAAGATTGATATAATGTGATAATATCAGAAATTATATATAGATGGGATAATATTAAACGTTACTTGCAGCAATTTTGCCGTGCCCAAATCGGGTGGCAGCACTTACACTGCAGAAGATGTCGATGGAGCAGCAAGCAAAGTGGTTTTAAATTGAGTTGGAGCAGCCACATCACCTGAATTCAGCGGTGGTGATGTTCGAATGACCATGTCAGTTGAATTCGGTTTCGGGAATCTGAGCTTGTCAATTGCGTGTGGCACGGATCGTATTACTATGGCACATGGCAAATAATTTCTAGCAGAGTTTTATTTATCTAAACTCTAACCTAGGGGTGCACAACCTTTTTAAGCGAAGGGCCACTTACAAAAATAACTGGGTTGTCGAAGGCCACCATTAGTAGCACAGAGAGAATTTTGTTTCGAGGAGCTGAGGGGGGGGGGGGATCTAAGTTTACAATCAGATGAAAAAAAAAACATCAATTTCAGAAGGGTAGTTTTAGTCCTCTAGGTTCCTTCCTTCCCAGTCAACATATTGAGTTCTGTTGGAAAGGATATATCGACAGTTTATGTTTGTATTTATAAAAGAGTTCTAGCTAAAGAGTGCAAAAATACACCTTGATTTTATTTGAAAGAGTAAATATAGCTTCCAAAAAAATTTGTGCTTTCATGAATGAAGGTGGGGAGGAGGAGAAACATAAGTTATTCTAAATTGTACTTCTTAACATATTCAGTCATAAAATGTGGATATCAAGTAGGGTACACAACCTTTATAAGAGGAAGGCCAGTCACAAAAATGATAGGATTGTCGAGAGTTAACATCCGTAGTGTGGACAAAATTTTGTTTCGGAGGAGGATCGGCCTAAAAGTTCATAAAAATGCTAATTTTAAAAAGGAGGGTTAGCCCTCTATACTCAACCATCTCCTTAGTCAGCATAACCCAATTCAGTTGCCAAGGATGGAAAAAATTTGCTTTTTTTTCCACTTGCAATTGACAATATTGGCACTTTTCTCCTAGTGATTGACAAAATTTACGATTTTTATGCACCCGATTTGCGAAGTTTGCAATTTATATGCTCCCGATCGGCAAAATTCGCGATTTTTACGCGACCGATTGGCTGAATTTGCATTTTTTTTGCGGCCGATCGGTGAAATTTGTGAATTTTTTCGCATCCGATCGGCAAAATTTACAATTTTTACGAACCTGATCGGCAAAATTCGCGATTTATACGCACCCGATCGGCAAATTTAGCGATTTATACGCACCCGATCGGCAAATTTAGCGATTTATACGCACCCGATCGGCAAAATTTGTGATTTTTCTGTGACCGATCGTCAAAATTCGCGATTTTTATGTGCCCGATCAGCAAGATTCGCGATTTTTACGCACAAGATCGATAAAATTAATGATTTTTACGCATCCGATTGCCGAAATTCATTATTTTTACGCGCCTAATCGGCGAAAATTGAGATTTTTATGCTCTCGATCGGCAAAATTTACGATTTATATACGCACCCGATCGGCAAAATTCGCGATTTATATACGCACCCGATCGGCAAAATTCGTGATTTTTACGCGTCCGTTAGGCAAAATTTTCAATTTATACGCAACCGATCTGTGAAATTTAAGATTTATACGCATCCGATCGCCAGAATTCATGATTTTTACGCGCTCGATCGACGAAATTCGTGATTTTTACCCATGCGATCGGTGAAATTCGTGATTTTTATCCGCCTAATCAGCAAAAATTGCGATTTTAAACCGCCCGATCTTCGAAATTCGCGTTTTTCGCACCCGATCGGCAGAATTTGCGATCTTTTCGCACCCGATTGGCGAAATTTACAATTTATACGCACCCGATCGGCACAGTTCGCGATTTATATGCACCCGATCGGCAAAATTCATGATTTTTACGCGTCAAAAGTCATGATTTTTGCGTGCTTAATTGGCAAAAATTGTGATTTTTACGCGCCTGATTGACGAAATTCGCGATTTATACGCACCCGATCGGCAAAATTCGCAATTTTTACGGGACCGATCGGCAAATTTCGTGTATTTTACGTGTCCGATCGGTGAAATTTGGCAAAATTGCGACTCTAACGCAGCCGATTGACGAAATTCACGATTTTTTCGCGTCCGATCGAGATCCGATTCTAACAGTTAAAAATTAGTCTGCGACGTGCGTCGCAGCGTTGCGCCGATTCTGCGCCCGGGGATGCTAACTTTGTTTTTTTTATGCTTCATGTCGCCGACTTGTCATTTATAGCCACTTTAGGCTTAGTTATGAAAATTTTTAAAAGTAGAGATTAAAAATCCAAAATTAAAAAGGAAAGCAAAGCAGTTAAAATCCTGAATAATTTAATAAATACATTCGATTTTAATTGCTTTGCTTTGCTTTCCTTTTTTTTTTTTTTTTTTTTTTTTTGCTTATTATCTACTTAAAAATTTGTTTATAGTTAAGCCTAACAGGCCTATAAATGGACCACTTGGCAAAAACAGCATTTTCGCGGCACAAAAAAAATTTCCAAGATGGCGGACATCGGGCTACTTCCGAAGCTATCCTTGCATATTAGCCTTCTTTTTTTTCCTTTAAACTTTTATTATTAAATATAAATTAGTCAAATAACATGTTTTAAATAAGTAAATATGGATCAAAATTATTTTGTAAATAAGAAACAAAACAAATGTTTTTGATTTAAAAATCAAGATAGACTCCGGGCTAATACGCAAGCTATTCCTTCTTTAGCAAGGTTAAATAGTCAGTCATCTAAATCCCCCCCCCCCCTAAAAAAACTGCTTCTCTCCTTTGCCTCTCCCACCTTAAAATCTTTTTTACAGTTTTATTTGTTCAACAATAAATAATTAACAATTCTCTTCCCATTTGAAATTGCTGCTTGTCCATAGCCCTTCTTTTTTCCTGGCACACAAAATGACCTACTTATATGTCATTATTAATGATAATTGATCACCTAATAACTTCTTTCCTCCATAAAAATTCTCCATTTGGTCGTCCCCACCCCCCACTTCCCAAGTTCACAGTTAAAAATCTTCAAACTTCTTTAATTCTTTAAACCTTTCTTTTCTCCTGTTATTTGTTACTTAAATATAACAAATCGTTTAGAATCCCCGAAATTGCCTCTTTCCTATCACAGATCATCTAAACAGGAATTTGAATAGCAGTTACTGTTAAATGACACAGAATCTGTAACAAATGAGTCTGCTTGTATGAGAAATGTTTGCTTTCTTCAAATTCTTGTCTGATTTGCATAATCTTTATTGTTGCAGGATTCACATGAAATTCATTTTCGTGTCAAGATGACCACTCAAATGGGTAAACTCAAGAGATCCTACAGCGATAGGCTGGTAAGTGATTAATTTTTATTTTCAATACAGCTCTTGTAATCAGCCTTGCAATAACACAACATAAATGGCTGGTTATAACAGGCGTTGTTCGCTAAGCTGGTTAAATTTTTCAAACAAACTTTAAATTAGCGTCCATTTTTAGGTAAAAATCTATCCAAACAAACATCCTTTTACCCCCCCCCTCCCAAACCTCTTCTCAGGTAAACCTAATGTTGGGGGCATGCTTTGGTCAGGGCCATCGCTAACATTTTTTATTGAGGGGGGAGAGGACCTAAAATTGCCAACTCATTGAGAAGAAAAAATAGTTTTCGCCAATTCAACAAGTTTGCCAACTAGTTTTATAATTTTGCCAAGTTACCACAATTAGAAAATGTAATATAGTTCTTATTTGTAAAAAGCTTAATAATATTCCCAATTAGATTTATAACTTTTCCAAAGTATATCAGAAATAGAAAGTATATTATAGTTTTTATTAAAGTTTTAAACCAATTTGCCAACTAAAAGTTTTTAAATTTGCCAAGTGTAACAGCATTTGGGAACGTTTGGTGGGGGCAGAGCCGTCCTTAGGGGTGTGCGACAGGTGCGGCCGCACAGGGCCTCGCGCCGGAAAAAAAAATTAATACAGATAGCTAAATACTTATTATTACCTTTGTTATGAATATTTATTTTATAATAAAATTTGTATGTGTAAACATGCTTATTTATAAAACATATATTTTATCAATAAAATGTTCGGGCAAGTAGTGGACGCTCAAGAAGCGAATACTTTTTTGTACCTTACATTCAATCTACAGGCATTAATTTTCTCTAGCCTAGGCAGTAACCCTACAATAAATCTAGACAAGCGTATCGACGGAATGTGAATTGTTACGTGATCGGTGCTGATGATGATAATTCAGCCAAACTGCTCGCTATTATTTTAATGACTGGTTGTAATGTAACAGCACTGGTATGCTTTCCTTCTTGCACAGCAAGTTTATTATATACGAATATGATGTTCCGTAGCCCACGCATATGTCGACGTCGAGTAAACACGTCTGTGAGGCAAGGAAAATGAAACCCCTTCCCCCTGACCACAAGACAAACAGAAGATTTAAATTCTCTAAAAGTTATGAAAGGTTAAGTTTTTAAAGATACTTAGAGAAAGTTCTTAGAAAGTTTGGGAAATGTTGATTTTGACTCAGATTTTCCCCTATTTTGAAATTCTTTTATTGACATTTTTTTTAAAAATCTACCACTTTTTGTAAATAGTAGTACAAATCAAATTTAAAAATATTCAATAGCGGTAGCCCTGCTATCGGTCCGTGGAACGTATATGTCTCTGCGCATTCAAATACATGCATATTATAGCCATTATTTTTTATTTATGCTTATGTTTAAATCATCAGAAACGAATTAACTTATCTCCATCAAATTGTTTTAATAATTGCTTGATTTTTGAATAATGTCCAATGGCATTTGGTTGATCACTGATCGCCTGCTCACAAATGCGATGTTAGGTCTTGCTGTGGACCTCTTGTTAGAGGTCTGCATGGGCCGAAACTTTCAGACCGAGATCCGCCCCGGTTCAGAGGAAACTATCCTGACCCGGTATAAAAATTAACAGCTCGGTCCTGGTTTGAGATGAGAGCAAAAATCATTAAAATCAGACCCGACCAACCCAATACCTACAAAAATTTCTGATATTTGTTAGCCAGTATTATCCTACAATTAAAATTCTCTAAAATAATATTGCATACATATTTAAGCAAACATTTTAAAGTATAGAATTTTTTAGATTATATGTCCGACAGCCATGTTGTACGGAATTACAATATTAATGATCACATAAGACTTTCAATTGAAGACTCATTTAAATTAAATAGTTTAGAAGGAAGGAAAAGGATGATTAAAAAAGTCATAATTTTGAAGCGCTCTATGGCGGAAAGCTCTATATTCCTAAAAGAAAAAAAAAGATTAAAAAATATATTTCTTTTTAATTTATTAAGTCAAAATAAATTTCTACAGATTTCGTTAACAAATGTACAAAAAAAAAAAGTGAGAGAGAGAGAGAGAGAGAGAGAGAGAGAGAGCATACATTTTAATGGCCAAATTTCGGAGAACAGTTGAGAAGGGTATCTTCGGATTCAGAATTTTGTCTACTTTCCGAATGGGAAAATAAATAATGAATTAAAGACCGCGTCTACATATTAAAATGTGCGTCAACTTTAAATTTTCAAATGATAACACCCACTTTTTATATAATATTTTTTTTAATTAAGGCAGTCCGAAATAAAGTATTGTTTATATACTTTTTCTTAATTCTTCATAGAATTATTAAAAAAAAACGAGTTATGAGATTATCCCTAAATTTAGAAAAATAAAAATATCTTACAAGGAGATGTTTTGAGAACACTCAATTAGTTCCCAGAAAAATTATACAAAATTTTTTAGTGTACACCAAAATCAATTTATATGTAATAAAATACCATAATATATATTTTTTTTCCGGTTAATATCTATTTTGTTTTGTGTGTGTGAATGGTTTGATGATAACAGGAGCCAGTCTCATTAGGCCACCAAAAAGAAAAAATTATCTATATCTCGAAAATTAATGATTGGAATGAGTTGTAAATACCCATGTTTTTTGCAATTATGGTTCGTTTTCTGTGCAAATTAATGTCGATCATAATTCAAGATTTTTTTAATATGATTTTATTCCAATCCGAGTATTATGAAAGAAAATTGGCCCGAGTCTGTATAAATCTCTACTCTACTAAAACATACTATCCTCCTTCCCCAAAAATACATAATCCTTGGTGCGCAACTGTGTGTGTATGTCATGCAAGCTTTATCAAATGGCGATTGCGTTGTGGCAAGAAGTGTTGCCAATTTAGGGAATTGTTTTATTCAACATATTTACCAGAATTTCCGAATAGTTACCTTTACTTTATTTAATCACGGATGGTCGGCCATTAAATAAAGAAATATGAATTAAAAAAGAGCTAAATGTTGGTATGGGAATTTGAGAGATTAACTATAGTTTGGAAGTGAAGGGCCTCGCAAAAGTTCTTGCACCCGGCCTCGCTTTCGCTAAGGACGGCTCTGGGTGGGGGAGCCCCCGCCTCCCCTCCCTAGCGAGGGCCCTGGCTTTGGTCTGTTTTTGTGAATGAATCTCTAATTTATATGATCATATATATTATTTCTCCTGTCAACATCCTTTTTTCACAGAAAATACGAAATGCAGAACAACGAATGAGATAGCATATGAAAGGATTTAGAACAGGCTTCTGACATAGCACACTTAACGTTTCGTTAAAACATGTTTTTGATTTAAATTTGCTGAAAATTAAAAATTAAATCTGCATTGTTTTCTTAAAAGAAATGAAAGGTTTTTCTGAAATTTGTGTTGCCACAGAAATAAAATACCGCATTATATGATGCTCAGCAATTATAAGAAAACACCGCACAGGTTTATTTTATATTTGATTAAAAAGCGACAGTGAAATTGAAATGTTCAGATTTATATTTCTATGCCTCATGTTTTTCCCGAAGCGGATGATGTCATCCTCTAATGCAGTCAAAATAAGATTAATTTTTTTTTTTTTTTTTCTCTAGCGTGCCTTTTGCAATCTTGGATCAGTTTTTACTCTAAATTTGATGGAATAAATTAGATAATATATTGGATTGGCTAAAAACTAAATGTTGTTAGCAGATATTTTTATCCTTACTTTTTCTTTAGAAGTTTAAACCTGCATCTAATAAATATTACATATTGATAAAAAATGGTACTTCTCTATTATCCCGTCGACCACTTTTCATAACAAAAAACTATCACCAAATAAACGGGAGAATGTTGCCATTGGAATATCAAAATAAATAAATAAAATATAAGAATTTAAGGACACAATTCTTATTTTAATTAATAAAATAACTAATAAACCAGTAAAACATAATGAAAATACACGCAAATGTCTAATTAAAAACCACTTGATGTAACAAACACGTATAATGCTTCTGACATCAAGTAAATGGGACTGCATTTTTGGCGTTTAGTCTTAGTTTGGCGGTATTTTTTTGTTATGAAAAGTGGTCGACGGGATATTAAAGAAGTACATAAAAAATATTAGATTTCAGTGCGAAATCCTCGCACGGGCCCTCTGGTTTTATATTTATAAACACAAATCTTTTTAATGCTAACATTGTTCACGAGACTCTGGTGCCTTTTACTTCATACCCTACACATGTTCTGGTTTGTTTATTTGCAAACTAATCTTGAATTTGATTTTATATTTAAAGAAGTCCTTCCGGTCTGTACCGGGAGGAAAAGGTAGCTTTCCTATATCTTCGTTTTTAAAATTTTAGCTAATGTTATCCGAAAACAGCAAGTTAAAATGCAAAGAAACGTTTACAAAATATTTGTTAATACTGAATTTGAATAAGAAATTCGCCAAATTATTGAGCAATAGCCAAATTGGTTTCATTTATGAAGACTTATTTTGGTCGCCAAATTTGTTGATATTTTGGCGAATTTGGCGCTAACGGATATGAATATGTAGTTTTATGCGTATGATTGGGAAAATTATTACAACAATGAAATAAAATAATTTGCGAGTAATCGCGTTAATGTGCTGTTTTGTTTCAAAATGTCAGCCACCCTAGAATTTCAAACTCTATCTCAGCCATTATTTAAGATAGAGGTAAACCAAAGAATGCTCTGGAATCCTCATATGGGTAAGCTTAATACACGCAATTAGTTTCATAAAAATTGATTTATAAATACAAGCGTTATTGTATGACATAGGTCAGATATATATATGGATATATATATAAATCAACATTTGAACGGAGGGTGGTTTTGGGGTCTGGGGGGGGGGGGGGGGGGGTCATGATCGGTGAAAATATATCGAAATTTTCCGGAACTGCTTTCCTCCGAACGGCTGCAATAGGTAGCTTTATACTTTTTTTATATTTGAAAGCTACGTAAAAGAATATTCAAATAAACCTGCAATTGTGCCCCCACCCTTGTTCCTTGCTGTCTTTGGCAGCGTACAGTGGACAGGCTGTGGGCATGTTCGGCCTTCAGCCTGTAAAGAGCTCCTGTTGTTGCTGCTGATTTAATTTCTGACATTTAGATTTATTACTTTTAATTCTGACAAACAGATCCTGTCGTTAACCTAATAGGAGAAAAACTGCTCTCTAATGGCAGGGTCTAAGACTTATGTTCAATTTAAATACATTGTATACTTTATATTCTGACCAAAGAAAACCTAAATAATAAATGTCCCTTTCCCTCTTTTAAAACTCTAAATAACACCCCCCAGTGTTAAAAATGGAAGTTCCCTGGACATGAGCAGAAATAATAAGATCCTTACTTTAGACATAAAATATTGCACATAAAAAAGAAAAAAAATATCCCTTGCTCCACTTTTAAAATGCAAAATATTATCCAGTGAGAACAGAAGCCAAAATAAAAAAAAGTGGCATTCATGAAATGACTTTCAAAATTTATTTTGAAATTTTAAATATTAATATTTTTTTAACCAAATATATAGTTAGAACTGGGTAAAATACCACAAATAAGTGTGGATTCAAGGCAGGATTCGTGTCTTAAAGAACGTCCCGCGACCGACCTACGAATTTTGCATTTTCCCGCAACAAATCAACAAAATTCACTTTTTTCCGGTGACTGAGCAACAGATTTCAAGGTTTTCTGCAACAAAGTGGTGAATTTCAGTTTCTTTTTGTGACATATTGGCAAAATTCATGATTTTTTTTTCCCCTGCGTGACTAAAAATTTTCGTGATTTTTCTTCATGACAGACTGATGAATGGCACAATATTTTCCCCGGACCAAACAACAAGTTTTGCAATTTTTTCCTCCAACAGACTAATTTCGTGTTTTTTTTTGTTTTTTTTTTTTTCCCTCCGCGATCGATGAGTTTGCGATTCTCTTTTCTATCGATTGAGGAAATTCACTTTTTTTAAACAGATGAATGTATTTCGCAATTTATTTTTTCCCCCAGCGATTGAATAAGGAAAAGCACCAAAAGGCAGTAAGGATCTTTCAAAATATTTGGCTTTTTCATCTACTGCCCCCCTCCCTTTCCTCTTCCCAAAAATCACATGGACTTTTGAAAACAGAAGTTCTGTTGCTCTGACTCATGTGTTGTACATTCTAAATCAATCAATGCAAAAAAAATGCAGCAACTGCATATTGTATTGTTATCAAATTGTAATGAATTTTCCATTTCAAAATCATCCCAGAATGGCACGTTTCCATAAGTGGAAATATTCATTCACAAAATGCAGTTATTTTAATCAGATTATTTTATGGGATTCTTAAAAATACAGCACGATTTCAGCTTACCTTGATAATGTATGCCAGTAAATCCAGAGGGTGGATTCCGCCCCCCTGAAATGCTCTCCAGGGAATTTGACTTGATACTTATTAATGGTTTAGAGTTGAAATCCCCACCCCTCTGAACTGACAAATGATAAATCCAATGAGAAGTGTCTTTTTTTGATCAACAAAAAGTGTCTTTTTCCTCAAATCTGCCCTGCCCTTTTTTAAAAAAATATGAACACTAATTTAAAGTCTATCTACATTTCTTGTGTAACAAATAATCAATAGACTGTTTTCCCTTTCAAATTTTGGACATGGGTTTAAAATTTCAATGCATAAGAACCTAGTTCAATCAAAGAAAATACCAGGGATTCTGGTTTTGACTATTTCATTAAGCACTGGATTATTTTTAACACAATTATTTCAAACTAGCCGCCACTGGCGACCAGTTTGGTCTCCCTTAAATGTATGTTAAACATTGCAACACGTTACATTTATTCATAATTTAATTTTCCCTTAATCCTTCGCCAAATCGGAAGATTCTAATAGACAAATCATGAACTTTTGCGATCATGGTAGCATTTCGCATATTTTTTGGGCACAAATGTCACATACGCACATTGGCGCGATCCCCCCCCCCCCCCTCCCCCGCCAATTTGGCGAAAACTTTGTTATGGAAATTGTTGTTTATTTACTTTTATTTTTTATTTTAATTCTATAAATTATTTTTGATATGTATATCAATATTTATTTACAACAAACTATCATTTATTTATTTTTATTCTTTTTTTTTAATTATTTGACTATTTCATTAAGCACTGGATTATTTTTAACACAATTATTTCAAATTGGTAAAGTAATCATACAAGTTGTAAATTTCCAACTGGACGAAAAATGTCCGGGCCAGGATTCGAACCTGGGATCGCTTGGCTGAAGCCGCCACGCTCTACCACTGAGCTATCCCGGTCGAATCTGGAGGGCATAATTCATCCAGTTAACCTTATTGATCAAAGCACCATATTTCATTAAGGTTAAAATAAAACAATTTTGTTCAGAAATGGATATTGATGATGCCATCACCCCAAATATGCATTGTTCATGCAAATGTTTTAAAAATGAAGGCACATCAGATTTTGTAAAGTTTTCTAAAAAAAAATTTGAGAACATAACAATAAGTTTCCAATAATTTCCAAAGTTATAAAAGTTGCTTTTGTGCTGCCTGTCACAAGTGTACCTTGTGAAAGAGGCTTCAGCACACAAAATCTGATAAAATTTAAATTGAGAAATTCATTGGACTACCCAATTATTAACCCACTTAACTGCCAAAAAAATCTTGCGGTACTAGCTCCCCAGTGCCAGCGTTTTCTGTACTGGTGCTTAGCGACATGGTGTGTTGTAAGGAAAACAGCAGCACAACTTCCAGCAAGATATAACGTTAAGGTGGTTCTCAAATTCTATGCTAAACAGTGTAAAACTGTGACACATTTTTAAACATAGGGGCATAAAATTGGCAGGCCCGACTATTATCCCCCTTAACTGCCGAAGAGATCTTGCATGATTTTTTTGCACAGGTGTTCAGTGACATGGTGTGTTTAAAGGAAAACAGTTGCAATCTAAATATGGAGTGTTCCAATGAAAAAATAAAAAGTACAAAATTTAAATTGCATATTATAATAAAATAGAAGTTATTTATTACTTAACTGTTGTGATATATCCTGAAACAGGTTGACTACATAAACCTACATCACATTCAACATTATAACGGGATTCACGGTGAATTTTCTTCATGGAGCACATTGCACATTTTTTCCTTTAAAGAAGTGGGTGGTACTGTATCTGGAAGGTGTCTAGATGTAAGTCGTAAGGGATTGTCATGTAAGTTTTGTCTCTTGGTGAGGCGTGTCTTAGAAGTAACGTGAAAATTCTGAATAATTCGTTGTACCAATTTCATGCAGAAATCAAAATTGTCAATTTATTTTATTTATTTTTTTTATTTATTTTTTTTTTTTTCAAAATAAATGCGTTCCAAATTCATAAAGTTAGTTATTCATATCAACACACACCTTGCACCTGGCAGGGAAATGTCATCACTATCAGAATCTTCTTCATCTGATGAAATATCCTATTCCGATGAATCTGATTAAGAAGATGACAGAAAGTAGTCATCTGATTCACTGTACAAAAAATTGAAAATAACTCATGTTACACAATGCTACATGAAAACTGATACATTTTGTGGGGCAAGTATTTTTTATTATTTTTTTTAAACTTCTTGAAGATGTAAATTGATACCAAAAATTTATTTTATATTATAGGGTGTACCCGTCACATCACTCCGATTCCTCTTTGATGGTCGACGGATTAATGATGATGAAACACCTAAGCAAGTGAGTAGAGTACTTTATCTTTCTGAAATGATAAAAACATGTAATATTTAGGCACCTTATAGCTATTAGAAAATCTTTCCCAAGTATTTAGAGAGTGCCAGAAAAGTATTTAACTACACCAAGCAATCAAAATAAGATTTACTCTCGCTTCATACACTTTTATGGCTATATTAATACAGTGATACCTTGGTTTTCATTGATAATGTGCGAAATCCGAAACCAAGGAAATTATTTCGTTATGAATCTATGTAAAATCCAATTAATTCTTTCTAAACACAAAATACGTACCAAAAACCATTTTGTAGAAAATAAGTATAGTTTAATACTAAAAACAATAAAATGTTCTTGCTGTAGGGTATCAAGACACTATATCTGAGGCCACTTCTCGTTTTTGGTCTTTTGGCAGTTGGACCATCTTCAGAATCAAAGGACCTATGTCCAGGGATGTAAAAACTGGGCGCCACCGATTTCCACCATTTAAATTTGTATTCTTCGCCTAATAAGAATACCAATAAAATTTAGGCACAAACTATACTAATAAAATTTAGGCAAAGAATATTAACCTTTTAACTGCGGGAACAGGAATCTACACTTGTTGTTTCCTTACGGGAAGATAAGGATGTCTGCTTCCCCCCTTTTGAGTACAGGTGACGAATGCAGGGAGCCTGTAATTAGCACATCTGTTTCTCGTTATCCAACTCTGGTCTCACCTGGGGATTTTTTCCCCCGAATGTAAACGGAAGAAAACATATTATGGCTCCGCTTTAAATGTGAATGATATTTAGAAAATACTTTTTTACGATGAAAATGTTACTAAATTGCGGTAGTCAAATACAGTTTTTGAGCAGCATTATTGAACGATTTCATGAAATTTTTAAATGTTTACCATATAATAAATAAAAGAAGATATATTCAAGCAAATCCAACTATACAAACTGGGTGTAACGTAAAAATGCCTCATTGTTTGTTTTTTAATTTTTTTATGGGGAATTTAGTTTAATTAAATTTGAGTTTGGAATTATTTTACAGACACAATGCACTATGGCCATTTAATAAAATTACATTTTTCTCAAAATATTTAATAAAATATTTGTACTTTTGTTTTTTTGCATGTGAATTCTTAAAGTATTAAAGGGTATTAAGTTTATTGCACTGAATTGTTATTTTTCCAGCAATTCAAGGACACGTAGGGTAAAGGTTAGGTTATAACTATATAACAATCTTTTGCGTTTAAATTTTTAAACTGCGATATTTATATTTTTTAAATAAAATTTTCCATTAAATATAGTAAAAAAATATTATAGTTTTACATATTCTGTTTTTGAAATGTCTCATACTTTAAATAAAATAAACTAGTATAAATAGTTTTTAGTATAAAATAAGCTATAAAAAGTATATACCAAAAATTAAAATAAATATTTTTTTTATTTAAATGTAATCATGGAAATACTTCTATTATTAACTAGAAGATGGAAGTTAATGTTCATTATTAATTCGATAATAATAATTAAAGAACGGAATATTAGTTAAGGTATGTGCACTAAAATTTAGAATTTCAAGCAAGAATGATGATCAGACAATGATGGAAATAACCATAATCATACAAAAAAAAAAATATTTTTATACGGGAAAAGGCAAGATTTGGCATTAGAAAGATAAGTTTGAGCCACATTTCCATCGAAAGCCATTCTTGGAATACGGAAATTGTGTGTAAAAATATTTTTAAATCTTGCTTAAGAAAAAAAAAATCTTTACATTCTTTAAATTTAAATTGTGCAAATAGGAATTGCAACTTTCTATTCACGTCTAAGTACTCGAAAGAAACCTTTATAATTATATTATGTTAAAACGTGTAGGTGATTTTTGTAAAATGTTTTATTAAATGATGTTGAAATATGTTCGACGTAGATGATTCAATATTAATTAACAATACAGATTAAAAATAATGTCCCTTGTATATTGAATGTTATTTTCTCTGAAAACAGAAAAAAAAACTATTAATTATTTTATTAAAATTTATTCTATTACTTACTACCAAGCTTTTCCAAAAAGTTTAAACAAATACTTTTAAAAATTGATTTATTTTTATAATATTCAGCCGCTGCAGAAGTGGTGCCCTGGCACAAGGCGCTGAACTTGACAAGCACTTAATTGTACCGTCAGCTAGCAGTACCGATAAACCTATCTTTAACAGAAGAATTAACATTTTCTTTTTTCAAAACACTACATAAAATTGCTATGTTGTACTTCAAAATTTTGATTAGTGAGATAAAAATTATTGGTACAATTTTGGTTATTTAAAGTTTTTAGTGTTTTTTTAAATGAAACTTATTCTCTGAAATAAGCATCATATTTAATATTAAGCGATGATAAAATTTTTCAAATTAACAATACAATATCAAAATACTCTCACTTTTCACGAGTATACCAGAATGGGGGGAGGGGGGGAGCGGGGCTTAGAGTGCTGAAGCTGTCTCTACGAAGAATAAAGGCTTGGATACCGTACTGCATAGCTCATATATTATGTTGTTTCTTTCACTCCAAACAGAATGTAAAACAGTTAATAATTATTATTATTACATTAAATAGAATTTATTCGGGATTAAATATGTGAAAATTTCTTTACAAATTCGTGTGCAAGAGTTATGAAATCATAAAAAGTAATTTTCATATATCAACATCCACTTAAACGAAATACTTTTTACACATTTATATGCTTATTTAAATGATGTTAAAGTAAACTGATATTTTTCGCTTCAATATATACTGATTACTATTTATTTTATAATATGCGAAGTTTAACATGGCGGGAGAAATTATGAATCAAATTAAGTAGAAATTCAAACTATGACAAGCTGTTTCTCGTGCAATCTTCAAAAGTTTTTTACAAATCAAAATCTGGATTTTCAGTCACTTTTACCCTAATACGAACTGATATTGTCCCTAAAACTTTCTTTTGCTTTCAAAGCAGGTAAGACACCTACTGTGTAAGTAGCTTTAAACGACTTCTCTACTTCCGCTTTTGGGGGTGTAAAAGATTGGGATTACGGCAATCCCTACCCCGTATTTTACGAAGATTTTTTCTTGGGATTACCGTTATCCCACCGTAAGCAAAAGGTTAATAAAATTTAGTGGTGACAATCGGCCCATTGGTTTTACACCCTTATCTATGTCGCTCAAAAAAGTTGTCGAAAGTGGTCTGATTCTGTCGCCTCTTTAATATTTATCCAAAATGGGGCAAGACATCATTAAATATGTTGCATACAAGAAACTTTCTTTGGTCCCATGCTGGAGCATTCGCAATCAATTAAAAAAAGCACAACAAACATACATTGGAAATAAAAAAGATCCGAGGCAACTGATGAAAACCTAAACAAATTTTTCGCAGAAAAAATAAACAAAAACCAAAACCGACAGTAACCAAAGTCAATGAAAACTGAGGTATTACTGTACTCATATATATCCCAAAACATTAATGTCCATGAGTGGAAAATTTTCAGGAACTTAATCTTGCCTGTCATTGATTTATAATTTTTTTTTTTTCGTATTAACCCGCTAGCAAAATTTAAGAGGCTACTTTACTCATGTTCATTAATGTTAATCCTATGAGAAATTTTTAAGATCTTTCGTTTACAAGTGTTTTTGCATTGTAAAGCTGGGGCCCGATCTCCAAGAAGGCTGTTTTTTACTTTTTCTATTTCGTTTACAAGTTTTTTAAATTTGGATACTTTCACTTTCGAAACTGGTTTTGAAAGTGAAAGTTTCCCCATTTAAAAAAAAAAAGAGCTTGCAAACAAAACTGAAAAAATAGTCTTATTGGAAATCAACCATAGCTATCCAATGCAAAAATAAATGAGATATTTAAAAAAATTTCTTCCACAGGATTAGCATTAGCAAGTGGGTGTTTTCGTGTGAGTGAAGTAGCCTCTTGACCCAAGTCAAACTTACAATAAAATTTATGTGACTGTGAAAATAATGGACATTACGTTAAATTTTTATTGTAAAAGAAGAAATGATGCTTGAATCTGTGGCCATTTTAAGGCTTTTAACAAAGTTTTTCCAAAATTAAGATTATTAACCAAAAGTTATTTACCTTGAAGATTCGTGTTATTAATGCACTGAATATGGGGTAGGTTTGATTCAAAATCATTTTCTTTTGGTGTATTTTAAAAATAATTTAAGAAGTTTTAGGCATTTGTTCCTATTTAAACAATTGCTGCAGAAATTAGTTTTTCAAATATATATATTTATTAAGATTTGGGATTTATTTTCATTTGTCTAGGTGGAGGACCTACACATTTTAATATTCTGTTAATGTCTTTAGTTTCTTATTTGTCAAGTTTCATTTACTGCACTTGTTATTAAAGGGGTAAGAACCTTCTGCATTTTGAAACCCTACTCAAATGTTTCCTTTTCCAAGCACACAAAGCTTGAAATACTTGCAATTTCTTTGGGGGGGGGGGGGAATCTTGACCTATTCAAGTTCTTCTCACTGAAATCTGCTTTCCTTTCTTTTTTTTAACCCCTCCAACATTTGAGTTTGCAAAGTTTACTCTTTAAAATTTTGATTAAAAAAACAAACAAAATATACCTCTTTTGATTACTTTGTAGGAGCAATAGATACATAATTATTTAAATCGCCTCTTCTCTCTCAATTTTCTACTACTTTGCAAAGTTTAAAATCTTTAAAACTAATTTTTTTTTTTAAATATTATTTAATAATAATAAATAGAAATTCAATTTCCTAAAGCTTCTCCTTGAAATTTCTATTCTTTTTACTCTCTAACCTGTGTGTTGGAGGGGAGGGTGGGGATCTTGATTTTTGCAGTTTGGTTGTTCTTTCTTGATTGCTTTTTTCTTTGAATCTGTATCTCCATTTACTCATTTTTATTTTTATTTTTTCAGCTTGAAATGGAAAACGATGATGTAATTGAAGTATATCAAGAACAAACAGGTGGCATGATATAAATAAGACTCTGTGGAGAGCATTTTGTGCTCTTTGAACATAATTTTGTTTCTCTTGTCTGGAGTTCAAGACATTTCATTATTTTGTATGTAATCATCGTGTGATCATATTCTAAAGATATTCACATATTTGTTTTTAGAACATGTTATTCATCCCAAACACCTTCCTGAAAACACATTTTTTATTTACCAAGATGTGTCAAGCTGTAGCTGATGGATGGCTCTGCCTTTCTTAATTCTGATTTTGTTTAAAGTTTTTTTAAACTATGTTAATAATGCATTCAAGAGTATTCATTTTTCTTAAGTTCTTTGCAATTTATTTACCTTTCTTTTTACTGTTCAGCCATGCCTTTCTTTAATTGTCAGACTATTTTGAAATGCAATTTTAAAATGTAACTTACAGTGAATAAAGCTAACTTCCTTGTATATAACTTTTTCTCTTGGTATATATGTTTTGAAATAATCTGTTTTGTCTCGCGCATCCTGTAACACAAGCAATACTAAGCCTTCCTTATTATTATACTTTGTAGTATTCATTTTTATCAAGTCCATGCAGTAGTTTTTAGAAGTAATTTTTTTCCTTGTCTTTGTATAACTGTATAGATTTTGGCTGTTTCATCTAGAACATTTGTATGATATGGGTGATGAAATTACATGAAAATGTGGGTAGCATTCTCTCTACTCATGGCCTCTGTAATTTTCTTTCCCTTATACTAATTGTGAATAATAGCTGCTGCATGTATGATGACATTCTTGCTGAATAAATAAATTTTTTTTAAATATTGGAATGTAAATTTAAAAATAGGATACCACATGGATACATTTCTCAGCCTTTTTCAGTACTCACTCCTATAGGAGACATTTAAAGACGAGGCAGGGTGGTGCAAGTCAGAAGGCACTCATTGGGAAAAATTGAGTTTAACAAGCCATAAATTAAATTAAAAAATTCAAAAACCCAACTGCATAAAAAGCGAACTAAAAAAACAACATGCAAACGGAACTTCTGACTGTAAAATAGTCTAGGAAACATGTTCTTCATTTTGAAAGACCTATCCAATGATATGCCACTCAATAGGGTGCATAAGTTTTTTTTTTTCAGTCTCTGCCATTTTGAATTTATGAAAACAAAACCTAGCCTATAACCATCGGACGGTTAAGACTAATCGATAGAGACCTCATTCATTAAAATCCATCTAGCCGTTGGGATATTTCAAGGGTATAAAGAAATCCACATACATACCTAGGTACACGTCAAACACATAACCCTTCTTGCCAGTCTGGTAAAAAAAGGGACAACACTGCTATTATCCTTGTAAGATAGTGACTTTCTTTTTTCCTGACTGCAAAGGCATTTTTGGGGATGCCAATTTGGTATTTCTTTTAGTTTTTGATGATTCATTTCTAGTTCATTACCACTTTTTCCCAAAATATTGTTATCAAAATATGGAAATGTCATCTGGTCTCACAGATACAACGGCAGTAATGGATGTTTTTTGAGGATGGTAAAAACGTTGGTGTCTAGAATAGACCCTAAAAAGTTTTTGTTCCACCTAATACTTAAGGGTGGAGTCTTTACTCACTCCAAAACACCCGCTCGCTAATCTTAAACCTATGGCCAGGTTGTTTTCAGATTTCTTGTTTAAATTTGAATTTTTTTAAACTATTTTTTTGCATGAGATAGCTGAGGTTGATCTCTAATAGGGCTATTTTTTACTTTCTTCTATATATAATAGAAGAAAGTATTGTAATCGAAATTTTTTTCGACTTCTGGTTTTCAACGGATGTACACGTTTTAGGGGTCAGAGATTCCGAAAAACACGTTTTTACAAAATGTCTGTCTGTCCGTCCGTCCGTCTGTGTGTCTTCATTGCATCATCGAAAAGTGTATGAAGTTATGCTTCAAATTGAACCTAATTTTTTTTCTTTGTTTTTGTTTATGGCAAGCAGATTCTATCAGAATTTGGGGATATTTCGACGAAAGGGGGTGCTGTGATCGATATTTTTGTTCCATTTTCACTATTGTACCATCTAAAAGTGTATGAAGTTATGCTTCAAATTAAACCTAATTTTTTTTCTATGTTTTTGGCTATGGCAAGCAGGTTCTATTAGAATTTGGGGATATTTCGACGAAAGGGGGCGCTGTGATCGATATTTTTGTTCCATTTTCACTATTGTACCATCTAAAAGGGTATGAAGTTATGCTTCAAATTGAACCAAATTTTTTTTCTATGTTTTTGGTTATGGCAAGCAGGTTCTATTAGAATTTGGGGATATTTCGACGAAAGGGGGCGCTGTGATCGATATTTTTGTTCCATTTTCACTATTGTACCATCTAAAAGGGTATGAAGTTATGCTTCAAATTAAACCTAATTTTTTTTTCTATGTTTTTCGCTATGGCAAGCAGATTCTATCAGAATTTGGGGATATTTCGACGAAAGGGGGCGCTGTGATCGATATTTTGTTCCATTTTCACTATTGTATCATCGAAAAGTGTATGAAGTTATGCAGATAATTGAACAGATTTTTTTTTCTATGTTTTTGACCATAGCCTACACGTCCAAGTTGAATTCGGGGATATTTCGACGAAAGGGGCTGCTGCCATCGTGATTTTTGTTCGATTTTCACTATTGTATCATCGAAAAGTGTATGATGTTATGCAGATAATTAAACCAAAATTTTTTGTAGCCAGCAGGTCCTACTAGAATATGGGGATATTCCGCCAGAAGGTGGCGCTGTGATAGCCATTTAAAGATTTCAAATTCAAAAAGATGTATAAAAAAAATTAGAAATACTAAAAGTTTTTTTCGTTAAATGTTCGGCCTTGATCCGGAGAATCCGGAGCAGTTTTTGTTTTGTCTCTATATTAAAAAATGGCGGAGATGTAGCGGTTTGAAATTTTAGGGTGGTTGACATTTTCAAACAAGACAGCAGAATTCATCCATAAACGGGTTTAATTTATGAGGTTTAGTTAACAGTGTTTCAGCAAATTTTCTTTCATTGTTGTAATCATTGTTCCTATTCTTAAATGCTTAACACTATATATTTATATTCGCCAACGTCAAATTCTCGTCAAGCTTGGCGGCAATTGACGAAATATCGCCAAATTTGGCGACAAAAATAGGTTACCACAAATGAAGCCAACTTGGCTGTAGAAGACTAATTTGGCGATATTCTCATTCAAATTCAATGTTGACGAGAACTGGGAATGAATCTTCTTTAATTGGGTTCCACGCATTTTAGCTTCGTTTTTTCCAGTAAAATTAGCTAAAATCGTAAAACCAAGGAATAATGAGGCTATCTGTTCCGGTCGGTACAGGCCAAAAGAACTTTTCGTAGTTTAGTATACATGGCACGTATAGATTGCATCCCAGTAACCTGATGATTCGCAAGCAGCTGACGTACAACAGAATGACGAAAAATATTGATTTTATTGGCGATGTGAGGACGAAATTAGAAGTATTAACATGATTGAGATAGAAGAAAGTTTTGGGATTGGCACATCAGACTAGTTACTTTTTCGATTTCAGTTGCAGGTTTTTTAAATAAAGGTACTTTCATTTTCAGAACCGGTTTTGAAAGTGAAAAGTACCTTTTATTAAAAAAAAATCATCAACTGAAATCAAAAAAGTAAAAAATTAAATAGCCCTATTAGGGATCGACCTCAGCTATCTTATGCAAAAAAACATTTAAAAATATTCAAATTTGAAAACAACCTGGACATAGGTTTAACATTAGCGAGTGGGTGTTGGGTGTTTTCGAGTGAAGACTCCCCTTAATGTCGTGACAACCAGTTTAATCAGTTTAACTAGTAGTTAGGGCTAATCAAAGCTTTTTAAATCTATGTTCTCCAATTTAAATGTTTTAAACGGGGAAATTTCCTTTCGGCAAGGTCTTTCTTTTAAAAATTAATAACTGCTTTAGTTTGCCTCCATTTCTCGCACACGCTAGCACACATATGAAAGAAGTCTTATTTTTCGTTGTCAGAACTTTTCTCCTCCTTTTTAAGCCCAGAATTTTGTTTGGAGGGGGGGCAATCAAATGCGAGTTGGGCCTCATCCATGTTTATGATGGATTCTCCATTAAATTTCTCTTCAGCATTAATCTTATGTAAAAAAAAGTTTCTTTTCCTGCCAACCCTTTGGCAAAGCTTGCCCCACGGTTGTTTTAAGTCTCAGTTAAATTATTTCGCTTCCTAAATCTGTAGCATTTGAAGCTCTCCTTTTAAAATATTTTATTCCTCTTTGCTGTGCAATTAGTTTTGCTTGCAACCAAATTCATACTGTTGAAACTGGTACGTTTTTTCACGTTCTCTTACCCACATTTCTAAATTATTTTCTAAAACAGGCCCAGGGGTAGGAAAAACTACTTTTTAGGGTTTTGTTCATCTCACGAAACCCTATTGCTCCTGCTCCGTTGTCTGTCTGTCACAGAGCCATTCTCGAAAACTGTAACTTAGAGTTGAAACTTTGTGTATAAATCCGAATATCAGCTGCAAAGAGCTGAAAATATTAAAATTTGAAAAATTCGTGTTATTTTAATAAATAGAGATAAAAAACCAAAATTCTAACAGCCTTTTCTTATTAAATTTGAACATTTTCCCTTATAGCACATGCCAAAAATTAAAAATCCATGATGAAATTCTATCTACAATAATTAATTTTCTATCAGACGATTTCCACGTGAAAAATAAAAAGGAAATAAAAAGTTTCACCAATTGAAAAAAAAAGATTAATATGAAATAAAAAAGATTGACGTCATAGTGGTAATAAAATAGAAAGATTTCTCAATAATACAAGGAGTATGAGTATGTGTGCATGTACACAAAGCAGATTAATTACACGTCATTAGAGAATTAAAAAGAAAATCTGACGTCATATCGCAAGTTTAACGGATTTTTCTAATGTTTCAGTATAATACAAAGCGAGTATGAATATGAGTAATAGAGAATAGTAAATATATGAGTTTGAGGAACGTATTGTTAAAAATCAGATTATGGAAATATTTGCCTATTTTAACATTTTGAAGGTGTACAACATGTTTAATTTTGAAATTAATTTTTTTTAAATATCGCGTTTAGTCCACATGACAGATATTATTATGACAGAATATAATAGTGGGCTTACCCGCTATCGGGCCGGTTCCGATATTCGAAAAACCGAAAGTTTTTTAGAAAATGAAATTTATTTGGATTTTTTAAAGAAAGGATAAAGTGTTTTGAAAGGAATATTAAACGAAACCCTTTGTGCGAACTTGGATCACACTTACCCACTTGTTGTTTGTAGCGAACTACAACTACTTTATGAAAAATGTAGTTAACTACAACTACTTGTTTTAAAAAGTAGCGACTACAAACTACTTTTCAAAACTAGTCACTACTTTGCTATTTTTTGCTACTTATTTTTCCCCATAGACCATAATGTAACAGAATTCCTTTGAATGTACTTGTAAGCGAGGTATAAATGCTACACACTTCATTTTCAGTACTGAACATTCTATGGTAAACTTCAATAACATATAAAACTTTCATGGCAATTCGAGTATATTTTCAAGAGTTAGAGCACAGGAAGACGGACAAAGCGAATTCATAGACACATTTTAATTATGTTGAAAAGTGTTAAAAAGAGGAAATTTGAAACAAAAATTGTAATGATCTTACAAATTTATGAGAGTGATCTAGCACAGTAGCGCTTAAGGTGGCTCTCAAATTCCTTGCTCAAGAACGCGAAACTTTCTGACACATTATCTGATTCATTTTTAAACACGACAAAGGCATAAAATTAGCAGTCCTGACTATGGAAGTGATTTGGAATCAAAATGGGTTTTCCTTTTTTTTTTTTTTTTTTTTTTTTTTTTGATAAATTACCTATCTGGTTTTAAGTGATTCGTGTCACGTTTTTTTCCTTTCCCTGCTGCAATGTCGGAAATTTTGTTGAAAGCGCGACTTTGAGAGTGTTTTCTGAAAAATCTTCTGTCTCTACCAAAAAATAAAATAAAACAAAGTAAAGAATAATGGAAAACATCTTTTGGTTACAAAGTTTCTGAATAAGAACATCTGTCTGCATTTTCATGCGTTTCCAAACAAAAATGAATTAAAGAATATGAAATAAAGTAGCGAGTTGGGATTTGAGAACAACCTTAAGTGCAGATAGCCCTTGGTAAATTTGAATATGCATTATTTTTTTAAAAATAGAGCTAAATAGTCCTATTTCTTTACAATTTAAATATAGTTCCTGTAAGCAATTTAAAAATTGAACACAATCATATAGACTTGCATAAGTTAAATCCTAGCTTTCTTTTCCTTTATCTCTTTGTTTCCATTTGAAAACCCGAATTTCAATATACTGGGCTTTAGATTCATTCGGGAGACAAAGGTATTTCATTAAAACACCAAGCTAGCCAGTATCAAATCAAATATAAAACATACAAATCAATTAGTTTAGCGATAAAAAAAAAACCTGTGCAGCTAAAGTAAAATAAAATTAAGCATTCTTAGACAATTTTTAAAATGTTTTTATTTCCAACCACCTTTGTTTTATCTATTGGAATCTTCAAAAGGAAATATGCAGTAAATTAATTTGTATGCATACATTGGACAAATATTTCGTAATGATCAAAAGACGTAATAATAAAATTTTTTGCGGTCTTTTGAAAAGCCCTAGTTCAAGAACTTTGACTTTTGATAAGAATAATAATATTCTTATCAAACTGTTTATAATAAACAGTTTGATAAGAATATTTTCTGAACCAGGGATCTTAATTCGAAAATACTCTTTTTAATGATTTATGAATATTAATGAATAATGATTTAGATGTTCAGTGCGAGATGCGATCCATTAATTATTATTAATAAAGAAAATGCTAACTAACCTGTATGTGCAACTTCAGGTTGTAAGCAGATGATTTTGATACTGATAACTTCTTATTAGACAAAATTTACATGTTACAGAACAACTACCACTTTCTTGTTTTATAACTTCAAAATATTCATTATATGCCGGCCAGTGCAATTCTATACTATTTTTGTCTCATTCTATTACATCAATCTCAAAAAAAGAATCCCCACATTAAAACACAAGATCTAATAATGAGTAAGAAGACAAAGGGTTGCCAGAAAGAAAATTATTTTTTTTTATGAGTGAGTACATTGCGGTTTTATAAGCAAATCCAGCAAATAATAGATCATGGGCATGCTGACGCTTTACGTTTCAGCTGCTAGTTTGTTTGTAGGGCAGAAATCATTCCTTCCTAGTGCTCTTTTCCTTCTATATATAAAAAAAAGTAATGGTTTGGAAATGGACCAATGAAAATCTGCATAGATATTCCGGGTTATTCTCATCGCTTTTTACTAGGGACTTTTTTGTGAATCGATTACTTTTTTTTTTTTCTAGCCATCCTATGGATTCGAAAATCATACCACCAGACGCGAAATATAACAAGCTTTCAGAAATTCAAAAAATTATCACGGTCTGACAATAAAAACTCAAAAAATCCTTAAAAATAGAGTAAAAAATCTTTTATTGAAAAAGTCATTTTTTTATATTGTTGCCAATTTCTAAATAAGCACAAAGGATTATGTTTTATCTGAAATAAAAAATGTATTTGCGTGAGACTATTAAAAACAATAATGAAAGTTTAAAGTAATAATTAAATGATCACGTGTTGAAAGCAGGAAATAAAGAAAATCGCGTCATAAAAATTGTGTTTACACATGAATATTAAAAATAAAAAGATGAATTAAATGAAAAAGCATTATAACCAGTTAAATGAAAAAGCATAACCTGATTACAGAAGATAGTCGCCATTCGTGATATCATCATCATCTTTTTAAAATAGGATACATCAGGTTTTAAGAGGCTGTGAAATAAGAACGGGGGTTGGTGAGCATAGCGAGCAGGGGGCAGAGCCCCCTAGTCTCTAATAATAAAATGGTGTACTTGTTATTTTTCTGTGCTTTTTCGAATATATACAGTGGTGGCCAAAAGTGTGGACATTTTTTGAAAGTTTCATGTTTTTCAACTTTGTGTGCTTGTAGAATATATTAATTTTCACTTAATGTTTATGTATCATATTGAAGGTAATTTAATGTAGAATTTAATAATAAAAACAATATTACAATATCTGTATTACAAAAAAAGTTATGCAACTAATAGTAAGATCTATCTTAGATTTGCATTTTTTTAAAGTGATACTTACACAATCAACACTTAGTAGGATAACCGTTACTTACACAATCAACACTTAGTAGGATAACCGTTACTTACACAATCAATACTTAGTAGGATAACCCTTATTTTTTAAGACAGCTTCACAGCGTCTTTTCATCGAGTGAACGAGTGTTTGGAGTTAATCTTTCGTAATCACATGGTGCCAAGAATCAATTATAGCTTCAATAAGTTGTCTTTTATTGGATGGACGTTTTTTTCGTACAAGAATTTTCAAACGTCGCCACAAATTTTCAATTGGATTGAGATCAGGGCGGTTTCCTGGCCATGGTAATATATCTATGCCTTTATTTTGAAACCATGCTTTGCATACTTTTGCTGTGTGCCATGGAGCTGAATCCTGCTGAAAAATAAATGGTGTGTTGTTGGGGAAGAGATCCCTGATGGAAGGTATCAATTTTGGTTCCAGGACAGTTTTGATGTATTTTTTGGCATTCAGGATGCCATCAATCACTTGAATTCGGCCCACACCATCTGCAGACATACATGCCCAAATCATGACATTTGTTGGGTTTTTTGTAGTTGGTTCAATGCAATCAGGATGAAGTGCTTCTACTCTACGTCTCACGTATTTTCTACCATCACTGCCAAAGAGCGATATTTTACTATCATCGCTCCAGATTACTTGCTTCCATTGATTTTCTGACCATTTAATGTGTTCTTTTGCCTACTTAACTCGTTTTTCGCGTTGCTTTTGATTTAAATATGGTTTTTTCCTTGGAATTCTAGCTTGTAGTCCAAATCCTGATAACCTTATTGTTCTTGAACTTACTGCAATACCCGCTGCATTCATTTCACATCTAATGGCATCTGATGAAATTTTTCTATCTTGAAGGCATAGCCGTTTAATTTTTCTATCGGCAGTAGCACTTGTGCATTTTTTTCGGCCTGATTTGGCCTTATTTTCCACTGATTTCGTTTTTGCATAACGTAATCAGAACTTTCATACACCAGAACAAGTCACTGAACCATCAACTTGTCTTGCAATTTCAGCATAAGAGAGGCCATTTTCTCTCAATATGACAATTCGGCTTCTTTTTGTAGATGTCCAATTAGTTCTTGTTGATAATTAGTTTAATTAAAAAAAAGGACTTTGAATATTCAAAAACAGCAATACTCTATTTAATTGTACTAGTATGCATCATTCTGCAAAATATTCCACAACAATAACTCTTACCATCCAAATAACCTAAACTATAGTTACAGACATTTGATTTGTCCTCAGAACAGTGTTTGTGATTGGCTAGTACGCTTTTATTACAAAACACGTCCTTATTCAAAACGATTTGTGTTTGTTTGTTCTACTAAAATGAGCATAACTTTTATTGTAGTACAGATGTTGTAATACTGTTTTTATTATTAAATTACCTTCAATTTGATATATAAACGTTTGTATTTAAGTGAAAATTAATATATTTTATAAGCACACAAAATTGAAAAACATGAAACTTTAAAAAATGTCAACTTTTGGCCACCACTGTATATATATATATATATATATATATTAATTAGAGTTCTAACTACTTTAAACTGGCAGGAAGCTAGCAGAAATTTTGTTCTAAGGGGAATATTTTAGATGATCGATTATTTATTTAATGTTACTAGACACAGAGCTGCCAACTGCTACAAAAAAATTGTAGTTGCTACGATTTTGAGCCGCAAACTACTATGCTACGAAAATCTGTCTAAAACTAAGATTTTCTGCAGGGGGAAAAAAAAACGCGAATTTTGTCACAGGATCACTCGAAAAATCGCGAATTTTGTCACAGGATTGTGTGAAAAATCACTAATTTTGTCACAGGGTCGTGGGAAATTTGACAATGATTTCTGAAAAAAATATCGGTCATAAATCCAAGAATTCAGACATTAAGTGTATTAGTATTTCGGAAAATGATTGGCGAAAAAAATTAATCTTGTCATTTGTTCGAAGAAAAGTCACCAATTTTGTCGAAGGATTGTGGGAAAAACGTGACTTTCGTCAGAAAATCACGAAAAAACGGCAAATTTCATCATAAACATTGCGAAAAATGGCAAATTTCTTCAAAAGATAACGAAAAAACGACAAATTTTTGTCAACAGATCATGGAAAAAATGTGACTTTCGTCGGAGAATCGCGAAAAAAATGGCAAATTTCGTCAAAACCTCAGTTGAAACTTTTCAGAAACTTTGCTGGGAATTTCAGAATTTCTTTTTTTACTCAGAATCACTCCTGCAAATTTCGTCAAAAGATCGTTGAAAAACGTGAATTTTGTCAAAAGGTCTCCAAAAAAGGCGAATTTCGTCGAAGGATCGCCGAAAAAAAGCGAATTTCATCAAGGGATCACTGAAAAAAACTCTAATTTCTTCAGAGAATCATGTGAATTTCATCAAAGAATCGTTGAAAAAAATCCAAATTTCGTCAAAGAATCGCTGATAAAATAAGAATTTCGTCAAAAGATCGCCAGACAAAGCGAATTTCGTCGAAGGATCGCCGAAAAAAAAAGCGAATTTCGTCAAGGGATCGCAGAAAAAACAAGAATTTCTTCAGAGAATCATCTGAATTTCCTCAAAGAATCGTTGAAAAAAACTCAAATTTTGTCAAAAAATCTGAAAAGACGCGAATTTCGTCAAAAAATCACTGAAAAAATGCTAATTTCATCAAAAAATTGCGTGAAAATGTGAATGGTGGGAGTGTGGGAATGTGAATTTAGTCTAAGGATTATGTAAAAAACACAAAAATCACCAAAGGATTGTTGAAAAAACACTAAATTCTTCAAAAGATTGATGAAAAAACACTAAATTCTTCAAAAGATTGATGACAAAACACAAATTTCTTCAAAATTTACTGCATTGGGTTAAAAGATTGAAACCGAATTCCTTTTACTAATGTAGAAAATTTGCCACAAAACGTGAAAACAAATTAAGTTTTAAAACTGGCTTCAAAAGATCCAAAAACTGGCTTCAAAGTACATAACTTCAGGCATCGATACCTTCCTGCCAAATCTTGTAGCTTCGCATCGCAGCAGTTTCTTCGCAAAACAGTACACGCAGAAACAAACATCTACCGTAAAATACCGTTAATCCGCCCTTCCCGATTAAGCGCCCCCCTCCCACTTTGTAAACAAATTGGAAAATTCAAAAATCCTGAGAAAGCGCCCTCCCCCAAAAGAAATTTTGCCGGCACGTCAAGATCAACACCAAATATTTTATCTCCCAAGTGTTTTTTTTTTTCTTTTTCGACGGATCAGAAAGGCGTGACGATTCTTTGATATATCGCAAACATATTGTCGATCTGAAAAAGCAATATAACCAAACATTAGTTTTGCTGTAAATTTATTTCCATGGTGATATGACGGTAATAAAAATATCAATAGTGAAAGTTTCTCATGAAATATGTTAAAGAAATGTGTATTTGATACTGTGTGGAAAATATTTTGATTAAAAGAGAATCTGTTTATTTTATTAAAGAATTTATAGTTGTATTTAACATTATTATGAAAACCAAACCCCAAAAAATATATCGATTGATAGATCAGATCAATCGATTTGTCGATACACAATCGAATTTGTAGCGTAATTTATGCTATCTTTGTGGTAGTAATGTTTTTTGTTTTAATAATCTTTCAACACTACCAATTCGTTCTATATGTTCTCAATTTTTGTGATTTGTATTATTTATTTAGCATTTATAGATACGAAATCATGATTTAAAAAAAAAAACGGTTATTTAATCTTCCTAACTTACACAACAGATGGCGACACCACATAAAATGTTACTAGTTCTTGAAATTACTTCAGGATATTTTCGACTGCAATTTCCCTGTGTTTTTTAATTATTTTAAATTATTAAGTTCCTTTTATTTTTCTGTTACCATATTAATGACAGATATTAGTGTTATTATTTATATAAATGCATTTCAGTTTCAAAGCTTCTGAAATTCAGAATTTTCTATAATCTGAAATTGCCATTAATCGTGAAGTTAAACTGTTTTTCTATTTTGTATATAATTTTTTTAATTCAAAATGTTTTTCTTTTGTCGCTTTATTAAAATGATGCATACTCTGCGATGATCGGCCATTAGCATCTCTGCCCCCACCACCACCGATAAATATCATATACTACAATTTTAATACCGTGTAAGTGCCCCCCCTGATTATTTTACGATTTTTCATCATGTTTAGGGGGGCGGATTAACGGTATTTTACGGTATGTTTATTATTATGATATTGTTTTTAATCTGAAACAATATACTGAACTAACTTTTCGAAAATTTGTTTAACCCGACCTGAAATAAAAAACAATTAGCACAGACCCGACATGCAGGGTTGTATCAGCTTACTCGACCTGATGAAGGACTCTAACTCACAAGGAGAGTGCCAAGCTTGGTAATCACAGATTTTGATTATTTTTACATATGTTGTAGGGTAGAAGCCTCTTCTCAGGTTCAATGGATTTTATACAACGCTCCTTAGTTCCCGAGAAATGGGGGGTCTAATATTATAACACAACTTAAATACTTACTTTGTAACGAAGTAACTGCATTGGTCGTAGCTCAGTTGGTATGGCGTTTGCTCGTTGTTCAAAGGGCCCGGGTTCGATACCGGAACGCGCTACGTTTGTTTTTCTCATTTTTTTTAAATAAATATACTTGTAATTATAATTTAACAATCTCAATAAAAAATTTTGTTAACATAATTAAATTTGAATTTAGCATTTTTGATTTTTAAACCACCATTAAACATTTCTCATCATTTAAAGAGCATTAAAAAATGGATCTATTGACTATTAAATTAAAAAAATCGTTATGAAGTCAAATCAGCATATTAACTATCGAATTATAGAATTTTTCTCCCATCGCAATAGAAAACGAAGATATTTCAGATGCTGGATTATTTGTTAAAAATTCATTGTTTTACAATAAAATTTTACAGTACTTCAACGCATTTGTGACATCATTTTTCTGATTTTCATCGAATCCTGACACTTTAGATTGATCTTGTAAACTACAGCTTGCTTCTTCCATTTTCATACGATTATGAGCTGTTATAGAATGATACCACTTGTGCGATGAAGATTGAAAGCAAAAACCACTTATAACTGCATCAAACTAAAAAAAAAAAGAAATAACAAAAGTCTGCTGTGGCGCCCTCTAGTTACGATAAAATAAAACATAAATGTGTTGTATTAATTCTTATGCAAAAGATTAATATAATTAAGCTTCTTACTTTAAAAACAGAGTAGTATTATCATCTCATTGACTTCCCTTGTTAAGGCAATTTATAAATGATGTTTCTTTACAATCAAGAATCGACACAATTATTCTGTATCATTGCATTGATAAAGCATGTATAGAATACTTTTTAAAAGTGATTTAAAAAAAATTGAAAATGCTAAATTAAAATTTAATTATGTTAACAAAATTTTTTATTGAATTATTATATTATAATTACAAGTATATTTATAAAAAAAAAAATGAGAAAAACAAACGTAACATGCTCTGGCATCGATCCCGGGCCCTCGGAACAACGAGCAGACACCATTATTACTTTACAAAGTAAGTATTTAAGTTGTGGTATAATATTAGACCCCCCATTTCTCGAGAACTAAGGAGCGTTGTATAAAATCCATTGAACCTGAGACTAAGGGGCTTCTACTCTACAACATATATAAAAATAATCAAAATCTGAAAGATTTTAGATTTATTTTTATGCTGGGGGGGGGGGGGGATAAGAGTAAATTATGGGAGGTTAGGAGACAGTTTAGATGATTACTTACAGGGGTGAGGCAAGTGAGGCAGCCGCCTCAGGGCGCACCCCTGGAGGGGCGGCATTTGGCTCGCATATTGTATGTGTCGAAACTTAAGAAAAAAGAGAGAAAGATTTTTTTTTTCTTATTTAAAATAAAAATATGTAGTACATTGCATATAATTACAGTCAAAGAAGTTGCATATAATTACAGTGAAAGAATTCCGTTTACAATGTTTTAGTCCACTTCAGTCAATTTTCTTCTCGGCGATTTTTGAATTATTAGTGATTTTTGACGAGATTTTTTTTTCTTGCATTTCGCGGTGATTTTTTAATATTCGTTAAAGGAATTAATTCTAATTCAAACTTTTAGATTAATATAGTAAATTTTGTTCTCCGCGATTTTGGAAATGTTTGTATTTAATGCAATTTTCAATGCGATTCTCAGTGTCTTTTCGCGTTCTTCGGCGATTTTTTGCTAATTTAGTAAATTTTGTCCTACACGATTTTTGAAATTTTTCCGATTTTCAATACAATTTTTAGTATTTCGTGACATTTCATGGCGATTTCTTCACATTCATAAAAGAAATTTGGTTTCAAATATTTAGCCTAATATATTACATTTTGTCTTCCGCGATTCTCAATACGATTTTTAGCATCTTTTCGTGTTGATTTTTTTACATTCAGAAAATAATTCCTTTTAAAATATTTTAAAACTTGCTCCTCTGAGAATTTTAAATTTTTAGCAATTTTTATGAAATTTCTAGCGTTTTTTGTTGTTGTTTTGTGGCGATTTTTCTACCTTAGTAAAAGAATTCCGGTTTTAAAATTTTAGCCCAATATAGTAAAGTTTGTCCAATTTTCAATAAAGTTTATTCGGAATTCGTACAACGATTTTTGAATTTTTCTATTCGATTTTACGTAGCTTTCAATACAAACAAGTATAAAGCTACCTATTGCAGCCGTTCAGAGGAAAGCAGTTCTGAAAATTTTTGATATATTTTCACCGATCATGACCCCCAGACCCCAAAACCACCCTCCGTTCAAATGTTGATTTATATATATATACAGTAAACTCTGTCTAAGGCGGAATCAAACGGGACCGAGAAAATTTTCCGCCGTAGACAATATTCCGCCTTATGCAAAACAGCCAAAATAAATAAATAAAATATATATGCGCAAGTCCTATTTTTACGTTCGTAATCTTCAGTACAGTTTTTTAAATTAAATTATACGTCTTGTTAAATTTATTATTAATCTCAAAAACATTATATGAATAATAAAATAAATAGTAGTATCAATGATAAATTTCTTCCATTTTAAAAGTTAATGAAAATCATTTACCTTAACAACTACTTCATACTTCACATAGTGGCATAGTAGTTTTTAAACAGTCGAAAAATAATCTTTTATCGATACTTGTTTTGTCTTTCTTTTTACCAAGCATTTTTCAGTAGCACATTGCAAGTCCGTTATTATGGGTATCAATTCTTCATTTTTTTGAGCAAGAAAAAAATTTTCGAGATACCTAATGCTTCTCAAGGCGTCTTGATACGTTTGGATTCCTCCATTGTCTTTATGGTTTTCATAATCGTGCTCATCTTCATTTTCATTAGCACTTTCCAAATCTTGATATCGCTGAATCAAAATGTCCACAGAAGTGTTAGCTTCAGTAGTACACACTATATTGTCAGCTGATACGTATTCTTCTTCATTAATTTTTTCATTGCTGTGAACACATTTTAAGTCATCTATTAGATTTTGTAACTCATTTTCTTCCAACTGGTCAACTGATTCATAGCCATTTTCTGAAACAAAACCAGCTTTTCTAAAACAATGAACAATTTTTTCAGGTGACATTTCTGAACAGGATTTGGCAATCCATTTGACAGCATCTAAAACACTTATATTTTTTGCCATTTCGGTGGCAGAAGAGCAATTATCTAAAGACGCAATAATGGACAGCAAGAGATATTTTTTGTAATGGGTTTTCATCATTTTTATAACTCCTTGATCCATAGGTTGTGTTACTGCAGTAGTATTTGCCGGAAGAAATTGTAATTTTATATTCGATAGTTCGAAATTGGCGTGACAAGGTGCATTGTCGAGAAATAACAAAATTTTTCGATTTTCTTTGATCATACGGTTATTGAATTCAGTCAGCCATCCCTCCATTATGGCAGTCGACATCCAAGATTTTTTTTTGAGATCTCCAAATCACAGGCAGTTTATCAATGTTCACATTCTTAAAACATCGCGGCTTTTGCGATTTTCCTATCACTAAGGGCTTTTCTATACTGCCCTCCATATTCGCGCAAAGCAAAACAGTGACACGCTCTTTAGAGTTTTTACCACCGTGGCATTCACTTCCTCTTTTTGCAAGGGACTTAGTGGGCAACGCACAATAAAACAGTCCCGTTTCGTCGCAATTGTATATATCCTTAGCTTGATATCCTTCAATCAGTAGAGGAAAATTTATTTTCCATTCCTGAATTTCTTGGTCTGGGACGTCTTTCGACTCTCCGCAAACTTGCTTCATGGCAATATTGTGTCGATTAAGGAAACTCATTAACCATCCAGTAGAAGCCTTGAAATCCACTTTACCTAATTTTTCGGCTATCTCTTTCGCCTTTTCACGCAACAGTGTTCCAGGTATGGGCAAATTTTTAGCTCTAGCGTTAGAAAACCATTCAAGTGTTAATGCATCAATGTCTTCATTTTTCACAGCACCTTTTCGCTTTCTGTTGGATGATTTGCTTTCCAATTCCTTTTCCAACTCTGTTCTTCTTTTTATAGCATCATAAATTTGTGTTTTACCGCATTTAAATTTAATACAAAGATCTTTTACAGAATAATTTTTTTCTTTTAATTTAATAACTTCTATTTTATCCCGCAGAGATAGCGTATTGAGTTTAGATTTTGAAGCCATTTTTTACTATCACTTAGTAATATCAGTAGACAATATAAAATGAGAAGAACAAATAGCACGTGCAACGACCTCGTTTTCTGACCATGTGATTTATTGAAATAAAACATACGTCACTTCGAATTCATCTTCCATCCCCTTCCCCCTCTGAAACCACACCTCATACAGAATGTAAATGATTGTAGCTTCCCCCTCCCCGCCCTCTCCCTCTCACATTAGACAAAGAGTTATGGCGACCAAATGACTGATTGCACAATGATCAGAACTCAAAATCCGAAGCAAGCAAAAAAAGTGGTATTCTTTCGTTAATACAATGAAAAAGAGAGAAATGTTAATGTATAGGGATTTTATTTTATCAATTTCTTTTTTTGAATAATTAATTGAGATAAATGTAAAAAATGTACTTGGTATGATGCTTTTTCTTTCTTTTTTTAAAGAGGAAAAACATTTTGCTTATATATGAGAAATAATGGAATAAAAAATTATTCCTTAAATATTTAAACATTTTCCGTTCTGATGAATCAACTTTATTAATCTATTACGAATGTTGAGCATTTGATGTATGTATATCAGTTTTGAAGTTTCATAAACCAAATGCCTTTCATTTTTTAACCTTTTTTCCGTCTTATTCAAAATTTTGATTTCGATGGGACTTTAAAAACCCTTCCGTTTCCGCGTTAGGCAAATTCCGGCTTATGGAGCATGAATTAATGTTATTCCCTATGTGTTTGCCGGGACTTTGAAAATTTTCCGCGTTAGACAAAATTCCGGCTTACACAGAGTCCGCCTTAGACAGAATTCACTGTATATCTGACCTATGTCATACGATAACGCTCGTATTTATAAATCAATTTTGATGAAACTAATTGTGTGTATTAAGCTCACCAATGTCTCGACCGAGTTCGTTGGCCAGCTTGGTCCGCCATTTTGTTTCAAGATGGCGTCCATTTAAAAATTTAAAACAAAATAAATATACAAAAAAGTTAAAAATTCAAATTTATTTTTTAATTACGTGTTAGGCCTTGATACAAGGATTCCTGAGCATTTTTTGGTTTACCTCTATCTTAGAAAATGGCTGAGATAGAGCAATTTGAAATTCTAGGGTGGCTGACATTTTGAAACAAAACAGCACATTAACGCCATTACTCGCAAATTATTTTCTTTCATTGTTGTAATAATTTTCCCAATCATACGCATAAAACTATATATTCATATTCGTTAGCGCCAAATTCTCGCCAAAATTGGCGACATTTGGCGAAATATCGCCAAATTTGGTGACCAAAATAAGTTTTCATAAATGAAGCCAATTTGGCTATTGCTCAATAATTTGGTGAATTTCTTATTCAAATTCAGTATTAACGAATCTTTTGTAAACGTTTCTTTGCATTTTAACTTGCTGTTTTCGTGTAACATAAGCTAAAATTTTAAAACGAAGATATAGGAAAGCTACCTTTTCCTCCTGGTACAGGCCGGAAGGACTTTTTAGAGTTTTTTCCCGTTTCGCAGCGATTTTTTTAACGTTGTTAAAAGGAATTCGGTTTCAAACCTTTAGACATAGTAAATTTTGTTCTCTATTTTTTAATTTTAGCGCTTTTTCACGTTCTGCAGCGATTTTTTGACATTCGTAAGAGGCATTTAGCATCAAACTTTTAGCGCAATACAGTAAATTTTATCCTCCGCAATTTTTAAATTTTTAATGTGTTTTTCAACTAGCTTTTTCTGCGTTCCATGGCGATTTTTCGACATTCGTAAAAGGAATTCTGTTTCAAACTTTTAGTTTAATACAGTAAATTTTGACCGCTGCGATTTTTGAATTTCTAGCGATATTCAGTGTGTTTCCGCGTTCCATGGTAATTTTTTGACATTCCTGAATAATCCCTGTTACAATGTTTCAGTTCACTATTAGTAAATTTTGTTCTCAACAATTTTTAGCGTTTTGCAGCGATTTATTGACATTCGTAAAAGAAATTCGTTTCCAAACTTTTAGCCTTATGTAGTGAATTTCATTCTCCGAGATTTTTTAATTTTTATTGATTTTTAATGCGATTCAGTTTTCGCGTTTCTCGCTGAATTTTTCGACATTCGTAAAAAAAAAAAAAAAAAAAAAAAATCAGTTTCAAACTTTTAGCTTATGTTAAATTTTGTTCTCCGCGATTTTTGAAGTTTTTGTGATTTTTATTGCGATTTTCAATGTAATTTTTAGCATTTTTTGCGTTTTGTGGCTTTTTTTTTATTTTCATAAAAGGAATTCGGTTTCAAACATTTAGCCCAATATATTACATTTCGTATTCAGCGATTTTCAATGCGACTGTTAAAGATTTTTTCGCTTCAATTTTTGACTTTCGGGAAAGAATTACTGTTAGATTGTATTAGCATACAGTAGTAAATTTTGTCCTCTGTGATTTTTTTTTATTTTTAGCGAGTTCGTTTTTGTGTTTCGCGGCAATTTTTCCACATTAGTAAAAGGAATCAGGTTTTAATCATTTAACCCAATATAGAAAATTTTGTCCCCTTTTCAACACAGTTTATTCGGAATTCATTTAGCGATTTTTGAAATTTTTTTTGTTCGATTTTTAGAGTTTTTAGCGTTTTGAGACGATTTTTGGACATTCGTAAAATATATATATTTTTTAATCTTTTAGCCCAATAGTATATTTTGTCCCTTGCGATTTTTGTATACAACTTTTAGTGTTTTTTCCGTGATTTTTCCACATTAGTAAAAGGAATCCGGCATCAATCTTCTAGCCCAATATAGTAATTTTTTTTCTCTTTTCATTAAAGCTTATTTCAGAATTCGTGGAGTGATTTTTATATTTTTCGCGCTTTGTGCTATTTTCTGATGTGCCGGTCGGGTCAGTCAGTTAAATTATTCTAACAAATGAAAAACAATTATTTTTTTAATATTAGGATGCTTTAATAAACGATTTTGACAAAAAAAAAAATCAAGGCGAATTAGTATCGAATTATTTATTTCACTGTTGATACTTGTGTTTTTGTAAATATTACTGATGTAAAATTTAATTTTCATGTATACAATTTCAAATGATCATGTAATTTTCTATTCATATCTTAATTTTCCTATTTAATTTCAAGAATGTGATGCGTAGTTTGCGTCAGTATGTTTATCTATTTTTGTCTTGATAATGTGATTGCTTTATAATATTGATTTTCGTATTATAATAAATGACTTCGCCGAAGAAAAATCAAGGAAAATTAGATCTCAAAATTTTGTTTTATTTTTAATAAATATTTTCTTTTAAATACTATTAATAAGGGATTTTATCTGATAAAACTTTATTTGTTACTATAATAGGTGCAAATGCTAAAAACACAGTTTTAAAGCATTAAAACAATTTATGATGTAAAATAAGATGTCAAAATACCTAAGCGCTTTTGGCTAAACATCAGCCATCATCAGAGGATAAAAATAGTCGAAAAACTATATACCTTGTTTCTATATAGTAACAAATAAATTTTTACCAGTGTGTTTGCATTGTATTTTTTCAAGTTTAAGAAGGTGAATTTGACGTTTTTACTATATGGAATTTTCTATATATTTTTAATTGAAAGAGTTTTGTTTAATGTGGTTTTCAAATTCTGCCCTGCTCAAGAGCGCAAAATTTGACATATTTTCTGACTCATTTTTAAACGAAAAGGAATAAAATTGGCAGAACTGACTGTTGAAGTGATTTGGAATCGAATAGCGTTTTCTAGTTTTTGTCAAATAAATTACTTGTCGAGTAATAAGTGATCATTGTCACGTGACGACAAGCTTCTCCCTTTCTCGCGCTGCTGCGTCAGGAATTCGATTCAAACTGTCCACTTTGACAGTATTTTCTGAAAGATCTTAAGAAGACTTGCTAATTTTATGTGAGTTTGAACAAAAATGAATTCAAAAATATGTCAGAAAGTAGTTTCTTTGGATTTAAAAACAGAGGGGAGGAGGTGAGATCGTTAATTTCGAAAAAAGGGAATTTAAATAATTGGTGACATTTATTGTTGCAATAAAATAATAAATGAGTAGACAAAAAAAAAAAAAAAAAAAGTTTTACAAATTTTAAACTTTTACGTACTGGGTTGGTTGAAATTTTTGAACTGTAGGGATGTGGGGGGGGGGGGGGGGGGGAATTGAGATAACATTAAAAGAAAACAAGAAATTATTTGAAACGCGGAAGGTTCTCATTATTCATCATCATTATTATTTTTTAATAAGGATTATTTTACGTGCGATTAAATTGTAAAAACTGAATATCTAACACACGAAATTTATTCCTTAGAATATCAGCATTTTAAGACTATTTTATTAATAACAAATTATATCACAACTTAACTTCATACTGAAAGTAATAAAAATATAAGAGTCTCAATGCATGTGAATATATATTTTCATATTAAATCAAATTTAGAATTAGTTAAATTTATATTGTCATTCTTAATTATTCATGTAAAGCAAAGCAATAAATATTAATTGATGAAAATGAATTTTTAATTTTAATATATTATTATACAAAAGCTTAATTACATGCTTTTTTACTTTTTAATGTATGTCTACCTGTAATGTATGTCTCCTTAGTATGGCGCTATTAAATATCTTAGCTATTTATTCTTATATTTTTGCATATGATTAAGTAACTAAATTCACTCGCCATCTACGCGATAAGACGCCAAGTCAGGCGTCCCGCTTGGGCAATTAAATGGAGGCGTGAGTCAGCCCGGTATATAGGAGCCTTAAACATAGCCAGACAACTATATGTTGGTAAAAACAATCGTAGTCGTATAAAAATACATTATATTGAAAAGATATCTATGGATTTAAATGACTATACACGAAGTTTCTGATACCCAAACTGTGAAAATGACAGTTAATTTGTGCCCGTTGTCTATGGAGAAATATGACACTGCAACTGAGATTTGTCACTGACATTCACAAATTGTTGCAGAGAACATATTTCGCACAAAAGAAAAGAGTTACGATCACGTGATTTGAAGATTGGCACTTTTTTCCTCCCTCCTAAAGTAGCGTTGATGCTTGCTACAAACTACTGATATTTTGTATCGCACTACTTGCTACACTACACTTTTTTTAATGTAGCACGCTACACTACAAACTACTAGAAAAAATAGCAGCTACTGTAGTTTCGTTACTTCCGAGCCCTGAACAGGCTACTATACTTTTATGCCTCAACAAGCTTTTTTTTGTCTTGGCATGTTTTTGCAAAATATCTTTTTCCCTTCGTCATATATAATTTTCTCAGTCAACTTCCCGGTTTTTCCGATAATTTTTACTCTTTCACACACCATTCATTAGTTTAAAATTTGAAGTGTAACTTTTGTGTTGAAGACATTCTTCCTTTTTGTATTCTAAGCCCCCCCCCAAAATATATATATATATATAACGTAAAAGTTAGAGAACCGATAAAATTTCTCTGTTAAAATCGTATTTCATATATTTTTAGGTAGATTTTGTAAGAAATACTACCTATTGCATTCTTCCCCAAGTTGGAATTTCTGAAATTTTTTAGCAGATAACGTCGATCATGACTCCCAAAACCACCCCCAGTTCAAAACTTTATATATCTATGTCACCTTTTTTATGGACACTATAACTTCCATAATTCTGCACGAATCTCTTCCCAACGGATACATAAAATCTCAAATCTCTGTCCAGTTCATTAATGAGCAAAATTGAACAAGGGAGAGGGAGATCTTGGAGGGGCTTCTTGTGAAAACAGAAAAAAAAACCCCATAACTTCTTCATTATGATACATATCGAATCCGTTTAAAGTTACTATTACTTCTAGGAAAAGGGGCGAAAATTTATGTTGGACAGATTTTTGATATCTTTAAAAATGGCCCCAAGGGGGGAAAAAATGGGGTTTCAGAAGAAAAAAATTCATAACTTCGTCCATTCACAAGATATCAAATCCGTTTAAATTTATTATAAATCCTCTTAATATTATTTAAAACTTGTATTGACAATTTTTTTATAGGACCAACTCTTATAGCCAAAAAAAAAAAAAAAAAACCCTTCTGTAGATTAGTAGATTTTGAAGTGGGCGGTCCAATGGCCACATCATGGCAAAAAGGTAATTTCTTCTGCAATTCCCAACAAACAGGTGCCCCATGTTCTGCATCTTCGAAATCTACCTGTGCCTGTAAGCTTACTGTCTAGCCTGTCTGCTTATATTTTTTTTAATTCAAAATGGTCGATATAAAGAGGACTGTAGCGTGGATATTTCTTTTTAAACTTTTATTAACACTTACATGACACTTGACATTCACAAAAATTATTAAGTTTAACTGCATTTTTTATATTGAATATCCGCCGCGTGAACTGGGCGGTGTTTACAAAACGTGTGAGTGCTTCATCGACCCACAGCTTAATGAGCTGTTTTTACAGAATGCCCCTAGGTGGAGCTGTAATATCAACGCTCACTAGATAGAGCTAAAACTATATTTCCGCGACGGAACAGTTAATTTTATGCCAAAAGCAAGTTAAGTATCCAAATTTGGTACTATGAATCCAAACTACTCGCACATGGCAGACGACTATATTTGTCCATGGTTGGCGAGAAAAATTCTACGCGACCAAAAATTAAATTATATTGTTATATATTTCAAAATCAAATTTGTAGGTTTTTAAAACTTTTTTCAATATTTTATACTTATTTACTAATTTGTATTTTTGATTACTTGTTTTAAAAAAAACTTCTATGTTAATACTAACTTTGTAATAGTGCTTTAAAATGCACAGAGTCTCAATGCTAGGTGCGAGCTGTATCAAAAGTGGTTCCCCTTGTTAGAAGAATGTACTTGATATCATTCGATTCAGCGTCAAATAACAATCATATTTTATTTTTAAGGAATTTTTTTAGTTTTTACCCCCCTCTTAAGGGGGGAATGCTTTGGAAAATCCTTTCTTAGTATTTGTCTACGTCGTAAGAAGTATTTTTCCTGCAATTTTCATGTTTTCTAGGTTCAGTAGTTTTGGCTGTGCGTTGAGTTGTTGATCTCCCCAGTCAGGACTTACTATGATATATATCTTGATTTAATATCATTAATTAGTGAAAATTTAGTATAATTAGTATAGATTATGTGTTAAATAATTTTTTTATTGCTAAATATTTCCTATAACGCTATTTTCTAAATGTCCTATATTCTATGAATGGTTCACAATGACCCCTGCGTTAGTTATTCACATTATTTGCTCATGGTGACCATGGAAGCTCATTTGCTCATGGAAAAATGTTAATGTAGTATAAAACTGTACATGTTGACAAGTAGTCGTTTCCTTCAGACTCAATTATGAAAATGCAACATATTTATTACAGTAAATACTAAAGTATTTTAACATGAGAAATTTGCAGGGATGATTGGTTTCAGGTTATATACCTGTATTCAGGTTTTTTTCTTTTTTCATTTTCAGTACTGAAATTCTGGTTTTTCTGATAATTAAATTAAAAAAATAAGACTAAAATATCAATTTCATAGGATTGCTAAACATAATTAAAATGCATATTTTTCATAATTTGACCACCTTCTAATAAATTATATGCTCTCTCTCCATATGAAAATGTTTTCTTGCTAAAATTTCAGGTATTTTTTCATGAGCCCACAATCAACCCTGAATTTTTGAATGTATTTATTTTGTATTCAGTACAATCTAGTTCACGTGTAAATATTGTGGAAAATGTGATTTATACTTTCATTCGTTCCTTTATGTCTGATAACTTGAATTATATAGCATTATTGTGTTCGTGTCTTTCTTGTTTTCTATTTAGTTCAACAGATGGCAGACTTTGTATAAGCCGCAATCCGTAAAATTTTAACTTTTAAAATTGTGGTATATGCTGAAGAATGGAATTTTTTTTCATAAATCTTAAATTCTAATTGTTTCCTTCCTCAAAACAATCTTTCGTGATTCTTGTATCCCTGAAAATTAGCTTAAAAAAAAAATTTCACACCTAATATAAAATATTTGATGCTGTTATAAGAAAAATGTCTGCTAGATTGCTTTCTATTGGAACAGCAGTACATACCAATCTACTTAACAAGTGAATGTGCAGAGCTGTAGCATGAGCTTAGTTCATGATAAAACATAGATATATGAATAGAGATTATAACTCTCACAAAATAGGAAGACTAAAAATTTGCAAACCGTAAGCTAATGCTGATTGAAGAAAATATTCATTTTGTGTTCGATCTCCTAATAATAATATGAAATCCAATTAAAAAAATTCTACTGTCACAAACTAAATTTGAACAAAAAAATTTTCATGCCTCTTCCAATTGCTGTTCCATCAACAGGTCAATGCCAGGCATGAATTTGTAAATATCACAAATATATATACTTTTTAAGTAGCATTCTAATACGAGAAAAAACACTAATTCTGTTTCCCCTTCATTCTGATCCAAATAGCATTTAAAATGCCTTTTGAAATGGAATAAGTCATTTTAAAGAAGAAAAGTAAGTTTATTTTTATGTACGTAGATAAATGAAATTTTCCGTTTCAGAAAGAAAGCCTGAGCCTGTCTCATCCCTAATACAGTAGACTCCCCTAAAATCTGCACATTGTTTCAGATGTAAACAATGAAATTCATTTAAGATGTAGGGGGGGGGGGGGATTTTGTAATCATTCTGTACACATTTTAATATGTAATTCTGGTGAATATCATTGAACGGATGCTTTCTCATGAAGGAAGTATAAAGTTATTTCTGAAAAAATTCAATATAGCACTGATCGTGATCTTTATATCAAATACATCTATGTATTAATTGGGCTTTTTTAGTTATTAAATCTGGCTAAACATGAAAGTTTACTTTTATGAGAAGAGTTTCATTGAATAATTCAAGAATTTTTTTTTTCAATTATACCTATTTAGTCATGCATTATTTATCTGACCTTTACTTTTAATATTTTACTTCATTGTAAGCGTGCATTATTGCATTCAAGTGACTTGTTTAAAAAAGTAAACAAAACAGTGATCAGAAACCTGCAAAATTCTGAAATCCGCACAACTTCTGGTCTCAAGCTGTGTGGATTTGAGGGAGTCTACTGTACTTGTAAAAATTTTCAGTCTTTGCTTTGATGGACTTCTTGCACACCTATGATTAAGAGATGACATTATTCACACACTTAGACCAAAGTACAATAAATTAAATGCCAAAAACCACCTTTTCTATGTACATTATATTAAAAAAAACCAAAACTGCTCTTATAATTTGGCTGTATCGAGAGAACCATGGAAGTTTTTTTTTAGGTAATAGGGATATCCATATAAGTGATAGATCTAAGAAATTTGCCTGACGATATTTTATACAATGTAAAATCCTTTTAACATGTCTGAATGTTTTAGAGAATATGACTTGCATCACTCTGCGTTTAAACTGGTCTGTGACAAAGGGAAGATGTTTGAATACAATAGATTCTAGTTAATTGAGATCCATTGGTTTTTGCACAGTTGGCAACCCATTTAATTTTGCAAAGCTAAGGTGAATGTGTATAATTTTTTAACGACATTTTGTCCCAAATAATCAGGATTTATTATTGGAATCTACTGTATTTTCACACTACTCCATGAGCCGTAAATTGTGCAAATGCATAAGCATTGTGCTTGGATTTATCAGGGAGCTTGTGTGTTGGATCTTACAATGTTTCAAAACATTTTTTCTTTTTCGAGTGTTATCCTGTAGCGGTGCTACTGGAGTTCACAAAATTGCCGATTGAAAAATCTCGTGCAGTACTCAATGCCATAGTATTCCTTTTAAAGGTTAAACAGATGCACGTGATAGAAAAATGGGAAGGGTGGATATCCAATTTTTAAAGTAGCTGACTATACAGTTTTATTTTACAGGGTGGGTAGAAATAATTTTCATGATTTCACAGCTTTGCTGCGAGACAGTAATAATTTTAATTTACAAGATATCGTAGTACAGTCGAACCTCGTTAACACGAAATTGAAGGGACTGTGAATTATTTTCGTGTTAACCGTCATAATAGTGGCACCATCTATGTTAGATATAAAAACTAAATAAATTAACCTACAAAATATATCCCTGCCCATAAGAGATAGAAAATTTCATTAACAAATTAATCATAATTTTTTAGGCAATAATAAATTTATTTACATGCTAATCATTTTTTTTTTTTTAGAAAGTCCGTTATCAACTTTGGCTTCAATTTTTGTAGAGTACTTCTTTTAGAAACGTATGGACCTAATCTAATTTGTCCAAAGCTCGGGAAGCATCCTCTTGATCCATAAGGGAACGTACAGTTTTCAATGCTGCGGTAGATTCATTTAATGATACTAAACTTTTCCGTTCTGTGTCAATTTCTTCATCCTCGTCTGACAGTTCAATGTTGTCATTTTTTCTTTTCAGCAGTTATTTCTTCGTCTGTCATCACATCCGAAGTTAGCGCATCTTCATCTATGCAAATGTACTCGGAAAAAAACAATGTCTAAGAAAGAATTTCCCGTTTTTTGACTACATATCATTTTGCATACAATTCTATGACGCTCTTTAAATCTTGTCAGTCATTCGTTAGAACATATGAAATCGCTATCACCAAGAGCATCGGTAAAAGACTTTGCTTTCTCTTGCAAATCTGCAAAAGTTAAAACAATGTTCTGGCTTCTTGCCTCTTTTATCCACCGCAAGAAAGAAATTCCAATTTATTCTTTCTTCTACACATTCGTTTTCTTATTGGTTTGAATTGACTTGCAGCATAAGACACTTTAATCTTTTATCGATCCTTTAAAATTATAGAGAGAACCAATTATAGAAGAATTGTAGGTTTCCCATACACTTCGCCACATTTTCTGATTTTTTCAGCACTTTATCGCCAACTTCGTTTAAGATTTTTTGCTTGGTTTCTAAAGATACAGCTTGCTGTTTTCGACTCATCTTTCACAGAATTCTACAGAGAAACTGCGAACTGTTTTTAGAGAAGCGAAGAGTTATGCGAAAGTTTTACTTATGTTAATCTAATCAGGTAGTGATGTAAGGATTGTCACTTCTTTCACTCACAGAAAGGGGAATTTGGAAACCTGGTTTATGGTTTGTCACTGTCAATACAGTCAACCGAGTAATCGAACAATCACTTTCAAAAAAGAAATTTTTTCACCCAAACTTTCATTGTGACTGATCTATAGCTTATATGGTTAATGTGAGAACACTTGCGCACATCAGAGATCAAAGAAAAGCGGCGATTAATCAGGAATTCAGTATTGCATGATTTTCTGAAACCCTTTTCCATTTTATATCTGTTTCAAAAAATGAGAAAATTCAATTTTTAATAAAAGGATGTGACATGTAAGTTTGAAATCTCGAAAAAATTGTGTAAGGATTTAAAAAAAATTTGTTACTTTGGAACAAAAAATTTTTTCGTATTAAGCGGGATTTTCGGAAATTCTATTTTGTGTTAAACAACTTGATTAACATTGATTTTCAGACACATCTGACGGGACCTCAGTATTATTTCATGTTAAGCGATTTCGTGTTACCGAGGTTCGACTGTATTTCAGAATGTACTACATTTTACCACATTTTATTTAATCAACATACCCAGCTTATGGATGCAATTGCTCTAAACTATACAGTCTGTTACAAAAGTATAAGACCACAACATATTTTGCTATTTAGGTAATTTAAGAAATATTTCAATCACAATAAAGAATATTCTATGTTAGTACATCAAGTTTTAGTAAAATGTAGCAACTTACACAAATGAAATTAATTCCGAAAATATAAAACACCAATGTAGCAAAAAAGTGTCAAAAAGAACTGTTACAAAATTATAGGACCACCTGTGGGAAAGACAGTTTTCTCAAATTTAGTAAGATGTTGCTCCACCATTTCTCTGAATAACTTCAAACATGATTTGGCATACATTTAATTAATTTTTTAAGGAATGATTCGGGAATATTGTCCCATTTCTCCATAATGGCCATTTCTAATTCATATGTTGAATGATATTGTTTGTTATTTTCATACACTTGGCGAGACAAATAACCCCACAAATTTTCTATGAGGTTTAGGTCAGGGCTTCGACTTGACCAAGGTAAAACACCAATTTCTTCTCTTTTATGAAATGTTTTCTTGAAAAATGTCTTTTATGAAATGTTTCTCTTTTGTTGATTTCGATGAATGACTGGGAGCATTATAATTCAAATTCATTTTACATTATGCATTTTTTGTCTCGAATCTTCCGATGGAGGGGGGGGGGGGGGGGAGAATGCATGATTTAAACTATGTGTTTTAAAGTGATATTTTCTATGATGTCTCTTCTCTCAATCAAATATTTTCAGTCATTGTTGCATTTTTAGGTGCGTTCGTAATTATATAAATACATACTGCCTATAGTCGTCATCTGGTCTGTCTGTCTGCATATAACAATGCAAAACTAGTCGTTGGGGGCCACCGTAATACTTACCCATCATGTATATGTATAATGTAAAATATTAAAATAAAAATGTGTAAACTACTTATAAAATGCATTGCAATTCAAATAAAATCGTGGCTTGATGACGTCATAAAAAGGCTCGATTACTGAATTGCTTGAAAGAGGTTTTTCCTTATTACTCCAAAAATAATACTCCTATTAACTAGCGGTTTATTGCATCTGATTGTCAAATTTCCAATTAAAATATATATTTGAAGTGAAATTTGGATGAAATACAGGGTCATTAAAAATCGAAGAGTGTGGGAAATAGGATTACAAATATCTCGGCAACTCATTATCCGGTCGACTTCATGTTTTACGCAAACCTTTATATACCTTTTATCAGAACGAATAGTTCGAGAGTCCGAAAAAAAATGTTCCGGTTAATCGAGGTTATTGAAATGAAATAGGCTTCTTCCCATTATTACATACTAAGTACATACCAAATTGCAAGTCTCTATCTCAATTTTTTCGGGAGATAGAGCGTTTACAGACACACACACAGACGGACGGCAAAATTTTTTTTCTAAAAATATGTTTTTCGGAATTTCCAGTGTCTGAAACGTGTAAATCCGTCAAAAAATTTTTTTCGATTTTCAAAACGATTACAAGACTTACCCTATACTACGTATGATGGGTAAGTAAAATACCCAACCGAATGGTTTGAAATTTAAGATATGTTATCTTTGCAGAAGTTTGGCGAGTCATTTAAAATTTTATGAAAATTGACTCAATACTTTAGGAGATATTAATAAAAACATTTATTAAGAAATTTGAATTTTTTAAAAAATTCTGTGCTTTTTTGTTATAGGAACGTCCGAGGTTTAACCATAAGAGAGACCGAGATACTTATTTTATGACAGAAATGAATCTGCAGACGATAGAATTCATTTCACAGAATTATTAAATCATCAAGATCTGAATATTTATATAACTAGCTATAGTACGAATGCACCTCATTTGTCACGTTTGACGTACAATTTCCAACTTGTTTGTATTTGTAACCCATATCTGTTAATATAGTCCACACAGACTTTGCGCATCCAGGAAAGTTTATTTTCTGTTGCAAAATTTCTTTTAAATTGTCGCAGGTTGGATAATTTCCACTCTCGTAACACTCTTTAATTGTGCGACATACGACTTCTTTGTTAAAACATCTAATCCCGTTACACGTTTTAACTGCAGAACTATTTTTTAGGCGACTAGGGGGCTCTGCCCCCTGCTTGCTACGCTCACCAACCCCCATTCTGATTTCACAGCCTCTTAAAACCTGGTAATGTATCCTGTTTTAAAAAGATGATGGCGATGATATCACGAACGGGGACTATCTTCTGTAATCAGGTTATAATGCTTTTTCATTTAATTGGTTATAATGCTTTTTCATTTAACTGGTTATAATGCTTTTTCATTTAATTCATCTTTTTTATTTTTAATATTCATATGTAAACACAATTTTTAAGACGTAATTTTCTTTATTTCCTGCTTTCAACACGTGATCATTTAATTATTATTTTAAACTCTCATTATTGTTTTTAAGCAAATACATTTTTTATTTGAGATAAAACATAATCCTTTGCGCTTATTTAGAAATTGGCAACAATATAAAAAAATGACTTTTTCAATAAAATATTTTTTACTCGTTTTTTAAGAATTTTTTGAGTTTTTATTGTCCGACCGTGATCATTTTTTTAATTTCTGAAAGCTTGTTATATCTCGCGTCTGGTGGTATGATTTTCGAATCCGTAGGATGGCTAGAAAAAAAGTAATAGCTCCTCAAAACAGTCCCTAGTAAAAAAGCGATGAGAATAACCCGGAATATACGCAGAATTTGATTGGTCCATTTCTAAATCGTTTTTGGCTCGGTTCCAGATTACCTTTTTTTAATATAGAAGGATTAAAATAACAGATTTTCTAAGCTGGAGTCTGCAAGACTATTTATTAGCTTCAGCACAGATCTTTCCAACTGTATGAAGAAATATGCTATACGCTTTTAGCGGTAGTCTGCATTTTCCTAAATATGTCTTTGACTTTTGCATCAGGACTGGAAGCAACAAGCTCTTTCAAATACTTATATACAGGATAAACAATGTTCTTTGACTGTTTTCTAATGTCAGGACTAGCAGTCATAATTAAAAGAAAGCAAAAGGAACAGTAAATCAATGAAAGTAGCATAATTGAACAAAGCAAGGGAAGTAATACTGATAAACTGATCCCTGAGTGGGGTGAAGAAAATGAGCGGTCAATCAGTTACGTGAGCTGTTACCATAGTTTTTGACCTAAGATGATCGTCGTGGGGCTGACCTTGAAAAGCCAGTTTCTATTACCGAGGCTTTAGGGATTCACCAAATATTCACTTAGGTTGAATATTTGGCCAAATATCAAAATATTCGGCTAAACCAGGGGAAGAACCTTTTTGGAAACTTTACTTCTATTTTTAACTGTCAATATTCAGAAAAATAGGAATAGAATAATTTAAATAAAAGATTGTTTTTAAATTATTTATTTGCTGTTTGAAAAGTTACTTAACTTTTAATGGCAACACTTCATAGGAATTAATGCTGTATAAATAATGAAAGCTCCAGAATATTGTCTTTTGGTAATCTAATTCTTGCTTTTTTCACAAAAAAAAAAAAATAAAGTTTCTAAACAAAAATAATAGACATAAAGACAACACTTTTGCTTTCAGTGAAATTGCAAAATGTAGGTGGAAATTGCCACCTTTCACATGCAAACAGTCAGTTAGATATTCTATTATTCAGAATGCAGCTGATAGTACATATACTGCATCACTGACCAAAATTCAGTCTCTTCCAACAATGTTATTTTGTTTCATACAAAGCTAATATGATAATCTCATTACCGTAAAATCCTGTTAATCCGCTCTTCCCGATTAAGTGCCCCCCTCAAACTTTGTAAACAAATTGGAAAATTCAAAAAATTTCGAGAAAGCGCCCTCCCTCAAAAGAAATTTCGGCGCTCACGTCAAGATCAACACCAAAAATTTTATCTCAGGAGTGTTTTTTCCCCCGACGGATCAGAAAGGCGTGACACGATTGTTTGATGTGTCGCAAACGTGTACAAACACAAAAGTAACATACACAACTTCTACTATTGTCAATCTGAAAAAGCAATATAACCAAACAGTTTTGCTGAAAATTCTTCTCCAGGGCGATATGAAGGTAATAAAAATATCGATAGTGAAAGTTTCTCATGAAATAAGTTAAAAAATGTGTATTTGATGCTGTGGGTGAAATATTTTGATTAAAACAGAATCTATTTATTTTACCAAAGAATTTTTAGTCATATTTAACGTTATTATGAAAACCAATCACAAAAAAAATATCGATTAATTGACACACAGTCGAATTTGTAGCGTATTTTGTGCTATCTTTGTGGTAGCAATGTTTTTCGTTTTAAAAATCTGGCAACATTACCAATTCGTTCTGTATGTTCTCAATTTTTGTGATTTGTATTATTTATTTAGCATTTATAGATAGGAAATTATGATTAAAAAAAAAAATCGGTTATTTAATCTCCCTAATTTACACCAGATGGCAACACCACATAAAATGTTACTAGTTTTAGAAAGTATTTCGGGACATTTTCAACTGCAATTTCTCAGTATTTTATAATTATTTTAAATTATTAAGTTTCTTTTATTTTTCTGTTACCATATTAATGACAGATATTTGTGTTGTTATTTATCTAAATGCATTTATTGTATTTAAATAGAAATTTAGTAAGCAGCCTAATTTATTATTACTTGAATTTGTTGAAAATTTAAACATAATCGGTCAATTAAAAACAGATATATAATTTTTTTTTCTAATTAAAAGAAAAGAAAAGGGTATTATTTCGTTTTATCTTTTTAATTATTATTATTTCTGTTTGCCAGTTATTCTGTTGAAAAATATTTTTTCTTGGCATTTGGCTGGGAAGAAAAAGTTTGAACTGATAAACAAAACAAAACGAAAAAACTAGCATATTTTTTTTTATTTCCAGTTAAGTGTATATAATCCAAACACATTCAATTATAAACAGTACTGTGCATCTGAAGATAAAAAAAAGAAACTTTCGATATCTGAAATGACCATATACAGTTGACGCTCGTTATAACAACTGATATATATCCCCTTTATACTATCTTATTTTTACATCCATCCCAGCGGCTTATTTCCCAATAGTGACCGAATAGACCTTTCTTCCCGATTTTCTTTCCCCCGAGGGCTGATTGTTGAGTTCACAAGTAAGGTCTTGTAGCAATAGGCTCTCATTGGGCGAGTGGAGAGGATTTTCCAGCCAATGGCGTGATGTGCCTTCTTTACCCTCCCCCCACCCCGCGGTCAGAAGCGTTTCAGGTTACGTAATATGTCAGTTGAACACAGAAGTGCTTATTATGCGTGCAGTCTCGCAATGACATTCATGAATAATTTGGTTTTGTTGTGTTGTTAAAATAGAAGTTTATTTTTCTAATAAATCTAACCTTCTGATTGAGTCACTAAGTATTCATCACAATGTCACGATCTCTTATACTCTAAAGTCTGAAGGGAGCAGAAAGAATAGATTTGTTCCAGGGGGGAAATTTAGTAACGACTCGCTCAAACCCGATTCTCCCTGCATACTTTTCACACGCACATTCAGTTTCGTACATGTGTGCATTTTCTCAAAATGGCTGTTTCAAACAAACAAAATGTGATTCCCTTGAATACAAAATTTAAAGTTTTGACAGCAGTTGATAGAACATTGATGCGCAAGTCTCTAATTGGTAAAACATTTAACATGCCAAAAAAGCACTTTATTTACGATCGTTAAAAACCGTGATTCGATTTTGAAGGCAAAAGAAATTGGAGTCCCTGCTTCTCGTAGTAGATCACGAGAAGGGAAATTTCAGCAATTAGAGTATTTAGTTTTTTATTAGTACTATCATTGCATGAATGGTTACTCTCTTGAGGCTCTGGCACCCCTTCTTTCAGAGAACTGCCTTGGCACTTTCTCTAACACGCCAACAACAACATTGCATGAATGGCTAAAAATTATGAGATCGAAAAAATACGAATTTGTTAAAGACCAAAGCCCAATTTTTTGCAGAAAAAATGAACATTGATGAAGAAACATTTAAAGTGTCAGATCAATGGCTCCATAAGTTTAAAGTGAGACATGGTGTTTGTTTCCGTAAGCTTTGTGGGGAAAGTGGCTCTGCGAAGCAAGAAACAGTTGATGCATGGAAAAAGAACAAACTGAAAACAATAATTGACAGGTATGCCCCAGAAAACATATTTAATACGGATGAGATCAGACTGTTTTTTATGATGACACCTGACAGATCTTTAGTTTTTAAAGGCGAATGAATCTAACAGTGGACAGAAGAAAAGTAAACAACAAATTACAGTTTTCCTATGTGCCAATATGTCAGGGACTGAAAAACTTCCACCTTTAGTTATTGGCAAATCCAAAAATCCTAGATGCATAGGGGTTAAAACTTTCCTATCGAAATAATGTAAAATCATGGATGACAGCAAGTATTTTGGAGGAATGGCTGCGCTGTTTGGATAAGCAAATGACAAATAAGGGTATGAAAATCGTCCTTGTAATTGACAATGCCCATCTTCAGATTACGGATTTGAAGTCTTTAACAGTGGAATATTATCCGCTGAACATCACGTCTGTTCTTCAGCCTCTCAATCAAGGAATCGTCCTAAGTTTCAAATGCAATTGCAGGAAATTACTTTTAAGAAGAATTGTTTCTGCACTAGACGGAGACAAAATTTATAAAGTGGATATTCTTTTAGTATTACACCTTTCCAAAGCAGCATGGAATGCAGTTACAGAGGAAACCATTAAAAATTGCTTTTGTCATGCTGGTTTTCAAGTGCAATCCGAACCTGTGAAATTGACTGATGGAATGTTAGGTAATAATCAGCGAATCAATCACGAAAGTTTTGAGATCCCAAATTTTAGAAAACGCAATGTAATTTTCCTGCTTCCTCACTTGGCTGTTCAGTTTTCGGAAAAGATGTAATAAAGGTCGCTTTTCTACCATTTAATTGCCTCCTCCCCATCCAGTTTCACAAAGAGCTGAAGGATTAATTAGCCTCTCTTTCTCCACGTGTCGTCCTTTCCCTTCCCCTCCTGCTGTCTTTTGCCGGGAAAACAGATGGCGGCGATGGCTGACTATGATACAACATGAAGCTATTCTGTGCTATCGAGCTACTGATAGCTTCACTAGAAAACACTTCTTTGTGCTATACTTTTATTTTATAACATTCACTGTCATGAACATACACATAGATTTGTTTTATGCCAAATATTATGCCGGTTGCTGTGATAATTTGAGAATGCTAACTAAACTTCCTAAAATAGCAGTAAAAAATTTTCAACTGTTTATGGAAGAGAAAAATAAAGGAGCTCTCTGAATTTTTCTGGTTAGTTGAATGCCAAATATTAGGGCTTTGACTGTATTTTGAAAATATGTTTACAAACCCTGGCTGCAACAAAAAATCTGCCTAACTTTTAAATTGAATGAGTTGTGCTTAATTAAAAATGGATCACTGTGAATTAAACAAATTAAATGAGAGCTGGGGTCTCTGAGGTTTGAAAGAAAAATTAAACATGAGTGATGAGATATGGCAGTTGCTCCTAAACAGAAGATATTAATGCTTGCAACAATATGAGTGGCGAAGCTGTTACAGAAGCATTATTAGAAGAATTTAATAACTCATTGGAGATAAGAGAGAAAGACTAAGAATGTGAATTGCATTTTTCAAGGTAGTTTCCATTACATAAAGTAAGAACCGTCTGGAAGAAAGCATTTACAGGAATTTCGGTCTATTTTCACTAATTATGACCCCAAAACCACCTTCCATCCAAAGGCTGATTTATAAATATCAGTCTTTCTATCTATATCTGATTTTTGTCATGTGATTTGCACACTCATATTTATGAACCAATTTGGATGCATGTGTACAGGACTTACTGAGATTTCAAATTAAAAAAAATGTACAGTAGAAGCCCGAAATAACGCGGTTCGATATACCGCAAATTCGGATTTAACGTGGGGTAAAGTATGTCCCCCGAAAAAAAATGATGAATTTTAGGATAAATTTTGCGTTTAAAATTTCAGTGAAACATAATAGTCTTCATAAAACGCTTTTTCGCACATTTTATCTCCTGTCAGTCAGATACTCCACGGCCCTTAGTGTTGAACAATGACTCGAGAACGCGATAACAACGATCCCGGATTCACAATGAGTGATTTGCAGTCTGCGGTTAGTGATATGCATCTCAATATCTCTGTTCACGATTTAAATGACTGGATAGAAATTGACAACAGCGAACCAATTTCAGAGGTCATAACAGATCAAGATATCAATGATGCTGTAACGCATAAAAATTGCAGTGACCAAGATGATGATGATGATGAAATTGAAAATAATGTGGTAGTGAAAGACGACGTTCCACATGTTAGTGAAGTCATTTCACACTTAACGAAGGTAATTTCGTGGATGGAGAGGAAAGACGATTCAGATAGTGTTCATCTACTCCATCTTGCTAGTATGCCGAAAAGAAACGAAATGCCTCAGTTCGCCAAACAACACTTACGGACTTTTTTAAGACAGTGTAAGATTAAGTTTCTGTTCAATTAATGATAGAGTTAATTACATTTCACAAAGTGGGTAAGTGTTTTCATCATTTTGTACCATTTCTTGACATCATTCCGATATACCACGGTTAAGCTATAACACGAGTGTGAAATATGTCTCCCAACAACCGCGTTATATCGGGCTTCTACTGTATTAATAAATTAGAAAAACGAAAAACTTTTTTCTTGCAAGTGTTAGGCCCCAATATAACGATTCCGGAGCACTTTTTGTTTCACCCCAACCTTAAAAATGGCTGAGATAGAGCAGTTTGAAATTTTAGGATGGCTGACTATGTGTTTCCTCCATAAACGGGTTTAATTTATGAGTTTTAGTGAATGTGGTTTTTAGCAAATTTTCTTTTATTTTCAAATTTCTTTTTTCTTTCCATTGTTCCAACTCTCATGCACCTAAAAGTATATATTCATATCTGCCAGCGTCAAATTCTAGCCAAGCTTGGTGAAATATTGGCAAATTAGGTGACCAAAAAGAAATAGCTATAAATGAAGCCAACTTGGCTATAGCAGACTGACTTGGTGAAATTCTAGTTCAAATACAGTATTGATGAAAACTGGGAATGAATCTTTTATAATCAGGTTCATCGTATTTCAGCTTTGTGCTTTCAAGCAAAGTTAGCAGAAAACCAACAAATAGGGAGGATATATTTCCTTCCCCCCCCCCCCCCTTCCCCAGTACAGGCTGGAAGGATGTTTTCAAATCCCTTTGACACAAATGTTGCATATACGGGATGTAAATGGTGCATAGTTTTACTTTCTTCTATCTTTAAAAGAAGAAAGTATTGGTGAATATTTTCAACTTCCGGTTTTAGACTGATTTATACACAAGAAGGTCTTGTGTACATGATTGGAAATTGGTTTAGTAAATGTCTGTCTGTGACAAAAGTTTTGTGGTTGCTCTATCTCAAAAACTAATTAACAGAATTTAATGAAACTTTAGATTCAGTTAGACCTTGATATAAATGGATACTCATTCATTTTTGGTGTAAATTGCCCAACAGGTGGCATTGCTATGCTGCATTTTTCCCAATAGCTCTATCTCAAAAACTAATGCATGCAATTTCATCCAAAAAGATGTTCTGGTAGATGTTGACAGTTGTTGTTGATTACATTTGGGTGTAAATCTCCCATCAGATGGTGCTGCTATGCTGCATTATTCACGATTTCCGTAATAGCTCTATCTCAAGAACTAATGCACGAATTTCCATCATACTTTAGATTCAGTTTGAGACGGTCATAAGTGGGTGCTGAATCATAAATTGTATGTATGTGAATGTATGAGATGTGTATGAGATAGAAGAAAGTTGTTGGATAGGCACATCTGACTAGTTTCCTACGCGAAGAGGTTCATTATGTTTCTAGGAACTAAAACTATTTGTTTGTTTACATGATCTCTGCCTGTTGTAACACTCTATTTAGATGTATTTGTGATGCAATTTGTTCACGCTTAGTTCATCCTGTAGGTAAAGACAGAATTTTCTAATCCATTCCCGATGTGTTACAATTGTAAAAATTACACACAGGTATGCTCTGGATGACCCTACAACATTTTAATATTTTTAGAACTTGAATTATCCATTCAATTTAAGGTATTTTTTCTGTTAGCTGGGAACAGGCGATCCATTACTGCCCACTATTCATTAAGGTTACAATCCTACACAAGTTGCAAGGACAGTTAGTGTTAATAATGTGGCCAAACTGGCTGTAATATTTTGAGCACTTAAAGTGTAAAATAAAACAAAGAATAACATTTTTTTGAATTGATAAAATAGCATTGTAAAAAAAATTGTGTAAGTTACTTTTAAACACTTCTTAACATAGTTTGAAAAGTGTTGGTGAATTTAGTCTGTCTGTTTGTTTTGAGCTCAAACTCTCACAAATAGATTCTTGGATTGCCATACAATTGATATACGCTACGGAAGTTTCCTATGGCATGTTGGATATTGAAAATGAAGGGTGTAGCCTTTATAGTTTGTTTACAGGTACACTTAAAAGAATTCCATTCCATTACGGTCTAAGCAGAAAAATAGTTTGCTGTCTATTTCAATAGTGAAGTTATCAAAATGGATATATATATCCCAAACCACTTTTCATAACAAAAAAAACTATCGCCCAACTGTAATGCCCCATAAATGAGAGAACGTTGCCATTGGAATATCTAAATAAATAAATAAAATATAAGAATTGAAGGACACAATTGTTAATTTAATGAATGAAATAACTCATCAATCAGTAAAACTACACACAAATGTCTAATTAAAAACCACTTGATGACATAAACACGTGTAATGCTTCTGATATCCAGTATATGCGACTGCCTTTTTGGCGTTTCATCTTACAGTTGGGCAATAGTTTTTTTTGTTATGAAAAGTGGATGACGGGATAGTAGAGAAGTACCATATATCATTGAGGCACACCACATAGAATAAGCATAGAGCATTCAAAGACAGGGCATACACAAAAGAATTGGGTTGTGGTACATGTTTTTTTTTTTTACATATTATTTAGACCTTATTAAAAGGTGAAGTTTTTTTTCCTCTCTTTTTTAAATTATAAATTAGATTCATTTTGAAGGTACAGGAATGCAGTTTTTTGCAATGATGGGGTTGGAGCCGATGGACCTATTAATATGGAATAGCGGACCTATTTTCTGTAAAAAGGTGAGGAGACAAATAATTATTAATATAATCTTATTTCCTACCTTATTTTGAATACTTGTGCAACTGATTGTTTTATTCTTATCTTAAAAGAGGTAAAAAAATGACAGTGGGTTTCATACTTTTTGGGTCACCTGTACACAGTTTAATAGGGGGCCCCTGAGCCTGTGATGATGATGCAAGTCAAAATTAAATATTTTTAATAAAATAAACTAAAAGTCACATCTATAAAAAAAAAAAAAAAAAAAAAGACTCAAGTCAACTTAGCATGGATGGACACGAAAGATAAAATAAAATAAAATCTTTATTACAGAATCAATGAAACTATTCAATGTTTCAAGTACATCTTTTTTTTTCATCTACGAAAGAGTGACTATGAATCAGAAGGTGGTGCAAGATTGGAAACTCATTGAAAAGGAAATGGTCTAGTTTTCTTTCTTTTTCTTTAATACAATAAATACAGCAGGAACATCTTTAGCAGAATAGCATGCTATGTATATATCATGTACATCCCGCCATTCTTCTCTTTTCACATGAGGCAATATATACAGGTATTCTCATAAACATAACAGGAGCTAATTTATTTAGCAGTAAATATTAGCAAAAAACATAATTTCTAAAATTGACTTTATTTATTTGTGTTGCGTGTCGTGACTGACGCCCGGTGTATCCATTACAGAAAATAATTTGGGTCCATGATGAAATTCAAAAATTGATAAGAATGATTCGGATGAATTGTGTGTGTCCATTTTAAAATTATTTTTTTCTTCATTTTCAAATTTACATATATACAAGACTACACAGATCTCATGGAACAACAACTAGTAGTTAGAATTTTCTTTTTTGCTCTTGTAAAATTTCTTTTAATGCCAACAATGGCTGGCCCTCGTTTTGGCCAGTGCTTGCCAAAAAAAGTGTGTGTTCTAGCCGTCTCTAAGACAGACTCACAAAAGAGTTTTATGTATGTATAATCAACAGAGAACAGATGTGGGTGACTCCTTCAAGTGACTTTGGGCGCCGTCGACGCTAGGCGATTTTTCTTGGCCAACTTGTTAGACGATGATGTTTCGGTCGATTCAGAGGGATGACATTCGCCGCTCTTCCAAGGTAAGGAAAAATCACTGGAATAAAAAATAACAGAAGTGCTTTTACAGATGCAAATTAAATTGAAAAATATTTAGAGAGAAAAAAAAAGGCATTAAGTATCATTCATAAATTACATCACATTTCAAGTGGTGGGAGGGAATATACAAAGTGTGAGCATGTTTTGACATATTATCTAAAATTTGAAAACAATTAGAGATCCAGAGAAACAAGAATGTAGTCTAAGTTTCTTAAGGTGTCCTTTAAAAAATCAGTTTGAAAGGAGCAGAGTTTCCCCAGGTTTAAAAAAGGGCAGGGTGTTGCTGGTGAGAAAAGGTGACTTTTTCAATTCTTAAAGGCACTTTTTGGATTCTTGAGGGCATTTTTTTTTATTGTTAAAGGCATTCTTTAGGTTTTTAAAGCCACCTTTTTATGTGTGTTTGTAATTATATAAATACGTAGCACCTACAGTCCTTGTCTGGTCCGACTGTCTGTCTGCTTATAACACCTCAAAGACTACCCACTAAATGATTTGAAATTTAATATACATATATATAAAGATTGCGAAATTTTGTCGAGTCATTTCAAATTTTTATGAAAATCTAATCAAAACTTAAAAAGATATTAATGAAGGTTTTCTTCATTCTGTTCAATCCTATCGTACGTAATCTATATAATAAAAACGGAAGTCACGTGGCAACACATACGGGCTAACCACTTCTTTTTTCATATGCCAAGCAGCCATTTTTATTCCAAATTAATTTTTCCAATAAAATTGCTTAAAAGTTCCATTTTTAGAAAGATCGTTCAAAAAAATGGTTTGCTTGAGAGGTAAGTGACATTCAACAATGTATAGATTCTGAGATAACTTCATTTAAAGTTAGGTTAACAGCCGAATATCTCAATCCATTAGAGTCCATAAACACAGAAGATTCGTTCATGATGAGTCCTAAAAATATTAAACCACGGAGGTCATCCTTCGCAAAGCAAGAACTCCAGGGTTAAAAAAAAAAATTCGTATTTGTAAATGTGGCATACATAATAAGGGAAAAGAAAAAAAAAAACGGCATGCTTATTTTGCTCCTAGCAGATGACATAATTCATTTCACTGAAATAATGAGGATGATTTTTTTACATTGTGAAACTTGTTATAAAACAAACACACCTCCTATCTCACGTTTAACGTACAATTTCCAACTTTTTAATATTTTAAAAGTCAGGGCACTTTTTTCAAGACAACATTGAGTCAATTGTTACTATGAAAGCAAATTTTTTAATCCAAAAAGGAGAGAGAGGACTGAGGAGCAAGAGGGGTGCTGATTATTTTACTGTGGGCCAAGACGGGTGCTATGTTGTAAACCAAAGGGCAGGCAGGGGGCAGGACCCTTCTGAAACTCTGAAAGGGGAATTAAATTGTGGACATAAGGAGAAACAGTCTGTCTTTGATTCTGAAACCTTAGCACGATCAGTGTTAGTAACATAAAAAAATCATGATATAATCTCTCTCATTTTCTGTAAAACAGAACTCATATCTTGCAGCTATTTGGGGAGAGGCACATGATAACAAATGGAATCTAAAATCAACAAAGATATGCATTAGACCCAGTTGGGTGATTAGAATGCAGGCAGTCGGTTGTTCATAGGCCTACCATAGGAGTGTCAATAATGTGAGACGAAAAAAATTGGGATGCAAGTTTTGATTCAACAGAACAATTCAATTCAGAGATGTTTGCCAAATGATCTAAACAGCTATGATGAACTTTTATGCTTGTTTAAATTTGTATTTATATATATAAACATTTTATTTATATAGCTATTATTACTGTATAATATTAGGGATTTTATATGCAATTCACTTCGATATGTAGATAAATGGCTTCTTTATATTAAATAAATACTGGAAAAATTGCTTCTGTATAATAAGCAGTGAATAGGTTGTCCTATTTCTTTTTTTGCCAAGGCCCCTATACTGGTAAAATACCCATCTTTTTATAGGAATTTAAAAAAAAAAATAATAATATTAAAGTACTTCATTTAAAATAATGGTTCCAGGAACATTGTAACATCATAAAATATGAATTTAAATATAACACAGCCAGTCTAAATCTGAAACACAGATTATACAAAAGTTATTTTAAAAAGATACAAACTGTAGGATTACCTGGGTTGGAAAAGAGGTATCAGATGACCAAATGCCAAAACGGGTAATTCATCTGTCACTTCTATGAACTGGACTGAGGAGAAAAAAAAAAAAAATAAAAAAAAATGAGACCATTATTCGTAGCGACAACATTTATTTATTAATACATAAAACGCTAAAGCAAGATTTTGTGCTGTCAAAACTAGAAAATCTCTCTTCATCCAATCCTCAAAACACAATGTAACCCTTACACAAGTTTCAGGCCCAAAATTTGTCAGAATTTGTTTTTCATCTCAATCCTGTACTGATGAAATCCTATGAGCTACTCTTTAAATTCCAATGGAGTGAAAAATGTCCAGGGTCTGCTGACTGAGTCATCCTGGATGATTCAGACCAACGTAATTCACTCAAGCAACAAACAATTCACTCAAGCAATCCAGCCTGCAATGTCATGCGGCACAAAAGATGAAGCCATAGACCAAGAACACCCATCAACCACAGATAAGTAATTATTAAAAAAATCATTCAAATCATTGCTACTTATCCATAGTTAATGGGAGTTCCTTGGCCTGAGGCGATTGAAAATTCGGTACTTTTATATTAGCTGGGCATCCGTTGGTAACGCGTCACATCTTGTTTCAATTGGCAGCATTTTCATTGCAACCCTTTTCTGTCATTCATATCCATTTTTACAAATTGTAAAGGGTATTTAAAAGATATATATGCAACGTGAGTTTCTATTTTTGTGTATATAAAATTAGATAGGATGCTTTCATTATGAAATAAATGGTTTCTAGCTGAAGCTATGTCTTATTTTGACATTTTTGTTATCGACTAAGCCTAATCATCTGATTACGTGAGATTTTGTTATTTGTTTGTGTTTTAACATAATTATGTTTTAGCTATTTTTAAGATATTATATTGCAATGCTAAAACACTGCCTATTTGTTATTAGCTAATATTAAAGGAGATTTAAAAAAATTGAGTGATCACTGGCACCCAGCTAACATTTAAAAGTACTGAAAATTCAACTCCAGACACTTTTCACTCAATTGGAATTAAGAAATCCTTATAAAAACAGTTTGTCTAACCAGTTACATTAGATACCTGAAAATCCAAATGATATCAAGTAAAGAAAATATTTGATTACGAGTGATTTTCATGAAGTTATCGCATTGTGAAGATATTGACATGTTACATTAAATGTTAAAAGTTACAAATGAAAATCTAGGTTCAATGCCAAATAGTGATTGTAGCGATCTCCTTTCCTTTAGGGGCTGTACATATATAACAGTATCAGAGTTAAAATTCCTCGACCCCTCCCCCTCTCCAATGGCTGATAAACACCCACGCATATATATATCCATGTATGTGTACTACTGTACGTACATAATGCAGTAGCGTACCAATGAGATAACATTATCAATGTTTAAAAACTGTTTTTATTTTTACGATTTTTTTTTTCTTTTTATATATTTGCAGTGGTGTACAGATAATGGTTATACATTTATTATTCGCTTATTTTACTGACTCAAATGAAGAGAGAAAGTCAATAAAATATCACTTTTATATGCAAAATAACTTTATAAGCAACACCTAAAAGATATAGCCACTAGAGATGAGTTCAGGCTGTGTTTTCGGAGCCCGGGCCCACCCGAGCCCGAAACATTTTGTGTCATCAGAGCCCGATACCGAAGAAAATTGCATAATATTTAAAAATGTTTTAAAAGTATAATATCTCATTTTTTTAAAAACTTTGTATGTGAAAATAAATGTTCATCTCGTGCACATAATTAATTTTATGGAAATTTACATTCAATCTTATCAAAAGAGAAGTTTGGTATCAAATATAAATTATACTTCCTTAAAAGGATGTAAATATTTTCTGTCCCAACAAGCAAATCTGATGGCCAAATTAACGAAATGCGTTTTAGGCATGCATGCAGAAATTACTATTTCTATGCCGAAGAATCGAACAACGTTTTCTATTTCTTATAAAAGGTGTATATCGTAACTTATTAATTAACTTCCTTAATTAAAATAACATTTCGTTTTCCTGAAAGTCAGCTTAAATTACACTGTTATCTAAAAGATCCTGTGCTTTTATAGGAAAATTGGAAACACTCTTCAATTGCTTTCTATCAGAATACATGACAATTATATCTACTTACGAATGAAAGTTTCTTCGTAAATGTGCAGAGCAGAGCTTTAGCATGAGCAGAATTCAGGATTAAAAATAGAATCACTAACATTATTTTCATACGAAGAGAGAGTATGACTCGCACACAATAGAAGACTAAAAATTTGACTAAAAACAAAAAAATTATATTCATCTCGCATTAGATCTCTAAAAAAATAAAATAAAACTAGATGGTACCCGTCAAAACTTGACGGAAAAAATTACAATAGCAATTTTAGTAAAATAAGCTTCTTTATTACATAAGTAGGGGTGCTTATGAAACAATCTTTCAAATATTTTATTAAAAAAAATTTCCCCCAGTGAATTACGTTATTATTTCCGATGCAAACTCCAAACAACCAATCCGTAAACAAAATGGAAATCAGTTTGACATTACCGCCCTATTCCCCACGGCAAGAAAGAAAATTTCCTGAACCTATGAAGTATCATACAAATAGCATATCCCTACGTTCATCTCATATTCAGTCAATAAAAGAACATATTAAATAAGGCACACATTCCCCCCCCCCCACCCTGTGATAATGCAACCGAATGAGCTCCTATGCGCATGTGCATTGCTTCTCCCCAAACGCACCGTCGAAGTTCGACGTTAAAAAAAAGTTTTAAAATGTTTTGATCAAAATTTTTAAAAGTCTTCTTTAATCACTGTTCGTTTTAAATCCATATCTTCTGAAACGCATTTATTGTTTTAAGCTACTCAATTTTTATGTAAAGATGAAGAATTTTTTTTACAATAATAAATCAATCTACAGAAAAAGGAGATTTTTAATGTTTTCAAGTGTAATTTATTTGTATGGTTTCTTCATTCCTTTACATAATCAGGATGATTATTCCTTTTCCATAATTAAGAGAAATATTGTAAATAAATAAATATCCAAGATTATTTTTGATTCTGTTTTCATTAATATATTGTAAATTTTATTGTTAAAAGTTACTGATAAATGATACTTTAGTAAATGGGGCTTTTCTTAATTATTATTATTATTATTATTATTCTTTTTTTGAGATATAATGGCAACATTCTTCCGTTTGTTTATTGGGCGCTACAGTTTGGCGAATTATTTGAGGTACTTTTCGGTTAGCAGGGTGCCAATGAAGTATATATATATATATATATATATATATATAGTATATACATACATAGATACAAATATATATAATGTATATAGTTTTGTTTTTCTAGTATTGAATTTATGTGGTTTATAGATTTTGGTTGGCTTTTGTGATAATGATTCTGCCAGTAATTTTCCATTGGAGTTATTATATATATATTATATAAATATATTATTATATTATATAAAGTATATATATATATATATATATATATATATATACTTTATTGGCGCCGGCTAACCGAAAAGTACCTAATTTGCATATAGTTTTTTTTTTCTTAATCGGACGACGGGATAATGCACGGAATTTCGACGGGATAATGAATATTTTTTATGGTACCAGAATATTTTTCTGTATTTTATAGTTATATTAAGAAATACATATTTTTATGATTTGCTGAATCACTTAGTTGTTTACTTTTTCATGCATTATATTATTGAAGGTTGTTAGTTCTCTTATTCGTTTAAATATACCCTACTTATATAAAAATAGCGTGTGTTCTCTGTGGTGTTTCACATAAACGTTGTAAAATTCAGGTTATTAGATTTTATCTAACTTTGCTGTCATAACAGCTGATAAAGCAGCCATTTTCGGCGATTTTTTTGTTACCTGTAAAATGTTTGTTTTTGGTATAGCCCGAACTAAGAAAAAATTGAGTACTTTTCCATTATACGGACACCATTGTCGCCAAGCATATATTTACATGTATGGCATGGTGTCGGTATAATGGAAAAGAACCAAAATTTGCGATCGATCAAATAATTGAATTTCGTTAAACATTAAATTTTCTGGTACTTTTCTATTATCCGATCGACCACTTTTCATAACAAAAAATTATCGCCAAACTGTAAAATTAAACGACAAAAACACAGTCCGATTTACTTGATGTCAGAAGCATTATACGTGTTTGTTACGTCATCAAGTGGTTTTTAATTCGATATTTGCGTCTATTTTTCATTATGTTTTACTGATTTATTAGTTATTTCATTAATTAAAATAACAATTGTGTCCTTAAATTCATGTATTTTATTTATTTATTTATTTTGATATTCCAATGGCAACGTTCTCCCGTTTATTTGGTGTTACAGTTTGGCGATAGTTTTTTGTTATGGAAAGTGGTCGACGGGATAATAGAGAAGTACCATTTTTATTTTTAATCTGAGAAAGAAACAATAATCATGGATTTAATTAATTTTGCAATATGCGGTGCAACCAAAATAATTTTGATTAAATCAGTACAGATATCGCAGACGCACCTGGGTTATTTTTTGGCACCTAAATGACGATTTTTGCTTTGTATGGCAACCTGGTGTTTTATAATAAATTTGAATATGTGTGTAAATAAATAAAATAAAATAGTTACTTTTATGTTAGCTGTGCGTCAAGGATAACTCTCCAAATCTTGTTTCAATTGGAATCATTTAAATTGCAACATTTCACATGAGATTTGTTATTCATCTTGATATGTTTACGTTTAGATATTTTATTATGATTATATTCTAGCTAATTAAGTTTTTTTTTTTTTTCAGATTTTATACTACAATGTTAAAATATTACCTAGTTGATATTAGTTAATGTCAAAAGATTGGCGAACCACAGGGTTCAGGGAAAAAACTCTATGCCCTCAAAAGTGGGAGTTGTCAACTTTATGACGTCATAAGCAGAAGTAAATGTTTAATTGAAAATTACAGCTAATTAATTAAATTTTTGAACAAACGAATGCACAATAACAAATCTGTGTTCTAATATCTTTCATTTAAAAAAAGAATGGTGTAATTTGATGCAGTAGTTTGTTCTAACGGATTGTCGAAAGAAATCGCTTAGCGTTTTAAATATATAGATAAACATTCTAATTAAAAAATATCCTACTGTCTCCATAGAAAATCTAGCAACTAATAATATTATTCGCGCCACTTTGTATTGGCGCCGTATCACCCAGTCGTCAGTCATGTTGGAATATGCTAAATTTTCTTTTAAAATAGCATTCTAATGCTAGAAAAGAAAAATAAGATTCCTGTTTCCCCTTCTATTCATTCTGATCAAAATAACATTAAAATTACTTGAAATGGAATATGTCATTTTTTAGGAAAAAAAAGGGTTATTTTTATTTTTCCTATATGAGAATAAATAAAATTGTCAGTTTCAGAAGGAATAAGCCTGAGCTGCCCGGGTCCGAAGGCTGGTATAAAAATAGAGCCCGGGCCCGTCTCATCTCTAACAGTTACTAATTGAAAGTATAATTGTCTTTTTGCACTTGCCCCCTGTATTGGAAGGGGCAAGCAGAAATTCTTATCAACAACCTTTCTTTCACAAGTATAATTTCAAACATACTTTGTGCCTGATTTCTCTAACAGCGGATTACATACACATACAGCTGAACATTAGAAGTGCCGAATGTTGGGGTATTCCATATTTTGGAATGAAATGATTTCATTATCATTTATTAGCTTTAATAATTACTTTATATTTTTATAAAAAAAGGACAACAGACTAAAGAAAAAAAGATAACAATATCAAAAGACAAACCCCCTTCTGAGATATCTTCCCCCTCCTCCCCCCTAAAGTGATAATGCACAGCGCCTTACTGGAAGAGGCTTGTACACACAAACAGTAGGCAACGAAAACAGTTGCCTACTAGAGATGAGACGGACACACCCTGAGCCCAACACAGGCTCGATTTTTATACAAGTCTTCGGGTCCGGGCTCATTCTTTCTGAAACTGACAATTTTATTTATTCTCATATAGAAAAAATAACCCTTTTTTTCCCTAAAAAATGACATATTCCATTTCAAGTAATTTTAATGTTATTTTGATCAGAATGAATAGAAGGGGAAACATAAAGCTTATTTTTCTTTTCTAGCATTAGAATGCTATTTTAAAAGAAAATTTAGCATATTTCCAACATAACTGATGACTGGGTGATAAGGCACCAAAGGGAAAAAGGGAAGAAGCATGGAAGAAGCATGTTGCTAGATTTTTGTTTGTGACAAGGATATTTTTTAATTGGAACATTTATTTTATTTTGTTAGCATATATAAAGCTTTCCTTGATCACTTATACAATATTCAAATGCTTTCATTTCTTTTCCTTTAAACTCCTCTTTAAACCCTAGTCTAACCAGCTGTTTATTTTCCATTCAAACCTCAGTGTTTATCTAGACCTCACTTTGTTTTGTTTCTTTTTCCTCCAACATCATTAGCTTATCTGGATTTCATGTTTGTTATCTTTAACCACAAGAGGGCTTCTATGAATGAATGATGTAACATGACACCCTCCCTCTTGAGTACTACAACTTTCATTCAGCTGTTAGTTTGGACTGGGGTATAAATGTTGTAACACCAAGTTATCATTCTGTTTTTTTTTCTTTTAATGAGTCAAGAAACCATTTTGCCTGGTCAGCATAATGGAGTTTCATTTTATTAGTTGTTTTATAAGACCAGATGTTTATTTTATTCCAACAGCATGCCAGCAGTAGTTATTATTCATTTTCTTTTTTGTTTGGTTGAAAGTAGATGTTTTTACAAATACTGAAAGATGTTTGTGCTAGGTATGTTATGTAGAGTTATCCAGTGTATTACAAGTTTATTCAAACATTATATTCTGAATTAGATGCTGTTAATGGAGATTATGAAAATGAGACTGAATATTTTTGCTATGTTGTCATTGTTAGCCATTTAAAATATTTCCTTATGTAAGTTTATTTTTTATACTTTAAGTTTATTTATATTCTGTTTTGAATTTATTTTTAATGTTTTTTTGTTAATAAAAGTTTAGTTTATTTAAAACTTATCTTGCTTTCTCATTGTTTATTTTACACTCTGCCATTTATTTTTCAGCTTCCAATACTCTGCTTATAATTTAATTAAATTTTAGAAGCCAGCATTCTTGGTGTATGCACCTGTTGTCGGTTGTCCTGATATACTGGGACTATCATATTTTATTTTTTTGAGATCTAACGCAAAATAAATATTTTTTTTGTTTTTAGTCAACCAGCATTAGCTTAAGTTTGCAAATTTTTAGTCTTCTGTTGCGTGTCAGTCATAATTGCTCTTCATATAAAAATAATGTTAGTGATTCTGTTTTAATCATGAACTCTGCTCATGCTAAACCTCTACTCTGCACAGTTACGAAGTCACTTTCATTCGTAAGTAGATACAATTGTCATGTATTGTTATTCCAATAGAAATCAATCGAAGAGTGTTTCCACTTTTCCTGTAAAAACAGAGGAACTTTCAGATAAAATTCAAATTTTTAATTTATCATAAAATCCCGTTAATCTGCCCTTCCTGATTAAGCGCCCCCCCCCCCTCCCACTTTGTATACAAATTGGAAAATTTAAAAAATCCTGAGAAAGCGCCTCCCCCAAAAGATATTTCACCATGCATGTCAAGATCAACAGCAAAAATTTTATCTCACAAGTGTTTTTTTTCCCCCAAAGATTCTTTGATATATCGCAAATGTGTACAAACACAAAAGTAACATACACAACCTGAACTAATGTCAATCTGAAAAAGCAATATAACCAAACATTAGTTTTGCTGTAAATTTATCTCGATGATGATATGAAGGTAATAAAAATATTGACAGTGAAAGTTTCTCATGAAATAAGTTAAAAAATGTGTATTTGTGTGTGTGATATTTTGATTAAAAATAATTTATTTTAGCAAAGAATTTATAGTCGTATTTAACGTTATTATGAAAACCAAACCCAAAAAAATGATCGATTGATTGATCAGTAGATGGCGCCACAGTCGAATTTGTAGCGTATTTTGTGCTATCTTTGTGGTAGCAATGTTTTTCGTTTTAAAAATCTGGCAACACTACCAATTCGTTCTGTATGTTCTCAATTTTTGTGATTTGTATTATTTATTTAGCATTTATAGATACGAAATCATGATTCAAAAAACGCTTATTTAATCTCCCTAATTTACAACAGATGGTGACACCACATAAAATGTTATTAGTTCTAGAAAGTATTTTAGAACATTTTCAACTGCAATTTCTCAGTGTTTTATAATTATTTTAAATTATTAAGTTCCTTTTATTTTTCTGTTACCATATTAATAACAGATATTAGTGTTATTATTTATATAAATGCATTCCAGTTTTAAAGCTTCTGAAATCCAGAATTTTCTATAATCTGAAATCGCTATTAATCGTGAAATTATACTGTTTTTCTATTTTGTATATCATTTTTTTGTTCAAAATGTTTTTCTTTTGTCACTTTATTAAAATAATGCATACTTTGCGACAATCAGCCTTTAGCATCTCCCCCACCACTACCCATAAATATCATATACTACAATTTTAATACTGTGTAAGCGCCCCCCCCCCCTGATTATTTTCCGTCGCGTTTAGGGGGCAGATTAACGGGATTTTACGGTAAGCTAATTTTCAGGAACAAAAAATATTGTAATTGAATTAATTATAATTTGCGATATACACCTTTTAAATGAAATAGAAAACTTTGTTCAATTCTTCTTCATAGAAATAGTAATTTCTACAAATTTCATGCAACGCATTCATGAAAAGCAAGCACTATGGGGTCATTATTCCATGTCAAATCAACCAAAAAATTTCAATATTCAACCTGGCCATTTCAGATTTTAATCCTTCAGGAATCATTCTCTCTGATGATAGAGAGTTGTATAAATGTTTTTAATTTTAAATTTCTCAAGTTCTATCAGGCCTAGAGAGTTGTTTGACCGCTCATTTTAAAGACAATTTCATAAGGTTTAATTTGATATGCAAGTTAACTATGTGTGATTTTTAAAAAGTTAAGTTAATTTAATTAAAAAAAAAAAAATTAAATAGTGTTTTTTAAAAATTTTGAAAAAAATATGTTTTTTGAAATATTATAATCTTTAAATTCTGAAAGTTTTAGAGTGGGATCTCAATGGGATCAGCAGTTATTAAAAAAATATGTTTAAAATGAATAATCTTTAGCACAATTATAAAGTTGGCAAGGTGCCAACTTTAAATACCAGCCCCAACTGGTGTTTAACATAATTGCTGATCCCATTGAAATCTCACTCTAAAACTTTCACAATTTACAGTTTATAATATTACATAAAAAAAAAAAATAAATTTCAAAATTTTTAAAAAACACTATTTTAATTTTTTTTAAATTTAATTAAATTAACACCAAGAATAGTCAACTTGCATATCAAATTAAACCTTATGAAATTGTCTTTAAAATGAACGGTCAAACAACTCTCTAGGCCTGATAGGACTTGAGAAATTTAAAATTGAAAACATTTATACAAGCCAAAATATGATGATTTTTCGAAATTAAAAAAATTAATTGTATGAAAATTGACTGAGATAAAAAAATAATAAAAGTTATATTCTCATTTGTATCATCAGGGATCTAAAATGGTCAGGTTGAGTCATTGGTTGATTTGACATGGAATGACCCTATGTTAATGTGTCCATCAGATTTGCTTGTTGGGAGAGAAAATTATGAACATCCTTTTAAGGAAGTATATTTTTATTTGATACCAAACTTCTCTTTTGATAAGATTGAATGTAAATTTCCATAAAATTAATTATGTACATGAGATGAACAGTTATTTTCATGTATGAAGTTTTTTAAAAATGAGATATTACTTTAAAACAATTTTTAAATATTATGCAATTTTTTTCGGCATCGGGCTCCTAAAAGAGAGCCCGAACTCATCTCTATTGCCTACTAGTTGGAAGAATGACACAAAATATTCAAACAAGACTCTAACAAATTATAACCCCTTCTAATAATAGACTTCTTTTAAAAAATAAGTTTTATTAGACACTTTCAGCTCAATCTGAGCCATTATCAAAACAAATAAGAATATTTTATAAATAGACGATCTATGAAGTTATTTGAAACACCATCATTTCATTTTTTCATGTACTTTTTAAAAATTACACACATTATCATTTATTTTATTTTTTACTTGGATGTTTATTCCCATATTTGTAACACGTAAAAATACAATATGAAACGATGCAGCCTCCTTTAACTCAGGGGTCGGCAACCCATGACCATTTCATAATTTCAAGTGACCCACTTGAGTTCCGAAAAAAAAAGTGTAAAATAAAATAAAATTCTATTGAAAAAATATTTTGAGTTTATTTTGGAACTTTGATAGGTTTAATTTTAATTCAGAAATCCCAAACTATTAACTAACATAACAGAAAAGTGCACTTATTTGTTATAAAAATCATGTTTTGAGACAGGAAAATAAAAGAATGACGAAGAGAGAAAAAGAAATTCTCCAGAAATTGAGTTGGTAAAAATTTGGCTTCCCCGGCAGCAATGAACGAATGTAGTGATTGGATGAACGAAGGCACGGCGGAAGCAATATACACAGGAATTCAATCTGTTATTACAGTAAACAATCATATACTAATTATGCAATAAATATAGATTTCCTAACTGTACAGGGGGATTGTAATTAAAGTCTCACTTCCAAAATGCTGTAAAAAAAAAAAGGAAGCACTGGTCAAAATGACTTCCAATTTGAACTGAACAGACTGGAAGAAGGGGGAAACGGTACGGCATAAGAAATAAAACAGTTCCAAAGTGTATTTTTTTCTAATTTAAATAATTTTTTGAAACAAACGAACAAAAAATATCGCTTACACAAATACTTATTTGATAAAAAAAAAAAATATTAATAATCTTCTGAAAATGTTCCCACTGAAATAATAATGTTACAGAAAACAGAAGAGCAACAGCTCTGGGGATGTCTAAATTAAGCTTAAATTGAAAAATGGATTCAGGAGAAAGAGGCTGAAAGAAAGAAAGTGTTGTAGTTGTACTATAATACTTACTGTGGCGAGGATCGGGATAAAATGACTGAGATTTTTTCTGTACATTGTTTTCAGATTCTTTTTCTGCATCTCTGCAGTACTTGTATTTTAATTTCTCACTCACTTTCTGTTCTCTTAACCTCTGAATATCCCATCTGGAAAGAGAGAGGTAAAACATTTCAAATACAGCAACATTTATCTAATCCATATATATAAAAATGAAAATTTGTCAACAGTTTGAAATGTTACGTGTAGGTGTATTAGGCAACTAAAGTAATCCAGAATCAAAATAACGTATAGTAAATTGTTAATTAATAAAAACAAAAAACATGTAACAACTTTTTCCTATTAAATTTAAACATTTTTCGTTAGAGCAGTTGCCAACCTTTAAAAACCCACACTAAAATTCTTTCTACAATACTTCATTTTCTACTGAAAGATTTCCACGTGAAAAATGAAATAAAAAGTTTCACCCATTGAAAAAAAGATTCATAGGACGTCTTAACGAAAATTTTGAAACATTCCTCAATAATACCAAGAGTATGAGTCTGTGTAAGTACAGAAAGCAGGATAATAAGACGTCATTAGAGAATTAAAAATAAAATGAATGTGACGTTCTATTGGAAGTTTAACAGACTTTTTCAAATGTTTGAGAATCATACAAAGGGAGTATCAATAGAAGTAACAGAGAAAGCAAGTAGATAGGACGTCAGCAGGTGAATGTAAGGTCCTATGAGTTTGAGGAACATATTAAATCATGATAAAAATACAATTGAATTATTGAAATAGTAACATATTTTAACATTTTGAAGGTCTCTATACAACCTGTTTCATTTTGAAATAGATTTTTCTACACAAACATTCTTAAAATCCCAGACAACATCGAGTACTTCAGCTAGTAAGTCAAAAATTAGCTGGTAGAAATAATTTTTTTTTTTTTTACTTAAGTTACATATGATAAAATTAAAAAGTTTCCAAGCTGGAGTATAAAAAAAATCATCCAATTTCTGGTGCAGACTTCAAATATTTTTTCGAGAAAATAGTGTTTAAATTTTTGCAAGACATAGCACCTGCTCGTGCACCATGAAACAAGAATAACTACTACATCCTCTCTATCAGTGGTTCCCAATCCTTTTTTTCTTGCATACACGCATACCCCTTGCTTAGATTTTTCATTTAGGCGTACCCCTTTCTCGCATAAACCTGTTTCAAATGTTTGTGTTTTGTTCATTAGTAGTAATGTTCTTATGCTAGTTACCAATGTTAGATGTAATTCTCTTCAGTAACTCTAATTATCCATTTTGAAACACAAAGCAATATCAACATAAAGTCACTCAAAACACAAAATATTAACTAAAGATTTCAATTCTATAAGAGAATTACTTATTATACTTAAAATAAAACCATACTTCCTAAAAGTAATAACAGTCACTTTGAGCAAGTATGGTTTTATTTTAAAGATTTCAAATTAAGCGCTCACAAAGCAGGGATCCATCCTGTGAAATTTAATACACGTCAATGAATGTATGCTAATGCTGACCAGTCGAACATTGAAATGATACCTTGGTTTTAAATATTTCTAGAATTATTGTTAAAGAAAAGGAGGGACATATATGAAATCGAAATATGAGAAGGGGTTAGAACGACAATGAGTCAGTCCAAAATTTGAAAAATCTAGATAACCCTATTTTTATTAAACATATAATAATCTCTGTCAGTCGAATAAGTCCTAGTTCACTTAGGGAGTCGCTAGAGGGCAAAACAACTTAATGCAATGGCAATACGATACGTTTCACAAAACTCTTCATGACTCAATATTGACTTAATCTACTGTCATTCTAACCCCCTCATATGTTATTGGGTGTGAACACATGATCGACCCATTTGTAAGTTTACGCATTTTCCTTCCTTTTATACGAATAGCCTCTTTTACTTTCACACAAGTCTCTCCCTGTAAACAAAAGCTTTGTTTCTCTGTTTTCATTTTAAGTTTTAGTTTTGCGTTATCTGCCCATTACCCCCAAATATTCCATCCCATACCCATCATATGTTATTGGGTGTGAACACATGATCGACCCATTTGTAAGTTTACGCATTTTCCTTCCTTTTATACGAATAGCCTCTTTTACTTTCACACAAGTCTCTCCCTGTAAACAAAAGCTTTGTTTCTCTGTTTTCATTTTAAGTTTTAGTTTTGCGTTATCTGCCCATTACCCCCAAATATTCCATCCCATACCCATCATATGTTATTGGGTGTGAACACATGATCGACCCATTTGTAAGTTTACGCATTTTCCTTCCTTTTATACGAATAGCCTCTTTTACTTTCACACAAGTCTCTCCCTGTAAACAAAAGCTTTGTTTCTCTGTTTTCATTTTAAGTTTTAGTTTTGCGTTATCTGCCCATTACCCCCAAATATTCCATCCCATACCCATCATATGTTATTGGGTGTGAACACATGATCGACCCATTTGTAAGTTTACGCATTTTCCTTCCTTTTATACGAATAGCCTCTTTTACTTTCACACAAGTCTCTCCCTGTAAACAAAAGCTTTGTTTCTCTGTTTTCATTTTAAGTTTTAGTTTTGCGTTATCTGCCCATTACCCCCAAATATTCCATCCCATACCCATCATATGTTATTGGGTGTGAACACATGATCGACCCATTTGTAAGTTTACGCATTTTCCTTCCTTTTATACGAATAGCCTCTTTTACTTTCACACAAGTCTCTCCCTGTAAACAAAAGCTTTGTTTCTCTGTTTTCATTTTAAGTTTTAGTTTTGCGTTATCTGCCCATTACCCCCAAATATTCCATCCCATACCCATCATATGTTATTGGGTGTGAACACATGATCGACCCATTTGTAAGTTTACGCATTTTCCTTCCTTTTATACGAATAGCCTCTTTTACTTTCACACAAGTCTCTCCCTGTAAACAAAAGCTTTGTTTCTCTGTTTTCATTTTAAGTTTTAGTTTTGCGTTATCTGCCCATTACCCCCAAATATTCCATCCCATACCCATCATATGTTATTGGGTGTGAACACATGATCGACCCATTTGTAAGTTTACGCATTTTCCTTCCTTTTATACGAATAGCCTCTTTTACTTTCACACAAGTCTCTCCCTGTAAACAAAAGCTTTGTTTCTCTGTTTTCATTTTAAGTTTTAGTTTTGCGTTATCTGCCCATTACCCCCAAATATTCCATCCCATACCCATCATATGTTATTGGGTGTGAACACATGATCGACCCATTTGTAAGTTTACGCATTTTCCTTCCTTTTATACGAATAGCCTCTTTTACTTTCACACAAGTCTCTCCCTGTAAACAAAAGCTTTGTTTCTCTGTTTTCATTTTAAGTTTTAGTTTTGCGTTATCTGCCCATTACCCCCAAATATTCCATCCCATACCCATCATATGTTATTGGGTGTGAACACATGATCGACCCATTTGTAAGTTTACGCATTTTCCTTCCTTTTATACGAATAGCCTCTTTTACTTTCACACAAGTCTCTCCCTGTAAACAAAAGCTTTGTTTCTCTGTTTTCATTTTAAGTTTTAGTTTTGCGTTATCTGCCCATTACCCCCAAATATTCCATCCCATACCCATCATATGTTATTGGGTGTGAACACATGATCGACCCATTTGTAAGTTTACGCATTTTCCTTCCTTTTATACGAATAGCCTCTTTTACTTTCACACAAGTCTCTCCCTGTAAACAAAAGCTTTGTTTCTCTGTTTTCATTTTAAGTTTTAGTTTTGCGTTATCTGCCCATTACCCCCAAATATTCCATCCCATACCCATCATATGTTATTGGGTGTGAACACATGATCGACCCATTTGTAAGTTTACGCATTTTCCTTCCTTTTATACGAATAGCCTCTTTTACTTTCACACAAGTCTCTCCCTGTAAACAAAAGCTTTGTTTCTCTGTTTTCATTTTAAGTTTTAGTTTTGCGTTATCTGCCCATTACCCCCAAATATTCCATCCCATACCCATCATATGTTATTGGGTGTGAACACATGATCGACCCATTTGTAAGTTTACGCATTTTCCTTCCTTTTATACGAATAGCCTCTTTTACTTTCACACAAGTCTCTCCCTGTAAACAAAAGCTTTGTTTCTCTGTTTTCATTTTAAGTTTTAGTTTTGCGTTATCTGCCCATTACCCCCAAATATTCCATCCCATACCCATCATATGTTATTGGGTGTGAACACATGATCGACCCATTTGTAAGTTTACGCATTTTCCTTCCTTTTATACGAATAGCCTCTTTTACTTTCACACAAGTCTCTCCCTGTAAACAAAAGCTTTGTTTCTCTGTTTTCATTTTAAGTTTTAGTTTTGCGTTATCTGCCCATTACCCCCAAATATTCCATCCCATACCCATCATATGTTATTGGGTGTGAACACATGATCGACCCATTTGTAAGTTTACGCATTTTCCTTCCTTTTATACGAATAGCCTCTTTTACTTTCACACAAGTCTCTCCCTGTAAACAAAAGCTTTGTTTCTCTGTTTTCATTTTAAGTTTTAGTTTTGCGTTATCTGCCCATTACCCCCAAATATTCCATCCCATACCCATCATATGTTATTGGGTGTGAACACATGATCGACCCATTTGTAAGTTTACGCATTTTCCTTTTTTTATACGAATAGCCTCTTTTACTTTCACACAAGTCTCTCCCTGTAAACAAAAGCTTTGTTTCTCTGTCTTCATTTTAAGTTTTAGTTTTGCGTTATCTGCCCATTACCCCCAAATATTCCATCCCATACCCCAGGTTGGGAACTGCTGCTCTGTATGTATTTATGTAAAGTTTTACAAATAGTTTTCAGAGAACATTTATGAAATGTCAGAAAAGAAAAGAAAAATTTATTTTTGTGAAGCCAAAAAACTGTCATCCCTGCTTAAAATTCACACTAAGCAGGCAACATGTCAATATAGAAATAAAACTTTGTAAAAATTTATAAAGCTTAAGTCATGTTTTGTCTCATGTTTTTTAACATGAGATGAAATTTTCAACTCGAAAGATGTCGCTACCTTTTTCGTCGACGTTCGTCTTGTTCACATTTTAAATGTCTACGCTGGAAAACAGGATCATTTATATTCTGGAAGAAAAAAAAAGAGTCATTGAATGATTAAAGCATTTATAGACATAGACATTTAAACAAACTGCAGCACCTTGTAATAATATATTTCTTTTAAATGCTAAAAAGTGTAAATTAAGAATATATAATACAAATTAAAATAACTTTTATTAGGTTGTTTGACATGTTTCGACTCACTCTGAGTCATTTTCAAAAACAAATGAGAATATTCCATAATTGCACGGTCTTGGAAGCTGTTAATACTATCATTTATAATTTTAAAAAATTATGCACATTATCTTTTATTTTTACTGGGTTGTTTATTTTTCATATCTGTAACCATGGAGTCACTCGAGCCACTATTTCGGTAAGTTAAAAGAGGCTGCATCGTTACATTGTATTTTTGCGTGTTAATATCTCTACGGTTTCTCTTATAGGGCAGTTGCAATCAGTGGCGTAGCCAGGATTTCCTTTCGGGAGGGGTCCAAAATTTTTCTTCAGCTTATATATATATAGTAAGACCTGCCAAGATAATATTGCAAAGAGTAGTAAAAAATTCCGTGTTAGACAGTTTTCCGTCTTAGCAGGTGTATGGCATTCTTTTCTATTTGACGAATGAATATTTCCGTTTAAGTTAGCATTCCGTTATAGGCACATTTCGTTTCCACAGAATTTGCTGTATATATAAAAATATAACTTATGTATGTAATATGTATACTAAAACTTGTCTATAGCAGATTCCTGTCTTAAACGGAAGCATTACATGGCCTTGATATGGATAACTATACAATTAAGTCTGCTGAAAACCTGCCTGAAACGGGATTTTTCACCGTTCTTCTGTGATTCCGATTTCGTCTTGTCAGTTTTTATCCTACTTATAAATACAGTAAAACCTGTGAAATGGAAACTTTCTATAACGGAATCCTATTTCAAACTTAAAAGTTTCGGGATCCCGTAGAAACGAACAATGCGTCTGATTGAAATATAGTGTGACAGGATTGACTGTGTGTGTATATATGCAATAGAAATATTTCGAGTAACTTTAAGAATTTAGATATTTCCTTATCAATTTCTTAATTTTAAAAAAAATAGCATGTGTAAAATAAAGTAAGATCAATCTCTATAATTGTGGCTAATAATACAATGGAATTACATTAATATTTACCAAATAAAAAGATTTTACAAACACTATGATATAAAAAACTGAGCACGCACTGAAGAATGCATTTAAATGAAGTTTCATATAATATAAACATTTGATTACGTTAAAGTTATGATCAAAGGGTTAAGTTTATAACAGCATTTGGTTGAAATTTTTTTTTCAATTTTCATGCTTAATTTCCTGTCATTGAATTAAGAACTAGTGCTGTAATAGGTATAGTGAATAATGAGTTGACACAATTGCCAATGCCGTCAGCCGTTGATTCACTATGGGTGTTTTTGAGATAAGTTTTTTTTCGGCTACAGAAACTAGTAATGTAACAAACACACGCAACAAATATAGTTGATGTTGGGAAAAATAATTTTGTTACAATTGTCTAAAACAGCCATAATTCTTTTTCAAGTTTCACCGCTTTTGATACTAATGTAAATATTCGACCTCAATAGTTGTTTCCGATATCTGATCGACTTAAAAGATGTTAAATTTTTATAAAAAAAATTTATTACGATGGATTAGCACATCTTGGGAAGTATTAGATTGTGTAAAAAATAATGGTAGTTTCTGCTATTTTACTTTTCAACCAATTTATTTTAAGCGGTTGGAAATAATTTTAGAACGTACTCCAAGTTCAGCCAACACCGGCTCTATTACAGAGCCATATACAGAGCCATATACAGAGCCTGTAATAGAGCCGGTGTTGGTTCAGCAGCAATCTTTCAGACTTTTGGTACGTAGATTAGCTTCAATCTTTGCTTTCAATTTCTCATTGTTAATAACCGAATGCACCTACGACCTTCATATTCAAACTCTCATTGCCATCATGAAATTTCTGAAAACAATGTTAAACTGTGAGTTCACAAGTCGTACTTCGGTCAAATGTAATGTTGAATTCAGACATTTTTTCTCCAGGGGGTATTTCTGCGGAGGGTACCATTTTTCTCCTGAATCTCCTGTACACTGTGGAGTTCAAGGAAGGAGAAAGATTGCACTCCTAGACTATTAATAAGCATAAAATCTCAGATCTTTTGAGGGGTCATTTCGATGCTCCGGAGCGGATGCCCCACCCCCGCTCTTCTGCATTCAACGCTGTAGTGTGGTTGATATACAAGCCGTTTCCGCTGATTATCGTACCATTTTGAATTAGTAAAAAAATCGTACGAAATTTCCCAAAGTTCTACAACTGCCTTAAATATCCCTGTACAATAGCGAAAAACAAAATTATAATACTAAATAAGTAGGTAAATACCTGCCCTTTAAAATAATATACAACAACGTAATATTCCATTAAGAGTTAATTAAAAATAGATCAGGTTGAAAAGTTTAATAACAAGAATTACCATTATTTTGTACAAACCCAGAAGAACGTCAAACTCTTTCAATATTCCTCTGTTCTTTTCTTTAATGATTAACGAATAACGAGATCAGAAATAAAAGTATCAAAAGGAGGAAAAAATTGATCTCTCGAAATATTCTTCAGGTTTGACATTGAACCAGACGTATCTGATGGTCAACTTGACAAGGAATATGTGTGACTAAAGAAAATTGTGTCAGACTTTTCTTTAGCAAAGGACTGTGTTCTCTTGAACAGGTCAGAAAACTTTTAAATACCAGTCTCCTCTTCCTTGCTTATTGATTAATGTAAAGTTACATAAAGTTGAAAAAGGACGTCTTCAGCATGGTTTACAGCAGAAGACAAATCACATTACGATGCAGGTATTTTGAAAGTGGTAGTGTAATGTTGAATAAGAATTCACAAATATCTAGTCGAAGAATAAAGTTAATTTTTTTTAAATTCCAGCAAGCAGATTTAAAGTAAATGATAACATTGCTCGATATAAAATTATAAAATGAACAAAGATAAGGGTCGCAAAACTCTGATTAATTTGCTGTTATTGCATTCGTCTAATCTAAACTCGTCTTTTCCCGTAAGTGTTGGCAACAGTTGGTCCCATCGAAATCTCTGTTGAAGAAGTTTTGCGTTTAATCTAGTTACATTAAAATCTATGAAAACGGAATCGTCAGGTATCCTTAAAAAAATCCGTTGTAGATAGATTTCCGTCATATCAGGTATACTTGTATAGTTATCCTTCCGTCATCGAGACCATGAAATGTTTTCGTTTACGAGAGGATTCCGTATTCACAGAAAACCTGCCAACAAGGAATCACAACCAGAAAAGGTTCCATTTTAGATAGGTTTAAAATCATAGAAGGTATAAATATGTAGTGTTGTTTTCGTTGAACCTTGAGCTTTTGCTGTTTACGATAGCTCTCATCTTCACAGATTTTATTATAATACATCTATGCTTTTCAGAAGTATACTATAGAGTGGATACGTTTTAACAGTTTTGGAGGATGCTTGACAAAATAGGACGTGTTTATGACAAAAACCTGTCTTAAACGGAAAAATTTCATAGCCCCGGCGAAAGACATACCTTTTCTAAGACAAACACCTGTCTACAGCGGATGGTTGATCAGCTGATTGCAACTTCTCTATTATGGATGGATAGTATAAATGATTTTACTTTCATTGACATTTATTGGGAGGGTTTCTTCTTGATATCATCTTGTGGTTTTTCTATTATCAAGAAGAAACCATCCCAATAAATGTCAATGAAAGTAAAATCATTTTTCCCTCCACTCTATACTATCCATCCAGTAGAAGAGAAACCATAGGGATACTAACACCCAAAAATACAATAGGTAACGATGCAGCCTCTTTTAACTTACCGAAAGGGTGGCTCGAGTGACTCCATAGTTTCAGATATGAAAAATAAAGAACCCAGTAAAAATAAAAGATAACGTGCATAATTAAAAAAAAATACATGAAAATTAAAGGATAGCATTTTAAATAATAACTTCCAAGACCGTGCCATTATGGAATAGTCTCATTTGTTTTAGTGAGCCAAAACATGTCAAACAACCTAATAAAAGTTATTTGACTGTGTATTTATTAAGTTGTTCATTGACACCTTTTTAGCATTTAAAAGAAATATAGCATCCACAGTTATGAATATAAATTAAGGATGAACCAAATATTTGGTATCTTTTTGACTCTACTGCTGAATATTTGTTTAAGCCAAATACCAAACTATTCAGTCCTCTGAATATTAAAAAAAAAAACCTTTAAAAAATATTTTTAAAACCTTACACAACTTTTATTTTTTAACTGTGAATAAATAAAGATATTCAGAAATAGAATCGTACTTAAATAATAAAAGAGATTGCTTTTATGTTATTTATTTGCTGTTTGAAAAGTGACTGACGGAGAAACCTTTTTTATGCAGTTAATTTATGCAGTTAATTTATGCAGTTAATTAATCTCCACGTGCAGTGAACAATTGAAAGAACATGTTAAAAACCAGACCCCAATTAACTATAAGTACTTTAAGTGACAACCGCAGATGCAAAACAGTGAATAAAACCAGAGACTGTCGAAACTAACTAACTAACTGGAGAAATACTGCAGATCTCCCTTCTTCAATCTACAGCTGTTATCCCGCGCGTGTGCACAGAACTCAAATAACAATCTCCCTTCAGTTTCCAAAATGCATCTGAGCAGTTAAGACGCTCTTGTATATATATGATGTAAATATATTTTAATATAATGTAAAATTGGAGCACTTATACGCAGCCTCCAAAACGCGATTTTAAACATGTACATCTAGCCATGAATTATAATATTATATTCAAAGGAAAATGAATCTACTGCTTATTTCACACAATTGTTATTTTCTACTAATACTATTTCTTATTACTCCAATATATGTGAATCAATGGATAAGATAAATATCGGTACAACACTTTGGATTACTGTGGATATCACTCGGCGCAAAAAGGAAAATTTCAGGTAAGCTGAACAAACTTCTTTAACATATCAAAAGATGAAAATGTATATTAAATTTGAAGACTGATTTAACTATTTATAAAAATAAGAAAATTTATTACGCTACCGACGGTTCCCCTAACAAAGATTATGAGACTGAAAAAAGAATATCCCAGTATTAAAAAAAAAAAAAAAACGATAATTTAACAAATTTCTAAAAATATAATAATAAATAAAAGAACACTAAAAAAGTAATAAGGAATGCAATAAAAGAAAATACTCAATTTATTGAGAAACTCAATTCTACGAATTATAGTACATGGAAGTTCAAGATGCAGATGTTCCTGATTAAAGAGGAACTCGACGATATTATAGTACAAGATCCACCGGATCCAGCCGATCCCGCATGGCACAAAAAAGATCGCAAGACTAGAGCTCTAATAAACCTAAGCATCGATGATTCTCAAATCGTAAATGTAAAAAACTTAGATACTGCCAAATTAACATGGGAAGATCTGAAAAATATACATGAGAGAAGCAATTTATCTAGTAAGCTTTACCTGTTACGGAAACTATACAGTACTAAATTAGCTGAGGGTGCAAGCATGATCACGCATATCACTAATATCTTGCAAATTATAGATAAACTTAATGCCATTGGAGAAAATATTAGCGATTCACATATTTCCGCGCTATTTCTGTGTTCCCTTTCCCCCAGTTACAATACTTTGATAACTGCGTTGGAGGCGAGACCAGAAAATGAGCTCACCCCTGATTTTATCAAAAACAAATTAACGGATGAATATAATCGTAGACATGAAATGTCAGAACAATCACATAGCGGATATAACAACAACGAGAGAGCATTTAAAACAAATAGGAGATATACACACACTGAAAATAGAAGAGAACAAAAATATTGTAACAACTGTAAAATGAAAAATCATTCCACTTACGAATGCTGGCACTACAAGAGCAGAAACACGGTACAATCCGGAAATCCTCGTAACAATCAATTCAAAAATAAAAAGAATTTCTCATCTTCATTATGTTATGAAAAGACCGAAACTCGTAGAGAAAATAAAATTCCAAACGAAAGAAAATACGCAAATGATCAAACGCAAAATAAAGCATTAATCACCGAAAAAGTAGGCAAAAATAACTGGATTCTCGATTCAGGATCTACCTCGCACATTTGTAATGATAAAAGCCTATTTAGTAAATTTATTGATTATAATAAAACTTCAGTAACGATCGCGAATGGTAATAAACTGACAGCGTTAGGTTCAGGAGAAGTTTTTATAAAAACATTAACCCCCGAAGGAAAAGAAAAACTAACGAAATTACGCGAAGTGCTTTATGTCCCAGACTTAGAGTCAAACCTAATTTCGGTTAGTAAAGCCGCTAAAAACGGGTGTAAACTAATCTTCGACGATAATAAATGCGATTTGATCTTTGATGAAGAAATATATATTAGGGCGAAAAATGAGAAAAATTTATACATTATTGAGGAAATGGACGATGTGGAAGAACCACAAAATTATGTAAACATAACGTATAACTGTGACAGCAAACAATGCATAGATCTCTGGCATCGCAGACTCGGTCACAGAGATTACGACGCGATTAAATCTATAATAACAAATCAACTTGCGGACGGAATAAAGATAGGAAAATGTAAACATCAAAATAAAACATGCGTAACTTGTATCGAAACTAAATTAACTAACATGCCGTATCCTAAATCAGCAACAAACCGAGCTACCAATATCGTGGATTTGATCCATAGTGACATATGTGGTCCTTTAGATACACCGACTTTAGGCGGAAAAATTTATTTTATGACTCTTATTGATGTCTATTCCCGATATACTACGATATATTTATTATCTAAAAAGAGCGAAGTTGCTGAAAAGATAAAAGAGTACGTAACGATGATATACAATCAAATCAGTTCGGTAAAAAACCTAAGGAAATTAGATCGGATAACGGTCGTGAGTATGTAAATCAAGAGATCGATGAATACCTAAAACAGAACGGAATTTTACACCAATTGACTGTCCCGCATAATCCGAGCCAGAATAGAGTTGCGGAGAGAAAAAATAAAAGTTTATTAGATATGACTAGAAGCATGCTATCACAAGCAAAATTAAGCAAACATTTTTGGGGTGAAGCCATAAACACCGCAACATATTTACAAAACCGACTCCCAACTAAAGCAAACAACAACAGAACACCTTACGAATTATGGAAAGGAGTTAAACCGAATTTAAAACACTTAAGAACATTCGGTTGTAAAGCGCTATTTTACGTCGATAAAGTAAATAGAGGAAAACTCGATAACAGGGCTCAAACCGGAACGTTCGTAGGTTATGACACACGATCGACTGGTTATAGAATTCACACACAAGGAAAACAAATTATAATAGCGAGAACGGTAAAATTTCTTGAAAATGAAAATGTACACTCAGATAACATTGAGAAGATACAAAACACCACAAAAACATCAGATGACAATACACAATTACCGGATAGACATGAAAATCACTTAGAAATAAAACTTGACAGTGAGGAGACACTATCCGTGCCCAAACAGCAACCAATTGAACCAAGAAGGTCTAATAGGACAAATAGAGGCGTTCCTCCAGACAGATATGTTTGTCTCATAAATAGTTCATCTGAAAACATTCCCGAAAATTGGGAAGATATTGAAAAAATGAAAAATACTAATGATAAACAAAATTGGATAAAAGCAACACAAAATGAAATACAATGCCTAAGAAAAAATAACACTTGGACTTTAACAGATCCACCACCCGGAACAAAAATTATCGGCTCAAAATGGACTTTTAAACTAAAAATGGACAATTTAGGAAATGTTCAAAGCTATAAAGCGCGTTTAGTAGCACAAGGATATAGTCAAAGATTCGGGATTGACTATGATCAAACTTTCGCACCTGTAGTTTCGCACGCTACAATACGTGCATTTCTCATCTCTGCATTGCACAAAAATTTGAACGTGAAACATGTTGACATAACCACAGCATTCTTGCATTAATTAATTAACTGAATTAACTGAAACTGTTTATATGAGTCAACCAGACGGGTATATTAAACCCGGCGATGAAAGAAAAGTTTGTAAACTTCAAAAAGCCATCTACGGTCTTAAGCAAGCCACAAAGGCCTGGTACACCAAAATATCGGAAACACTCACAAACAATAATTTCTTACAGAGCAAAAATGATACATGTCTGTACTTTAAATCAAATCAAGAAAATCTAATATACATCATCATTTATGTAGATGATATCCTGATAGCAGGAAAGGACAGTGATATCGAAGAAACAATAAACCAACTTAAGAAAGAATATGAACTAAAAAACTTAGGAGAAGTGAATAATTACCTAGGCATAAACATTAATAAAATCAACAATACATATTACCTAAATCAAAACAATAAAATACAGGAACTAGTGAAAAAACTGAATTTAAACGACATGATTGCTGGATTCAACAGACTTGAAGACGACGATAATCTTTTACCTAATAACACGAAATATCGACAAGCGACAGGCACATTACTTTACATATCAACAATCACGCGTTCTGACATATCTGCAGCAGTAAACATATTATGTCGTAGAAACGAAACACCAAGCCAAAAGGACTGGTCAGCAGTAAAAAGAATCATTTCATACCTCAAAACTACAGAAAATTTGAATTTAACTCTTAGCGCAAACAGCAAGCCCATCCTAACAGCATACACCGATGCAGACTGGGCTGGTGACTTGAAAACACATGTAAATCAACGTCAGGAAATCTATTCATGCTAGGAAAATCGCCGATTTACTGGATTACAAAAAGGCAAAATTGCATTGCACTTTCCTCAGCCGAAGCTGAATACATTTCAGCTAGCAACGCAGCACAAGAATTAAGTTGGATAACAAACTTGCTAAGCGACCTCAACATTCCACAAAAACTACCCATCACGATATTTGAGGATAATATGTCCTGTATAAAAATGACTGAAAACGATAAAGATACTAAGCGATCCAACCATATCGACATACGTTTCCACAACATCAAACTTATGAAAGAAGAAGGAAAAATCGATCTACAATACTGCCCCAGTGAAGAAATGATAGCCGACACTCTCACGAAGCCCACTCCCAAGCCTGTGTATGAAAAACACCGTAAGAAACTGAATCTTCAACCATTCCCCACACAGGAGATTACGGGGGAGTGACGGAGAAACCTTTTTTATGCAGTTAATTAATCTCCACGTGCAGTGAACGATTGAAAGAACATGTTAAAAACCAGACCCCAATTAACTATAAGTACTTTAAGTGACAACCGCAGATGCAAAACAGTGAATAAAACCAGAGACTGTCGAAACTAACTAACTGGAGAAATACTGCAGATCTCCCTCCTTCAATCTACAGCTGTTATCCCGCGCGTGTGCACAGAACTCAAATAACAATCTCCCTTCAGTTTCCAAAATGCATCCGAGCAGTTAAGACGCTCTTGTATATATATGATGTAAATATATTTTAATATAATGTAAAATTGGAGCACTTATACGCAGCCTTCAAAACGCGATTTTAAACATGTACATCTAGCCAAGAATTATAATATTATATTCAAAGGAAAATGAATCTACTGCTTATTTCACACAATTGTTATTTTCTACTAATACTATTTCTTATTACTCCAATATATGTGAATCAATGGATAAGATAAATATCGGTACAACACTTTGGATTACTGTGGATATCACTCGGCGCAAAAAGGAAAATTTCAGGTAAGCTGAACAAACTTCTTTAACATATCAAAAGATGAAAATGTATATTAAATTTGAAGACTGATTTAACTATTTATAAAAATAAGAAAATTTATTACGCTACCGACGGTTCTCCTAACAGTGACTAAGAAAGAAAATTAGATTTTGGATTATTATTTTATATAAATTAGATTAGCATCCAGAAAATTTATAGGAATTAATGATGCATAAAAACGGTTCTGAATATTGCCTGGTAATAATCTGTTTCTCACTTTTTCGCAAACAGAATGGAAAAGTTTTTTAGGGGTGATACTAGGCATCATTACAAACAACTTTTGAAAAGAAGACCACCATTGCAATCAAGCTTATTCGCTCAAAAATACAGTCACTCTCACTTCGAGCCAAGCTTTGATTTCGATTTTAACTTTTAACAATAATGAAAATATTGTAACGCTAGTTTCAAAAGACTTTGCTTTCTGTAACAGGATCAGAAGCGCAGGAAACAGCGTTATTGACATAGAAACAACATTGAGCTAGACATTCTATTACTCAGATTGCAGCTAGTAATCCATACAGTGTGTCACAAACCCCAAAATTGAGTCACTTCCAATGATATTGTCACATGTTATACAAAGCAGAGTTAATAGGATGAAGTTGTCAGTGAATAAAAAAACAACAGTAGAACAAAAGCAACCCCCCCCCCCCCAGATGGGTTTACATTTAAAACTAGATCAGCATTTTTAATTCAAATATAAAATTGGGTGCATTTGTACACAACAGAAAATAAGATACAGCTATCACGTTCATCACAAAAAACATACGGCTCCTATTGCATCAAAAAGAGTGATTCGGGCAACAATGTGGATAAATGTGTAGGCACAGCTACAAGAATTGAATTAATAAAACTGCAAATCCCGCTCACTACTAAATTGCACCAATTGATTCTGGACTTGATTAGGAATCTTTCCTAAGCTTAGGGAGACCCTTTGCTGAGTGGTCAAAGTCAAAATTAAATCAGCATCTATTTTTATTTTGAAGTCTAACAAAATAGACAGTTTGGTGAAATTCCGGGCATCCATTCTTGAGATCATGGAAATGATGAAAATCACAGCATCTGCTGGGCTGACGGCAGACACTACACAACCCTACCTAATCAACATCTATTTAAGTCAAGGCCTAACAGAATATGACAATTATTGGATGTTCTGTGCATTAGTTTTTGAGATAGAAAGCCACGGAAGAAAAATACAGCATAGCAGTGACAACTTTTTGGGCGATATACAACAATAACTAATCAGCAGCCATTTCTCTCACGGTCTAATTGAATTTGGCTGCCACGCTACATGTCCAGAGTTGGAGTCCAGACTTGAGCATGGTTCAATAAAACTTTCATCCGTCCGGGGTTGATAAAATGAGTAGAAAGTTTGTTTTGGGAAGTAATCACTGAGGGTTCTGCATTACGCTGACCAGTACATATGCTGTAGAGTACTTTACGGCCCTTGGTCAAGAAAATCATGGGTGCAAGAAGTCCATCCAAGCAAAGACTGAAAACTTTCCTGAGTATTAGGAATAACCAAGTGGAAATGGACTAGAAGATTTCTGTCTTGCATTATGGTTAAAAATGGATCTCTTGAAATAAAAGACAATAATTAAAAGTTCTTGATAGTAAAATTGCTATTATTAAGTATATAGAAGTAGCATTTACTATTAATCAAAAATCTCTCCAGGACTGAAATCAGTCCTGAGACTTAAGACTTGCACCCATGAAGAAAACATAGTTGGACACTGTACGCCAGGATCCTTAATGGACATAGTGCTGCAGAATTGAGTTTTTTTCAGGGTGTCTATTCCAGATCAGCAACGAATTTCCCTGACATTTCCAGGTTTTTCCATACCAATAAAAGAAAAGTTCCAGGTATCGAGATTTTGTGATGGGACACACAAAAAATCTTAAAAGTTGTGAATTTGAGAGTGAAACTTTCACAACTGATTCTGAGGCACAAATGACTGATTTGTTACATCACTTTTTGCAAAATTTACAAATTATTGAACATTTTACATGCCAATTGGTTTGCAAGAGAGGTTGAAATACTCTTTACAGCACTTATGAAGAGCAGGGATGCACAACCTATGGCCCGCGGGCCAAAAGTGGCCCGCGATGCTTGTTTCGTTGGCCCGCCAATCCCAAAATAGATTAGTTTTTTTTTTTTTTTTTTTTCAATTAAAAGCTTGCATGTTTTTACTTAATTTTGCAACTGAGAACTGCTTGCGTTTTTAAAATTAAAACAATCGCCATCTTGATTGACTGGTTGGATGACGCGATAAAAGCATGCTATTTGTAACTTGCACGTATTCAACTGTCAAGTTGCGATATATCGGCACTTCTTTAAGATCGACAGAGATAAATTCGATGCGAGCGTATCGCATCTACAATGAGACTAAAACTGAGCTCTGATTGGCTGATAGCATGTAACGAACGAAGTGTCTAGTGGCTGAAGGAAGGTATCTTCTCAACTCTACGTTTATCTTTGGAATGCTTGCCGGTCGGCAGTCGGTGGATGTTTATTACTTGTAAATGGAAAAATGAGCGGTGAAAAAAGAAAAGGCGATTTTCCGAATCGAAAATTTGTTGATTCGTGGACGGATAGGTACTGTTTTATTAATCATAATGGTCGGATTATTTGTCTTTTGTGCAATTCTACTATAGCTGTAGCCAAGGAATATAATGTGAAGCGACATTATGAAACGAAACACATGGCGTTCTCATCTATTCAAGGATATGAACGATCAGTAAAAATTGAACATCTGAAGAAATCTTTGATAAACCAGACCAGTTATTTTCAAAAACAGACATCTGAATTGGATTCCTGCGTTGAGGTAACCCTGAATATTGCCCAGCTGATCGCTAAACGTGGAAAACCGTTTACTGATGGTGATTTTGTGAAAGATTGCTTGTTAATTGCTTCGGAGAAACTTTGTCCCGAAACAACAAATAAATTTAAAAATTTAAGTTTGAATAGAATGACTGTTCAGAGAAGAATTCAACAATTAAGTGAAGACATTGTAGATCAAGTAAAGCTTGCTGCTTCACATTTTGAATATTTTTCACTTGTTGCTGACGAATCTACCGACATTACCTCAACAGCCCAACTCCTTGTTTTCATTCGAGGTATTAACAAGGATTTCTGCATTACAGAAGAACTTCTTGGAATGTACCCTATGAAAGGCCAAACAACTGGCAAAGAACTTCTTCACAGCTTATTAGAATTATGTAATGAAGCTGCTTTGAATATGGAGAAAATTGTTAGCATTACAACAGATGGAGCACGATCAATGACTGGTGGAATTATTGGAATGATAACTCTGCTAAAAGAACATCTGGGAGAACGTGAAATGGAGTTACTTCAATATCACTGCATCATACACCAACAAAATTTGTGTGCCAAAGAATTAGGTCATGAACAGCTAATGAAGCGTGTTTGTGAAGCAATCAACTTTATTCGTAGTAGTGCATTGCGGCACAGAGAATTTAAAGAATTTTTGGCTGAATTTGAGGATATTCCTAGTGATGTTGTGTACTACACAGAAGTAAGGTGGCTCAGTCGTGGAAAAGCACTTAAGCATTTTATGGAATTATTTGATAAAATTATTACGTTTCTCAAGGAGCGTGGAAGGGAAACCAGGCGCTTGGAAGAAGCCAGTTTTCAGTGTGATTTAGCATTTTTAACTGATATTACAAGTCATTTAAATGAACTGAACATCAAACTACAAGGAAAGAACCAATTCATCTTTCAGTTGGTAAACAATGTAAATGCTTTTAAAAGAAAGTTAGTGTTATTTCAACAACAGTTACGGGTAAAAAATTTTGCTCATTTCCCATATTGCAAAAAAATGAAAGAAAAATTTCCAAAGATGAAAATGGATTACGAAGATCAGGTAAAAATTTTAATCAATTCATTCCATGACAGATTTTTAGATTTTGAAAAATGCCATTGGCAAATTGAGTTATTTTCAAATCCATTTACAGTGGATGTCAATTTGGCACCTGAAAATGCTCAATTAGAGCTCATTGACTTACAGAGCTCAGACTTTCATAAAAATGAATTCAAAGAAAAGTCATTGCTTGAATTTTATAGGAATTTGCCTAATGAATTTTCCTATTTAAAATGCAATGCATCTATGTATGCAACTATGTTTGGAAGCACCTACATATGTGAACAATCTTTTTCTATGATGACTGTCAACAAATCAAAGACTAGAAACCGACTAACTGATGAAAACCTTTCAGCCGTTTTACATATTGCTACTACAACTTTAGAACCAAACATAACAAAAATAGCTTCAAAAATACAATCCCAACCATCACATTAATTGTCTCGTCTGTGAAATAATTATGTATGTATATTTGGCTTATTAAAATTAATTTATAAATGTATATATATATTCAGAATTGAGTATGTTTTCATCAAAGTGGTATATTGACTTTTTATATTAGATTAGAAAAAAAATATGTGTTTATAAATGCAACGCTACATTGGCCCCAGGTAAGGTACTTTTTCTTTTTTTTGGCCCGCGGGTTGAAAAAGGTTGTGCACCCCTGATGAAGAGCAAAGTTTGATTTTAATGGTGCTGAAATTTTCAAGTCCTTAGTTTTATAAGCAAAATTTCTTTTTCTTGAAAGTTCAAAAATCTTTCTCAGAATTTTCAAATTTCCCTGACTTTTCCTGAGAAATGCTAAATTTCCCCAATTTCCCCAGTCCATATAAATTTCCCTGACTTTTCCAGGTTATCCAGGTGGCTAGACATCCTGTTTTTTCAACTGAACCAGAAGTTGGATCCAATTCCATGCAATAATTCTTGAGATAGAACAGCCAGAAAATTTACACAGACATTTTCTAAAAATAGTCAAATTGTTTTTATGACATCCCAAAATGTCATTTAAAAAAAAAAAAAAAAAAAAAAAAAAAAACGGAAGGCGAAAATTTTCACAATTTCAATACTTTTTTCTTATGTATATAGAAGAAAATATGAAAGAGAAAAAAAAATTGCTCTATGCATAGATATTCCCACTTTTCTAGGGGGGGCTAGGCAGAAGAGAGGGAAATGGAAATTTAGATGGTTATTTATTTATTGTTACAACAAAGTAGAAAATAAAGAATAATTTTTTTAAAAGTTTAATTGTAAGTTATGGTAGAAGGGGCAAAAAAAGGGGGGGGATTTCCGGTAGAGGGAAATATAGATGAAATTTAGAAATAAGTGGAAATCTGCAGAAACATAAAAGATTCTTAATCCTGATTTTTAATACCAAAAAATCAAAAGATTGTTATTTGCCAGTAAAATATTTTAAATACACAAAATCAGTAAACTACGTATAAAATAGGAACAAATTCCACTTTAAAACTGCAATATCAGTTCAACTAGGAGAGAGAAAATAAATTAACTAAAAACTCTCTCAATATATTTACCTCAGTTCCTTCCATCTGATAGAAACTAGTAACTGGTTTCAATTTCCATGAAGGCACTGAAAACAAACAGAAAGCATCACAGTTATTGACAATGCATTCCTCTACAACAGTTTAAAAATGTCAAATACATTTACCATAATTACAATTTGAAAGAAAAAAAAATCTTCTAGTCAGCTAAAATTTCTAATTGGCAGTAAAAAATATTCCTAATCATTCCTACCTCCATTAAATCTAAATGTATATATATATATATATATGTATATTTTTAAAAAGTACAAGTTGTTATATATCGATAGCAAGGAAAAGTAATTGCTCGTTTATTGTAACCCTTTATGTCCCAAATAATTAGAAGATTTGTGCAGTCATTAATTAAATTTGAGAAAGATTTTGCATTTATTAAATCTTTACTAATGCTTGCCAACCCCCATGAATTGCAGGACAATTCACATTGGGACTGATACATGGTATCAGCTCGCTTTGCATGTTCGCCACTTTTTGCAGCAACTCTAGCCAGAATAAGTACTATCCTAAACCACTTTAACATATGAAATTAAAAAAAATTCTTAGTGAAAAAAAAGTAATTGAAAACACAATTGAAAATGCATTTAATTGGTGATGCCAATGCAGGGGTCGATCCAGGCAAAATTTGGGGCCTATTTAGGGCCGCTTCACAAAAATCAATTTTGATAAAATGGATCCCTTCACAAAATTCTTTATCATAAAACATGTCCCTTCACAAAATTCTTTTTACTAAAATAGGCCCTTTCACAAAATTTGATTCCATAAAAACTTACTATTTTATTTATTATTTATTTATTATTTTGTGATGCTTTAAAATGCGCAATTTGTAAAAACAAGTTCATCAGAGAGGAAAACTTCATCAAAAGGATTTTAAAAAGTTTTTGTTTATAAATGTTGGTTCGAATTGGAGTCACTGGATATCAACTTTCGTTACAAAATGTTATTTTTCACAAAAATATAATTAATTTCACAAAAATAACCTTTACTTTTCGCAAAATGGGCCCCAAGAAAAAAAACCTGCATCGACCCTTGCAATGGGAATAAATCGTTTTAACATTATGAAAAAATGACATTTAATTTAAAACTTGTTGCGCAGCACGGCCTTCATTTTGCCTATAATATTGAACATACCAGTTTAAATTCATTTAAAAGTATTTGAAAAACCCTACCCTGACACCAACAAAATATAAATAAAACATTTTATGCTGTGTCTAAAAGAAAGTCTTGGTCAGAAAGCTGATTCGCTGAATGTATCATGTCACCGTAAAATGAACCAATGAGAATCGTTGCTATGGAAACTAGGATTGTTGCCAAATGACAAGCTACAAGTTCAGCCTTATTTTTGCATTACGTGAGAGAAATATATATATAGATTACTAATCATAATACAGCAGGAACAGATAAATTCATAAATTCAGCAAATAGATGAAGCTACCCTTTTCTCTATTGGATGAAGCAAATCATGGCAGTAATGTAAACAAAGAAAGAAAGACACATCAAACAAAGTCAATATTTTCTTTCAGACATAATTCATGAGATCATTTTTTATTTTAGATAAAGTTACATTTTTAGATGCAGGTACACTCATTCAAAAACTGTGAAATTGAATACAGTTTTCTATTTTTCGATTAAAGCACATAACATTTTTCAGAAAATGATGGCAAAGTCTCTGGTTTGAACTGAATTTTCAGACATCATAGCCTGACATAGATTGTCATGAGATAGCAATCTATTATAATTCAAGATGTCAACATTTATCGAAAAATAAAAAACACTGTTTGATTCCAAATCATTTCAATACTGTGGCCTGCAGATGTTAAGCTTTAATATTTAACTAGTCCATAAATCAGAAAGTTTCACTTCGTTGAATGGGGATTTTTTTTTTTTCTTTTTGAGAAAGGTAATATAATTAATAACTTTGGGAAAATCTATATCGAATTTTTAAGGAAATTTAACCTCTATAAAACTGTTTTTAGAACTACCCTAACTAACATAATTTTTTTCAAGTCAAATAACCATACCTTGAACCAAAAATTTTACTAAATAAATTAAATAAATTACTGCAAAGACATAATTATTAAATTAATTTTCCAGTTCAAAACATGCTTATTTGACTTGGACAGAGCTGACAAATATAATAATGTGACAATGACAAATATAATAATGTTTGTTGGCTGCAAGTACATGGTCAAATTATTGATTAAAAAAATAATAATAAATACATAGATAGAAATGCAGGTACCATCGATTAAAGTTTCAGAACAAACTAGAGAAGTGGGAGAGGTCTGATTGTCTGCCAAGTAGTAAGCCTCGTTGGTGGTGACGTAGAATTTCTTCCTCACCGCTTTTGGCATTTTGCATCGCTTCCTGCTTATTTTTTTAATGTCCAATAACGAAGATTTCACCGGAGCCGGCTTGCTTTCTTTGGGAACTTCTGGCTTAGGAGGAATGGTGGCTTCTTCTTCGTGAACCTCGGATTCAGATGAAAAAGAGGTCGCGGAGGACAAACACTTCGGAGTGGGCTGCTTAGATGACACCGATTTAGGTAATCCTAATATGCGCCTGGAAGGTAACAGTGATAGGATATTTATTCTGTACAAGAGTAAAAACACAACACAATCATACTAGCTGGTAAAATGATTTGCATTGAAAATAATAAAAGTGAAATTACGTATGCATTGTTCATGGGTGTTCCTTTCGTGTTATAGCGGCCCCCCAAAATTATGATTATGTCTAGATTGCAGGTATGATTTCATTTACACAATGCCTCATATATGTGCCATACAAAATGTAGTATACATCATGTATTATTATAATGTTACATTTGCTTTATAATTTAGTAATAAATCTTTGTCACTTGGCAAATTCATCTCCTCGGGGGGCCACTATAACATGAAAGTACTCCCCCCCCCTAGATGTCATTGACAAAAAGTTGTCTGAGTGAATTGTGTCAGTTGGGATGCCGTCCAAGTAGCTTAGGTGGAAAAGCATTGGCAACTTAAGCCAAAAAGATCCCCATTCAGTTGAAAAAATACAACTCGTAAGGTAAACGCATCCTTTTAAGATCTTAATGATATCGCAACAGGACCCTCCTGCAGAAAAATATCTCTCCAATAACAAAAAAAAAAAGGATGAAAATTGGAGCATTACCCATGGACATACATAAAACAAAAAACTACCTTTAATTACTGTCAGCGAAATTGTCACATAGCTACTGTGAGAGGTTGCTAAAAGACGACTTGAATAACGGATAGGATACACTTTCTGTTTGTGAACATTCACCTACTCAGAAGTCTCTAGTGAGATTACTGGAGATGCAAATGTAGCAAAATATCACTAGTCTTTAATGAAACTGACTTGGCTCTGTCAAAATCGAAAAAAGCAGCAGTCTGTAAGGCTGCTAACAGCAGTTACAGGTTAACATTTGTTAAACCAGCTACTTAAAACATACATAATTAAAGATTTAATGAAGTGAAATTTGTGACATTAAATCTTCTATCCAGTCTGAGTCAGGTATATGGATCAATTCTATTAAAAAATCCCTGACGGCTCGGCCTACAGGCACAGGTAGATTTCGAAGACACAGACCGTGGTGTGCCTGTTTGTCGGAAATTGCGGAAGAAATGACCTTTTTGCGATGATGCTGCAGTTGGAACCGCCTACTTCGAAACCAAACTTGTTTGCAGGCGGAGCCAGCAAGGATTTTTTTTTTTTTTTTTTTTTTTTTTTTTTTGCTATAAGAGTTGGTCCTATAAAAAACATGTCACTATAAAAGTTTTAGATAATATTAAGAGGATTTATAATAAATTTAAGCGGTATTGAAATCTTGGGAATTGACGAAATTATGAATTTTTTTCTTCTAAAACCCCCTTTCCCTGCCTCCCCCCTTAAGGCAATTTTTAATTATATCAAAAATCTGTCATACATAAATTTTCGGCCCTTCTCCTAGAAGTAATAATAACTTCAAATGGATTCGATACGTATCATAATTAAGAAATTATGGGGGGTTTTCTGTTTTCACAAAAATCCCCCCCCCCCCCCCCATGGTTCGATTTTGCCCATTAACGAACTTGACCGAGATTTTATGCCCCTTGATTTCATGTATCAGTTTCGAAAAGAAGCGGGAGTTGGAACCGCCTACTTCGAAAAATAACTTGTTTGCAGGCGGAGCCGGCAGGGTTTTTTTTGTTTGTAATTTTTTTTTGCTATAACGGTTGGTCCTATAAAAAACTTGTCAATATAAAAGTTTTAGATAATACTAAGAGGATTAATAATAAATTTACGCGGATTTGATATCTTGTGAATGGACGAAGCTATGATTTTTTTTCTTCTAAAACCCCCCTTTTTTCCCCCCCTTGGGGCCATTTTTAATTATATCAAAAATCTGTCAGACATAAATTTTCGGCCCTTTTCCTAGAAGTAATAATAACTTTAAACAGATTCGATACGTATAAAAATAAAGAAATTATGAGGGTTTTTCTGTTTTCACAAAAAGCCCCCCCTATTTCCCCCCCTTGGTTCGATTTTGCCCATTAACGAACTTGACCGAGATTTTATGACCCTTGATTTTATGTATCAGTTTGGAAGAGATTTATGCAGAATTTTTCCAGTTATCGTGGTCAGAAAAAAGTGACATAGATAGATAGATAGATAGATAAAGTTTTGAACTGGGAGTGGTTTTGGGTTCTGGGAGTCATGATCGGCGTAGATCTGCAAAAATTTTTTTAAATTTCCAACTTAGGTGAGAATGTAATAGGTAGTATTTCTTACGAAATCTACCTAAAAGGGTCTTTTTCCAGTAAAGGGGCCTTGGTGAGACAAGGACATTTTTTCATGGAAATTGTATAAATATTGAAAATTTTTTAGTATTTCTGGAACAGTGAATAGGTTGCTAGAAAATATTCACTGTTTCATATAAACAAGCCATTTTTCAATTCTTATACAATTTATTTACTATAAAGAAGCCATTTATCTATTTTTACATACAAACGGAAGTAAATGGCATATCAAAAACAATAATATATATATATAAAGTTTCTACATATATAAACAAGTATAACAGTTCACCAGGTTTGTTTTCATAGTTTTACATTTTTAAATAAACTTTATTATGCTGATTGCAAATAATGCCTATCTAATTATTTTCATATTTTAAGTGAAATGTCACAACATGTTGATACATTACTTTCCCTGTTATACATTGCAGACCCCATCTTGAAATGTGACAGGAATAATGGATAATAACCACAAGGAAAAAACGTATTACAAGACTAAATCCCTCCGATTTTTTAAAAGTGAAATAAACATAGTACTATTTTAACCAGAAGTTTAATTTGGTAAATGGAATCACACAAGTACCACACTCAATAAACGTTCTGGTTCAAAACATATTTAAATGACGTGTAAAAAATTGTAAAGTTTGGCATCTACATTAAATTGTATATATAAATGCGCCTCTTGAATATCCTGAATAGAGAAAAAGCAAAACACAGAGGTGTGAAAACATATGAACATACACCAGGGGTTGATTTCTTTCTTCTTGGGGCCCATTTTTGTGAAAAATAACATTTTGTAACAAAAGTTAAAATCCAGTTACTCAAATTCAAACCTAGTATTTATTAACAAACACTTTTTTAAATCCTTTTGCTGAAGTTTTCCTCTCTGGTGAACTTGTTTGCTTACAAATGACACATTTTAAAAAGTCACAAAATAATAAATAATTAATAAATAGTAAGTTTTTATGGAATAGAATTTTGTGAAAGTACGTATTTTATTAAAAGGAATTTTTGTGAAGGGGTCTGTTTTGTTATAAAGAATTTTGCGAAGGGGCTCATTTTATTAAATTGATTTTTGTAAAGGGGCCTGTTTTATTAAATAAATTTTTGTGAAGGGCCTCTAGATAGGCTCCAAATTTTGCTTGGATCAACCCTTGTACAGAGAAACATCATGGACTGTACAGACAAAAAACAGCTGACAGGGTACGTGCATTTCAAAAGAATGAATTCTAAAGAGAGATGGACGAAAATTATTATGGAATGGGAACCACTTGGTAAAGTAATGAGTGGGAGGCTGAAGAAAAAACTTGTATGAAAGATCATAAGTTAATATCCTGTTTAGAAGAAGAAAAATACTCAATATTCCGTGATCAGTAAGAGTAAAATGATTACCTCTTGAGAGCTCTTGATGGAATGTTTTTGGACCCCCTTCCAATGTAACGGGTGACGAGTTTAACAGAGGGAGCCGCGTGAGAATGATCCACTGTGACTGCGGGCGAGGTCACAGCTGAAGAGGGAGTGCTTGGAACATTGGCAACAGGCGCTGTGTTGTTCACTTCACTTTTACCCTCCGACGGGTGGGTCTCTGTGCACTCTGGCTTGGGAGAGCGTTTTCTCAGCACACACATTCTCTCTCTTTTTTCTAGACACGATTTTAACTGAAAGAAGAGAGAAAATACAAATGAGGCACCATTCTTGTTTTTTATGAAGAAAAAGAAACATGATAAATAACAAATAATTTTTTTAAACAAAATATAAAAAAAACTTTAAGTGATTCGTTAGACCATAATCCAAAACGTGTGCAAAAAATTCATGCAAATTATTGCCGATTTTTTTTTAAATTTACTTATTTGATGCCTGTTGGCATTGAAGAATATTTATATAATTCTTTTTATGCAACCCTTTTGCAAGCCCCTTGTTTCACGCCTGTTGGTGCATGACCTTGAATCGGAGATTGAAATATACTTGAAATACTTGATTTTTAATGTACAATTAATTTGGCCGTTATCCTCTAAACAAGCAGTTTATCTTGTGTTCCAAATGAAAGTAAAAAAGATTCTTAAATTATAAAAAAACGTATCCTGATTCCAATTACAGAATAATGAATAGTATATACTTACAGTTAAATTTTTTTAAATATTGTAAAAAGAAGTTTAATTATGTGAATATAATCAACAATTTTTTAACTGGTGTGTTTCTTGAAGTCTAAAAACACAATGAAAACATTTCGTTTTTGCTCCGGAACACTTGAACATAAATTAGAATAAAAACACTTTAATCTTTATTTAGAAAACGATTAACGTTCTCCCAAAAATTGATTACCTTGAATATTTAATTGATTATTATAAAATTTTTGAATAACTCGTCACTTGGATTATTATTTTATGAAACTTCCAGAAATTACAGGAATTATCACTGTTATCATGCTGGCATATTTTAGTGACAATGATTTGGCGCAACAGAGTGTATTTTGTGTTTTTGCGGCAACTCTTTATTGCAGGTTTCTGACATGTGACAGTTTTTGACAGTCAAAAACCTCAAATGCTACATTGGTATATAAAATTTCATATTAAATGTTACACATATACCACAATACATGTTTAAAATGTCACTATTACTGTATATCAATAATTAATATCTAGCAAAGTATTATTGTTAAATGTAATTTTTAACTTGGTAAATTTTTTGGGGGTAAAATTGAGCTTTTAAAAAAGATTTGAAAGTTCTCACATGAGCTGCCCATTTTTTCTATTACTTAAAATATATTAAATGTCCTAGTAATTTAAAACAATAATGATATTGAACATTATTAAAATGTCTTTTAATAGCATATATCAATATTGGGACATTTCTTATATCTTCAAGAATAAACAAGTGTTAGAATTCATACAGAAAGAAAAATTTGCAACTTATCCAAGATTAGTTAGAAGTTTTATAAGTTGTAAAGTTTTCTATCCAGATTATTAATTGTACAATGACTTTCTTCTGACTGAAAATTCCAAAAACTAAAAATATTTATTACTAATTTATTTATTATTAATAAAAAAATTGTAATTAGTAAATTACTATAATTTTAAATAAACGATTATATAAATCATTATGCTTTATTTAATGTATACTTCTGTAATAATCTTTTTTTGAAGTCACTTATAAAATAGGCTACCAAAAACAAAAATGAAGCAAGCAACACTTTTAGATTTTGATCTACATAAGTCATGCATGAAATATTGACATTAAATATATATTTCTGTATAAAAATGTTCCTTAAATATTTTTATTTTTCAGTAATATGGACATATTTCTTTCTTTCCTTTTTTTTTTTTTTTTTTTTTTTTTTTTTGTATTCCAGTGATGCTGGGGATGCACACTATAGTGCATCATTTGCAAAAAAATTGGAGAAGGGATGAATAAATAAAATTGTGATGGGTCCTTTTAGGATGCATAATTTTCACCTTGAAAGAATGCAAAATAAGCATATTTAAAATTAAAAATATTGACTTTATATAAATTAACCCACTGTTGGTTAAAAAAAGCTCTCTGGGGCTTTGGGCTGTTTTTGTCAATTAAGTGTTACACTTGGTAAGATGTTCTTCAGATAGCCGGTAGATGGCGCCACCAGCTACTTTATTAGGAATTTTTAAATTCTGGAAACAGCCAAATATTCCAAATTTTTGCCGTTGTACTGTCATTGCATTTGGCAATAAAAAAAGACAGTAGAATCCATCAGCTCAATTTGTAATTTTATGTTAAAAATTTCCACCTACTGTATCTAAATTCAAATTTTCACAAGCACTATTTGGAATTACACTGTTGACACATTGGAATTGTAAAAAGAACATAAAGATGTCGTTTGGTAAATTTAAAAGAATGTTTATTATGTAAGTTATAATATATTTTTAGTTAAAAAGACTATTATTATCGTGTGATGTGAAGTAAAAAACGAATTACAATTCGCATCCCTACAGCAACAATACCATTTAAAAAATGATGCTATACAAATTAAGTAGCAAACACATTTATTTAGGACTGTCGATGTAAGTAAAACTTTTTTAACCTACCATAAACTAGAATAAATATAGTAAATAAATATTGTGTACAGGTTTATTCATTATGACTTTAAAAATTATTTTATATTCTTATTCTTATACATTATAGTAATTCATAAAAGGAAAATAAACCCTTTTTGAATTTAAGGACGGGATGGCAGGATTCACGCCCAAAATTTTGAAATACCGCCCAAAAGAGTATCGTGCGCGGAAGGTCAAAAAAATATCACCACATTTAGAGATTAATTGAAATGTGTCAATTTTTCGATTAGTTAAAATTCCAGTTTTAGTTTTTTATTTACAAATTAGAAAATAAAAAATGTAACTTCTCTTAAAAAAAGAAAAAAATTAGGAGTTGACATATCTAATATAAATGGCGGTATCGCGTCAAAAATAGTGTCAAATAAATTTTATGCAAAGTATACTGAATTTTTTCGGCCTCCGTTCGGCGGATTCCGTCTTAGCAGGTTTTGCTGTAAAGTATATCAGTGTTGACATACATATACGTTAGAAAGACACATTCTTCGAGAAAATCGAATGCTCACAAGCTGTGTTTGCAACATCAATACTTTTGGACGTATGTTACAAATTGATTACTTTAAAAATTACATTGCTACTACTAGATGGCGCCACCACGAGTGAAATAACAGAAGAACGAACAAAAATTTTACATCAATTATTGACACATTCAGAAAGACTTCGCATAATTCTATTACAGAACAGCTCATTTTGTTATGAGCCATAATCAAGATTAAATTCACACATTTATTGGTAATATTTTCTATAAATGATGAGATGATAACCAGGGGTCGATGCAGGTTTTTTTTCTTGGGGCCCATTTTGTGAAAAGTAAAGGTTATTTTTGTGAAATTCATTATATTTTTGTGAAAAATAACATTTTGTAACGAAAGTTGAAATCCAGTTAATCAAATTCGAACCAAGCATTTATAAACAAAAACTTTTTTAAACCCTTTTGCTGAAGTTTTTCTCTCTGGTGAACTTGTTTGTTTACAAATTACACATTTCAAAACATCACAAAATAATAAATAAATAATAAATAGTAAGTTTTTATGGAATAGAATTTTGTGAAGGGGTCCATTTTATCAAATTGATTTTTGTGAAGGGACCCATTTTATCAAATTGATTTTATTAAATAGATTTTTGTGAAGGGGCCCTAAATAGGCCCCAAATTTTTCCTGGATCGACCCCTGATAACTAACTGTGTATGTTTTTTTTCAGAGCCCAAAGTATTTTTTTTCACCCATCTTGCAAATAAACAGCAAAATGAGTGGCGGCCACTTTTCCTACTAAGTAAAATTTTCTTGCGTGGCATCAATTGACTGCACTTTTGCTGGTTGCAATATGTTTATATTAACATATTTATTTGGGCTTTTTTAATTTGAAATGAATACTAACAGAAATTTAAAAAAAAGTTTATTATTATTTAGCACTTTTAAATAAAAAGTGGCCACTCATAAAATGGCTACCAGCAGCCCCCCCGAGTGGCACTCATGAAAGTTCTGTTTTGCGCTTTAAGGTTTAATGTAATAATTGTAAATAATAATAATGGGCATGAATATCTCTCTTTTTTTAATTAGAAAATTTGTGCAATTTACAAAGAAACTTAAGAGGCTACTTCACTCACGCGAAAGCTTCCGCACACTAATGTTAATCCCATGGGAGAATATTTAAAAAATATATCGTTTGCATTTCAATATTTTTAAAGGATTTTTTTGTATTTCTTGCATTGGATAGCTGAGGTCGATTTCAACGATCGCCGCTTTTTACTTTTTCGATTTTGTTTGTAGGTTTTTTTATGAGGATACTTTAATTTTCGAAACCGGTTCCGAACGTGAAAGTATCCTAATAAATAAATAAAAAACTTAAAAAAAAAAAAAAAAAAAAAAAAAAAAAAAAAAAAAAAAACGGCTGTTGAGATCGACCTCAGCATCCAATATAAAAATTAAAAATAACAACAAAATAAAAATATCGAAATGCAAACGCGATATTTTAAACGAACTCCCATGGGATTAACATTAGCGAGCGTGAGTGAAGTAACCTCTTATGTACTGGGTGTCCTCCGCTCCAGTTCCAATTTCAGACATTCACTAACAGTTAAGGCTGTTTGTTCTCAAATCCAAACTGGCTGCTTTCTGACACATTTTAAAAATTTATTTTTGTTCGCAAACGCGTGAAATTAGTAGGTGTTCTTATTCAAAAACTATGACATCCAAAGATGTTTTCCATTTTTTGGTAAATGCGTTCAGAAAATGATCGTTCAGAAAATACTGTCAAAGTCGGCGTTGTAAATCGAATTCTCGATCGAGCAATGCAAGAAAATGGAAAAAAACGTGTCATCACGTGACACGAGTCGCTTATAACACAGTGATTTATTTATCAAAAAATGGAAAACTCATTTCGATTCTAAATAGCTTTCATGGTTAAGCCTGCCAATTTTATGTTTCTGTGTTTAAAAATGCGTCAGAAACAGGGTTGAATTCAAGGGGCGGCCATCCCCCCCCCCCCCTGGAGCATTGAAATGTTCCCCGGAAGATTTGAGATTTTATGCTTTTAATGGTTAAAAAGTGCAACCCCCCCCCCCCCCCCCGGAGAAAAACGTCTGAATTCAACACTGGTCAGAAAGTTTCGCGTTGTTGAGCAGTTCGTCACCTTAACAAAGTGTCGCATCGGAAGTGCGTAATTTTTGCGGCAAAAAACAAAATCTGAAATGGGAAAGGATTTATGGGACACTATCTTTAATACCTGTCATTCAAAAAAAAAAAAAAAAAAAAAAAAAAAAAAAACAATAAAATCGGATTCTATGAATTATCAAACCACAACACTAAACCAATAAACGGAGCTTTCGAACAACACCGTTACATTTTATCTCTTTTAACAGTTGAAAGAAACAGATGGGGAGATCTTTGCTTGATCTCTTTATTCATTGTAACTGAAAAAAAAAAAAAAATAATAAATACATAAATCGAATTTTTTGTAACCGAAAAAACAAATTGTAAAAACCACCTGAATTTTAGGACAAAACCAGTGTTCTATTCGCAAAATATTTTTGACACTCAAGCTCAAAAGTAATTCTTAAATACAAGAAACAACTTTATCAAAGTTTTTCTTATAAACAAGGTATATCCACAAAATAATTACTTTTTCTTACACCAAGTGCAAATAAACAGATTTAACATTTTAAATTAAAACGTACGTTAAGTTACAAGTGATAAATAATCCAAATGGAAAAGAAAGGGAGAAAAAAAACAAAACAAAAAAAGGTTGTACACCTCCCAAAGGGAGAACACCTCCTTTTGGGCAGCATACCACGGATGGCTGGAAGCGCTACTTGGCGACAAAATGAAGGCGGCTGAAAAAAAAAAACTTTTTCTCCCGGTACTAATGGGCGCCTGGAATTATTGTTTCCTCCCGAGCCCATATTGATAGCATTTTATTTATTTATTTATTTATTGTAAAAATAATAGTGGTGTTGTGCATCTGTTTACCAAAATCTTTAGAAATTTAATTTGGTTTAATTAATTACAGAGAAATATACTCAAAAATCTACTTTTTTTTTTCGTTGTAGAGCTTTTAAATTGCGATTTTCTTTCATACTAAACTATATCGAATTCTTTATTCAATCATTATTTGAATGTAACTCTAAAATTTTTAGTTCACAGGCTATCATAACCTGAGTGCCCGCAGGTTCTGTATGTCTGGTACGTAACACGATAACTCTTGATACTAATATCCGATTTGCTTCAAATTTTGTATATACAGTGTCTCACATAAGTGATGGGACACTTGTGCTTTACAAAAGGAAACTAATCAAATAAATTAAAAAAACATGTACACATTTTTTTGTGGGTGTGTTTCATACTTAAATTTAGTAAAGATTATTACATGACATACATTTTGTCAAAATATTAAAATATTAATTTAATAAAAATACAAATGTTTAGAACGGAGCAAAAAATAGCTCACATAAGTGATGGGACACCATTATATATGCAACAAAAATCGCCTGAAATAAGCAATAAAAATATTTTTTGGGGTTTTATTTTTACTTAAAAGCAATTGGCAATAATTGATAAAATCGTCTGCAGTATTTCTCTCCAGTTTGTTTTGGAATTTTTTGTGTTTTTTAGCTCTGTGTAGCCATGAATGCTAAACGAAAAGAAACTTCGCCTGAAATTCGAAAATTAGTTATTCATTTGCATATTGAACGTGGAAAATCTATTAGAAAAACTGCTGAAACAGTTAACTTGAGTCGTTCAACAGTTTTCAATATCATTAAACGATATAAAAAGAATCATATGATTCAGGATAAAAGAAGACCTGGCCGACCATCAAAGCTATCCAATGGAATAAAGCGAATTATCGTTCGAAATATTAAAAAAAATCCAAGAATTAGTGCTTCAAAAGTTGCTGCTGATTTACAAGCATTATATGGAATAATTGTTAATCCTGAGACTATTAGAAGGGTAATTCGATCTGCTGGATATCACGGTAGAGTAGCCAGGAAAAAATTCTTCGTAAGTGAAAAGAATAGAAAACTCAGACTAGCTTTCGCAAAATCCAACATAAATAAGAATTCTGATTACTGGAATAAAGTTATATTTGCTGATGAGAGTAAATTTAATATATTTGGTTCTGACGGTAGAATCTTGGTGTGGAGAAAACCCAGGGAAGAACTTCGCAAACAGAACTTGGTACCAACAGTAAAACATGGTGGAGGAGGAGTTATAGTATGGGGGTGTATGTCGTCCGCTGGAGTTGGTAATCTTGTTTTTATTGACAGTATAATGGATCAGTACAAGTACATTGATATTTTAAAGCAAAATTTGAAATCTTCAGCACGAAAATTGAACCTTCATAACGATTTTAAATTCTACCAGGACAATGACCCCAAGCACACTGCTCTGAACGTTAGACTCTGGCTGCTATATAACTGTCCTGAAATAATAAAAACACCACCACAATCTCCAGACTTAAATCCCATAGAGAATATTTGGCAAGAATTGGAATCAAGAATTCGCAAACACACCATTTCTTCAAAACAACAACTAAAATCGGTGCTTCAAGAAGAATGGGGTAAAATCACCCCAGAAATCACAAAAAAATTAGTCGAATCCATCCCAAAAAGATTAAATCATGTTTTAAAAGTAAAAGGAAATCCAACAAAATATTAAAACCTTTTAAAAAGTAAAATTTTTGGATAAATATTTGATGGAAAAGTAAGTGTCCCATCACTTATGTGAGCCATTTTTTGCTCCGTTCTGAACAATTGTATTTTTACTAAATTAATATTTTAATATTTTGACAAAATGTATGTTATGTAATAATTGTTACTAACTCTAAATATGAAACACACCCAAAAAATTTTTGCACATGTTTGTTTATTTATTTTATTGCAGTTTCTTTTTATAAAGCACAAGTGTCCCATCACTTTTGTGAGACACTGTACCTTCATTCTGATAAGGCACTTCCCTGATTAGTTTTGGGGGGTTCATGGGTTACGTATAAAGCGGGTAAACGGGAGGCTAATTCCCCACCTCTTAATTTAGATAAATGGTTTTTTTTAATGCAGAATTATCCGATTTGCTTCAAATTTTGTATATAAATTCATTCTGATAAGGCGCTTCCCCGATTAGTTTAGGGAGTTCATTGGTTAAATATAATGAGGGGGACCGGGGGGTGGGGTAATTCACCCCTTTAATTTTATCATGCAGAATTATCCGATTTGCTTCAAATTTGGTATACAGGTTTATTGTCGAATTCTTTCTTTTTCGAGAGTCATTATTATTTGAAATATGAGTAAAATATACAATTGGTGTGAATAGCCTGTGAGCTCATGCCATTCGTTTAACTGGGCACTTTTCCTTACTTTTTAAAAAGTTCTTGTACGTGCCGGAACTGGAAATTTCGGCCCGTGCAGTCACTTCAAATAATGACTAACATTTCAAAACAATGCACAATATATCGGATTAAATAAAAACATTTCAATTTTTATAGAAGGGTGACTAGATTTCAAAGAAAAAAAAGGGGAGGGGGCGCAAGGTGGAAATGTTTACCCCTCCCTATAGCTGTAGAATATCGAATCTTTTTTATACCCCCCCCCCCTTCAATTCCTAATGGTGCATTAAATTCCTCACCCTTTAAAAATAAATGCGGTCATTCTTATTAACCAGTTGACGAACGCCGAAAAATTTTTTGGAATTTATTTTAAAATCTAATTTTCTTGCTTATTCATTAATCAATTAAAAAAATATAAATATATTATTATCTGTTCTTTTTGCATTTTTTTTTCTAATGCAAAACAGTGTGGAGTTTTTTTTTTTTTTTTTAACAAATTGCCAACAAAGAAGTGAAATAGGGTTTATTTTCTACGATTCTTTTCGATGAATCAAAGTTTATACTCCATTATTTTTAAGCTTTCAGCAAGCACGCTTTCGCAAATTTTTACAAGAAGCGTTTTTTCCTACACCTCTGTTCTCACAAATGAGTTCGAAAATAAAAATTTTTTTACTACTGATTTGTATAAATGCTCTCTCTAGCATGTCTCTTAATGAATGACTGTGCGCAGAAAATACGCATTGGCGCGCGCAAAAATGTAAAATAAGGGATAATTTTAAAGTTTTGTTAAAAATTGGGACATTTATGGAAAATGTCGTGACGTGATTGAACTATGAATGTAAGTAGTTTAGTTTAATTCACTAAAGAGTGACAGTAAATCTTCAAGCAACTGTCGTACTTTACACCTATTTCTCACAACAACTTAAAATACTATTCGGTTATTAAAAGTAAAAGATTACTCTTGGATTCCAATGTTCAAATTTTGGTTAAAAAAAAAAAATCTTCAGATTCAATAGAAAAAAGTAAATGAAAAACATGTTTGAGTTTCCGCCATTCTACTTTCTTGGCGACAAAAACGGCTGCCTTGGCGCCGTTAGAGCTGAACAGCAGTTGCGCAACAAACGACTTCAGAAGCGTTTGACACAGGATGTCGACACACCTCAAATAAACAATTAAAACGGAGCGAGCAACAACCGTTCACGGGGAAAAGAAAAAGTTTCGCACTATTATTACAAATTTAGTTTGTTAACTTACGCTTCTTTTACGCAATCAATGCTTCAAACAACATTATCACGCTTCATACAAAAACATGCATAAAGAATGACGAACTAAGATTTTTTGTTCTTGAGAATCGCATTTATTATAGAAGAAAATCTGGTCCACGATTGGAGAGAGGGAAAAAAAGAAAAAAAAAACCCTTTGATTAGCTGTTATTCAACATTCATGCTTGAGAGGAGATAAATATAAAAACACATAGCAAGGATTTTAATGATTTTTATAAATTAAAGATATAATAACACATGATCCATTTCAAAACGAAATACTGGTGTAAGAATATCATATGCAAATATTTATACAATGAAAATATACATGTTTCGTTATTGTGTTAAAGTCCACTTGTATTAAAAATATCCAATGTTTTCAAAATAGTCAACTTATCGATGATTATAAATATTTTCCAGACTTAATATAAATTAGAAACTATAAAACATATTGCACTTGACATGAAAACTTCATAAAACAATATTCTAAATGTTTTTCCCCATTTTTTTTTTCTCTTGCATAACGAAATTGAAAGCAGAAATAATAATTAGCATCCAGAAAATTTTAAGTTTTATACAACAAAATTTTAAGAACAAAATAATTTGTTTTTTTATTAAAAATTTTGAAGCTAAATGTGAGATTGTCTTCTTTTTCATTCCCTAACCTGTTGTGCAGTTTTAGCACCAGGAGCGTAGCGAGCGGGGGGGCAGCTGGCCCCCCCCCAATGTCTGGTAAAAGGATTCAGTCGGCTTATCAGCAGATTTAATTAGTGTCTCTGTAGTATGTCAGTAGGCCGATTAAAAAAAACAATTCGGAGAAATTCTGGTTGGCAGGACTTTAAGTCTTCAGAATGCATTTCACTACACCCTTATAATCATATGGCAAAAGCTAGTCGGTCTGTCAATAGATAGGTTATGAGTAAAAAAAGGTAATGGTTTCAATAGATCTATCTGGTCAGTCGATATGAAAGTCACGTGTTCTGTCACATTTTCGAAACACATAAATAAAATAGCTAGTCGGCCTATCCACTGAAAAAAAATTATCATGTATAAATCTTGTCTGCAGAGCCGGAAATGTTGGACATATACTATACCTTACCCACACATGGAAAAGCTAAGTCGGCCTTCGATACATACGCCAATAGGAAAAAAATGAATCTGATCTATTGATCTGAAAATATCAGAAATTTGTCCTACAGTAATTAACACTCGCAACTTACATAGATAAAAACTATCAATATATAAACTAGGTCGACCGAATGCGAAAGACACTTAAGAAAATTCAAGAAATTTTATACTTGATACATAGTGGGTTCTAGCAACGATATGATGTTTATGCCCTTTGGAACTGTTTTAGGAACGTTTACAAAATAAAAACGAAGAATTTTTAAAACTATTTAAAAAAAGAAAATGAATACATTTAAAAAATATCCGTGCATTTTACATTTAATACCTAAAAAACATCTTACTTTTTTTTAATATTCATTCAGTAACAGAAAATATCTTCTTTATAAGACAAATCTTCACACGTAAAGCAAAATTCTTTCCAGGCCCAGACCACTAGGGATAGATACAGAAAAGGTGTCAGGTCTGGTGTAGATAAAAGTCTTTTGTTATGATCTCCAGATAATCCTGCATATCCAGTTTTGCACTAATTTTCTGAACTGTACATTGTCGGTATTCTAAAGCTTCCGACTTTCACAATAATATACAGGGTGATCTTTTTTAAAGTGGCAGTGTTTGGAGCGCCCTGTAGCGCGATCTAATAGCCGAAATGGCACCAAACTTGGTATTTAGACTAATCAAGACATGGGAAAAGGATTCCGTGAAAAAAAATTAGTTCCAAAAATCGACGCTAGGGCATTTTGTGGCGCTTTGCAATGTATAAATGTGAGAAAAGAAAAATACTAACACATACAATCGTACAGTTAAATTATTAATGTTTATTTACTACATTAACTTCCCCGGTGAGCAATTAGACCACCTTCAATGTGAGCACCGTTCTCAGAAATAACACCGTGCATTCTGTGCACAACGTTCTCCACAGCCGTACGTAACATATCACGAGGAATATTCCGCACTGTCTTTGTTATGTTGTCCTTTAGAATAGACAAATTTGATACTCTACCAACATAAACTTGAGATTTCAAATAACCCCAGAGCCAAAAATCGCATGGCGTGAGGTCAGGGGAACGAGGCGGCCATGCAACTAGAAAACTATGACTTATGACTCTATCATCAGTGAAGGTTTGGTGCAACAGCTGCTTTACCTTATTACCAATATGTGGCGGAGCACCATCCTGCATAAAGATTGTCTGTTGGAGACGGTTTCTTTGCTGAAGTTGTGGAATAACAAACGTTTGCAGCATTTCGTGGTAGCTTTCTGCATTTATGGTGCACGTTTTGGGTCCTGTCGGAGTGATGGTCTCAAAAAAGAATGACCGAATTACGAATTCGGCTGTGAAACCACGCCAAACAGTGACTTTTGGAAAATTTAATGGGATTTCATGCACGGTGTAGGGATGCTCAGAAGCCCAAATTCGGCTATTTTGTGTGTTTACGAACCCACTGAGATAAAAATATCATTCATCTCCCCACAGAATGTGCCATGGGAAAGCATCATCAATTTCTACTCTGGCAAGAAATGATAGAGCGAATGTCACTCGCTTATCATAATCACTTGGTTTCAGTTCGTGCAAGAGGCTGATTTTGTAGGGGTAAAATCCAATAAAACGCGCCGCAAAACTCTCCATACCGTGGAATAATTCATGTCCAATTGTCGAGCTACACCCCGGGTGCTGCTAGTACCAGCAATGGTTCCCTGCGATCCTTCGACAATTGCAGTTGCCACATCAGTTGTTACATCTTCTGATACTTGTTTACGTCCTCTCCCAGCGCGAATGGTCAGTGACCCCGTTTCCTCGAACTTCTTAATCATTTTCTTAAGACCATTCAGCGATAAAGGCCCCTTTCGTAATTTTTTTCTGGTTCGAAATTCCCGAAGAGCTGCGGATGCATTACATTGCTTCATATAATACAGCTTCACCAGTAACGCACATTCCGGTAACGTGAGAAGCATGTCCACTGGAGCTTGTTTACTTCAGCTGAGATTATTTGTCAGAGCTGTCTACTACTTGCTTTTATATCCCCTGTTACTGGCGCTGTCATTGCATAACATTTGCATTTTTCTTTGATACCCGTGTTTTATGCTAATTCTCGTTATTGTAAGCTACAGCAGCGTCACAAAATGCCCTAGCGGTGATTTTTGGAACTAATTTTTTTTTCACGGAATCCTTTTCCCATGTCTCGATTAGTCTAAATACCAAGTTTGGTGCCCTTTCGGCTATTAGATCGCGCTACAGGGCGCTCCAAACACTGTCACTTTAAAAAAGATCACCCTGTATTTCTGAAACTTATAGAAAAGGAGGAGACGGATTTGTCCTGTTGCGCCGAAATGTTTGTGCCTCTACTGAAATTTTTGTAAACTCGGCTTCTTTGGTTAGATGTTTACCGATAGAGTGAAGTGATTCACTTCACTCTATCATTCTAAACTAATGTGTTTTTCACAAATATAACTGTACGATTTTCTCTTATCAATACATTTTCTTTCTTTCTTTCTTTTTTTTTCTCTTCTCCAGTAAAGTTCTTGGTAAATCTTTTAAATGATTACTGAGTTATATCTAAGAAACATTTTAGGAATACAAAATCATATATTTTATTTTTAATTATCAATTATAATTAACCAGTTAAAATTAATTGTAAAAACTATTAATTAAGAAATAATGCGACAGATTGACTATTTTACATTAGTCGGATTTGAAGCATTTTTGAGTCGGCCAATCTTACCTTTTGCCTCCCCAAAAATTTTCTTTCGCCACGGCACTGACTAGCACCAGAAAAAGATTTTTTTCTAATGCAGTTCTAAATAACTGGTTATCTAAATTAGACTTTATCTTTGAATGCCTGTTCTTCTAAATAAATACTATCTCACCTAATTATTGGTTATCCATTTCAAAATTCAGTCTCAAACATAAAGTTTGAAAAATATATTATTTATTATTTTATTTTATTTTATTTTTATTTATTTTTTTTTTTTTGGGGGGGGGGGTGTTAGGAGCAGGACCTTTTTTTTTCACAGGGGGCAAACATGGATTTTAGCACCCCCCCCCCTCCCTTCACCGCAATTTACAAATAGAATTTTACTAAGTTTCTAAGAGTTATTTTTAAATAAAAAATATGTAATAAAATACGTGAACTATGTAATCAGCTTTGTCAAATATTTATTGAATTAAAACCTGTGAAACTGAAACCAAAAAGAACAGGGAAAATTCCACTTTATACAGATTTCTGTCTTAGCATGTAGTATTTTCTTGTTGATATTCTTTCTGTTGAGACCATGTCATTTTTTCATTTAAGACATAGAGACCTATAGAGAGATTTCATTTTTACATATTTAACTGTAGTTATAGTGTTACGTTATACTTGGCTCAGTTTTTCTTTTTGATTTTCCAGTTGCAAAACATTTTTACTCAAATTTCATATATTTTTTGTGTGCCAATTTTTCATTTGCACCTTCTCTGCCTTCCGTTCTGGTGCCCAGGGCACATACCACACCTTTCCCCTTAGTTTCGGCCCTGGTGAGGATTGGCATTAAAAGTCACTGCCAGAGGCACACGTTCCTTATATACAGAAAAAATCATTTACACTTGTTTTGACTGAAAATATCATACACAATGACATTTTGAAAATACAAAAATATCAAACATCATGCTATTTCGAAAATAAATATATTACAGAAGCCTATTAAAAGTGAAAATATGATAAATGAAAAAAAGTGATAATAAGACAGTGTTTAACAGAGGCATTTTTCTCTTGAATCATTTTTGAAGCATGGATGATTTGCATTTAAATTTTCAAAAATTAATTCAGTAAAATTTTCAAAAAGGTAAAAAATTTCTAATTTTTATGCAAATGTTCACAAGACAATAATTTGTAAAATATATTAATTTGTAATTTTATATCTCAGTTTTCTTGGTATTTTTCCATTATATCAACATGTTTCGTGCTTGTTTGTGCAAACTGAATTCTTTAAAAAATATATGTATTGTTGCTACAAAATGGAGCATTTAAAAATATAACCTTTGAAAATGACAGACTTTCATGAATACATGTAAAATTTATTAAAAATATATTCTTAAAAAAAAAATACATATAAATAAATATATTATTACAATAAAATAACACTCAGACATGAAATTGTAAATGTCTCTTAACATTGCAGTGTTCATGTTCTGAATGAAGACATTTGTGGGGTTTTTTATAATAAAAACTTTTTTTACGTGCCTAAAGTCCTGAAGCAATTTTATTTTAGTTTCCTTACCATAAAATCCACTCAGCGTGAGTAATAAATGCAAGCTATAACTTAATAATAAATATTTTCTATTCGAAACATAGCCAATTAAGATGCTTTGTGAGGTTACGATTAAATAATAATAAAAGAAACGACTTATGTTCAATAAACGGCCAGCCATAATGTTTTGTGAAGTTTGCAATGAAAGTATTTCAGTCTTTTGAATGGTCATGGTTGAAATAAATGGCACATTAGCCTACATTTTGCCAGGGAAAAGGACCAAAATATTAAAATCAAATAATTTGGCACACATGTCATATATGCACCACACTGGCACGATTTTTTTCCCCCCACCAATTTGGCAAAAACTTTGTTTTTGAATATTAGTTACAAATAGCGTACAATAATAATACATGATTTTTTATTTCAATATAAAAATAAAATAACATAATAAATGAAATAGTTTCTATTATTTTTAAAAAGGAAATAAAAATAAATAAATGATAGTTTGATATAAATATTAATAAAAAAAAAAATAATAATAACTGGGTTAACTTGTGAGGCATAAAATTGTCATTTTGTTGCCATTGCACCAACGTGATAACCGAAAAGTACCCAAAAACTATCGCCCAACTGTCAGATGAAACGCCAAAAATGCAGTCCCATTGACTGGAGGTCAGAAGCATTCTACGTGTTTGTTATGTCATCCAGTGGTTTTTAATTCAACATTTGCGTGCATTTTTCATTCTGTCTTACTGATGTATGAGTTATTTCATTCATTAAAATAACAATTGTGTCCTTAAATTCTTATATTTTAAATTAAAGTCCAATTAAATTAATTAAAAATAAAGTAAATTAAAGTGATTGTATATTATTTATATTTCATTTATTTTGATATTCCAATGGCAACGTTCTCCTGTTTATTTGGCAATAGTTTTTGGTTATGAAAAACGGGTCGACGGGATAATAGAGAAGTATCAAATTCTGTTACATTAAAATTATACTAGGCACCCCAGTGGCAGAAAGTTCTGTAGCTGTCTGCGACAAGCTTTTAAAATTTCATAATCTGTCTGCAAATTTTGCGTGTAATTTATTTTAATGAATGAATACTAGGACTAGGAATGAATAGTAGGACCACTAAATTAGAAATTTTTCATCATTTTATTTAAAATAGGGTAAGCTTGATACATTCTCATTATTTTTGCTTATAACTTTTGATGTTACATATCGTTTCATCATCTCACTTCTCGTGGGATTTCTAAAATTGGAAGGATCCCCTGATGCAGCTACAGAAATTCCTTCTGGAGAAAAATGTCTTAATTAAAGTCCTGCATCAGCTGCAGATCGGGTTAACACTGTTTTCAGTTCGGAGATGAGTTTAGATTCCTGCAGGTTGGATTCCGGTTAACTCAATTTTTTAAAAGTTGGTTCTGTATATTGTTTCAGATTAAAAAAATTTTGCATTAAACATAGATGTTTGTCTGTGTGTGATGTTTTCTGAAGAGATCGCTAAGTGCAGAGCTGCAAGATTTGGCAGGAAGAGTTTAAAGTGTTGTTTTGTCTGAAGTTATGCACTTCAAAGTCCACTTTTGAACTAGTTTTCTTATTTTTTTTTTCTTTGTGCAGCGAATTTTCTACATTAGTGAAAAGAAACCGGAATTCCTCCATCTATTTTTGAATTTTTTATGCAATTTTTAGCATTTCTTCTCGTTTTGCGACGATCTTTAGACATTAGTAAAAGGAACTGGGTTTCAATATTTTAGCAGTCTTTTTATGTAGTAAATCTGCACGATCATCACGATTATTTTTTTCCAAAATCGTTTGATGAAAATCCCTTTTTTTTTTTACTGCGATCTTTTGCCGAAATTCACATGTTTTTACCGCGATCCTGTGACGAAAATCGTGTGTTTTTACCGCGATTTTTTGCTGAAATTCGCGTGTTTTTACCGCGATCCTTTGACGAAAATTGCGTGTTTTAACTGCGATCTTTTGACGAAATTCGCCTGTTTTTACCTCGATCTTTTGACGAAATTCGCCTGTTTTTACCGCTATCCTCTGACGAAAATTGCGTGTTTTTACCACGATCTTTTGACGAAATTCGCGTGTTTTTACCGCGATCTTTTGCCGAAATTCACGTGTTTTTCCGCGATATTTTGACGAAATTCCATGTTTTTATCGCGATCCTTTGCCGAAATTCACGTGTTTTTACTGTGATCCTTTGCCGAAATTCCAATGTTTTTACGGCGATCCTTTGCCGAAATTCGAATGATTTTAATGCGATCCTTTGCCGAAATTCGAATGTTTTTAACGCGATTCTTTGCCGAAATTCGCGTGTTTTTACTGCGATCCTTTGCCGAAAATCGCGTGTTTTTACCGCGATCTTTGCCGAAATTCACAAGTTGTGGACAGATTTTTAAATTAATTTCATCAGTGCAGACAAAAATTGTCCACAAGGGATTTTCTTTGTCCGCGACTACGTCGCCGTGTCGCGGTGATTCTGCCACTGGGCTAGGCACAAACATCTAATATAAGACAATGTAAAAAAAAAAAATCATTGTTATTATTTCACTGAAAAGATGAATTATATCATCTGTTATTAGGATAAGATTCATTCCTGTCATAAAATAGGTACATTTTAAGTTGTCTACATTTTATCTTTCGTTGACATTTACTGAGAATTGAAACTTTCAGAACTTGAAATCCATATTTAAGATCTTTTTCCATATTTCTGCAGAAACATTTATCCAAAAAATGGTCAGTAGATGATAGGATGGCTATCATTAAACAATTTTAGAAGTATACAAATTCAATTTTTAAATTCAGTCACACAGAAATAATAGGACTCCCTCTTAAATAGGATGTCATCGCCATGGCAACCTAGAGTCATGACCTGTCATGGGATATCATTGAATTAGTAATTATGTAGGACAGGATTGAATAGAATAAAGAAAAAATTTATGAATATCTTTTTAAGTTTTGATTACCATTTCATAAAATTGGAAATGCCTCGGCAAAATTGTGCAACGATTATAATATATTAAATTTTAAACCATTCGGTTGGGTAGTTTCTGCACTGTTCTATGCAGACAGACGACAGGTGCTACGTATTTTATATAATAATTACCTAAAAAGAAATTAAAAAGAAACTTATGGTACTTCTCCATTATCCTATCAACCACTTTTCATTAGAAAAAAACTATCGCCAAACGAGAGGATTTAACATAAAAAATGCATCATCACTTTTCACGTGACATCCGATTATGTTAAACGTGTTTGATATGTCATCGAGTGATTTTTAATTCGACGTTTATCTGTACGTTTTATTGGTTATTTTGTTAATTAAAATAACAAGTGCATCCTATGGCAGTGCCATGATATTAAAAGAGAAAAAGCACTGGAAAAATGGTGCGATGCATAACTATATACAATAGATCCAGTTCAACAGATGTCGCAAACATTTATTGACCAGCAGAGGGAGATAATTCAGAAAATTAATGTAAATAAATATATAATATATCCAAGATTATTTTTTTCTGTTTTCATCAATATAGTGTACATTTTATTGTTTAAACTGACTGATAGTTGACACTTTGATGAGTGGAGCTTTTCCGAATTTTTTGTAGTTTATTTATTTATTTATATTTTTTGGGGAGGGGTGAGATTCCAATGGCAACATTTTCCATTTGTTTATTAGGTGTTAAAGTTTGGTGATAGTTTTTTGTTATGAAAAAGTGGGCAACAGGATAATGAAGAATATGAAATTTACTAATAACAGGAATAATTGTAAGTTCATGAAAAAAAATACCTGAAATTGTAGTGAGAAAACGTTTCCGTAGGAGAGAGAGAACCTATAATTTATTGCAGTTAGGTCAAATTATGAAAAATATGAATTTGAATTATGTTTAGCAATCATATGAAATTGATAGCTCAGTCTTATTTTAAGAATTTAACTATCAGAAAAAAACGGAATTTTGGTACTGAAAATGAAAAAAAATATCTGAATTCAGGTGTATATAACCTGAACACAATCACCCCTGTAATAACCCACCCTTTCTGTGATGCTCACTTGCAAATTTAATAATTTTATAATATTGATTTGATAGCACCTCATTTCATTTTTTTTTTTAGATTTTCGTGTATTCAGTTTCTGTATATGACATATTGAAGAACGAATAGAAATACACTAAGATCTCATTCAACAAATAAAAGTTGAAAAAATTTTAAAAACAAATAAAACTTTAAAATTTATAAAGATTTTCAATATAATAAAACTTGATTAATTATGAATAAAAAAATTTCTTTATACAATTACTCTGGTTATTATTGCCTTTCCAACTCTTAAATAAAATAAAAAAGAAAATGATAAAACAAATCTTTATTTAAAAATCTGCATGACTTATTTATTATTATTTTTATGTATTTTTCATATGATTTTTTATGCTCACTTGCAAATTTATTAATTTTATAATATTGATTTGACAGCACATCATTTCATTTTTTTTTTTTTTTTTTTTTAAGATTTTAGTGTATTTAGTTTGTGTTTATATGACATATTGAAGAACGAATAGAAATAAGATAAGATCTGATTCAACAAATAAAAGTTGAAAATTTTCTAAAAACAAATTATAACATAAAAAAATTTCTTCATACGATTACTCTGGTTATTATTGCCTTTTTAACTCTTAAATAAAAACTTTTTGAAAAAATAAAAAATCTTTAATTTAAAAATCTGCATGACTTAATTATTTTTATTTATTTATTTATTTTTTTAAGGACAAAAATAAACTGACAGGGTCATAAAAGTATAACAATAATGGAATACCCCCCCCCCCCATCTGGGCGTTCACCCCTCGTTGGGGGACCAATGGTCTAGATGAAAATTTGTTTCATAATTATGTCATAATAATGTATATGTTTTGATTTAAATACACTTCTAAATTAAATTATTTTAATGAAGATAACGGATAAGGAAATGGAATATTTTAGAAAGAAAAAAATTACAACTTAAAAGGGAATTTTTTTTTTTTTTTTAGATTAATGCATCTTATAAAATTATTTATATTTAATTTTTTAAATAAATAAAAAATTTCGATACACAAAAACAAATATACCCCCTCCCACCCCCAAATTAAAAAAAAAATGGTGTATTCCGATTGCATTATTCAAAAAATCAAAGAAAGCTTATAAAAATAGTAATTGAATGTAACACGCTTGAATGAACAAGACGTTGTTTATCGCTCTGACGAAAACAAACATTAGTAAACAAAAACAAGAAAGTTTTTTTAAGTAAAAAGTGCATTGATATTGTGTTCTAGCATATGAATAATAATATAGAGGTAATTAATCTAAAAGAAAAAGTTTTTTTTTTTTTTTTTAATATTTCGACCAACTTTCTCAAGATGCGTCGATATGTCTGCCACCTGCTGTTGGATTATGTAATAACAATTTTATAATCATCATTAGTGCTCGAGATGTACTAAGGCTTAACTTTATTATTATTATTTTTAAAAATTAGACAGAACGAGGCGAGTTTATGATTGGTTTAAGAGTGAGTGTAACTCCATATTGATTGAAAGTTGTGAAAAATATTCGCAGTGCACGCATCTACGCACTGGGGTAAACTTCCATACCTTTTTTAACTTAATTCTAACCGGACGTTAGTACTTACCGACTCCAACTCCAGTTTCTGGGCCTTGATCAGATTATCCCTTTGCGCTAACTGCTGCTCCAGATTTTTGAGCTTCGATTTATAAAATATCACATAAGTTCGAAGCTTTCCAAGTTCCGCAGCCCACTCTTTGGTCGTCGACGGGCTGGCCGTAGTGTTCACAAACATATTAGATTTGTTTTTCTTTTCGCCACAATTAGCATAAATGTGGTCCGTCTCGAAAGGGAGGGAGACCTTGGGTTCCCTGGTCCCGTCGATTTTGCACAGTTCGGCAGATTTCGTACAGGATATGTGGTCGTGAAACGCAGCTGCAAGATTTATCTGCCTGACCAGAGTCTCATCTTCAGCGGCGTAGCTAAGACTTTCATCGGCGCCATTTACGATCGAGGAGTTTTTCGACATTTTCCGTCGATGTATGGACTGTCGACTATCAATCTTGGTGCTGTCTTTATCTACTGCTTCCGATTTCATAGTAGAACACTCATACACTTAAATCATTCGAACGAAATACATATTAAACCGAGAAAACAGTAGCAGACACGGTAGCGGCCATCGCTCGCACTCTCCACAGTCAGCCATATGCATTCTGTGACGTCAATCGAATAGGTTATGCGATTGGTTTACTTACATTATGGCGATAAATATTTTTAAAGCTCGTCTCTTACCTTAAAATGTATTATACATTTTAAATCAATTGCCAGCCGTTCCGATCAGGGAATTCGGAAATGTTTTTAAGACGAATAATAGTATTCTCTTATTCTCAAAAAGAAAATATTAAAAAATAATTCAATTACCATTTTTTCCCAACAAAACATTTTTTTTTTTTTTTTTTTGCAAGGGGGAAAAAATATTAAAATTTAAAATTTATCATTGTTTAAAAAATTAAATTTTTAATTTATTAAATGAGGCTTTTTTTCTATTATTTATTTATTTATTTATTTTTTATCTGTGAAGGTAAAATGGTGGTTTAGATATGTTTGAAAAATAACTTTTCGTCTAAGTTATATCATAAAAATGCTCTGATTTATAAAATGTAAATTATTTTGTTCGCAGGCAGGGCCGATTTTCTCTCTAAACTCCCCGGAAAAATAAATCAATAAAAAATATTTTGTAGATCTAATAATAATAATAATTATTATTATTTTTAATAGGAGGTGAGGGTCTCTTTTTAGTTTGGTTGGGGGGGGGGGGGGGGGGTTCTTTATATGTAGGAGAGGGCCATGTGTGAGCCTGGGTGCAGAACTTTTTGAATTTCTTTATTATTACTTTTTAAAATGAAAAAAAAAAAAATTTGTTCTTATGTAAAAGTTCGGAGGGCCGGCCTTCTCTTTAAAGGGGACCGGGTGAAAGTGAAAGAAAATTTCTGGACCTTAAATTACTTTCAAAGATAAAAATAAACTGAAGAAGTACCGTTGGAGAATCAGGTGCGCAACCGGACACAAAACATTTTGGAATTTTTTTTTTCTTACTTTGAAAAGTTAAAAAAATCTTTTAGTCTCTTTGGGGTCCCCCTATCAGGACCCTAGAGAGAGGCCGCGGGCCCCGGTAGTCATTCACGCCCCCTCCCTCTCCGCCCTAAGTAGGATACTATAAAACCTGATACGACAAAAGTGCAAACAATCAGTGAAAAATACCGTTTTAGACAGGTTGTTTCCGTCTTTGAAGGTATTAATATTATTTTTAGCGGGATCATGAACATTTTCCGTCATAGCCATTTTTACTGTATTAGAAAATAAATTTGCTGTATAGTGCTTACTTTTTTTAAAAGTACTATATAATTCCTTACTATTTTGTTATTTTTTTTTTCTTTTACATTATTACAGTTTATGTGCATTTTGTAACACTTTTTCACCCGAAGATTTTAAACAGAAATTTAACACTTTAAATATAGAACTAAATTTTCATTAGTTTCACCCATTTATTTTGAATGAAAAAAATTAAGTATGAAAGAAAATATTCGTATAAAGTTTCAAACAAGTGCGTTTCGTAGTTTTAAGTTAAAAATCTTTAAACATTCACTAAGTTCTGCTGATTTTTAATAAAAGCTACTGTTTTTCGAACGTAAAACGACTAGCTGTCAAATATTTGATACATGTAGTGTAAGAGTAGGGAGATCTGATCCCGGGCCCCATGGCCAAGCCATAAAGATGTTCTAGAAAATTCTGACTTTTTACTTTTATTAGTTGTTAGCTATTTTAAATTACAAATATTACGTAATGAAGTACCAGTCTACTTTTTTTTTACTGTTTTATTTAAAAACCAGGACCGAAGCCGGGCCCCCTAGGAGAACCGGACCCTGGCTCTGTACGGTCCTGCTTTTAACCCTTTAACGGATGAAGCACTTCAATTGCTAAAATGTTGAAATAAATGATTGACACCGGAAATTATGAATAGATTTATTTGTATATAAGAAAAAAGCGATATTTCACATACATAATAAATAGAAAACTTTTCTATATAAATTCTGCTGTCATTGTTGAATTTCGTAATTAAAATTCTGTGGTTTCATGGGGAAACCAATGTCCGTTAAAGGGTTAAGCACGAAGTGCAGCGACGCGACGTGCCTAAGTTTTTAGCGACCTTGGACGAAGGAATTGGGTGTCTTCACAAATTATACGCAAAATTTTTTTTAGCGGCACCAGGGAATTCTTCCAAAACGGAATATCCCTCGAAACCATAGATGATATTTTTAATTTACATCAAATACAATATTGATGTTTTTGTCTGTTTTAATCCATTGATTACCAACGGTACAGACGTGTGCTACTGTACCACGATACTCATGTGTGGTAACCGAACGCGGCTTTTATTATTATTATTATTATTTACCACTATTTCCAAACAAAAATCTTCAGGGTGAATTTCTACAAGAAATGTCTTACGGAGATTGTTGTATCTAAATAGTGGTAGACAAAATATTTAAAAATCAATCGTCCTGTACCAACCGCTGAAAAGAAAAAAAACAACATATTTTAGGTGTTAATATAACAACCTATATATTTACATTTCAACTTGTGTCATTAATTCACAATAAATCGATAAAAACGAAAAATAGATTAAAATTCGATCACATTAATTTAGTACATTAATACATAATTAGTAGAAAAAAAAAGTTTGAAGGATGTAAAGAAACTGAATGAAATGTATTAGTTGTTGACATGAATAAATACCACGTAAAACATTACTTTTCAATTGGAATGAATGGAAAATGACGAATGAGATGAATTCATCACCGATTACTGCGGTGAGAACGTTAACTTAATACGCTAGTCTGAACGAGCCGAAATTTCCAGACCAGGGCCCAGGCCGAACGAAAGCTAACTTGGACCGGCCCAGTATAAAAACTAAAAGATAGGCCCCGCCCGGCGCCTTTATATTTTTGCTATTCACCGCAATACAATGCAAAAATCAATGAAATCTAGCCCGGCTCAAATCAATTTATACAAAAAAAAAAAAAAAAAAAAAAAAAAAAAGATTTTTCGTAGCATACAATTAAGATTTTTTAACAGACTACTGCAAACATATTTATGTAAAAATTTTACAGTATATTTTAGACGATATGTGTTCAAGCCATAGTTATATAAATTAGCAACATTAATGATCAGGTATACTCTTATATTCAAATTAAGACTCATTTAAAAAAAAAAAAAATGTAGTTTAGAATAAAAGAAAAAGATAGTTAAAAACATTATAATTTTTGAAATTGTATAATAGTATAAAAGCAAATTTTTGAAAAACATTCTCTGTAATTTAAAGTATATATTTCCAAAGATTCTGCTAACAAAAATTAGAAAAAAAATTCAAAATTTTCTAAAAATGTTTATCGGTTTACAAAAAAATTAAAAATATTTACAAGCTAACAACAACAACAAAAAAGAAAAATTGAAGGTTTTCTAAAAATATTTCCAAATTAACAAAAAAAGTTTAAAAAAATTAACAGGTGAATTAAAAATATATGTTAGTAAACAATTATTAACGTTTTCTGAAAAAGTTTAAAAAAATACCAGTTAGTAAAAATATTCACAGTTTTCTAAACAAGTTCACAAAAAGTTTTTAAAATATTTACAATCTAACAAAAAAAGTTTAAATAATACTTATAAGTTAACAAAAAAAATTCAAAGGTTTCTAAAAAGATTTACGAATGACAACAAATATCATATCGTATCATATATTCTAATACGAGGAAATCTTGTGTATGGTTATATATATATATATAAATATATATAGGCAAATTTTACCTTAAAAACGGCTCTAACTATTTTGACAAAATTTTGTATCCTACCTTTTTGGGGCACCAGAAAACCATTGGGCTACGTCACATGTTCGAGAAAATTCGATTAGTGGGTCAACATGGGTTAAGTTAATTTTATCTAAAAAATGGCTCTAACGATTTTGATTAAATTTTGTATTCTACGAGTTTCGGGCACGAGAAAATCATTGGACTAGGTAACATTTCCGCGAAAATTAGATTAGTGGGTCACTGTGGGTCAGGTTAATTTTATCTAAAAAACGGCTCAGACTATTTAGACTAAATTTGCATCTTATGGTTTTCGGGCACGAGAAGACTGTTGGGCTAAGTCACACGTTCGAGAAATTTCGATTAGTGGGTCATTTTGGTCATGGGTCATTAATGATCAAGCTATTTTTATCTTAAAAACCGCTCAGAGAATTTGAACTAAATTTAGTATTCTACAGTTTTAGGGAACGAGAAGACTATTGGGCTAGGACACATGTTCGAGAAAATTCGATTAGTGGGCCATTTTGGTCATGGGTCATTATGGGTCAAGCTATTTTTATCTTAAAAGCGGTTCAGACGATTTGAACTAAATTTTATATCCTACGGTTTTTTTGGCACGAGAAGACTGTTGGGCTAGGTCACACGTTCGAGAAAATTCGATTAGAAGGTCATTTTGGTCATGGGTCATTATGGGTCAAGCTATCTTAAAAACTGTTCAGAGGATTTCAACTAAATTTAGTATCCTACAGTTTTAGGGAACTCGAAGACTATTGGGCTAGGTCACATGTTCGAGAAATTTCGATTAGTGGGTCATTATGGGTCAAGCTATTTTTATCTTAAAATCGGCTCAGACGATTTGAACTAAATTTTATATCCTACGGTTTTTGGGCACGAGAAGACTGTTGGGCTAGGTTACACGTTCGAGAAAATTCGATTAGTGGGCCATTTTGGTCATGTGTCATTATGGGTCAAGCTATCTTAAAAACGGTTCAGAGGATTTGAACTAAATTTAGTATCCTACAGTTTTAGGGAACAAGAAGACTATTGGGCTAGGTCACATGTTCGAGAAAATTCGATTAGTGGGCCATTTTGGTCATGGGTCATTATGGGTCAAGCTATTTTTATCTTAAAAGCGGTTCAGACGATTTGCACTAAATTTTGTATCCTACGGTTTTTGGGCACGAGAAAATCATTGGGCACATGCTCGAGAAAACCCGATTAGGGTGTCATTTGAGGTCATCATGGGTCAGGGTCAAGCTAATTGTATCTAAAAAACGGTTTAGACTATTTTGGGCTAAATTTTATATCCTACGGGTTTCGGGCACGAGAAGACAATTGGGCTTGGTCACATGTTCGAGAAAATTTGATTAATGGGTCATTTTGGTCATGGGTCATGATATTTGAACTCAAAGCTAATTTTGACCGATCATAGCTCGGTCTTCCCTGCTCGTAAAAAAATACCAGTTGCAAGAAAATATACAGACGTCAGTCAGAAAAAAATTGCAATGCTTTCTAAAAAGTAAAAAAACAACAACAACAGACAAGTTAGTAAAAAAAAATTCAACGTTTCCTAAAAAAAAAAAAAAAAAAAAAAAAAACGTTTACACATTATAAACAAGTGAATGAAAAAAATACAAGTTAGTAGAAAAAAAGTTTTCGAAAAATATTTTTTGGTCAAAAAAAAGTTTAAAAAACATTTACAACCAAAAAAAATTTTTGGAGGTTTTCTAACAATATTTACAAATAAGCAAAAAAGTTTTTAAAAATTAACAGGTGAAAGAAAAAATGTTTAAGTTAGTAAAACATTACTAACGTTTTGAAAAAAAAATACAAATTAGTAAAGAATATTCCCAGTTTTCGAGTCAACAAAAATGTAAAAAAAAAATAATTGCACATTAACAAAATAATAATAATAATAATAATAATAATAATAATAATAATAATAATAATAATAATTTTTTTATAAAAGTATTTGCAAATTAAAAAAAAAACATTAAAAAAATACAGTTGAACCAGTTAGTAAAAAAATTTTTCAATTTTTATTAAAAGGTTTTAAAAATTACAAATTAGGGAAAACTTTAATAAAAATAACTACAAGTTAAAAAAAAGTTAAAAAATGTTTACAAAATAACAAAAAAAAAAAAAAATGTGAAAACTTTCTAAAAATATTTACAAATTAACAAAAATATTTGCACTGAAAAATTAACAGATGAGTAAAAAAATACAAATTAGTAAAAAAAAAAATCAAAGACTCTTAAAAATATTCACAGGTTAACAAAAAAAGTTAAAAAAAAATATTTACAAGTCAGCAAAAAAGTTAAATTTTTTTAAAAGAACAAAAAAAAAAAAAAAAAAAAATATTGAAGTTAAAAAAAATACGAGTTAGTAACAAAAATCACAGTTTTCTAAAAATATATACAAGTTAATAAAAAAGTTTTAAAAAGATTTACAAGTTAAAACATTTCAAAGTTTTCTAAAAATATTTACAAATTACAAAAAGGTAAAAAAATTAACAGTTGAACGAAACAAATATGCAAGTTAAAGAAAAAAAAAAATCAACGTTTTCTAAAAAAAGTTTGTTAAAATAAATCAAAATTCTCTAAAAATATTTACAAATTAAAATTGTTTACAAAAATAATCAGATGAATGAAAAAAATACAAGCTAGTAAAAGAAAAAAAAAATTCTAAAGATGTTTTCCTTGTTTTTTTAAAAAGGTTTTAAAAAATCAGCAGACGAATGAAAAAAAAATATAAATGTTAACAAAGTTTCTAAAAATATTTACAAATTTCCAAAAAAGTAAAAAAAAAAAAAAAAAAAAAAAGACATGAATGAAAGTACGAAATGAAATGAAAGTATAAATATAAGTTAGTAAAAAAATGTCAATGTTTGATAAAAAACTTAAAAAGTACAAGTTAGTGAATAAAATTCACAATTTTCTGAAAATGTTAAGTTATAAGTTTATTACAAGTTAACAAAAATGTTTAAGAAATATTTACAATTAAACATTATTTTTAAAGTATCTAAAAATATTTACAAATTAATAAAAAAGTTTTAAAAAATTAACAGATGATTGAAAAAATATACAAATTACTATAAAAATTATTAATGTTTTCTAAAAATGTTTAAAAAAATACAAGTTAGTAAAAAGTATTCAGTTTTCTAAAATATTTACAAGTAAAGAAAAAGTTTTAAAAAATACTTATAAGTTAACAAAAAACTTTTCTAAAAACATTTAGAAATGTCCAAAAAAGTTTTAAAAAAATTAACAGTGCAACGAAAAATATACAAGCCGGTGAAAAAAAAAATTGCAATGTTTCATTAAAAAAAAAAAAAAAAAAAAAAAAAAAAATACAAATTAGTAAAGAAAATTCAAAATTTTCTAAAAATGTTTACAAATTCACAAAAACGTTTAGAAATTATAAACAGATGAATGAAAAAAATACAAGCTAGTAAAACAAAATTTGAAGCTTTATAAAAATATTTACAAGTTAACAAAGAAATATGAAATTAGCAAACAAATTAACAAACAGTTTAAAAAAAATTACAATTGGACAATTTTTTTTCTAGAAAGTTAAAAAAAATTAAGAGTTAAGGGAAAAATTTCAGTTTTCTAAAAATATTTGCAAGTTAACAAAAAAGTTTAAGAAATATTAACAAATTAAAAACATTTCAAAGTTTCCTAAATTCTTTTACAAATTAACAAAAAGTTATTAAAAAATAGACAAACAAATAAATAGAAAATATAGAATAAATAATAGAAAATATAGAATAAAAAATAGAACGAAAAAGGTTGTAAAGTTGACCATTTCCAGGTTAACAAAAAGTTTAAGAAATATTTACAAGCTAGCAAAAAAAAAAAAAAAAAAAAAAAAAAAAAAAAAAAAATTGAAAGTTTTCTAAAAATGTTTACAAATCAACAAAAAAGTTTAAAACATTAACAAAGAATAAAAAAATATACAAGTTAATAAAAAATATTAATGTTATCTAATAAAGTTTCAAAAAATACAAGTTAGTAAAAATATTCACAGTTTTCTAAAACGGTTGTACGGTAAAAAGATAAACTTATATTTTGGTGACCAATACATTCTGCGGAAATTACGCTACTGTGTGTAATTGCTATAAAATACTAATTGTTTCTGAATGAAAACCGGCACAGGAATTAAAATATGACGCAACTTTCACCGAGGATAGTTTTTCCTATGAACTATACTTGTCTAGTTAAAAAAATTCTTTCACTTCAAGAACCATGTACAAACATGCATTTATATTTCCAGATACTGTGCATGTTTGTTAACAAACTGGTTTGTTGCGTATCTACTCAACTTAACGTGTCCAAAACGTTGAGCTAAATTACTTGAAGTTCTGCTAAATTTCCCGTAATTCTCAAGTAGTTAGGGTACATTATATTATCTGTAGAATATAATGAATGAATTACTAACTATGAATGAATTACTAACTTACTATAACTATGAATTATGAATTACTAACTCTGAAAGTATTGTTATTTTTCGCCTCCAATTTGTTCAGAAATACGCCTTTACTTGAGTGCATCATGAGTGAATTATCGTGAATTTTTTATTTAACAGATGAAAGCGCTCAAAGAAATTCAGTATTAGTGTACTCATAGAAAAATTATTAATATTAATATTATTAAATACTAAATTTAACTAAAAAATTATATTTACAATGTAATTTAAACAGAATTTGCTAAAATTGCGTTTTGAAGTTATCTGATTTTTGATACAAAACATTATTTCTCAAAAATATATTTTTATTTGAAGAATTGGACAATAATTTCGAAGCTGATGAAATGAAAAAAAAAACGCCACTTTGTTGAACTTAAAACACCTTAGTTTTTAAAATTAAGAGGAATGTTTTACGTGGAAAGAAAAAAAAAAAAAAAAAAAAAACGTCATTTTTTCCGATAAACCATTTTACTTTTAACCCCCTCTTTTTTAATTAACCCATTAATTAATGGAAAATACTACTATGTGTTCTTTGTAATTATTGTCCACCTAAATCCAAGTAGCTTAAATATGCCCCCTTGGTTGATGATGAAGCTGAAAAAACTTATGATGTAATGATTTCTAAATGTCAATATTTGACAGACGATTTTTGGTTATGTGAAATAAATTGAATCTTAAAGTTTGAATACGCAAAAATATGTTTTTATTTCTTGGGCAATTTACTTTATTATTAACAAATCAGTGTAATCAATTTACCTTTGGGAAATTAGGAGCTATTTATTCAATTTCTACTATTAGCTCACACTCTCTCTATATTTATATATCTTGTTCAAAATTTCAATCATTTATAAAATATTTTCTATTCATCCATTCAAGTTCAAATACATTTTTTTAAACTTGTAGTGGATGACAATTGATTTTAATACAGTTATTTCAAATATTAATTCATTAATTTAATTTAATTATTTAATTTTAGTTTTATATGGGAGAAAAAAAAATTCTCCCATTGTTTTCATAAATGAAATGAAAGATTTTCCTCAAATTGGTGATGCCACAAAAATAAAATACCGCAACGATGATTATGATAACGTGGGACATAAATGCTGCACGGGTTTATTTTATATTTTTATGATTAAAAATTAGGAATTGACTTAAAAACATTTTTTTATATTACTTGTTTTTATCTCCAAATACATTTAAATAAATGTACTATTTCATTTAAACGCATTTTCTGTAATCATTTTAATATGCGAAAAAATGACATTATTTTCTCTGTATGGCGTCATTTTCTTATTTCAAATTATAGTGAGTGAATCTGAATGGTTATTGGTTTATAAAAATATACTCCCTAACGCAATCTCTTTTAATGGCAACGGGGAAGAACTTGCATTAAAAATTGAAAAAAAAAAAAAAAAAAAAAAAATAGATTTCTGTAATGACAAACTATGGGAGATGTTTGAAAAAAAAATGGTTAAGAATGGTCTTAGAAATTTTTTAAGTTGACAGTGATTTTATTCGTGTTCTGAAACGTATGTACATCAAGTTTCGTTCAAACTGGATAAAAACTGTAGATTTGTATAAGGGACAAACATACCAAGAACGGCTTTTATATATATAGATAAGATAGCTTTGAAAATTTGCCGATACATCTATTAGAATATAGAAATTAATTATTTAAATTATTGAAAATTTTTTTGCAACTGTTTAACGAGAAATATAAAACATTTCATTTTCCTATTTTTTACAATTTTTTAAATGCATTTCTTTTTCTTTCCTCTTTATTTTGTTAGTTGCTTAGCAAGCCTATTTCAAAGAATATCAAAATAAGAAATGCATTTTTTTTTTTTTTTTTTTTTTTTTTTTTTGTTATCTAAACAATTACAAGAATAGGAAGTTCATAAGAATTTCAGACTATCATTGCATAAACCGTGTTTCATGGAACTTTTCTCATTTCAAAAACATCCGAAGTATTTTATAGGCCTATAAATATGTATGTAATATAAAAAAATTAAATTACGGGTTGTAAGATGCTAAATAATATGAAAAGTGAGATTAAAATATAATGACTTTCAGAGCTGACGTTGAGGCTCCTGATCTGCAGATTGACTAGTGTATAGGTGGGTCAGTATGCGATTACAATATTAAAATACAGCTAAATGTTTCAGAAATGTTTCTATTTCCCATCTAAGTGCAACTCCATCTCTACGAGAACCTGTTCATTTTAAATGAATCGATTAAAGATGACCCTATTATTACTTCTAACATCCCCACTGCAATAATCTGCTGTGTTGATATTTCGCTTTCCTACAACACTCGCTCCTTTTTCAGTTGACGACTGAAAATGGATCTGTAAATAGATGCTAAGAAAACACAGGGGTAAACAGGAATGACCACCTCGGGGAAGTAATCTTTAACCCCTATAAATTCCGAAAAAGAATGATATAATAATAATAATAATAATAATAATAATAAAATCGCGAATAATAAAGTCAGATTCTCGCGAATGTTACGTTTTTCCTCATTTTGATGTTCGCGAATAATTAAAACTCGCGAATGTTAAAACCGCGAATGCTGAGGGATGAGTGTTATTTTAACTTGATGTCTCTCCCATCTAACTTCTCATCTTTTAAATATTTTAAACCGAAATGTGTTCCGTATATCTTAATCTATCGGAGGATGGCAAAGAGCTTTTTTTTTCTTCTTCTTTTTATTAAAATGAGAATCGGGCAAAAACGAGTTTTGTCTTCAACGTGTCCGAGATTCAGAAGGTTGTTGAGTTGTCGCAATTATTATTTATTTATTTATTACTACTTTATTTCATTTTTTTTTTTCGGGAAAAACTTGTTTTTTGTGTGTCATTGACAAAACGGACACACGTTTTATTTTATGAGGAAAATAGTTTTGAACGCAGATGCCTAACAACTGGCGCCTTTTTTTAGCGAAAGATTACTTGGAATAAAAGTATATATATATATATATATATATATATGTGTGTGTGTGTGTGTGTGTGTGTGTGTGTAGATAGATATTTGAAAACGCTTTTATAAGAATTCAACGTTTATCATAAAAATCACGTCTAATTATTACACCCTTTTATTTATCGTAATACGGTTCTCAAAAAAAAAAAAATAATAATAATAATAATAATAATAATTTGCTCAACAACCTAAAAGTTTCTGACATTATTAAACATTATTATTAGTCAACCCAGGTCTTTCTGCCATAGTTTTACAATAATATTTTAAAAGAATAAGAATATTGACTTTTGTAGATTTCTGCCAGTGGTTAGGGATAAATAATAAATTGTTGTTTTAAGGAGATTTTCAGGGACAGTAAATTCATGAAACATTATAATGCGGGAGCATTTAGGATTAATACTTATTGAATGAATCATGAAACAATTTTAAAATGTTATTAAGAATTTCCTACAACGTAATTTTGGCATCGGACTCGGGTTCACGGACTCATTTTTAAGCGTAAAAACATGGCAACTTGCAGGCCTGAGTACTGGAACAATTTGGAATCGAATGACAGTTTCCATTTTTTGATGAATGGATGACTTATCGAGTTATAAGCGATTTTTGTCACGTGACGATAGGGTTGACTCCTTTTCCGTGCTATCGCGTCTGGAAATTCAATTCAAAACACCCACTTTCACAGTATTTTCTGAAAGCTCCCCTGTCTTTATCAAAACAATGGAAAAGACTATTCGATTACATAGCTTCTGAATAAGGACACCTTCCCATTTCGTGCGTTTCCGAACAAAAATGTGTCCGAAAAAAGCTCCTTTGGATTTGAGAACAACCTCAACTGGGTTCATATATGTTTTCCACTCACTTCCTAATTAGGTTAGAATTATACAAATTATGCACACAGATGCGTGTTTCCGATAGCAATACAACAATTCATAATATCTTTAGAACTTAATTATAAAGTAATAATTTAATTCTAGGTGCCGTTCTGGTGACCGAGACCGTCCACGGTGATAACAGTAACTCTGTCCAGTGGTATCTGAAATTATAAAAAGCTCTTTACTCCGAACACTAGAGAGTCATCGTTCGGTTTTTTTTTCTTTCTGAAAAATGCATTCTGAACAAAATGGCTGCCGTTCAAAGTTAAAGGACCGATTTTCACACACACACAAAAATTAGAACTTTAATTGTTTATAAAAGAAAAAAAATTAAAAAAAAATCACCCGATCGACTAAAGTGACGATTAGTTTCTAGATAATATTGTTGTTAAAAATGGTTCAAAATTGGAAGAAGATGGGTTTAGATTGGTTCAAGTTGTCGTGCTCAACAATTAAAAAAAAATAATAATAAATAAATAAAAAACACAGTTTTAAGGTAATCCACGTTATTAAGATTCAAGTGATTTATGTAATGACAGAAAAAGTAAGCACTTTCTTAATTTTTACCTGATCGACTCGAAAATGTAACTGAATATTCTTTACTAATTGTACTTTTCAAAATGAAGGTCTTAAATGCAGAGTAGCGGAACCCTTTCACCAGTGGTAATGAACGTCATAAACAAGCATTTTCATTCATAAAACTGAAAAAATGACTATAATCACGTCAAAATAACGAAATCTTTTACTGACCTTTTATTTCACTCGTATAAGTTTAAGTCTCTATATCCTCGAACTCGGTATATATAAAAACAAAAAATAAAGATAAAAATCTATTTGACACACATAGAGGAGGGATTTATACTAGATGTCTATGACGTCATTTTTATTGATAGAAGCGTACAGCTTTTCTTTTTTTACAGTGTGTGCGTATGGGTTGGGGGGGGGGGGAGGTCAAGAACCCTTTGGGCCTAATCTCAGCATAGGAGGAATGAAAAGCCAATGCAAATTATTTAGACATAATTGTAGTAAAACGTGTTAGCTTTCTGAATGAAAATATATATTTTCTGCTGACTGTCTTTTTAAAATGACGTCATTGACAGTTTGGAGATCTAAATGTATGATATATACATATATATATTTTTTCACGATGATAAAAATACAACCATGTTAAAGAAATAGTCAGTGAAAGCTCAAAAATTATTATTATTTACAATTTCTTTTATTTTATTTCACGAAAAAATACTCTATAATGACAATACTCTTCATCAACATGATCTACAGGGTGGACCAAAAGTCCCGCATCATAGGAAATACATGTATTGTTACAATATGTTCTCAATATGTTGTCAAAACACAACTGCAGGCGATCGTTCATGTTCCTCAGAATGTTGGCCACTAAGATTGGCGTTAAGGCATGGCACTCAGTAGCAATTCGCTTACGCAAATGGTTTTTATCCCCGATCTTCTCACTCTGAACTTTTGATTTAAGGTAACCCCATACAGCAAACTCTACACGCTCTTCAGTAGTCAGCCTTTTCACCAAAAAATTATAAAAAATTAAAACCAAATTAAAAAATTAGAAAACTCCTATGATGCGGGACTTTTGGCCCACCCTGTATATATAAAAATAGGTTGAATGTGGTAAGTTGTAATTTATTATTTTTTTTAATATTACACACACTGGTCTGCTAATTTTGACCATATCCCCACTTTTGTTATTCTGTAAAGTTTTAAATAGCGAAGGTATCGTACAAAAGTGCGCTAACGAACATAGCTAAAATAGGCTTAATTGTTCGCTGTACATTGGGAAATCGGTCGACTGAAAACAGTAATTGCAAAAATGTGGAAATTTCATGTTCATATAGCGTTCCAATGTGAAGTCTCACTGAATTTTGACTAACTACGATAATATATTCTAAACAGCAACTTCAAAATCAGTCATTAAGGATGAAAAAAAATAGATTAATTTGATTTTCATATTTCTTGAAATTTAAAAGTTTTCTGTTTAATTCATTTTTTAAATATAAAAATTTAAAACTTTACTTGTACACTAGACTAGTGCGCAAACCTTCCCCTTTTCAGCAGATTTGCAAACTTGTTCCTAATTCATCCATTGTTGATAATCACTGTAATCTACCCCAATAACAAATTTAAAATTCGTAAATTTAAGAGCATTTTAAGAAATTTAAATTGTGTATGGTTGGACAGGCCGTCAGATTAGTTGTCATATGCCTTGCGTTTGACTGTTTTATGTAACGACATAGTTAATAAATTAGTATCAGTAAAGAATTGCTAATTTGTAGTTATTTCCATATTCAGAATTGTTGTGGGAAAATTAACTGGTTTTGATTTATTCTCAAATTTCCCACTCCATTTTGTTATTTCCACACCTTTTTAAATCCTATTTCATTTATTTTATCCTTTTATAAAGCAATTTTTAAATAATAGTTATCTTCCCCATCTATTTGCGTTATTTATATTTCAGTAGTAAATAGCTACTTAAACTTTCAGTTTTATGCAAATTTATTTCAGCTTCGTGCTCAGTTTCTGGAATGTTCTTTCTGTCTCGTCAATTTACTGACCTGCAATTGCAGACCTGCCATATCTTATAGCTTGCATCTAAATTTTGATAGTGCAGTACATAGCTTTGGAATATTCTGGTGTCTCCCTTGGCGTGATTTCGACACGCATGAGTTGCAGTAAACCCTTTGCATGAAAGCAAAGCGTGCATTTGTTTAGCCCTCTCATTCCCCCGAGCCTCATATGAGGCTCCTATTTTAAACTCTAATCTAATAGATTTAAAATGCTAAAATAAAAAACAAAAACATTCTTTTTACTGCTAATACTCCTTTAAATCTCATATGAGGCTTTAGATTGTTCTAGAATTTACTATGAGATGGCAACACTGATTTATGATGACTTTAATGTTATTTTGTTGTCACGCTGACTTCATCTCTTAGAATCACCCACTTCTAAAATAAATATTTGTTTAGCAAAGGTAAGAAAATTATTTTTATCATTCTAAGACAATAAGTACATTTGTGTATATTTGGGATAATAATGTATTTAATATGTTTCTAAAGAAAAAACACGATGAATGAATTAGGAACAAATTTGAAACACATATGATACTTAGTGCTTCCAATGCGAACACGGAGTAACGGTACACATTCTGTACAATAAAGATATAAATTTCACTGTATAAAGCACACTTTCTTATTGTTTAAAAGTAATGTGAAATAATGACATGTATCTAAACGTAGAGATGGGAATGCTCGGAAAAAAACCGGAAACTTTGGGAAAAAAACTGTTTTTTTTTCCGTTTTTTTCCAAAGGGGTATTTTTCAATTTTTCCAAATTGGAAAAATTGAAATTTAATTTATAAAATATTATATTCAAAATGTTATTATGGCTGCATTCTGATATTTTTTCTTTATATTTGTTCATGTTCAGTGTCTACCATGAAAATGTTAACATAAAAATTATGACCTGTAAGCAGTTTAAGAAGAACTTGAGTCCTTTAAAGGATCCTTTACAATTTTTTCACCCTTCCAAAAATTTCGGATTTTTTTTATTTTTCAATCTCAATTCTGAATCCTCCAGAAATGTGATGATTTTAGAATAACAAAACATGTCTAGCTGTATATACAGTAGTGGCCAAAATTGTGGAAACCTTTTGGGAAAAATGTTTTTTTTTTAAAGTTTGATGGCTCATAACACCCAATATTTCTCAGTAATGCTATAAAAGCTATGCACCACTGGAAAGATAATTTAATCAAAAATATCATGCAATACAGTTTGTTCAATTATAATTAATTTATCAAACGTTATAGCCAAATAATCAGAAAAAGGCAGTGAAATCTGGTTAGGTTGATGATAATGATTTTTCTTTTTCTTGAATGTAGCCAATGCATAGGAATGTTTGGAGTGTTTATAAATTTCATTAAAGAAATATACATTCATATATATTACTTTCATATTAAGAATCTAAAACTTAAACTAAAACCAAAACATAAGGTTGGTTTAGGTTTAGACTGGAAAGCTATACCAAAACTAAATACACAAGAAATGAAAATTCTAATTGTCCAAAAAAATATTTGTAATATTGTAAATTATTATCAATTTTTAAGCAATAGAAGATATAAAAATGATAATCTATATTATAAAGGACAAATCTGTCCATGCGTAACGCTGACGTCATTTTGCGAATGGCAACACTTGACGATGAAATTTCTGTTTTGCGATTTTTTCTACTGTAATTTTTTTAATTTCTAAACATCGCACATTTTCAATTTTTACACCGTTATGTAGGGAAAAAAAATCTACTTTCAAATGCAATTTGTTTGAAAACTGTATTGTCATTTACTCATTTATTATAGCATTTAAAAATAAATTTTAAGCTTGCAGACGATTACAAAATAGTAATCCGTTTGCACTTTAAACAAAAGTTCAGCATTTGTTTCTAGCTAATATTCAATAACGAAATTAAAACTTCAGTAAGCAATCCATAAAATAGTATAAATAAAACACAAATTTAACAGACATGTAATCGAAATAAGTGCTTAAAAACCGTTGAAATTATCAGAATTTAAAAAAAAAAAAAACTGCTGTAGATAACGATATTTTTCACGATTTCTTCGGATATTAGCTTCTGTCACGAGACCAATATGAAATGACCACATTTAATAAATTACAAAATTTTATTTAAATATATAATTGACATATTTCATATAAAAATGCTCTTTGCTGTTGAATCTAAAAAGAATTATTAAATGTAAAAAATCTATCAGAGTTAAAAAAAAAAAAAAAAAAAAAATAGTTTTCACATATATTCTCTATCCCGGGAAACCCGGGTCGGATTCCCTAGTATTTATAATGTCACCAGTACAATAATTTGTTTCTTTAAAATGGTGTCATTTAACAAAGCAATACTATGTTTAGGGGATTTAAATTTGCTTTCAAACTGCAGTGATATTGGTTGAAACTCATAAGATATTTTTTGTTATTTTTTTAATTATCTCTATTGGTAGTTGAACAAATACAACTGAAAAATCATTTCAACAGAGACATTATATATTACAAACAATGGGGTTAAATTAAGCAAGAAAAGCTACTTCGAAAATTCTGAGAATAAAAGGCTAACTTTTAAAAGCTGTTTTTTTTTTCTTTTTTGTAATATATTCACGTAAAGTGCAAAAAAATATTTTCTTTAGTATGCAGAAATTTTAAAAATGTTTACTATTTTATATTTTTTAAGAAAATGTAAGTTATTTTGGAGAAAGATTTATAAGAAATCAATTTTTCCAGAAAAAACTGGTTTTTTTCCGCCACTTCAAAATTTCAGGAAATTTTACCTCTATCTAAAAGTAATAAATTAATAGAAAACTAGTTAAAAATAAATATAATTTGTAATGTTATTAAATGTTGTAGTTTTAAACGTACTGTTCAGTAAAGCAAAAAATAGTTTTACTAATGATGATTCCCTTCAAGGGACGATCGAAGATAAAGCTGGTGGTCAGATATGAGCCACCCCCCCCCCCCAATTTATAACTAAATTAATTTACTTTTATTTTTTAATATGTATTTTCATGTATATATCACATGTATAGCCAGGAATTTCTGTGGACTATTTGCTGAGTCTATTTCATTAGTGTACATAGTTTTTTTTTCGTATGGGAAAATAGAAACGACCACCCAGAGTAGTTTTATTACTTTCGGAGCCACTGGTCTGTGATCTAACAAGGGTAACTTTTACGGAGGACAGATTTACGAGTTGAAAATTTATAGCTGTTTGGTTGCTAAGTGCATAGAAAATTTACAATTTAGGACCCTACACCGAGGTGGTCCTGAATAGCATTTAGCAAGACCAATAAGAGATGAGGGCGGAGACTCCTTTCCAAAACACAAGAGCCAATAGAGGGCCCAGTGAAGGGGGAAAGAAAAGTGAACCCCGAGAGCAGATATGAAAGAAGAGGGCATTCATTGAAAAAGTACCTGACGTCCTGCCCGATGGAGTAACATCTTAAAAAAAAGGAGAGTGCTCGAGTTTTGTAAAAACGAAGGAAGTTCCCGAATAGATGTGTTCGCGACCAAAGTCGGAAATGAGGACCTAACTGGGGATCTTTGCATATCCCGTTGGAGCTAGACTATCACCGACAATGCAGACCAGAAGCGCTCTGAAGTACAGGTGTAAGTTCACTATTCCTTTATATTGGATGTGTATATAATGACAATAAGGTATAATTCCTGTTAGCATTACTTAGTAAATGTAGAGAAATTGTTCATTCTCTGAAATATAGTTAATGCACGTAGGTGCAGTAGTGCGAGTCGGAAATGACTCATTAACACTTTAATGATTTATTCAATTGTTTCTTTTTATTTTTTTATACTTAAATTCCGTAGTTCCTGTTATGGATGTTTGTTTTCTTATTTTTTTATGTTTTGTAAATAGATATGTAAATAAATATTTTCGTTTACCTTTAACTCTTAGTATTTAATTGATATGGGATAACACCCATATGTCATCGAGTAGTGTTTTTCCTCTTTTTCTTTAATTTAATTGTTTATTAATTTTTAGTTGGTTTATCAGGTGGACTAGTTTATAATTTATAAGTATGTTAGGGATTTATATACTTTGTCTAGTCAGGCTTCATAAGACGTAGGGCGGCGTAAATAATCACAACGTAATAATCTTAACCTTTTTTTTTATTAGAGTAGTTAATTAAAATCAATACTATGAGTAACTTTTATTGGATTGTTATAAATTTTCACCGACGTCCAGAAGCCACGATCACACCTTTAACCTGGTAATTCAACACCCAACGTTTCCGGAAGAAGCATTAACCCGTTCTTCCTTTAGCTAATGTAGAGAGTTTTATATAATTGGGCATTAGTAACCATCTCCAATTAGGAGGCCCAGAACTTACCAGCAAAAGCAATATATAAGGAACAAACCTCATCGTTGGGAGATAAACACTTGGGCGCTGACAGGAGTATGTGTATGCCTTTGAAATCTATCCAGGAGCAACTGATATTCTGTAAGATGAGTTTGCTCACTATGGACCTTCAGGAAACGCTCTGTTGAGACTTTCTGAACAGATTCAAAATAAAAACCACAAACAGTGTTTTCATAACCTTTTCACACTATTACCACTCCTGTTGAAACTGGAAAATATGGACAACACGCAATAATCGAATAAAAGAGGCTTCAACGAAACTAATGCCCGTGAAAGTAAAAACAATCTAGGGATACATTCTGCGTCACAACAAGTAGATAAGAACACTGAAATTACAAAATGGTTTGGCAATTTTGCTGTGCATCTGGCATCGCCGTTTCTAGGAGCAACTCTTGTTTTTGTACGCCGCCGTTGGAGTAAAAGACATAAATCCTTCATACACATTCCGAGGCCCGTATCAATAGCGATGTATTAATACAAAAATATGGGTAGAGTTGATCTGGTGGACTCTTTGTTAGAATGAAGCCTTATAAAGACATACTATGAGACACAAGAGATGGTATTTTAGAATTTTTTACCACATGTTAAATGCTGCTGCTGTAAATTGCTGGCTGCTTTGGAAGATGGATTCGAACAATGAATGCTTAGATTTGCTTAGATTTCTTCTATAGCTATTTCCCTTATTTATCAAGAGTTTTCAAGAGAAGAAAAAAAAGATAGCCCATCACAGTCTTTTAAAGAGCCAATAAAAAAGAAACGCATAAAAGTGCAAGCAGTCTGAGCTTCGAAGAGATGGAGGAAATCATTATCCTGCAAAAACTGACGGTAAATAGGCAGCTCAATGCCATTTATTTGGATGCCCCAGAAAACAAAATATATAAGTGATCTATTTTTGATAATAACTACACTTATTTGCTAAATTTAACTCGATTGTCGTGGAATGTATTAAAATAAATGTTAAATTTTGCTTTAAAATATATAATCTTTATTCTTTATTGTTCTTATTCTATATCACTCTACAAACGTTTTAGTCCCTCAAGCCTCATAGGAGGCTCTACCAAATTGAGCAGAAAGAGACATGGTAACAATAACAAAAACATTCTATGTAATTTATACCAAAATTTTATGTACAAAATGTAGTAGAAATATTTTTTAAATAAATTTTATAATAATTCGGGAATGAGGGGGTTTATCCAGAGTTCAGCCTTCCCATCAGTTCTCTCTCAAAATCGTGGAATTGGTAACCCAACGATGGTCGCCCTCAGAACTCAGCTGCAACCAGAATCTCAACCCTTTTCGACAGTTTGGTTTGATATCGTCTAGTTACTTTAAAAGTCGTTCTTTTCATAGCATGTCTATCTTTCGTATAATATATTTTATCCGAACAGAGTTTGAATCTGCAGTTGTATTTAATTATTATAAAGGAATGGCTCATCTTGTTTAAAATCAAGGCTATTTTGAACATTTCAATATATGGACTTCGGTTGTTTAACTATAAAGCATACGTGGCATTTCCAACCATTTTTGTTCCTGTGGTTTGTCCAGAGTTCAGATGAGTATGCTCAAATATTTTTCTTATTATATCTTTTGATATCTTAATGCAAAGTAAAGTTTTTTACAGTACTTAACTATTTTATTTTTAAACCATGTCTTAGTGATGCCATAAATCTCGCATTGTGGGTGGTCTCCAAGAAGAAATGGACGAATGTTCCTTTTATGAAATAAACCTCGTTGAAATTCAAACTAGCGTTCTCTACTTAATGACATAGACTGTCTTGTGTTGTCTCTATTTATAGATTGTCTACAATCCATTTTGGGAAGTAAAATACCTTTTTGCATTTTTAAACTGAACCAGCCTTTTAACCTTTTTGTCTCATGTTGATTCTAACTTCTTCGCATTTTTCAGTCAGTCGGTGCGAGAGGAGTGAACGCTATCCCCCATTTCTCATTTTTCAGTTTAATGTTCAGTAAACTTTATTCTATTTATTATCTCAGAGCTGTAAGGGTATGTGGATATTATGGGTGAAAGTAATTTGCATATTTTATAAACTATTCCCATGCTTCTTCAATATAGTTCAAAGTTATAACATCATCCTTTTATATTATAATGTTAATTGTAATAGAGGGTGCAACAAACCCATGTACTTCTATACATTTGTTACCACATGCTATAGATCATTCTACCCAACTTAATATGAAACGGATTACTTATTATTATAATTATTATCACCCAACCTCATCGGTTTACGGCTTTTTTACCTCAGGCGGAAAACATCCCAGCGCTCCAACCAACGCACCCCCTCCAGGGTACAGGCCCGATAGGCAAATATTTCAAATCAAATTACACAGCTCTTGTGTACAGACTTCCATACGCAGAGGACGTGAACCCCGCATTTCGGGGTTAACTTAAAGTTAACTATAAACTAGCAAGACTTATACAAAAGAGGTATAATACTAACCAATAAAAACCTAGACAAAAAAATTAAACATAAGATAACAATTTTACAGTAACAAAATGTTGCTCAACAGCACGGCCGGAAAATAGCACAAACAACCAGTTTAAGTCCATAATTAATAAAATTGTCCTAAGTTTATCTTGTACGCTGCAGTCTATGATATTCGCAGCACACAGTAATTAAAAATAATTGTCCAAGACACTAGATATGAAAATGTTGAAGCTCAGCATAAATAACTGAAGATGTAATCATGCCTTAGTTGACTATGTTAATTTCAAAGATGCACCAAACAGCCAGAAGAATAGCATAGACGACCTGTTTTGTAAATTCATAGTTTTGGAATAGTCCCTAAATTATCATGTCAGCTACAGTTTATGATAATTAAATTCACAATATCTGAAAGCTATTGTTTAAAATCTAACATAGATGAATGAGGATGCAATCAAACATTATTGACAGTTAATATCAACGAAACACCACATTGAGAACTCGCTGTTCTTCACCGATTGTTGATTGGCCAAAAATAGAGACTTGATGCATTACATCCATGTAAAATATACTTGTAGTAAACGACACTACGCAATAATTAAAATCAATTGTTCAAGATACTAGAAACTGAAATTTAATGACTGAATATTAATATGTTAGAAACTAACATAGATGAATGAAGATGCAATCAAATTTGATTGACAGTTAATATCAACGAAACAACACTTTGAAAACTCATTGATCTTCACCAATTGTTAATTGGCCAAAAGTAGAGACTTTGTACATACATCTGTGTAAAATGTACTTGTAGTAAAACAACAGTTCGCAATAATTAAAATCAGTTGTTCAAGATACAAGAAACTGAAGTTTAATGAGTTGAAAACTACCACAAATGAACGTCAATGCAGTCAAACTCGATTGACAGATAGTGTCAAAGGGACAGAAAGATAGCACAGATAACCAGTTTTATAAGTCCATGATTTGTGAAGTAGTCCTTAACCCGTCAGCACACGCGCTGGGATAAAATCTACCCCAGCTTACAACAATTACTTAAAAATGTGCGAAAATAGTTCGTGATCATTCTGAGCTTTATAGAACCTTTCAAGCTGAATGATATCAAGATGTGGCCCAAAAAAAATTTACCTCCGGTTGTGTATTTTCCATTCTTTAGTTATAAAAATGTCACGTGGGAGGAAATTTACCCCACGCGAGTTATAACGTAACCCATAATGATAGGAAAATGTTAATGCAAATGTTTATGTAAAAAATATAGTGTGCAAATAATAATATAATTTTTCTTTTAAACGTTAGCAACTCTTGCACATACAGTTTCTATATATCAGTTTAATACTTTTTTTGTATTTTCATGGGATTGTAAAAGCTTTGTATGTAATGATAAGCAAAAAAATCTTAGTGCAAGATTTTATGTTTTTTGCTTTAAATATAAAAGAACTTTTTATTTTAAGTTAAATTATTTCCTTTATCGATTTACAGTTTATTTCAAAATATAATTTTTTGTTTATAATCTAACCGGAGGGAAATTGATACAAGAAAACCCATTGGTGTAAAATTTATACCGCGCGTGTAGTAACGTAACGTAATAGAAAGGGGCGCGTGTGCTGACGGGTTAAATTATCGTATCAACTACAGTCTGTGATAATTACAGTTTCCAGTAAGTAAGAACTGTTGTTCAAGATGCTGAAGCTGAGAAACAATAAATTGAAATTTAACAATGTTACATCCATTTATGGTGTACTGAAAGCATACTTGCAGTAGAAAACAACAACAAGAAATAATTCACCAATACCGCATGCAACCCAAGAGAAAGGATTTACTTTTAAAATTTATATTTGATAAAAGAGAAATGTTCGTTCAATGCATTGTAATTTTGACAGATCCTCCTGTAATTACTTCTCACCAACAAAACGTTTCGCATATTCCACCTTAATGTCCTTTCTCTGACAAAAGTAAATCTATTGGGCATCAGAGGACAAGAACCGAATATGGATTCCTCTTTTCACCACAAATGCTGAGGTCATTTCGTCGCTTTTTAATCCTGTACAGAAAAGTAGGAAAAACGTCCATGTCCTGACATAAAATATTGAATGACTTGGGACCGGCACAAAAAATCTTCTTTAACCTTATTGATAATTGAATACGTGTGACGACCGTTTTCAGAATTTTGCCAGTATTCCTGCCAATCTTGTATTTTTTTCTTTCTTTAGTTGAGAATTCAGAAATGATAAAGTATAATTTAATTTCACCTCTTCATCATAAATTTTCTCTTCAATGACCGACTTTGCAAGAGTATCAGCTTTCTCATTTCCGGTCATTCCGCAATGCGCTTTGATCCAGCCCAAACCAACTATTTTATTAGCCATACTCTTTATCAATTCAAATGTATCCTCTTCTATTTTGTTATTAGGAAAAAATCTCTTTAAAGTCATGACTGACGACATACTATCAGTATAAATATTTATCTACTGTTATTAGTATTTTTAAAACACTGAATAGTTGATCTAATTGCATAAAGTTCTGCCTGATAAATAGAATTCTCAGGTCGCAATTTGATTCTATGTTCTTTTATATATTGACTTCCTGATTGCATCACAAATGCACAAGCTGTGCCATTCATCATTTTTGATCCATCTGTATATGCTGTTAAATGCTTGACCTTCGGGACCTCTTTCTTCACAGATTCCAAAAACATTAAATTGCTTAAATTTCCTGTCGCTTTGCACTTAAATGATAAGATCTTTGTCATCATTTCTTCCCTTGAAATTTCATCATTTTCTTTATGAAGATCTGACATCCCATTGATAATTGTGTACTTTTTTTACCGAAAATACGCACGTATTATAGATAGCAAACCTATCCTTTGACATGAACTTAATCTTTTAAGACCATGGGTTCTAAGGTCACCATACCAAATTTCATGGCCGTAGGAAATCCTTGCCTCTATTACAACTTTATACCATACCTTTAAGTGATGTTGTCCATTACCTTTATCACAACGTCCTGTCTTTCAGATTTTATTTGTGAAACTGTACAAGCTGTTCCTTATTTTATCTAAATGGTCCATCCAATTAAACCTTGCATCCAGCGTAAATCCAAGATAGTCAATATTATTTCGCACCGGGACAGTCACTCCTCGAAGCTTAAAAATTGGGTGTCTGTTCTCCATAGTAAATCTACCGAAGAGCATAGCTACCGATTTATCAGCACTTAACTCCAAGTGTAATTCTTGACAGACCTCATAAAAGCATTGAATATTTCTGTTAATTCTTTCCTCCAATTCATGCCTGGTATCTGCTCCGTCCACAATTACTGTGTCGTCAGCATATGACAATATCTGCCCTTCTCTTGCCCTATAGCTCTTCAGTAGTTTGTCTGCAGCCAGTACCCAGTATAAAGGACCCAGACAAGATCCTTGCGGGAAACCTCTATAAGAGGTGAACCATCTGACACCCGATGAGAACGTAAAGCCAATAATTCTGTCTGAAATATAGTTTTTTAAAGTAAACTTCAGGTAATCCTCTAGTGTGAGATTATCAATATTATCTGAAATTGTTTTCCAGTTCAAGACATCAAACGCTCCTTGTATGTCCAAGGACACCATGGCACAGTATTTATTGTTTGCTAATGTTGTTTTTATCTGTTTTTTTTTTTAATTCCTTCAAAGCAGTGACTGTAGAACGACCTTCTCTGAAACCATGCTGTCCCTGATCCAAAAAATTGCTTTTTTCCAAAATATTTACTACTCTAATTTTTATAATTCTTTCGAATGCTTTTCCCATGATTGGCAGGAGCGTTATTGGGCTGTAAGAGCGTGGTAAGGATGGATCTCTATTTCTTTTTCTAAAAAAGACAACTGTGCCTTTTTTCCATGATCTTGGGAAAATAAATATTTAGCATAAGATTGGTGAATTTAAAACATAGGTTTTTAATGACGAGAGCACAAAATTATCCGGTCCAGGGGCCTTGTTATTTCCTTGACACGAGAGAACGTAAAACAGCTCTTTTTTAGAGACCTTATCAAAAGTATTATAATCTTCCATATTTGCTGGTGCTACAAAGCTATGGACATCATTCGGAACACTATTAATCCCAAAATGCTCATCCATCAGAGCTTCTGGTGTATCATCATATGTGTCGAAGACTGTGGCATTTTCCAAGGTCGATAAGATTAAGTCACTGTTTTTTAGGTTTTTATCCGAAACATATTTAAATAAGCTTCCAAAATGTTCTTTAGTATTTTTACAATAATTCAACCAAGTTGTTTTCTTTGCTTCTTTTACTTGTTTTTTATACTGATTTATGATTAAAATGCATGATTCCCTATACAGTTGACATCCCATATTTTTCGTGTGTCTCTTATATGCTGCATTAATTGTGTTGCTCATATCGTTATTATACCAATGTATCTTCGGTTTTTGTCTCCACTTTCCATAAGTGAAACATTTCTCCATTAAATCAGTCAAATCTTCATAAAAACTTTCCATCCAATTATCAAGATTTTCCTGTGAGTGAACTTCCATCAAAGATGCCATCAAATTCACTTCTCTTCGTTTCATCAACTTGTTAAACTTTACAAAGCTTTTGTTCTTTGTTTTAAACCTTTTTTAGTTTCTCGTTATTGGGTTCAGATTAATTTTAAATTTAATATATCTATGGTCACTGTGTGAATAGGTATCTGTATCAACTACCCACGAATCCAGGTAGTCAGCGACAAAAGAACCACAAAGCGTCAAGTCAGGACGTCCCCTTCTATTATCTTGAACATATGTATGCGCTGCAGTTATATCATTCACAATTGTCAAGTCATTAGTTGATATATGCTCCATTAATACGTCTGCTCTCTCATCGCCTCTTGCATAACCCATTATTTTAAGCTGTACGTTAAAATCTCCACCAAGTAAAACCCTTGAACAGTCTGGAAAATGACTCGACCACTGTACAAAATCTTCATTTAAGTCTCCCGGAAGAGCTGAGTATTGTGAAGCTATATTTATTACTGAACCTTCCACCATTAAATTTACAAATACTGTATTATTTGTGACCAGTGATCTAACAGTAGGAAAATAATTATTAGTTTTAATTATAGCAGCAGTAATGTTAGCAGAGAAAAGAATTAACCAGTCATCTGGAATGCCAACGGCAATTCCATTGTTAGTGTAAATATCCTGACATAGAACAAAATCAACATTATTATCTAATACATAATTAACCAAGATATATGTTGCATCTTTACAATGGTGAAGATTAATCTGAACAAAAGTAATACAACCGGAAGCACCCTGGGCACGAAAGGTGCCCTTATAAGCGCTTAGGGAGAATCTTATACCTGTAAGCTATCAGCACGATGTGTTGCGTCCACTCCCGAACCTTCAAAATAGCAGTTACTACAAACCTCTTTGTTTGATTTACAGTCCTTTACGTTATGTTCGTCTAAACACTTCACATATCTCAAATTGCCCTTACAAGAACCTGCCATATGGAAATAAGCCTGACACTTAAAACATCTGGTTATAGACACAAACTCAACTACCCTGTAGCGATCATAGTCAATACAAATTCTTTTAAATGACATCAAAAATTCTTTACTTTCCTTGTCTATATCCAGGAGCCAGTTATGTCTGCCCCCCTTTGTAACAATTTTCCTTATTATTGAGAAATCATGACCACTCTTCCCCAAAATTTCCTCTACGGATTTCTTCGTACCGGCATCCAAATCTGAGCTACGCATGCGCTTTCGCAGACCTCTTAACATATCTGAATCCATATCAATTTCTGACAAAATTCTTTCCACTGAATGCCTAATCTCTTCCTCACCAACCTCTCTATCCACGCTCAATATGAGAACTCTTTCTCGTCGTCTCCTTGGAACACTAACAGTAGATTTATCTTTAATTACATCACTCGTCATAAGGACATTCTTTAACTTTTCTGTCTCTGCCTTATTCTTTACTTTCAAAATAACCCTTCCATTCTTAGTAACTATAATATCTTCCACGTTAACATCTTTCGCCGATTCCTTACAAGTAGTCCTTACCTCCTTCCTGATTTCCTCCACATCATGTTCATTAGCTGTTGTTACTATTACTGCATGATCTTCCTTCCTATGTACTGTCCGCTGCTGCCTCTGAATCTCTGTCTGTTTCACCTCATCCATATCTCCTGTCGATATCCTAGCAATTTTACCTGCCAAATCTTCAAGTATCTTCCTATTTTCCTCCATGCTCTTTAGCGTAGTCTCGTTTACCAGGTTAGTCTTAAATGCCTGTACTGCTCACTGAGCCGAGTAGTCCATACTCTTCTTCAGAATAGTCATGACCGCCGCTGTAATTCTTCTACTACCAGATCTCTGGGATTCAATCCACTCATATATTCTCGTATTAATCTTCATTAACGCATTAGGAAAATCTATAAGATCAGCCTCCTCCACTATATTAGAAAATTCCTCCATCTATAAAAGTTTCACCGTCATTAAAAACCACCAAAACTACCTCAACCACAAATCCGACAAAACCACTAAAGAATCGATTAACCGACGGGACTGATCCAACAACCCGGCGACACCCTGCAAATCAAATTCACTTCCAACACAACTCACTGTACACGTAACCTCACCAAAGTGACCACCACAACAGAAAGGCCCCAAATACCCTAAACACGTATCCAAAAACACAAAACTCAAAGTGCAAGAACTCTAAAGTCACAACACACGTGACCTACCAGAAAAACTATCACGTGAACAAGTTACAAGTCACGTGAAAGCACTCCACGACCAACTACACACTATCCCTCCACGACAACGCACTCTATTACACAGCTCATTACACTGACCACTCTAAACAGAAGCAACAAAAAACAACACAACTTAACTCTACAAAAAGGCTAGGTAAACAAAGGAAACGCCCACCGGAAAACGGAAGACAAGAGCGTTAATAACTCAATAAATACTGAATACAGAAAAGCAAAATTGAACTTCAAAGAGAGGTAAGCTAAACCTTAATACATATTAAACAGCAAAAATTACAAAATTACAAATAGATTACAAATAAAAAGGACTTACATAAAATGTCGGCTCAAGAGCAAAGTCCTCAAAAGTATAATAAATGTTAATTAATTCAAAATATATTAACAAACAGGTTAGATATAAGTTATCAGAGTATCATACAATGCAATAAAATTATGTAAGACAGCCAAACCAGACTTGCAAAAATGCCGTGCCAAAAGAAGAAACTTAAGTCCAATTAACAAATAATTAATGCAAGTAAATCAAAATAAAAACTATTTAAATATAGTAAATGGTTATAAGGTCAGTTTAAATCACTGTCAGTCACAAAAATTTAACAGATATTCACCAAAAACACTGAAATTGTCGGAGCTCTTAGAAGCACGTCAAACCACGACAAGCTTAAAACAGATTACTTAAAAAACTTAATGTTTGTAGATTGATTTTTGTCGTGTTATTTTAATACTATAGGAAGATAGAAAATTGTTAATAGCCAGACAGATCTAATATTTATTGGTAAGTCATAAAACTTTTCATATACATCTTAAGTAATTCTGCATAATATTTCTGTGTCTTTGAAGTCAATTTAATCTATTTTATCTCTTTCTAATGCTCAATTATTCAATTTAGTTATAATACCACTTTTTTTTTAAAAGGGTAATTAGAACGTTATTATGATATATATTTTTTTGTTTTCCCATGTCCTAAAAGTGATGCATTTTAAACGCTTTTGACAACTATGGGCTCTCTTGATACGAACAAGTTTGTTCCTATATGCAGAGGTTCCGAGCTCTCATTAATTTCCGTAATATGTGGGTTCATTTGACCCAGGTTTAACACGTTTCGCACCAGAAATTTTTTTAAGAAATAAAATTAAATAAATTCCACGTAAAAAAAAACCCTGAAATTACATAAATAAAGATTCATCCAATAATTTTTCTGATTTGAAGCGTTGTTAAACTAGGTCAGATAAAACCACATATCACGGAAAATGAGTGGGAACTTGGCACCTCTGTATAGGTCATATTTGTATATTAATTTTTCAGCAGAGCTGAAATTACGCTGTAAATTAATGACATACAAAGGATGTGAATTATTACTCTACTAAACAGCGTACAACCAACAGAGTGAAAAAAATGTCCAGATCGGAGATCGATGCCGGATCCCTTGGTATAGCGCACCAAGTGCTTTACCATTTAAACCATAAGAACGACATCCAGTCTAGCATTCACTCACTCTTATATGGCTAGGATACCATATATAGGCTACTTAATATAGTAGCTTAGCCATATAAGAGTGAGAGAATGCTAGACTGGATGTCATCCTGGTGGCTTAAATGGTAAAGCACTTGGTGCGCTATACCAAGGGATCCGGGATCGATCCCCGGTCTAGACATTTTTTTCACTCTATTAATTGTAGGCAGTTTAGTAAAGTGATAATTCACATCCTTTGTATATCATATTTGGTTTGATATTTCTTCCGAAACTTCAATGAAGGCTCACTGTGGAGACGCGAAAAGTTTTTGGTTTCTGTCTGTCTGTTTCCGCGATAATTGCCGCAAAAATCATCCGAATAGGTTGATTTTTGGTGAGTATGTTGGCGAGGTACCCGGAATTGGCTGTATAGTTTTTGGTTAAATTGGGTTTATTCGTTCGAAAAATATAGAACATTTTCTTTTAAGTCATAATGCTTTTCAATGGGAAGCCAGACGATTTTTTAATTTTAACATCCACCGAAAAGAAAATCACGCATTGGGATCATTGTAAATGCTAAATTATAGATGCTAAATTTACGAAATCGAGATCTTAATTTTATCCGATCGTTTTGAAAATTTGCCAATATATTTATTAGAATTTCGAAAATAATTGTATTTGGAAAATTTTACAAATTGATTTGAAAGATATGAAACATTTTAATTTATCATTTTTTACAAAAATTTCCAATGCATTTGTGATGTGGTATCACATATATTTTTCTTAAATAAATCCTTTTCTTTAATTTTCAGTTTAAACTAACTTTTAATTACTTAGTGATTTTATCCTAACTTTTATTTCAGGTCCCGCCGTAATTTTCCTCCATTAAAAGAAAATATATTTAACATATGCCCTTTATCAATAAAAACTTTCTCACATAGATAGAATTCATTTAAACCCTCGCTAGATATCCCAGAAAAAAAAAAGAAAAGAGATAAAGTTTGACTTAGTATTTGGTCTGCATTTTACTCTCATTCCGTCCAAAGCCTTTAGCATTGAGTTACATGATGCTCAATAGGAAATACATTAATAATACTGCCATTTTCACAATAATAAAATAAAATAAATTTAAACAAATGGAATATTTACAGATATATACAAAATTCATAACAATATGTATATATATTCTAACTGTGAATATATATTTTTTAATGTTAAAAAATATACTTTGTGTCAATACAAATGGTTTGGAATTTTGATATTATTATTATTATCATTATTATTATTATTATCTAATAACGCTATTGGCATAAGTAACTTATTAATTAATCTGAACGCATTAACAAGTTTAAAAATACCTAGGATTTTCAGTGCTAGAATTTAAATATGTATTTTATGATGCAACTATAGTGTGCAGGGAAAGTACATTTTCTAGATTTACAAGGACACCCCATATTCTCATTTGAAAAAAAAACTAATTTAACTAGTCATCTGTCTTTAATGACTCTTTTTGGCTTCTTATTTTATATTTCAAAAACATCCCTATAAATTATTCAAGTCATTTACTGAGATGAATATCTCTGGTTCTTACTTTCTATCTAGCTTTTCTTCAAATGACAAGGGGTGACCCCCCACGCAGCCAAGCCATTTTTAATTGAGCTATTTCTACTAAATGTCTACACTCACAGTCTCAAACGACCCAACACTAAACATGCCGCCCCCTTCAAAACCATTGACCAGCAGTGCGAGCTCAAGCTCCATCAACAAAACAGTAGAACCATTAAGGCGGAACGAAAGGTTGCGCCAGTCTCCAAAACGGATGAAGCAATAACGGACATGTCATCGCGATTTGAATGGATCCTAAATAAAATTAAAAACGATACCGAATGTCGTCTAAGAAAAAGAGCACAAGAACATCTAAAATATATACGGAACTTACTCGCAAAAACCAGGAACAAGACGGTCAAGAATTGAAAGCCGCTCAGTCCGTTTACGTCCGCGCTCACGGAAGAGCCAAAAGCTATAAGGAGTCATTGCAGGCCTGTATGGCAAACATCCCCAGCCAAGCTCACATTGGCATAGAAGTAAGAAAAGCCCTAACTTAACACTTGCAACAGCTGCGTCAGGCTCAGCAAGCAGACAAAAATCCACAAATTGAATATGTCTCTCTCTAGCATCAATAACCCAGACTAGCACAGACGTTCAACAAAATCATTTTCAAACAACCCTACTACCACCGTCATCATCTCAAACACCTCAGCTTCACCAGCACACATAACAGTCAGAAGGACAACAACCTGAGCCGCATAAAAAAATCGAAAATACCGGCGCATACTCATTGTCAAGGGCCGCAAGAAAACATCTGGAAGTGAAATCGAGCACCTTATTGCCAGCCAAAACATCATCTGCCCGGCAATAGTGTAAAGAATTACACCAAAAAAATTATACCTAGAATTTCACGTTCGGATAGAAGAGGAGAAGGAAGCACTCAGACGAGAATTTAAAAGCCATCAAGTACTAAACAAAGATCTCATCTTCGCAAATAAATCAATTACATTCCACAAAATGATTCTTCTCGGTGTCCCAGAAGGACTCGAATTCAAATATGTAGAAGAAACACTGCTCTCCATCTACTTCACTTATAAAGATGAAATCCCCATGCTAAGAAATATGCCATCAAAAAGCCCTAATACTCGCGACTGCGGATTCTCTTGCTACCCCAGGTTTTTGCGCAGACGGTAATCCTGGATGGTGGCCTCACGCTAGGCCCAAAGCTTTGTCGACTCAGACCATTCAGATCTCGGTGAAGCGTTGCCGCCGCTGCCAAGAATTTGGACACTCTGAAAATCGATTCGACAACAGGAGACCATTCTGCGTGAATTGCGGGGTTAACCACAACATCCAAAACTGCGAGGATGACCCTAGTTGCATCCATTGCCTCCGATATAACGAAGTCCATGACACCACCTACAACACTTGAGCACAAGGCCTCCGACTCTTCCACAACACCTACAATGAGGAGAGAAACCGATTGGATGACCTCTTCTCGCCCCGTGACGACAAGACACGTGGACAACCTCACGATAACTACGAGACTCCACCTATTCTGCATCCTCCACCAATCCACAAACACAGCGAACATTCACCAAACATATGGGATTTACCACAAAGCCCACCACCCACTCCTCCAGGGTTTTATGGACATTCACCGATGAACTGGTCTCAGAACCGCCCAATGAACATGTATTATCCAGTTGATCTTCACCACCAGAGGCCCTCATATAGCAGCGAGTATCCTCATCTATCCAGAGAGACGGGGTCACTAAGGTATTAAAGTATATTATACTTAACATTAAAAAGACACTCAATCTTAAATAGTTTTTCTAAAATAAAATCTCATTTAATAAACAACAACTTCAACACTAAGAAATGACTTCAACAACACCACTCCCATCATTTGGTCACATCAAGATCTCAACCACTACAAATCAGGCAATGAAACAGCCAAAAACCGCATGATAGATAACAACATAGACACCGCATTGCTGCAGATGCACACTGCAACAAAAACGGAGAGCTAACCAACTTTCCTTCATCGTGGGCAATTTTTCCATCCAAAAAAATACTCGGCACATGTAGTCATACAAAATAAAAAAGCTTATATACACACATCTTTATACACGAACACACTGTGCCTTCGTGACCATTATGGGCAAGGAAGGCACCCCATCAATTACAATTCCCATCCCTTTCAAACTGATTTTTACATTCTTCTTTCTCAAATAGCAAGTTTTTGAGCACGACCCGAAGACTGGTATAAAAATCAAGCTCGGACCCAGTATCGGCTCGTGTTGAGCCCGTATCATCTCTATGGTGTATAACTCCCCACACGGGAGCTGAATGGAAAGTATCGTTTTGGAGTGATCGTGCTTCAACACATAGATTACACATAAATCATGTTTTACACAAATCATGTTTATTTCTTTTCTTACACTATGTTTTTCGCAAAGTCAAAATATTGAAATCGCTGCAGTAGTTTGAGAGGAAAAGGTACTCCAATGTCATATGTTTTTCAAAGTATTTCGCAACTCTTGTTATCCACTTAAAACAAAGAAGGAACAATAAAATTCAATGAAATCTCTTTACTTAAAACGATTCTATTTTTATCGTCTGCCTTTTTTGAAAATGTACTGTCAGAACGTGAATAGTATAAAAATACATATGTAATTTCATTTAAAAATGTATGAGAATAGCAGAAAGTGAACAAAAGTATATTGAAACACATTCAATTTATGGATTCTTTCTTAATATTCCAAAAACAAGTCTTTGTTTTGCAATACTTAATGCATTTCTGAAAGTACTTAATGCAACTTAAAAATGATGCAACACAGAACTTCAAAAGAAAACAACAAAAAATGGCATAAAAATATATTTTATTTCTTTTATTTCTTTTTTTTTACAAAACGACTAATATAACGAGTTAAAAACATGGATCAGTTTCTTTTTATCGTACCTTATTTCACATCGACAACAACATAAAGAAGTTGCTCTAATTTGTTTATAAAAAAGGCTCATAACACCATTTTTAAAATGAAGAATATGAAGATAAAACTTTACATTTTTTCCAGAAATAAATTATTTTTAATGGCAGGAGAAAGTTTTCGACTGAAAATATTTCTGAAAAAAGTAAAGAAGTAGAAATATTTTTGTCTTCTGCATCTTTAATCGATAACAACAAATTTATTTTTGTCGTAAAAATGGCAACAGATATAGTTTAAACTTCTTTTCTTTCTTTGTCGTAATAATATCTAGCAACATTTTTGATTTCATAGCTGGAGGTAACTTTTTTTCAAACATATTGTAAGAAATATTTTTTGCACTCTATGTAAAAGAGTCCATGGATTTTGTCCTTTAGTTTCTAGTTTGTGGAGAAAATGAAATGTAATTTGATTTTTATATATTAAAAAAAAAAAAAAAAAAAGGACATATCTAGTACACATTTTGTATTTTTTACCATTCACTATTACATTTTTCTTTTAGCAATCATAGGAGTGGTCTATTTAAGGAAGCAACAATAATTTCGAAATCCTACAGAAAACAGCTAATATTGAATTACATTTTACTCGGTAACTATTGAAGCGATTCCGATATACATAAAATTTAGCTATAATTCGATAGTTTTGTTTATTCTGGAAAATTTAATTCCTTTCCAGTAAAGTTAATTTAAAAAACCCTAGATTTTATAGACTCATAAGTATAGTTTTTTTTTACTTTTATTTCTCGAACGGTCCATTTATAGAGTTTAGCTGCAAAAACTATTTCAAAAAAAAAATCTTGAAATCGCTTCAATAGTTTCAAGGGAAAAAAAATACTTCAATATAAGTTTTCGTAACTATTGCTGCCCCTTTATAAATCAATGAGGGGGAAATCATTTTTATACTTTTTGTATTGAACTATAATTGTCAACGTACAATTGTTAAAAAATAACTGAGATAACACAATATACTGTAAACTAAAGAATAGCTTGAATTAATTAACTTGCAGATCGTTCAAAAGCCTAGTTAATACAACAGGCTATATAAATACCACAAAATATTATTATTATTTAAGATTTAAGAAAACAGATAATTAAACGAAAATATATTTTTCTTAAATATTTATATTTGTCCAAATCTATTTGTCCTTTATAGTAAATGAAGAATTCATTCATTGCAAATATACAAAATTCAAATCTTTCTATAGAATGGAATGTTAACACATCTAATTATGACCTCGATCAGTCCTGTATACATACATATAAGGATGTATGCACGTATTATTTGTTTAGTTTTTCATTTATTAATTTTATTTAATTATTTCAGTCATAATCGATATCTTTCACGTTCTATTTAAGTTTTAAAACGCACATATGAAAATTTCGGATTGTAGTAAATTTTATACTTTTCAAATTAAACTTTGCGTTTATATAGTACTTTAGTCATTTAAAAATATTTTTTTCCCTTAAAATTTACAACGAAACAAAATTAGTAAACTAATTCAAAGGTCATATTTTCAAAATCTCCAATAAAAAAATCAGGGCCGTTGCTATAGGGGATATTTGGGGGGGGGGGGGGGGGGCGGGTCTTCCCCTCAAAGTTTATACATTTCTCTAAACTTTGCAAAAACACAAGCTTAGTGGGGAAACTTGACAAACATTTTCCTTTCTTTTTTTTTTTTTTTTTTTATATATACAGTAAAACCTATGGAAAACGGAATCACCAGGGAAAATATATACAGTCCTAGACAGTTGTCAGTCTTAGCAGGTAAAACTGTGTGGTATAACTTGTGACCGTGAAAAATTTCCGTTTAAGACAGATTGTCGTTATAAACAGGCTCTGTTTTCACAGGGTGTACTGTAATACATTTTCTGGTTATAAACACAGATGGCAAACGCCGATAACTGACTTGGCAATTTTAAGCCATCCCCCCACTCCCTCAATATTGGGTCATTTGCACTATAAACTATTATAAAAAGCCATTTTTAAAAACCTTCCGCTGCTAAAAAAATTCAAACTCTATTAAAAATTTTAATTGATTCAAAATGTAGTACCTTTTTAGATTTCACAATAACTCCATTTATAATTTAACGAAACATTAAATATTTTCGCTAACAAATTGCACTGTGGCATTATAACTATTAATAACTTAAATTTAAAAATGGGTAATGGAATTTTGTGCTTTATTTAAAATAATTACAATTGTAAATGTTTTGAAATTAAATAGTTTCAGCGAGAAAAAAATTAATTCAAACTGAGTATGGATGCATGTTTGCTTCAATTTTAAATAAGACACTTGTTGATATAGGTTAAAAATTTCCCCGACAGATGGTGCCGTAAATGTGTTGCCAAAATTGTAGTAATGGCCTATGCCACCAGGTACAATCATGTGTATTTTTTTTTACAATATCAGAGTTTGAAGTTAAAAATGTCACATATGTATCTTTGATACATTACTTTTTTTTTCAAACAGGGGTTTAAAATACCTCACTATGGGCCGTAGAGGTACTACTATTTCCGAATACTAATATTAGCATTAATTTAATGGCAGAAACTCCGGAATATATAAGGTTAAGACTTTTATTCGGAAATAGTAGTAGCTCTGAGTGTCTCAGTTGATTTATTCTAAACCCCTGATCTATTACAAACAGCATGTTCTTCAAATAAATTCACACGAAGAATCTGAGTGAATTCTTAGTAAAAAATAATGAAATTTCAAGTTGATGGGAATTTTCCGGATAAAACATTAAGATGGAATATTATTACGCCATCTGTGTATAAATTTATTAATTAATATGAATAAGTACCTTACTCAAAATTTAAGTATTAGTTTAACACTTTTACATTAGAATACAGTTTAAGAAAAGATTTTTGTATAGCCAATCCTTTTTTAATAATTTAACTTTAAAATCGTGGTATTATGTTCCTACCACCTTATGTCTAGTATATGTTTTTTTACATCAGATGTCATTCCACCCACTAAATGATTTTAACCCGTTATGGCTCTTATGAATTTAAGAAAATTTCACCCTCCAAAGTATTTTTCCTGAATTTTTCAAAATGCGTTAGTAGATGTATTGAAGGATTTCGACTGTTAAAATTAATAAATTAACTTTAACTTTTGTAAGGATATTTACAACTGTACTCGGATCATTTCTTTAAAATATAGTTTTCAGTATTTTATAGAAATAAGAAACTATACAAATAAAATGGAATGACAGAAGTGGAACTTTCTACTAAACGTTTTTCCAATATCCCGAAAACCAGCAACAACTAAGAAATAAATTGACAATTTAAAAAAATATTTCACGTTTGTACGACAAATAATAGTAATTCTTTTGGGAGCACGATAAAGGTTAAAAGGTTTTTCTACTCTAAACTTAACCCTTTTAGTGCGGGAGTCGACAAAAGTCGACATAAGGGTCCGAGTGCGGGAGTCGACTAATGTCGACATCTAGGAGTTGGGTGGCGTAGACTACATAAAGCGTCGACAAAAGTCGCTTAGGGGTTCACGGAGTTTCCTGTTATTTTTGAATAAATCGCTTTTTTGGTCAAAATATTCCGCCCAGAGCATTAACCTCCCAAAAAAAAATTCCGCACTGAAAGGGTTAAACCGCGCAAAGACGTAACACCATTAAAAAGAATGCAATTTCAGAGCTAAATCAACTCTAAGAATTCCTCCCGTTCCGATTATAAGAATAACGCGGGAATTTTCGGATATAGATTTTTGAGATAATGTGCCTGCAAATTGCGAAACTTTTAGATTTAACGAGATAATTGAGAGATTCACCGAATTTATCTAAATATTTTTTTAGATGAATTTTATTTATTTATTTTCTGGTGCTTTGCTTACTACTGTACTGAAAATATTAAAACATTCTTTGTCAGGTTTAATTGCGATTGCGAAATTTTTGGGCGTAAATTCTGCCCGTTCCAAGAAAAACTATAATATTCTTGGGAAAAAAATTGGAAATATTCTAATACAGATTTTTGAGATAATGTGTCTGAAATTTGCAAAATGTTCAGGTGTGAGGGAATTATTGAGTGTTTTACGGAGTTTACCAAGATAATTCTTTAATTTAATTTATTTATTTACTGGTGCTTCGCTTACATTTATTGTACTGAACAATTGCAAATCATTTTTCGTTATAAGATTTTAATGGCGTACTGCGACATTTTGATATTGAATGGTACGATATAATGTTTTTCTTCATTGTTTCTCTTTCTATTTGTATTTTACTGATTTTTTTTTTATATTGGCTTCATGGAAAAAAAATTAAAATCATTCCTTATGATATGATTTGTGTTGCTAAATTTTGATAGTTAAGGATCTCGAATTCTTATTGCCATTGCTGAATGCCTGTGGTCATGTTTTTTCAAATTTCTCGTCACAAAAATAAAAAAAATTCACTTATTTTCGTGAATTTTTCGCTTGGCGAAATATTTCTAATGCATATAGTACTCAGTTTTATATTTGACGAGTAATATTCTTATTTGGGACCTTGCCCCATAAAACCCTATACAACCAACCAACCAACCATATTCTTATTTATAGATCGACCAGTTCGATTTTAACACTTCAAAAATAAAGTTAAGTATATATTTTAGAAATATTTTGCTAGGGGAAACAAAGAAAAGTTTTTTTTAAAGAAGAGTATATAGAAAAAAAAGGTCTGTTAATTTTCTGATCAGAAGAAAATTAATGCATTCCAGCATTTCCAAGCCATTGAATTCCAAGCCATTCCAAGCCAATTTCCATTGAATTGTACACAATTTGAAATTTGATTGATCACGAACCGTAACAGTATGATTGTTTTCATCAGTTCAGCAAATTACTTTTCAGTTGAATTTGTTTATTTATTTTATTTTATTTATTTATTTTTTACTTTTCTTAGAAAGACTATCGAGAAAAAAAAATTGCAAATCATTCTTTATTATGAGACAAAATGGCGTATTGCGAAATGTTAATATTTAAGGACCGAAAAGATTAAGTGATTGAACCCATTTTACATACATAACTTTTCAAATGATTTTTTTACTCTGTGGCTTGTTTATGTTTATTATATTTACAGTTATTTTTTCTATTATATCCGCTAATCATTTCCTCTGTTATCTTCAGCCACCTATAAAATGATCTTTTTGATGAAAACTGATGTTTACAAAAAGGTCATACAAATAAAAGTACAATTAAATTCTATTTATAGCAAAGCTACAGTTGTTTGAATGAAAATGATATCTTATATATTATTTCACTGCTGTTCCAATCTCAGCTTTCCCTCGTGAAACAATATAAGCGGGAAAATACCTTGTGGTAAAATCAATTTCTGTTTAGTTAAAGGCCGTTCTTGTTTAATTGAACATACGCAGACGATTTTTATTAAACTGCTTATCCATCGTTATCAAAAATAGAGAGAGAAAAAATCGGATTATCACTTCTTAAAAATGTCTTTTTAAATCTCAATTAAAACAAGTATTTTTTAAATATTATCAAAAGGTGTCTTTTCCATTCTGTTAATTCTGTGCTGTTTTGTTTTGATTACCTTAAGTTGACCCTCATTTTTGATTAACATGCTCTACTTTAGAAAAAATCCTTTTGGATTATATGAAGAACTAAAAGAAGTGCAATATCAAATTTTCGAAGATTTCGATTTCGAAGAAATATCGTCTGTGTATGTTCAATTAAATTAGAAAGACTTTAACTAAACAGAAATTGATTTTTACTGCAACGAACAGATATTTTGCAGTTTTTAATGTTACATAATGGATAGTTGTGATTGGATTTAAAACTAAATTTCTTGAAAATGGAAGTGTATATGTTTTATTTGTTTTATTTTTTTCTCATTAGCGTATGCTTAAAATGTTAACAGGGGGCACTAAACTTAAACTTGAGAAAACTTATTAATATTTAATATAAAAAAATATTAATTTTATTTAAATTATCAAATGTTACAAAAACAATGTTCTCCAAGTTCAACAAGTTCTTCAAGAATAATTGGATTATATTTATATTTATTGTATTTTAGTTTTACCGTATATTGTAAGGTTACTTTCCACCCTAAAATAAAACAGTTTTCGAGAAAAATAGAACCTTCACTCTCGTATTGTCAAGATTGTGACCTAACATTTTTGTCAGTTTTAAAATGATGAAAAACTGGGAACTTCCCCTCTGTTGTGTCAAACCTTGTGAACACCGAAGCCGATTATACGCTAAACTTGAGTAATAATTTAGAAAATAGGCTAACCATAGACAGTGACGGGCATTAAAGATGGAGAAATGATTTCCGTATTGAAAACACTAAATAGAAGAATTAGTGTCAGTGACATAAAAAATTCCCGATTTAATAATTCTAGCAAACCAGAATGAGGTGCTAACATTATGAAGCCAAAAACCTAAATTCCTGAATCTGAAAGTTTCCATTATACCAGTATTTTTCTCATATTGTTTTTGATACCGATGCTATTTCTTAAGATAGGGCTTGGACAAGAACCCAGGCAGATTGAAAATGACAACAACGATAATTTACCCTATTTTTGTCTGCGACACGTGTTTCGACGTTGCATCTGTAACCACAATGTTCACAGTCAGATCCGTTCTTGATGCCTGACTTTTATCATGTAAACAACTACTTCAATCTCGTAAAGTCACGTTGACATCAGAGGCAAGAATTACTGTTGCCATGACAGAAATATAATATCAGCATCTTTTCTTTATACTAAAATGCAACGATGTTTAGAATCAGGTCTTCTCTCTTTATCAGGTGTGATTATAAAAGATAAGGAAATGACCCATGTCTGTAACGCTAATATCCTGTTCACACTAGGATAGTGAAGTCATATCATGAATTTTTATTTATTTATTTATTTATTCTTTTTTTTTTTTTTTCTTTTTCAAGCAGACGACCCGGAATCAAAATTTTCGACTTGAGCAAGATGTGCATATATTAATGCATATAAAATTTCATAATGTGTAATTTTCAGCCATACTAATGTAATAAATAGTTGATATTTACTTATGGAATAAAAATATGATTTTTAATGATAAATACTTAATATAGTTTTTTTTAGGCATATTAAAAAAATTGGGGGTTTATTTCGAGATAAACTTCTAAAAGTTTAAATTATATAAATTTACATAAAATGAAATAGAATGAAAAATATTATTATTATTTGCGTAAATATATTCATTAACTATAAAAAATTCAAATTGTGATAATTATTTTTTTTCAACTTTCAAGAGCTTTTAATCGATTTAATTTTTCTATTTTGTTTGCTTTATAAATAAAATGAAAACTATATTAAATTCTTATCATTAAAAATCATCTTTTTATTCCATAAGTAAATTGCAAGTATTAATTACATTTGTATGGTTGAAAATTATTTTACACATTACAAAATTTTAAATTTTATCTGCATTAACATATGAGCAAATGGTATTATATATTTTATATTATTATATATTTCTCATATTTTAATTACACTTGAAAAAAATATCCATTATATTTGCAATGCAAGCAAAATTTAAATGGATATAAGCTAAGTTTTCAGAAAATCATAACACTAAATTAAAATTGTATGACAAAAAATAATTATTTACATTATTTTTACATTCAATAAACTTATAAAGTTATATGTTTTTCCTTTTAAATGCACCTAAAATACCATTCAAGACAAAGTTTCTTTATATTAATTGCCGATAGATAGCGCAAAAACGATTGTATCTCGTGTGCTTGTGTCGCCCTGGAGTGAGGATGAAAAAGTTGAAAATGCAACTTGCCTTTGTCGTGACTCGCGATTTCATGAGACATGCAACGTGTGCCATGTTGCTGGTCTCCTTGGTGTGAAGCACGCCTTACTAGAGGCGTCAAAGTGGCCGCTATTTTTTGGATGACACCATGTTAACTTATGGATTCAAAAAGAGTTGCTCGAAAACGAAGCAACTTTTTACTGTCGGAGCAATTTTGTCGCCTGTAACGTTCCTCGAAACTAATCAGGGCCAATGTCACGTGGAATAGCCAATGAAATGCTTGGAAAACTGATGAGTCGCGGCAATTTTTGTCGCTTGAAATTATCCCGTGTAATAGCACTTTAAGTCGAGTCTCCTAAAGTGTTTGGTAATGTGAACGGGTGAAGTTTAATTCCGGGTTGTCCGGTTCAAAAAAGTTAAGCTAAGTCACGTAACTACCATAGTGTGAACACGATATAAACATTTGAATTAAAATAGGACAAATGGAAAGATGGAAGGAATCATTTACGACATAATCCTTCTGTATGAATGAACCACAGAATTGGTAACAAAGCGATCGGCTAGGAAGTTTCGGGGCAGCACTTGTAGAACAGAATACAAGAATAACATGAGCCCTAAAAACATACATGTAATAAAACTTTAGACAATTTTGAATAGTGAATTTTTGATTTTTCCGGAACTTGTTGTATACTTGCACACACTGAGCTACTTATATCTAAATTTTCTATAAAATGATCACTGTTGAAACAATTCTGTTACATTTTCTTTCGCCACTACAATATCTTTCATTCACATCCTACAATAGATCAGTTTCAATTGACGTCACACCCTAGCAACCACCTTAACAACCTGATGGGCAAATTTTGTTTGCCCGACGCTTTTTCTCGATTTTGATCGGTTGGGCGATATACAGGCTGAGAAATGGGTTATTTTGATTGGCTAGAAGAACTGAAGGATTATGATCACGTGGTTGAAACTGACCTATTTCTCAGTTTCAGCATGATCATCACTGTAATGATCTATTGTTGAGTGACAGAAATCGAGTCCACTCAATGCGAAATAAGGCACGATAAAAGTGAATAATTTCAAACAAAAAAAGAAGTATCAATATAAATGTCCTAAAGTATATATAGAACCATGGTTGATTCAGAGTGCGTCTGTATTGCAGTAGGACATAGATGTTAACGCGAGCAGATCCAATAATATACGTATTTATATGTATTTACACACACAATGTTCTACATTAGTTGACTTTACAGATGACAAAGTACAGTCGTCTTCGGTCGAAAGGCAACAATAAAAATGAAGACAACAATGGAAAAGCCACTCACAAGTTCATCCAACCGAAAAGTCCCCCCACTATAGTTCCCCTCTTTTTACATAGGTATGTAACATTTGATGTTGCTGGCAACGTCACACAAATCCTCCTAAAATTTCATGAGACAGGTTGTTGTAAATTTAAGAAATATAACTTTGAAGTATAATTTATTTTTGAACTTGATGTGACTGAAATAATGATCTTGAAGTGATTTTTCTTTTTTGAATTTGGCAGGTGTATAATTTGACTGATTATCACATATTTGTCTACCTTTCACAGCGAGGTTTTAGTCAAATTTATTTTTTTATTTTATATTTTTGATCGAAGCTCCGTGAGAAAACTGCTGTTAAATTTTTAACTTCTTTATAGAAATAGAATGTTAAATCAGAGTCAGGGAGCAAATGATAAATTATGTCGCTTAATTTTTGGTTTGCAACATTATTATTTTCAAGATCTTGGTGGTCTGTTACCAATGATTGGCCTGGGTCTGTTGCCTCCCAACGCGTTCCTGTTCCTGGGTCTGAACAAAGCGGAGAATCTGTTCCCTTCAGTTGTGGTGGGTTCTTCAGTTTCTTCGACAGAAGTTTCGTTATCTTCCTCCGTTTCGTTGCTTTCGTCGTTGGTGGAAGGAAGTTCGTCGTCGGCGGTTTCTGGCGATATTTCTTCTTCGGTAGGTGGCACTGGGGTAGTTGTGGTTTCGGGTTCTTCAGGTTCGCTTCCTGGTCTAGGTCTAGGAAATCCTGGTCGGCCAGGCCTATTTCTTGAAATGAGATTTGGGCGCGGACGAGTGGCGGGTCTTGAACCGGAAGAAGAAATCTGTCTAGACGGGGTCCTGGTTGTTGTACTAGTGCTGGTGGATGACGACGTCGTTTGAGATCCAAAGCGATTGGACTGGAATCGCCTGGGAGCAGCTGAAGTATAACGAGATCTTGAAGTAGACGTTGTGGTCGAAGCTGTTGTAGATTCTGGAGCCTTGCTTTCTGCTTTAACTTCGCTGGTGTCGGTTGTACGCGAACTGGATCGTGGTCTGTTGCTCCCTATTGGGGGACGGGGTCGTATTCTGGAACCGCCTTGGAAACCCCTTCTCGTCGGGGCAGAGGTTGTAGTGGTGGAGGTAGTTGAAGATGTGGAAGACCTGCTTTGAGATTGTCGACTTCTGTTGGGAGAAAAGGATGGTGACGACGATGATGTTGGACTTGAGTTGAATCTGCGACGGCTGCCACCGCCGAAAGAGGGACGAGAACGACGTGGTTTCTCTGTTGTAGTTGTGGGCTCTTCAGTCGTTGTAGGAGGTTCCGTTGTTGTAGTTGTGGTGGTTGTTGTGGGTTCTTCTTCGACAACTTTGTCATCGATTGCTTTGTTGTCGTTTGCATGATCGAGTACGTTATTCAGATCGTCGTCGGTTTCGTCACCGGTTTTCAAATCTGGCTGAGCATTGAGAAGAGCTGGCTGGGTGACGGTAGGAACTGTCGTCAGAGAGTCGGGAGTGGCGATTTCCGATTTCAACGTAGTTGGACCTTCCGTGACGATGAAGTTCGGCAAGACGGGGAAGCGTGGCACTTCATTACTACCGTAACGGAAAACATTAGACACCGGTTTGAGCGGCTGCACCAGGGAATCGTCTTGAGCATGACTGTTTGGACGACTGTAAACATCCCCTACAGATCTCGGTTGAGACGAAAAACTGTCAGTTTGGCCTGCCGCGTCTTTTTCTGGTTTCGCGACAACAGGAGTGAGGGAATTGACGTTCGTCGCGAGGGTTCTGGCACTGGCACTTTTCTCCGCATCTTTCACGTGTTTGTCGTTGTCGTAAGCTTCCAGGGAAGGGATGTCGTCGAAATTCAAACTGAGATTATTGGGTGCCGTGTCGTTGTCGTAATAGTAGTAATAATAAACAACGTATTCATCTTTCGCATTGTCTTTTTCTTTGGCGGCGGGGCCTTTATCGGACTGGATCTCGGAGGCCGGTGCCTTGTGAATGGCCTGCGCCGGAACGTGGGATTCCACTACTTTAGAGTGTGTGCTGTAAGTGCGCTCTGCAGTACTGTGCGGCAGTCCTGAGCTGTCGCTCAAAATAGCGAAGTGAGGAGGTTGCTGGTGAACGGAGAAAGAAGTGGCTGGTTGAGGAACTGAATTAGGAGAAGGCTGCTGCTGTACGGAAAACGACTGCTGCACGTTTCCCGACGGCATGGCTGGAGGGATGTACTGAACTGAGCGTGGCTGGTTCGGTAGCACGTAAGTTTGAGAAGAATGTCCTGGAACCGGTGGAGACTGGTATGTCCTAGGCGCATTCAGCGGTGACTGATATTCGTTAGACCGCAGCATGGATATGGGGGGCTGGTATGCATTCTGTAGTGTGGCTGAAGAGGCGACTGGCATGGAGGGAGCACCCATGGATATAGGGGGCTGGTACGCCTTGGGTCCCGAAGGCTGGTTTGGCAAGCTGTTGGAGACCTGTCGTTTTAAACGCAACGAAGGTGCCCTCATCTCCCCTAGACATGTTCCGACTGTTACCAGAAGCAAAAGGTACCTAAAGAAAAGAAAAAAATAAATCATGTTTAAAAAAAAGATAAATAACTATCAATTTATAGGAAAACTAACACTTTAAATTCAGACAATTTAGTAAAATACACAATAAAATCACATTAAAGAGCATGTATTCGTTTCGGACAAACATGAGTTCTTCATCAGTAGAGTTAAAAACTTTCAAGTCGTGAAAATGAAATTAAAAACGACTTGCAGAAGGAGCCAATCACAAAACAATTAAAATCGAAGTTAAAGTCATAGCAAAATCGTGTACTCGGAAGGAACACGGCTTCCTTCATTCAAGGGCGAGGCTAACGAAAAGGACAGGCTACCGCGGTGCTTATACCACTTATCTTTTTTTACAGACCGCTAGAGTGACGTGAACCTCTTTCCGCATTGGTGCATGCGAGCATCACGTGACTCCGGCGGCCTGTAAAAAAAGATACGAGTAAAGCACCGTGGTAGCCTTTTTTTTCCGTTAGCCTCGTTCAAGGGTGAATTAGCTAATATTGTGTACCAGGCCTCAAGAAAGGGTCTATGAATTTAATTCATTGTTTTAAAAAGTTATATAACTATGAATTTTATCGATTATGTTAAAATGCTATCTAATTATGAATTTAATGAAGGTTATTTTTAAAAGGTTAAAAATTATATTCATTATTATATTAAAAAGTTTAACAATTTTGAATTTCATTATGTTAAATAAGTGAACTAACTATGAATTTCTTTGATTGCGTTAAAAAGTTGAACTATGAATTTCATTCAATATATTAAAAAGTCAAATATGAATTTCATTAATAAATAAATAAAAAAGGTTATTACCAAAAAAATTTTTGGCGACGTTTTCGGTGACACTGAGAAATCTCAAACGCTTAATTTATCTTATTTTGTAATTTATCTTATCATTAAGCGCCCAGAGAAATTAAAGTAATTATAATTTATATAAATGTATTCTCATCATGTATTTCCGTATAAAATATATTTTGGCTTATCAAGGTTTTTGCTTGTAATATTTACAAGTTTATTAAAATGTTCATCTCTTATATGACTCGATAACAGGGGTGGGAAGTAGCGAAACTACAGTAAACTCTACTTTTTCCGTTAGTATGCAGTGTAGAGCGCTACATTTTGAAAAAAATGTAATGTAGCGAGTCGCGCGATATGAAAAATCAGTAGTTTGTAAGAGAACACTGACGCTACTTTTAACGCTACTACAAGGAAAAAAAATGTCCCATTCTTGAAGACAATTCTAGTTACTTCTTTTCAATGTATGTATTAAATGTTGTAAATATTCAACAAACTGTTCGTGTATTGGATGCACTGATAATTATTTCATAAAGATATAACAATCTGATGACGCTTCTAAATGTAAATATAGTAAGTTTGAAAATTTTGCTTTTTTTCTCCCGAAATTAAACGTTGCCGTTTTGGGGCCGTGATTATAATAACGTTATCACTTTTAGGGTGGGGGTGGGGGGTTGCGGGGCGTTTGGCACTTGATATCAAAAGATATCTCTAGGGGGAGGGGGAGGTTTGTCTTATGATATCGTTATTACCTTTGATCCAACCAAAATTTTCTCTCTTTTCTTTTTTTTTTCTTTTTTTCTTTTTTTTTTTTGTAAATTTTTCTTTGCATTAAAATAGTCTCAGAGTTTCCCCCAGACAGTTTCAGAAGGGTGCTGCACCCTGCCTGCCTTTGATTTACAATATAGCACCCTTCTTGTCCCTCACAAAAATAATTAGCACCCTTCTTGCCCTCTCCAATAAAATAATTAGCACCCTTCTTGCCCCTCATTAAAAAAAAGTGCCCTTTCTTCTTTTTGCATTAAAAATTTTGCTTTCATAGTAAAAACTGATTCAATGTTGTCTTAAAAAGAATGGCTTGACTTAAATATCAAAATTGGCTTTAAAAACCAAAAGAATAACCATTAACAATTATAAAAGTGCCCTTAAGAATCTGAAAAGTGCCCTCAAGAATCCAAAAAGTGCCCTTAAGAATAAAAAAGTGCCCTTTTCTCACCAGCAGCACCCTGCCTTTTTTTAAACCTGGGGGAAGCTCTGTAGTCTGTTATCTTTTTTTTTTTTCCATCTGCTATCCATTTTCCTGAAAATACAAAGTTATTATTGAAGCCGTTAAATGATTCTAAAATAATTTCATTCCAAAATATGGAATTCTTCTGCGCCTATAAACAGCTGTTGGAGAAACCAGGCGCAAAGTACGTTTGTAATGGTACTTGTTGTGTTTGCTAGTAAAGAAAAGAGAAACTGAACGAATGACCGAATCTTCTTGATTAACGAACTTATCCAAGGTACTGTCTCCATTAGATTCGAATTGGTTTAGTATTTCAGCTTGATGAGACAAATTTTGCTTTATACACACACACGCGTACATAATTATATATATATGCATATAAAGCATATATCGAAATAATAAGCTCGAAGCCGCATAGGTTGTCCGACGGACTCAGAGCGTCGAGCCATTAGTATCTCATAATCCAATAAATAAATGAAACACTGCCACCAGACAAATTTAAAATCGAAATTCATTAAATTAAGGACTTCGAAAATAAATTATTTAAATCTCGAATGAAAGCCTAGTAGCCCGTCCGAGTTCCCTACGCCCTTTCGGACACACTTGACCGGACCGGAAAAAATAACTAAAACTTTTTGTCTTTATTCTGCCGGTCCGGCCCGTTTGAAAATCTGCCTTCCATTTGCCAGGCCCGGGCCCGTGCAGACCTCTACCGTATCGTAATGGAATTCTTATAAACGATGAAGTTGGAAACTGTTACGTGAATTAAGTGGTTCGCGTCCTCAGCGAAGGAAAAATCTTTATTTTTCTTGTCCTTGAAGCCTTGGGCAGCGAAGCGATTCCAAGACTGGCTCGCGGCCATTTTGGAGAGTTTTTAAAATGAGGTAACGGGAGAGAGTTTATTTTTTCTTCTTCTTTTGTTTTATTCATGTCCAGTCCCGTTGCACAATTTAATAAATGGAATGAATGCCTCCGGCGGTCGCAGATAAACGCGCATTGTCGAGAAATTGGCGACGCGCGAAGGCAATCTCGTATTCTCTGCCTCCCACCCCCCCTCCCCGAACGGTTACTTTTATAATAACGGGATGGGGTAAGGGGGGGGGGGTTATCAGTTGTGGAATTCCTTTGGGGAGGGGGGGGGGAATTTTTTCTTGCATGCCATTCACTAACGTCAACACAAAATTTGAAATCTGCCAAGGTAGGAAGGAGATTTTGATTTCCAGATTAGGCCATTTTCTTTCGGAAGACGAATGTGTATTTATTCTACGAAACTATTCTAACATTTATACATAATTTGTGGAACTGGCACACTCCTGCAGAAATACTAAATGAATTTATAGTGACTGATTTTTAGCTAAATCAGACGTGAAACCAACCGAGTGAAAAGATTTTCCAACCCTGACTTCGAACCGGGAGTTTTGGTTCGTGAAGACATTCCATCTTGTGCTGCGGGTGCAGCCTTACCAACTTGCAAGAGCGGGGAGTGCCAGACTGGATATCGCCCGGGTAGCTCAGTGGTAGAGCGCGTTGGCGCGTAATGTCAATAACTCTGGTTTGAATCTAGGCCTGGATTACTTTTTCACTCGGTTGGTTTCACGCCTCCTATAGCAAAAAATCAGTAACTATAAATTTATTTAGTATTCTAACATTCGTGCAGTTAAACCCCTTTTCCTATTTTCTTTGTTTTCGTGGACCCCGGATTTAAAACTGAATTCTCCAATGTTCTTGAAACTATAGGATATATAAGCTCGTAGCAATATCTAGCTACTTTATATCGTTCCTCCTGTTTTCGCAAGTAGGATTGTGCTCCCTGAATCTGGGTTTCACGGTTATTTTAGTACGGTTATATGCAATTTCGGTTACTGTGGCCGGCTGGTGAGGTATAAATAAGAGTGTGAAAGTTTGAACGGTCCAAAGCCATTCTATATTAAACCTGAGCAGATGAATGGAGGACATTTCGCAAGGTGAAAACTGCGTCCTCTTACGACTGATATTGCATTCTGGAAAATGAAAGGTTTACACCAGAAAAATAACAAACAGAAATCGGGAAATATTAATCCAGATATTGAAATGAGGAGAAGGATTATGGAACTTGAGAATTACTAGTAGATATTCTTTTTTCCGACGGACTTTGGCTTTGACACCTCGCCACAGGAAATGCAAGTGTTGTTCCTGTAGGTGAACAAAATTTACATAGTGTGCCTGTTTTGGCCACTGGCCGCATGAGAGGAAACTAGCGTTAGTATGTACTAGCAAATTTACCATGCTTTAACAAGGAAGGTCTGCTTAAAGCACATACTCAGAATATTTTGAAAAAAAAAATGCTGATGGAACTACTCATGTACGTAAGGGATCAGTCCAATAACTGCGAAATCCCAGTAGGTAATCTGTAAAAAAATAAAATACTTTCGAGTATTTGGCGCAAAAAGACGCGATTGGCAGAGCAACACTTTTTCCTTGATGCACTTGAAAATTCCTGGTTAACCGAGTGTTTTAATTTATGATTTTAAACTAAAACGATTCAAAAAATTTCTATAAGCTTATATAATATCTATACATGTTGCGTATTGCTAAATTTTATTTAATTTTCCACAGTTTCGCCAGCTGGATAAATTTTAAGTGTATTTTAACAGTAACTGCCGGATTAAGAAAGCTCCATTATGGATTTCAATATGGAATAAGTCGTTGTTTCCATGGCAACACTATTTTTCTCTTGTTGTCTTCGACACTCACACTATCGAAGTCCAATGGACAGTGCCTCGAATCGGACATTAATTTTGAGTTTGAAGCATTTTTAAGCAATTTAAATGTTTTTCTAAACCTTAGAATAAGATCGTTGATTTTCTTTATATATACATAGAGAATCCTAGAAATGTATGTAAGTGTGGTTAAAGGATCCCACAAACTCTCATAGCACCAGGCGATTTCCCACGACGACAAGCTTAGTAAGTGTTTCATTGTGTGACGTAGATATCTAGCCCAGATTGAAATGCAAGACCTGCAAATTCTAATATTCTGAGCGTGAGAAGTAAGTTCTCAAAAAGGGCAGAGCATATTGAGATTCGAAGCGATCGAGACGTAATACTTCGGGCAGACGGCCCAAGTATTCTCAACGAGATCACTAAACTTCGAAAGATGCTCAAATCCCTCCTTCCCTTTAAATTCCTGTATATAATATTTAAGTGTTGTATAATTGCTGTATATAATTAGCTAGATCTATTAAATTATCTATATAATTAATAAGAGTATTTGCTGAATATCCCCAGTATCCCACAATATTATATTTTACATGTATATGGCAAAACCATAGTTATCAAAGTGTATTTATTTAAGTTAAACTTATTTAAACTAGTTCAGTATGAAGAATAGAAAAAGGTTTTCCTAAAAGAGTATTTATCATAAAAGTGTTTTTTTTTTCATTGTTTCGCCATCCAGCGATCCATCGCCAAAACACGAAACGTTCATTATTTTTTTTATCGAGGTTCAACAGCAATTTCTTTAATAAACGTGTATATCCTGATGAGGAGAATATTCTGTTACTTTTTCAAAATCTTCTGAGATGGAGATCGCTTATGGAGATCTCTCTTATGTAAGTAGAATCGCTGTAGAAGGGTTTGGATCAGCCAAATGAGTTAGACCAGCTTACCATCGCCGGCATCGTGCCATTTTGTTACAGAAGCATAACCTGCTTTTGCTAAGGCGATATCTCCGGATATTTGAAAATAATACGAATTACCACCCTTCATCTCATCCATTCCAAATTTCAATGAATTACTACATAAGTTATCTCGCAATAGATTATCCTATTGTTTAGCATTCGAACAAGGAAGGTCTCCATAAAGCGCATACTCGGACTATTTTGAAAAAAAAAAAATGCTAATTTTTAGTTTGAAGCACTTTTAAGCAATTTAAATATTTAAATTGCTTAAAAATGTTTTTACTGCTTAAATTTGTTTTAGTGTCACTTTCCTAAAGAAGAGTGAACTATTGAAATAAAATGAATAAGTCAATAGAATAAAATATTAATTTATAATTCTATTCCATTCGAAGAAAATCAACGTTTTCAACCCGTCATTGCTTTTGAAAATGGGGCGCCTACCAAGAAACATGATTATTTTTTCCCAGCTAATACGAATAACGATTATTGCCTCTATTAAATGGACACGAAATAAGACTACAACTAGTCGTTGGGGGCCACCGTAATACTTATCCATCATGGATATGCATAATGTAAAATATTAAAATAAAAATGTGTAAACTACTTATAAAGTGCATTGCAATTCAAATAAAATCGTGGATTGATGACGTCACAAACTTTAAAGGCTCGATTACTGAATGGCTTGAAAGAAACATCCTTATAACTCCAAAAATAATAATCCTATTCACTAGCGGTTTATTTCATCTGATGAAGCGTCAAATTTCTAATTAAAATATATCTTTGAAGTGAAATTTGGATGAAATACAGGGTCATGGAAAATCGAAGCGTGTGGAAAATAGGATTCCAAATATCTCGGCAACTCATGATCCGATCGACTTCATGCTTTATGCAAAATTTATGTTTTTTATTGTCTTTTATATTCATTTCTTAAAATAAACAATTTCGAAAATTTTTATATACCTTTCATCAGAACGAATATTTCGAGAGTCCGAAAAAAATTGTTCCGGTTAATCGAGGTTATTGAAATGAAATAGGCTTCTTCCCTTTATTACATACTACGTACATACCAAATTGCAAGTCTCTATCTCAATTTTTTCGGGAGATAGAGCGTTTACAGACACACAGACGGACGGCAAAATTTTTTTCTTCTAAAAATATGTTTTTCGGAATCTCCAGTGTCTGAAACGTGTCAATCCGTCATAAAAAAAATTTCGATTTTCAAAACGATTACAAGACTTACCTTATACTACGTATGATGGGTAAGTAAAAAGGCATCAATAGACAAGTCTTCCTGATTCCGAATAGTGTACAATCCATTCAACTGCAATAGTAATAACATAAAAGAGACTTGCCCCCACTTTACAAATATGAACGGCTCACATGCCCACTGCCAAAACTTGACTTAATTTATTTTTGTTTCGACAGAAGTAATGTTCGGCTTCACCCGAGCCGAAAATATTCCACTTAACAAATGTACATTGTTGTCCAAAAATGAAGGGACAGTGACCGGACGCTTTCGTTTTTGACACGGTTTATCGAATATCGACCGAAATTCTGGACGAATTGTCCTTGAAATTCGAGGATGTTGTACTTCAAGAACAGTAGAAACAGTATACTGCAATTAAAAGACTAATAATATTGAATATTTGATGAGTTATGCTGGGCATTTGTATGAAATAATTTATAACTTCGCGTGCGCGAACTAGATTTTTTTTCTTGATTCCATTCTATAAAGACCTATCAAATATCGTGAAAACTCAGAAAGATGTCGTCAATGAGCTCATTGACAAATCGGGGGGGTCATAAGGGATCTATAGCGTCCGGTCACTGCCCCTTCATTTTTGGACATTTGTTTTCGGTGAAGGTAAGTTGAATATTTTCGGCTCGGGTGGAAAGAAAACGGTTTTGGCAAAAGCCGCGTACTACTTCTCTCAAAACAAAAAAAAATTAAGACCCACTGTCCAATTCATTTTTGTAAAGTGGGGCAACTGTTATTACTATTGCAATTGAATGGATTGTACACTATTCGGAAGCAGTAAAACTTATCTATTTAAACTTATCTATTGATGCTTTTTTGTAGTCTTATTTCGTGTCCATTTCATAGGCAATAATCGTTATTCGTGTTAGTTGGATTAAAAAAAAAAAAAAACAACCCTGGTTTTTGGTAGGCGCTCCCATTTTCAAAAGCAATGACGGGTTGAAAACGTTTATTTTCTTCGAACGGAATAGAATTATAATTTAATAGTTTATTCTATTGACTTATGCATTTTATTTCTATAGTTCACTCTTCTTTAGAAAAGTGACCCTAAAACAAAAAAACAATTTAATTTTATGAGAAAAAAATATCCAGTCATAAATTCTATACCTATCATTCCATTTCTTCATTTAGAGAGAGTGGAGATTTTCAAAGTATTCACGATGACATTGGGATGGTTCTTGTTAATAGTAGGACAACCTCAAAAATGAATCCTATTCAAAAGTGGACTTTTGCCTCATTTTGAAAAAGAAAAAAATCAACGCATTTGAAAGAGCGTTGACCCAATGAAGGACTCAGTAACACATTTATTACATACTTAAATATATTGATTGTGAATGGATTAGAAACATAAATTGTACGTTGGTTTGGAATAAGATTGAGCTTTAACTTTTTTTCATTTTCACAAAATGGATTCGCCGCACACTTTCAAAATCAACAGTTCGTGTCATAATTTGGGGATGCGTGTCTTTTAATGAAGTCGGTGAGATGGTGTTTATTAAAAGATAATCTATTGTGAGATAAATTTTGTAACAGTGCGTTGAAATTTGGATTGGATGAAATGAAGGGTAATTCGTATTATTTTCTAATTCACAAATTGGGAGGGGGGATCCCTTATTATCCAGTTGGATTCCCCCCCCCCCCCCAACCAATTTGTCAAATGTTTTTGTTCAACATCTCCCTTACATCCTTGAAGTTCAAGGACAATTCGTCATAGATTTTCGACAAGCCGTGTAAAAAGCGAAAGCGTCCGGTCACCGACCCTTCATTTTTGGACAGCAGTGTACATTTTCTCTAAACTCTGCTGGTTTGTTGACATAAACTTTCGATTTATTTTTTGCCTGTATGTTCTTTTTGCCTATATGTGCACTGATATGTTTTATTTATTTATTTATTTTTTCTTCGAGGAGCTCTTTTTCAACTATTATCATTATAAAGAGTTTTTCGAATAGTTTAAGGTGTGTCTCTAGTTCTCGATGTCGAAGCAACATCAGCCGTGACCCTCGATACTCGACATCGAATGTGGATGCTCACGCATCAGCAGCCAATTCTCGTACACTTAAGGAAAGTGTTTTTTTTCTTTCTTTATGATTGTTTAATGATGTTTCTCATTAGATCGCAATGGATTCGCTGTCTAACCAGTATTTATTTTGTCTTCTTGATTACTTAAGAAACCCTAGAAAAGTTTAAATTTTACTTTTTACCAATTTCTCTGTCACTTGATCCGCATTCATGGTTACTTATAATCTTTTATCGAAAATCCATAGAAAACTCACACTTTTTTTGAAGCCATGTCAACTGAAATAGCCCAGGGCCTGATTATCCAAAAAAGCACGTGAAACGAAACTTCCCCTCTATTAAAGTTTGAGATGAGACCCAAAATGACTGTAAAATGAGTAATTCAGATTTTTGTTTTTACTTTCTACTATCTTTACAAGAAGACAGCATTGGTTTGTGAAAAATTTAGACTTCCGGTTTTTGACAGATTTATACGTTTTAGAAGGTCCTGAACACGATTGGACTGTTTTTAGAAAATGTCTGTCTGTGGGTCTGTGAGTCTGTCTGTCTGTATTTAACGCAAATTTTGTGGGTGCTCTATTGCAAGAAGGAATGCCCAAATCAAATCTCCATCTCTTAATCAAACTCCATATTCTGTTAGCGACCTTGACACAAATAGAAACTTATTAGGTTTGGGCATAGACCACTCAACAGGTGGCACTGATAGACTGCATTTCTTCCTATTTCTGAAAGGTTGTCATTTTAATTTTGGCTGCAGACGATTTGGTTTATATAAGGAAATTTTTTAATGGCCGCACAACATTTACTCTGAGAAATCTGAATATTATCTATCAGGCTACTAACCAATCCTATGACATCCTGATGTGCTGGTTAGCAACTATTTCTACTACAAAGATACTCCATCTATAGTATAATATACAGGGAACCTATAAAAGATGTTTAATAAAACATCTGTGAATTCGGCTAAGGGCTAAGCCACTTCCGGAAGTAAGATTTGTATGTTTGATACGTTTCCATGTATGTAGAATTTAGAAAACTCTTCCCGAGTGAAAAGTGGGGGGGGGGGGGTATAGCCACTCTAACGATCCTGTTGTAGTTGTATGTCTTTTAGGAAATGAGGGATTTATACTTGCTGAAAATTTGTGTGATGTTACGTTTTTAAATGTTTAACAAAAGAAAAATGTTATGTACTTTTTTGGCATGATAAAATATTATTTTAATTTTTAAAATTTGTATTATCTTTCAGGGAAAAATAATGCGCGTTTACATATGTTTGTTATGTAAGTATAAAGTAACAGTTAAAACACACAATTTTTTTTGTGTCGTCACAAATTGTTTTGGGTGCCTCTTTATGCAAAATAAATCGTAATGTGCACATGTAAAAGTATTAGTTACGCTGTAGAGTTACGAAAAGTTAAAAAGCGTCTGTGAAATGAGCGATTACTTGTTTGAAAGTATTAAAGTACACAAATACGAAGGTCACCCATTGTAAAAACTTCGGGTACTTTTCGGTTAGCCGGGCGCCAGTGATATATGTACATATATAAATACATATGTATATACATATATATGTATAGGGTAGATGTGCCAGTAATGGACCCCCTTCCAGTAATGGGCCACTTTCAAAGTTTTTGATTTATAAAAAAATAACCAATAAAAACTTAGCCTTTTATATATTTTTTCATAATTCCTCCTTGCTTGTTTTATAATCTGGGTTATTGTTGACACTCTTAATCAAACCAATCAGGAAGCAGAAAATAATGTTTCACAGTTCCACAGATTTTCTGTGAAAATCTTAATGAACATGCTAAGAGCTGGCTTCACTTAAACAACTGATATCTTTTTTATTTTCTTGAAAAAATTGCATGTTTTTGTTTAGACAATAATAGAAAACTTTGAATTTTACATACTAATGGCAATTTACAAAATTTCATTTATTTTTCAGGTTTTAGGACCATGGCCCATTACTGGAATGCTTAATTAGTCAATTTCCAGTAATGGACACCCCATGTGGACATTACTGAAAAGCAATTTCAGTAATGTTCATAGTGCATATATTTTTGTTATTTAACTGAAAAGCTAAGTAGTCAAATTTTAATTTTTTAATTTTACTTACCAGACTGTAATAATACATTTTTTTTTAAATTAATTTCATGTAATTAATAATTTTTTTTAGATTGCTATCAAATTATTTTTTTGTAAACCGTACCTTGCATATTTTATAATGTGGCAATTAACACCCATCAGCAACAACACCCATGTGGCAACTAACACCCACAGGAAGCAGACAATAATCTTTAAGGGCATGGGAAAATGAGGGGCTCATGGGGTTCACACTTTCCCCATTTAAAAAAAGACAAATTTTTAAGTCATAACGAGTGCTTAAAAATTTATTTTCTGTCTTAAATGTTTCATTATTCAGCTCTGACAAAAGAACTACATACATAAAAAATCCCTATAATATTAAATTTATAGTAGCAATGAAAGTAGTAAATCTGCAGATCAGGGGGCTCAAATGTCAGTTCTGATATTTTATTTTGAAATAATTTTATTTAGTATTTAAAAAAACATTCAATCTACACTTTCATTTATTTGATATATTTTATACAAATTGCTAAAAGTAATATATAAAGCAGTTTTAGGAAGTTTAACTGTTAAGAATAAAAAAAAATATGATTCCCATGCACTGGTACTTCAAGACACTTAAAAAAAATCTTTTTCTTTTGTTAAACTAACACTTCTAAACCCCCTCCCCCCCCCCTCAATGACTTAATAATTTGATAGATATAATTCTTTGAAAGTTAGTATTTTAAACCTTCTATCTAAAATAATTAAAATATTGATCTTGTGATAGTGACAATAATTAATTTAAACAGTGAATTATTCTCATAAATATTTTATTAATTATTGATATCCTAATTGTTAAATTTATTTTAAAATGACTATTTTATTTCATTAATATGCTTTCATGAAATTCTGGTTTTAAATACAATCATAAAATCAATTACCTATTATTTTTTGTGGGGGTGTCCATTACTGGGTGTCCCATTACTGGAAGAGAGGTGGCCCATTACTGGAATTTAGGGTGTTTTGATTTATTTCTGTTATTTACAATTAAATTTTGATCCACATTGGGAAATGTGACTATGAGCATGATTAAATATTGTTGATAGATTAATATAATATTAAAAAAAGTGGACTATAATAATTATAACTATTAATTAAAAAATAATTTTTAAAGAAATTCCTTAAGGGTGTCCATTACTGGCACATCTACCCTATATATTATATTACGATGATTTACCGTCATATGTTGTAGTTGCAATAACGTTGATTATAGAAGATGGTCGCACAACGAAGTTAAGAACGTTGGTTGTTATTGATGATATAAATATTTAGAAGCAGTCGTGACATTTTAGTTGCAGTTTCGACGCGGCCATAGCGGCAGTAGAATTTAAAACCCAGAGGCGTTTCTCCATGAATTCAAACGAACAAGGCTTTCAATTTCAATCCTTTATTAAATATTTCTCTTGGGCAGTTTCCACCATAACCATAATAGCCGTGCATCACTACGTCATCAAGGTACAGAGGGTAAGTATCAGAACATATCAATGATTCTCAAAACGAGCAGCCAGGGAGTTGTATACAAGTGAAAATACGACTTAATTCTGAGGGAGCGCCGCAGGTAGCTGCTTTTTGTTACCCAGCGCAATAACACAAATTATGACGTAGAACGCGCACTGAACCAATTAGGAATTAAAGAAGACGCGTCATGCTACGTCACGACCAATGAAAGATAATTAGTAAAAGAGTTCGGACAGAGAGGTAGTGGATTAATTTTGTAGTAAAGGGATTTTAGAGCGGGAAATTAATATTCGGAATAAAAATGAAAATGGCTCTCAAAAAACATTCTAAAACCCAGAAATGATCGGGGATCATGATAGAAATTAAGAATAACTAAAAGCTTTATATTTAAGTAAATTTGGACCATTTAGAATTAAATAAAAGGGAATTTAACAGAGTTAACGATAGAGCTAAATTAAGAATAAGGATTTAATGAATATAGAGTAGTAAATTGGAATAAAACAGGGAAAAAAAATTAGAATTGTAGGAATTTGGAATAATTTAACTAAGGAAAAATGGCGAAATTTTTTTATTATTACATATATATACATATATATGTATATATATATATATACATACATATATGTATATATATGTGTATACGTAAATATGTGTGGGTGTGCGTATATATACATATATATATCACTGGCGCCCGGCTAACCGAAAAGTACCAAACTTCGTTTTTCTGTACTTTTGAACAAACATTTTAATATGTATTTTAGAAACATAATACCATTTGTAAAAATGTTGTCTGTTTCAATGGCGAGGGAGTCTTTCTCCGTTTTTCCTCTTTACACCGTTCTAGTTTTCCTTTTATTTAAAATGTTACATGAAAAAATTGCAAGTACAAACATCTTTCCATTTACAAGATGCATTTATTGACATTGCTTTTATAAGAATGGCGAGGTTTTCCATAGCAGTGTTTTTTGTTAATGAATCTAATTGCTCTTGTCAATATTTCACACTATACCTACCGGTTCATTAAGTCAGTCTTAACAAAAAAAACTTGTCTAAATTTCCTATTATTATTATTATTATATAATTTTTCTAATATATCTTGAAAGATTAAGGAAGATAATTATTGAGGTCGAGCCATTTCTAAATTCATAATTTTTCGCATAAAGTTTTCTCCACATCTTTTACTTTTCGTGCGTCATTTTTTGTGTCTTTCTACCCAAAGTTTCAGCTAGTAATTAAAAAAAAAATAATAATATGGCGTTTTTTTACTTCGCGAATCATAATGGGTTACTTAAATGCTCGAAATTTCTAGGACCAGGCCCGGCCCGTGAAAAAAAAAATCAATGAAATCAGACCCGGCCCGAGTCAATTTCTAAAAAATATTTCGGTTTTTCTTAACGAACAATTAAGATTTTTTTTAAAGAACACCACACACATATTTATGCAAAAATTTCCCCGTCTATTTCAAACTACATCCCCGCAAGTTATAGAATACAGACTAGCAACAATAATGATCACTTAGATTCTTAGACTGTTACATTCCAATATAGGCGCATTAAAAAAATGAATGTAGTTAAGAATAAAATTAAAAATAGAGTTGCTAATATCGTAGATTTAAAAATATATATATTTCTCTGTAATTTATTAAAGTATATTTCGAAAGGTTTCGTTATCAAAAGTTAATTTCACTATTTACAAAAAAAAAAAAAAAAAAAAAAAAAAAAAAATGTTTGACACAGTTTGGGAACAATTAAGTCCCGGCTCGGCCCGAGTACGCGAGAATAAAATGTAAGCTTGATCCCGATTATTTTTTTTTTATCGGCCTGTCTAAAAGTTTGCCTTCATTTTGCCGGCCCGCCCAGGTACGAGCTTCGGGCCAGGCCCTAGCCCGTGCCGTGCCGGACTCTACATCAGTCTACCAACAATTCTGTATATTTGTTTTATGTAATGGAAGAGATTCCTCGATTAAATTAAACAAAAATTATTATTACAGACATTCTGCTAAGTTGGTAGGTATTTTGAAATAAAAAAGAAAAAAAAAAAAAAAGAGCTAAATGGGCAACACTGCTTTTTGAACCGAAAGCGTTTTAGCAACCTTTCTTTTTTCTATGTTTACAGATTCTCACTAGATGGCAGCACTTCGATTCGAGTACTTAAAATTTAAAATCAGATGTTCTCGTGAGTAGATAGAGACCTACTTTAATGAGGACACACTTCGAGTGTTATATTTTGTTCTTTCGTTTGAAATAGAATAGATCTTATTGTTGGAAAAAAATGCGTTACAACATGTAAACAATTTTTTTTTTTGCTATCTTTTTGGCTCAATAAGCAACAAACCGTTTTTTGGAAGGCAGGGCCATAAAAAAAGGGGGAGAGGGCGAGCAGGGCATCAGGGCCGAAACTATGATTTTTTTTCACCCCGGGCTAGCAGTAATTTTGCCACCTACTTTCCAAAAGTAAATTTATAAAGAGAAGTTTTCAATCTGTTCCCTTATTTTTATTTTAAATATGAAACTAGCTGACCCGCCCGGCGTTGCCCGGGCCCGTGATAATAAAATTTAAAAAGAAACATCATTTTTTAAATTATTTTATATCTTTAACCCGATTTTGTATGAAATGATATTTTAAGATTAAACATTCGCGAAAAAATATGGATGTTGAGTGATAAAAGTTGCTCTTTTTGTTCGAGCTCTTTGAAATCTTTATGGGTTATAAATAAAACGGTTCTACAGCCCGTGTAAAAATTTTCTGACTAAATAGTGTTATCGAGTTGTAAAAGAAATGTTTTCTTCTCGCTTTTTTGTTTGTTTGTTTTCGCGAAGTTGCAGAAATTGATTCAAATGTAGTTAAAAATCCCTTGACGTTGAAAGTAGTCATTTTTAACACATTCCAACATAGTTCAAAAGCGTTTAGGAATTCGGTGCGTCTGTCCGTGCTCTAACTTGCGGCAATAGATTCGGATTGTCATGCAATCGATATAGCTTATTTGAGGTTTACTATACCGTGTTCGGTATTGAAAATGAAATGTGTCACATTTCAGGGACACCCGAAAGAATTCCGTTACAGGACGGTCTGGGGCGAAAAATCGTTTGCGGTTTATTTGAATGATGTTACACAATTTTAAACATATTAAGATTGATATATATCATTAAGGTGCACTACAAGAGGCTTACTAATAGAGTATTGTGTGCATTCCTCGTTCATGGACAGGGACACAAAAGAATTCGGCACTGTATGTTAACAATAATGGATGAAAGGGCTTTTTCAGTGGCTGAACGCGATTTTAAATTGAACTAATTTTTTTTTTTTTGTCTATCATTTGGTATGTCAAAATTAATAGAGAAAAAAAACATTGCCTATAACTGTATTTCTCCTAACAGTACTTTCGCTTATGAATGGCTGCATGTCTATCGGAGAGAAATTTTCGATCTACAATACGTTCATTCTCTACGGGTCCCGATTATAGAAAATTCAAGTAAAAAAAAAAAAAGGTTGTTTTAAAGACGCAGCTTTTATTGCATTGAGTTAGAAGCTCTAAATTTTTACAAAAACAATGCTACTTATTACTCGATGTTCATTTCAACTCGATACCTCCAATCATTCATTAAAAAAAGGAAACGGCGATTTTAACAGACTGACGGACAACAAAGCGATCCTATAAGGGTTCCATTTTTCCCTTTTGAAGTACGGATACCTAAAAAATAAATAAATAATAAAAATTCCGTTTTTCTGCGACCAAAATGTGTAATTTTTTCGGCGTTTAGTGCTGCTATAGTCAAAAGAGAGAGAGAGAGAGAAAAAAAAAAGAAACTCGTTTTGGCACAGTTACCTGAATGTGGAGAGCGAGAGAGAGGGGAAACTCACTGTCCATTTTCTTTCCTTCGGTAATGGTCATTCTGGAGCGGGTTCACTGACTGACTGCTCCAGCTTTTTAATACACACTCCACTCCATGATGAATGGATTGGGTTGGGTTGGGTTGATTATTGACGGCCAATTATCTACACTACGGATATAGGCCCGGGAGGAGTGCCCTTCGTGGGGGTCTTTCTAAGGGAACCTAATCCGTATTTACGCATGGATAAATCCACGGCTCGAAGAAAACCACGAAAACTCCGAACGATTAGGCCGACGGGCGCGATTGGGATCGAACCCAGCACCTCCCGTCTACCAGCTTCGAGAGCACAACCTCTCAGCCACTGGTGGGGCCCATGATGAATGGAATAGCTCACTTTATAAAGTGACGTATCGGTGTTACGTCATCTCAGAAAAGCCCATTCTGTTAAAGGATTTAAAATATTGTCTCCTTCAAAAACCTCAGACAATTTTTAACGGGTCGGGCCGGGCCGATAAAAAAATAATTAACGGGCCCGCGGGCCAGGTTAGATTTTTACTTGTTGAAACTTTTTCATTACATCGTCCCTTTTCAACTAATATGACTTTCGCGAGACTAGGGTTGGGTCGGGATCGGATTTATATATATTTTTCTACATTCCGGGCCTATACAGGACGGCCGGTACCGGACTTAATTGTCCCCAGGGACGTATCGGGTAGGCAAATTGTTTTGTAAAAATAATAATAGTGATAATGAACGTTTGGTAATGGAATCTTTGGAAATCTAAGTGAATAAATTACAGAAAAATATTTTCAAAAATCATCTTCTTTTTTTTTCTTTCTTTCTTTTTTTTTTTTTTTTGGATGAAGCTTTTATAACATCTTTTTTCTTTAATTTTGAATTTCTAATTAAAAATATTGTTACAAGTTTTGGGTGCTTAAAGGGTTAATATGTGCACATTTTATGCATATCCGTTTTAAATGATTTCATATTATGTTTCAGAATTATTTGTGTTGTTGTTCAGTGCCGTTTTTTAAAATTCTCGCCCTATGTATTGACTTTTAAAAATGCATCGCTGTAGGTAATTTTCCTTCGGTCAGAGGGGTGTGTGGTTGTGTGGGTGTGAGGGGGGGGGGGCTTGCCCACCTTGGATTCGCCTTTGGGCTTTCTTGGATTCGCAAATTCAAGAAATTAGGGGATTTAACACGGGTTCTCCCAGTTACATAGTGTACTGAACATAGGTAAACATCTTTTTAATTGAAAACTTAAATAGATTCTTTACTTTTAATAGATTTTTTTAGACTCTCCTCTAACATCAAAAAACATTTTTTTAAATGCAAAATATCAATAATACGAGAAGGGTACGAGAAAACCATTGGGCTGGGTCGGGTCACATGTTCGAGAAAAATTAATGAGTGGGTCCTTTTTGGTATCTATACGGGTCAGGGTCAAGCTAATTTTATCTAAAAAACGGCTCAAACGATTTTAACTAAATTTTGTGTCCTACCGTTTTGGATTACGAGAAAACCACTGTACAAAGTCACATATTCGAGAAAATTCGATTAATGGGTCATTTTGGTATCACTATGGGTCAAGCTAATTTAACTAAAAAACGGCTCTAATGATTTTGACTAAATTTTGTATCCTACCGATTTGTGGTACAAGAATACCATTGGGCTAGGTCACATGTTCGAGAAGATTCGATTAACGGGTCATTTTGGGGTCACTCCGGGTCAAGCTAATTTTATCTAAAAAATGGATCAGAGGATTTGAACTAAATTTAATATTTTCAAAGCTAGGCTCAAGTTTCCCATTGGTATTTTCAGTCAGTGTCTTGGTGGTAACGTCCTATTGAAGAGGGAGTCCTATTATTTCCGCTTTACTGAATTTAAAAACCGAATGTGTATACTTCTAAAATTGTTTCATGATAGCCATCCCATAATCTACTGACCGTTTTTTGGATAGATGTTTCCGTAAAAATACATATTAAATGAACAGTTCTGAAATTTTTAAAGCTTTTTAATTTTTTTTTTTAAATTTTCCCATTGGAATTTTCAGTGAATGTCGACAAAAGATAAAATGTTGCCAACTTATAAAATGTACTTATTTTAGGACGGAAATGAATCCTATTATAAATAACAGACGATAGAATTCATTTGTTTCAGTGAAATAATAACGATGATCTTTTTTTTTTTTTTTTTTTTTTTTAATTGTCTTGTATTGTATATTTGCGGATAGTATAATTTTAATGTAAAATAATTGTAATGAATTGTTTTTAATAGTGTATTGAGACTTAATTTCATATAACATAAAATGAATATCTATAATATGGAAAATCTTTATATAAAATAAATTTTGTATTCATGCATTTTTGCATAGGAGTGCAACAGCTATTGCACCAAGATCTGAATATTTACTAATCAATCTGCAGATCAGGAGCCTCAACGTTAGCTCTAAAAGTCATTGTTTTTGAATCTCACTTTTGATATTATTTAACATCTTACAATTCGCAATTTAATTTTTTTTTTGTTAGATACAGTTTTATAGGCCTATAAAATAATTCGGAGGTTTCAGAAATGTGAAGCGTTCCATTAAATACGATTTATGGAATGATATTCTGAAATTCTTATGAATCTCTTATTCATGTAACTTTTTAGATTAAAAAAATGCATTTCTTATTTTGATATTCTTTGAAATAGGGTTGCTAAACAACTCATAAAATAAAGAGGAAAGAAAAATAAATCCATTTTAAAATTTGTAAAAAAAATAGGAAAATAAAATGATTTCTATTTCCCGAACAGTTGCAAAAAAATTTCTAATAATTTAAACAACTCATTTCTAAATTCTAATGGATGTATCGGCCAATTTCCAAGGCTTGGCCGATACATCCATTAGAATTTAGAAATGAGTTGTTTAAATTATTAGAAATTTTTTTGCAACTGTTCGGGAAATAGAAATCATCGAAAATTTAGTATCCTTAATTTACGTTTAAATCCATTATTCAAATAGGTGATTTTCATTTCAATTAAAAATGAAATTTGAAAATCGTCTGCGTTCCCGTAGGAAAGCAGGATGACCTAAAACGAAATGTTCTCTATTTTTCGTACGAATGAACCCAATGTAACTGAAAACTATACAGCTCAATCCGGGTACCTCACCCACATACCCACCCAAAATGAACCTAATCGGGGGCGCTTTTTACGGCAGTTATCGCGGAACAGACAGACAAACAGGCGGAAACCAAAAACTTTTCGGGTCTCCACAGTGAGCCTTCACCGACGTTTCGGCAATAAAACTAGTTAGAGTACGAACGCACCTCATTTGTCACGTTTGACGTGCCATTTCCAACTTGTTTGCTTTATAATGCGGATGTGAATTTTTATACGGATCCTTTTTCCTACAACTTATATTTAAAAAAAAAATGTTGTATGATTTATATTAATTTATATTCAGAAAAAAATGTTGTAACTTCTTAGACACTTTCTGTTATGAGCAAAACTTACTGAGTTTAATACTTCGAATGTTGTGAATTTTTAGTGTTTTCCGGAACGAAAAACGGAAGGGCGCGTTTTGAGTACTGAAAGCTTTACTTGATCACCGGGACAAAACGGGTTGGTGGGTTTCCAAATGGAAAATACTCTCAGAATGAAAATGAAATTACAACCAAAATTAAAAAATCTGAACGGTACAACGTTTGACACGGATCTCAGATATCAGCTTTTAAGAATATTGAAATGCAAATGAGAAAATTTTAAAGCATGCTTCCATGGGTTTAGGCTGCCAAGTCGACGCATAAATGAAATAGGCTCCTAAGCATTTTTCTTGCCCCTGATAACTTAGTCTTGAAATAGGCTCCTTTTTAAAATAATCTATCTGCCCCCCTTGTAATGAGATGAGTTTGTCCTCTTTCTTTCGGAGCCTTTGAAACGATTTGAAACCTGAGCTAGAAATATTTTCTGTCCTCAGAGACGGAGGCTGATACCAACAGTATGCAGCAGAAAATTGTTAATGTCATTTTTTAATTGTTTCAAGATGGATTTTCCCATTTTAAATTGTCTTCTTACATATAAATAACTATTAATCCTAAATATTCTCCCATGACAACGTTTCCTGATTTTCATGTCTGATTAAAATAGCCAATTTTGTTATGGATACCCAACCACTGCCAGAAGTCTGCAAAAGTCACGATTCTTATTCTTTTAAAATGTCATTGTACAGCTATGACAGAAATTACATGATTTTCGGGTTCTCCAAACAGAAAGCGAGGATAGACCTGGAATATCCCACAACTTCTTTGAACAGTACGAAGTCTGAAATCCAGACGTTTTGCTAACCAGTCTTTTTTTTTTTTTTTTTTTTTT